>OX422212.1:451329613-452529613 GCA_949130495.1 Sambucus nigra | reverse complement strand
CTAGCACCCCCAACCTCTAATTAGGTCCCTAGAACTTCCCTTCATCAATACAAACCTAGGTCACATTTTGAATACTTACCTAGAGGCCATTCGACGCTCCCAGGCTCCATTTGACCAAAAAGTCGAACTCTTCAGCTCGACTGAGACTGAATAAATCTTCAAAGGGATATGAAACCCCTTTTCAACAGTCTATCCCGTGCATAATTCTGACTTACCATATGGACGAACGACCTATTTTCCCTCAAAACCTGACTTAGAGTCCACCATATGCTCTCAGGCTCCGTTTGACTAAAGTCAACTCTTCAAATCTACCAAGACTGAATGAATCATCAAAGGGCACTAAAACCCCTTTCCAGTGGTCTACCCCGTGCACAATTTTGACTTATAGTACGGACGAACGATCTATTTTACTCCGAAAGGTCATCGAACGATTCCAGGCCCCGGTTGAAAAAAGTCAACTCCCTAAACTGAGTCAAACTCTTTGGAATATCGAAGTACATCTCCTAAAATCTTCAACGGTTTGCCTCGTGTGCGATTCTGACTTACCATGTGGATGAACGATCCGTTTGCATCCAATAATCCCCCATCCAAAGGAACGACGAGTGTTTCCAAGCCACATTTAACCCAAAGTCAACTCCCGGACCCAATATTAGTCCAAGGACTTTCAAAGGTCTCTAAATTACCTTTCCATCGATTCACCTCGTGCATTATTCCGATCAACGGTTTGTGTTTTATGACCATTTTTTTGAAGGAACCTAAAAGACACTGCCAAACGGTAGGTTCCAAACCCTGCCTATCGTCAGTGTGCCTAAAAACACCTGCTGATCGGTAGGAATAGGACTATGCTGATCAAAAATGCCTCGGGCATATAAAAAGTAGGGCCTGACCTCATTGCAAGAGGACCTAAGATCTAAAATCATTCACTCTCAGTGAACTCAAAAAACTCCTCTCGAAGTCAGCGTGATTTCCACATCCAAATCCTTTTCTAGCCTTCACTTTTCATCAACTTTTTCATCAACTTTTTCATCAAATTTGGTGAATTAACTACTCTTCATCATCATCCAAGTGCAAGGGCTGCTCTCCTACATTCAAGATCAAGCTCAAGATCTTCAAGAAGGTCCAACTTTCTCAACTCTCTCTTCAAATTCTCCCAAATTCGCATTAACTTATTTTATTACTTAGCATTTTTATTCTCTCATCTCACATATCCTAATATACTTTTTATTTAGTATTATTGCACATCTCTTATTTCTATATAAATAAAACCCAAAAAAATAAGAAAAATAGGGTTTGCTCATAAATTCCAAACGGGAATTCTCACACCTTTCTCATAACTAAAACACTTTTTTGCACACAAATACATATAAGAGAAGTCCCCGGTTGGATTTATGGGATAAATCCCACCCCTCATTCTGGATAAGAACTACGTGGACTTCGATGCCTTTATAGGCTACGTAGGCCTCTCGGGGTAAAACCTGAGACTCGAGTCCTATTCCTACATTTTTCCCATTTTATATTTTTTAAAATTCTTTAACTTAATCCTCTTAGATTCTATATATTTACATATACATATATTTTTTCTTAGTGGAGTATTATTCCATATGCGTTATCCTTCCGTTATAATGATCAATGCTAGGATAATCGCGTAAATCTTATTTTCTAATATTACTTTTAGGAACATTCCTATGGATGACTCGCTTTATCTCTTCCATGATGCAAGTCGATGATTCTTATCTCCATTAAATATAACCATGCACACATATAATGGGGAAATAAATGAAAATAACAACAATCCATGAGAGACCGTAAGGTCGGAATGGGTGCCTTATACCTTCCCATTTCGTAACATAGACTCCGGATCCTTTTTGAATCATTTTGGTTTTGTATGTATTAGTACGTCTTTGGATGCTGTCCTTCGGGATGGCTCCACTTTCTTTTGTCTGTTTTGAGTAAAATAGACTGGCGACTCCATTTCTCTACATTTTTCACCTCACACATCATCGACGTCGGTCGAAGCGCTCTCGAGAGGGATGCGTGAGACCAAGATCCTCTCACCACGGAGATGATAACCCTCCTCCTATGTCTCTCCCTCTGTGAGGATCGGGGATGGACACACCCCATGAATTGGTTCAAAACTTTAAAACTTTCAACCATTTCACCAATCAGGATTACTTGCTTGAGTCATTTTCTATGATGGCAATCTTGACTCTATGTGCACCACCTCCCACTTCGATTGCAAAATCTTTGGTTGGAAATTCTATTTTTTTAAACCATGTGTTTTCGTCACCTGCTTTATCTAAACCTCCCATCATCCCCCAAAAACTTTTAAAGGGTGATGGTTCATTTCCTCTACCTTACACATATCTTTCGTTGTTCAAATGAAATTCTTATTTTCTAGAAGGTATGCACTCAAATGAGGGTACACTCATTTTTCCTCAAAATCAAATTGTATTTTGGGTGGAACCTCAAAAATTTCAATTTCTTATGTATAGTTAGTTAGAAGTTAAAACTATAGGTTGTACATATTAGATTGTGTTTTATTTTTAGTTATTATCCACTGTAATTAGTTAAAGTTTTAGTTCTTCCTTTTTGTTATTTTTGGTGCTAACATGTTTTGTAGAATCTTTGGACTTGTACATTTCGGAGATCACTCCATTTTGGGTAATATGACTCTTTTCCTCTCTTTAACTTGGTTGTTGGTTCACATTAAGGACAATGAAACATTTAAGTTAGAGGATGTGGGATATTCTTTCCCTTACTTTTTGAGTCCATGATATGATTGTATGTTCTTCCCAAGCATGCTTTTGTTGTAAAAATTGAAAAAAGTTGAAAAATATTATGTTTACTTTTTCTCCTTTATTGGGCATTTTGCCTTTGATTCCAATGACAAATTTAAATAAATGCCTAATCCAATAGATAATTCAATGATGCATGTTATCGATTTTAGAAGTTATTAGACTTTAGCCTCAAATCATTGATATTATGAAATACTTCATGCATTAAACTTTAAGCTCATGAGCACATGCGTTTTTCTTGTTTAAATTATTTGGTTTAAGATTTTTATAACCTGATAATCTTTTGTTGCATTGTATATACTTACACCTAGTGAGATTTCTGCTTTTCTTCGTTTGTGAATGTTTATACACTACTCTTTCCTCCTTGAAAACGTTAAAGTCGTCAGTGATCTCACTATTCTTTCATTGATCATTCATTAATTGAGTTCATACTTTAAACTGTGTTACTTGAGCATGATTTTCAAAGTTGTTTTGACTAAAGAATTGAATAAACTTTAGGAAAGGCCCTCTTTGTTATATCACCCATATTGACCTTGACCTCATCTTATATGTTTTCCCTCATTAACCCATTTGAGCCAAAATATAGCCTTTCGTTTCATAATCCAAAATACAATAACCAACTCCAAATTGGAGTATTTAAACCACATATACGCATTCCATACCGTTGTTTACAATGATACTTGGGATTGAATAATGTTATTATTAAGTGATTACAATTAAGCATGTGAGAGTGTGAAAGAAAAGAAAGAAGTGAAAAACAAAAGAAAAAAGAAAAGAAAAAGAACAAAAGAAAAGAAAGATAAATTATTTCCATTTTGTATATAGTGTTCAACAATATTTGTCGTTTTCCAGTGTTATATCTAATGCTTGTTACGAAAATCATATTCCAATTTTTATATTGCTCGTAATTTTCATTATTCCAAGTATTCTCCTCCAAATACCTTTAAATTCGTACATATTCCCATCATTTCATAACCTTGACCCCAAACCCATATTACAACCTTATATAAGTACTATGTTATCCTAAAGTGAATGCGATTCAAATGTCATAATAAGTTTGATAATATGTGAAAATTCATTTAGCCTCCCTTAATAAACGATACCTTTTATTGAGATTACATATTTTTCATTATATATATACCATTGTTTATTAGTGACATGTATGCGGCCTAGTTTTCATTTATATTTACTCTTTATGCTCGTATGAATGGTGTGTGTAACACCCCATTTCATAGTGATTTCATTTTTTGAGTGTATACACCGATGAGGATTCATATCAAGCTATTCTTTAATGCTTATCCGAACTATAAAAGTTTTGCCAAATTATACTTCGCATGCGCTCACTTTTCCTCCCATGCTTAAGATTTCAATTCGATGAAGTTCATTCTAAAATGTTAACGACTAAGGACTTTTGTGTGAATTCATTCACTATGCTAATAACATGTTGAAATACTTTTCATTATTATTGACCTTGTCTTGTATTGTTGATTGGGCATATTTTGAGGAAACTTGATGTTTATGGGTTTCATCCCTAAAAACCCTCACGAGACAACACTCATCCACTAGGTTAACTTAGGGGTTTAACGACTTATTTCATATGCTAAATGCAATCATTCACCTGTGAAAGTTTAATTTCTTCTTTTATGATTTTATAATTTTTTATTTTCATTCTCTATTGGACTAGTTTTGTTTTGTTTCATCACTAGGGGCTAGAAATGTGTAAGTTAGGGGTGTGATACATCACGAATGTTGTATATTTGTTCCCTTTATTCTTATGCATTCTATCACTTTTGTGTTCCTTAATTCCTATTTTAAGCTCGTTAACAAGACAACGTCTTTTATTTATATTTTTATGCTTTACGAGGTAAAATTGAGCTTTTCTAGGTATTAAAATGCTAAGCATGATGATTGGTTGCATTTTGAGGAAGTTTCATCATTTTACACAACTTCAAGGTCATTTTTGTAATTTCATACTTCATGGTTCGGCCAGTGGATCTCTATGGAAGCATATTTCATTAAGTTTGCTTCGCATGGCCATAAATAACGCATTGTTTTAAGTCCGATTTATGAAGTTAGAGCCATTTCCATAATGCAAGTTTTCCCATTTTAAAGAACCAAATTGTCGCAGAAAACAGATCCCCGATTGACTGACCAAAGGACCTCGATCAACTTTCCTTTCATTTTACGCCTACAATTGAGGGTAGTGGGATTCACTAAGAATCCCCAATCGATCGGACAAAAAGGGTCGTGGTCGATCGCGCCCATCAGATATTGGGCGGTTTTGTTCCTTTTATTTTCGTTTTCATTTTCTTTTATTCTAACTTGTTATATATATATATATATATATATATATATATATATATATATATATATATATATATATATATATATATATAAGTTGGTTTTAATTAAAGATGTTTCATATTTTCGGTTAGATTATGTTGTTTGGGGGGATATTTCCTTCTCTCCCTCTCTCCTAAGTTTCTTCCTTTTTGTATATATGTTACACTATTCATCTTTTTCCTTATATATTTAAGCTTTGATTTCTTATTTTCTTTCTTTGTTAACCTAGATTATTGGTATGTTACTTTCTTTTCTATAATTCATGTCATTTACATTGCTTTGCGACTAACTTAGTTTAGGTTAAGATAATTGAACTCACCTTGGATTAATGGGTTGCTTTGCTTTGGTGATGGATTATATGAGTCTAAATGGGTTAGGTTCTTCCTGATTTTATGTCTAGGAGATTTAACGATGTATATCATGTATGCGCCGTATATATGATCTTGCGTGCGTAATTTTTGGGATATTTGTTGATGCCAAAATCATAGTAGGCTTTTATAACAATTTAGGGGGTGACAACTCTATATTTAATTAATTGATGAAATGAGATCTAATCTTGCTAAACTGATCTTCCCATGTAACGATTATACTAATTAACCCGAGATGAGGGATATTATTCTGAATGCATAGTTTTTTTTGTTTTGTTAATCTTAGTTCAAATACATGCCTAGATTAATGTTTTGTCAATCTTATCATCTTTCACGCTTTTACTCCTAAAGGATTAAATTAATAGAATTCCAACAATTATTCCCTATGGATTTGATCCTTTCTGTAACACCCCATAATTTTGAGGATTTGATATGTAATTATTTTTGGGAGTGATACAAATATTTAAATTGGAGAAAATTAAATTCATGAGTTGAAGAATTTATTTAAGTGAGCTGAATTAATTATAATTGACGACTTTAAATTTAATTGTTCGAATTAATCTGTGTCACATTTTGAGGTCGAAATTTGGATATGTCAAAAAGTATTTCGGATGGCAATTCCGAGTGTGCACTTGCGTCCGGATGGGTCGAGATAGTCAGAAAAGAGTACCCGGGGGTAGTAATTAGATCTCGAGGTATTTTTGGGTATAGTCGAGCCCACACGGGGTGAGTTGGGCCATTTTAATTAGGCCCAGATGGCCAAAAACAGGATTAAGGTTTTTAACCTAAATGGAGAAGTCTTAAATGGCAGTAAACACAAATTCTAAGCCAAGGGATTGAGAGGGAAATTGGGGGAAAGCAAATCAAGAGTCAATTTGGGGATTTTGGAGCAAAATTAAGGGACAACACCAACGGATCAGACTCTACGAACAATTCCAGGCAAGTGGTTAACTGTTGAGATTTCTAAATTGATGATAATCAATTCATATCATAGTGATGTGTAAATCAAAATTCGTTTTGGGTGTATAACTGATAGAAATGACTTTTGCGTGTATAATTTCGCCGTTGCTTGAAAAGTCCTTCTAATCAAAACCTTAAAATACCTAAAAAATAATATCAACTCAAGTGTAGCGGTAGATAAGGGTATCAATCCACTTTCAAGGTTGTAAAGCAAAGGGAACAAAATTGTAATTCACTTTTTATTTTCTTTTTTGTGTTGTTTTTCACTTTTCTACTTTTTTAGCTTATTCAAATATTAAAACAATTGGGTGAGGTGATGATTTAAACTAAACTAAAATGAAAACAACTAACTAGAAAATTACTAAAATGAAAAATAAAGTCTAACACTAAAATAAGAGATAAAGTGAGGTAAATAATTGTGAAAACAATCAAGGAGTGGGATTACACCACAAATTTTATCTATTCTAATTAATTAATTTAATTAATTGAATTCTCCCAAATTAATATCAAAACTACAAATCAACTCTCGTTGCAAATGTAATTTTAATAATAATATTTTATAATATTAAGTTTAACACCCCACAACTATAGAAAAATAGATCTACACTCCTTTTAATTAATCACCCCCTAGGATCGATCAATTAAAATTTATGTCAATCTTAAAAAATAAATTTAGAGTTGAAATTCAAGTTATAATAACCCACTTAAGAAACCCCTAGCTCTAGTTCGAATCTAAAATGGGCATTATAATTAGACTTTCGATTTTCTCTCGAAAATCATTTACCCTCTCTCGAGGCGTAAATCTAAGGGCGAGGGATCAAAATTAACATTCAAAGAGACTTTTCAAGTAATTAAACTAATTAAAATAAAATAACATCAAATAAGGGTTTTACCCCACCCCTTGAAAGGAGATTTAGCCTAACATGATATGCAATATGACAAATTAATAATCAAAGGTATAAAATAAATGAGAAGAGAAGAGAACAATCAAATCCCAATCTCTTGAAGTGAAATTGAACTTCTATTCCTTTGAAATTAAGCACAATCCATCCAATATGAGCATTCAATAATAATAAACTCAATAATCAACTCAATTGAATTTCACACATTTATCACTCACAAATATCTAAAAAAATGAAAATAAAACTATTTACAAATATTTCTACCTAATTTATTCTAACCTAACTCTCTACTTTTCTCTAGAATTTTTCTCTCTCTATTTGATGATGAGTTCCCTCAAATGGAGTCTTGAGTTTTCTTTTATGGTAGAAGCATGGAACACATGGGGCTAAGGGGGCTTTTTGGGAAAGTGTAATGTGCATGAAAATGGAGTGTGAGGTCATGAAGGTATATGGGTGAGGGAATTGGGGGATAAAAATCTGATATGGTTTATGGGGTATTTTTGGAAATTGGGGTAAGTAGGTAGTTGGGGGTAAAATTGAAAGAAAGGTTAAAATGGGTTTTATGACACATGGGTTTTTAATGAGTTTATTGTTGGCTTGATTTTTGGTTTTGGCTTTGCTTGTAACAGGTGATGAAAACGTGGATTTGGAGAAATGGGTATTTTTTGGGTTTGAAAATGGAAAAGGGTGGATTCGGGTTTGGTTTGGCAGTTTGGGGTTGTGAGATTCCAAATCTAGGTCACGCCGGCGGTGAAGGAGGTACGGGTTAGGGATGAGACTGAAAGACGCCGGAGAGGGCTGCGATCGGGGGTTGAGGGCAGAAGGGGTCGGAGTTGGGAGAGAGTAGGGGCGACGGGTACGAGTTGGCGGCGAAAGGTCCGGCGGGGGTAGGGTCGCAGGTCGGAACAGGGTCGGCGCCGGGGCTAGAGTTGGTGGCCGCGTGGGGGCAATCGACTGTGGGGAATGAGGTCGACTTTGGGTTTAAATGGTGGATGAGAGAGTGTTGTGGGTTGTTTGGAGGAAGAAGATGAGGGGGGGAGGTATTGGGTGTAGTGAGGGTGTAGGGAACTAGGTGTGGCTTAGGGTGTAGGATATATTAGTTGGGTTTAGGATAAGTTTGTGAGTGTGTGTTTCTTTTAAACCCCTAAAAAAATTAATAAAGACTCAACTGAAATTAATAAAACTAAAAATAAAAATAAAATCTAACTAAAAATAAAACAAATTAAAAACAATAAAACAAAAAATAATAAAACTAAAAAATAAAATCCTAAGCTATTAAAAACTAAAATAATAGAACAAAAGAAGTAAAAAAAATGAAAAATCTAATAAAATATGAAAACAAAAGTCATAAAATATAAAATATAATAAACTAATAATAAACTCCTAAAAACTAATCCTAATAAAATAAGACTAAATTAAAAGCTAATAAAAATCAAAATAAATAAAATTATACTAATAAAAATAAAATAGAAAATAAAATCTAGAAAATACTAAATAAATCTAAAATAAATCCTAAAAATAAAAATGACTGAAACTAAAAATCTAAAAAATAATAAAAAGGGACAAACAAAACACACACAGGGTTTAGGGTAGGTTTAGGCTAGGATGGGCTAGGTTAGGGTCACGGGATTGGGTATTTTGCTCCATTTTAACTGCAAATTGCCTGAAAATATAGCTTTTAACACCGCAACTGCAATTAAGCCTGCATATTGAACAATTAAGCGCATAAGACCCATATTGTCAAGAATTAGTAACTAAAGTACGTCTATTCGGGGTATAAATTGTACAGTTTTAGGTGCTTATCACACCACCCGCAAACAGAGTTTTGCTAGTCCTCGAGCAATAAGATAGAGAGAAAGATAAAGATAAGTAACCAAAAGTGTACCACTTTCGCGGGTACTTGCGATTGTACTTAGCACATGCAACAAGCCTTTAAACCTATAGGTTGTCCTATAGGACGAGTTGTGTCTCGTGAAGGTTTGCAGGGAATATACCCACAAAATTCTTATTTGCAAACGGCAGTCAATCTCTTATGAGACGTAGAATAATTACACAATCTATCACGAAGGAAATATTTTGAGAAATATAAGCTAGAATGTGTAAAAATTTTAGCTAAGTAAGAGTAATTCCTAGATTGCCTTTTCGGAATCAACGCTTCAACTTCAAATCTCACGGATATATCTCTCTCAAACGAACTCTCGAGATTTGGGTTTGTGTATCGCTCTTGTGTGTGAGGAGGTGAGTAAATGTAAGCAAGTTCAAATGTCTCACACACATATAAGAAAGAACGAACAAATAAGAAAGAAAATTGATCTCATGAAAGAATGCTAATCACTATTGTGAGAACGTCGAGTTATTCACCACGTCGACTTTCATTTGCCCGAACACCTATGGAAAAATATGGATGATAATGGGTGAGGGGAAAATGAAATGGGAAGGATGGTATATGAGATAGGATGGTATGAGGTAGGATATGATAAAATGGTGATGGATGAGTGATGAATATGCGATGTGAAATGGATGAAAAATGGATGCGATAGAAGAGGGTATATACTTTAGGCTCAAAATGTCTTTATTTTACAACTAACTACTAACTACAAACTCTCTTTCTTTTCTTTTCTCGTTTTTTTTTTTATTTTTCTTTTATTTTTTTTTATTTTTTTCTATATATTTTTTTTCTTTTTTCTTTTTCTCTCACTTTTCAAACCAACACTGAAGACATTTAACATTTGGAATCAACACCCTTTTCTCAAAATGATGATGGATGATATATCAATGGAGGTGATAGGTGATGGTGTGGGGAATATATGATGTGGGGAATATGGAAAAGCATGGGAATGTAATGGGAATATGATATGGGGAAAAGTGGTAGATGTATGGATGAAAATCCTAGTGATCGGGACAAATTTCAAGACACGCGTTTCTTACAACTTGAAAAAGATGTCATTCTCAGTGATTAAGCCAAGAAATTTTATGAAGAATAATGAGATCATACAACAATTAAAGTGCGGGACACCCAAACAAAATTGAATCAACTTGTGACTCGGAGATTGCGTAAAACTCTCTAAAAGGGTGAAAGGCACAAATCTCACGGGCTAAAGTCTATAATAGTGATCCTTAAGGTTCTCTTTAGAATTGTAGTACTCCTCAACTCTAAATCGTAGTAACGTGATAAGTGAGCAAATTTTGTTGTGTCTAGAAATTCATGGTGCAACATGCTTGGTTACGTATTACATAAGCTATTTAAAAAAAATATTCTCTAGCTTGATTCCTAGACTTAGAAAGATGGATGATTGAAAATTCACATCAATGATTGAGATGAAAGAAACTGCACGAAATTTTAAAAATCTAGTTTAAAAATCAAATTTTTCAGAAGAGGTATGACTTTGATAAAATTCCCCACGCCCAAACAAAAAGGAACATCGTCCTCGATGTTAAGTAAAATGATTTTTAAAATTGAGAGCATAAGGTAGGAAAAAGATTACCAGAATGAACCGCTAATGAAGTGGACAGATATCACCAATAATAAACTTGAATAAATGATAGAGAGAAAAAAAAGGTGTACAAGTCTATAACATGGTAAAGCATAGGATGATGTGATACACCACCCCCAAACATGATGAGACTAGTACAAGAAACGCGGGCTGCCTCCTGATAGCGCTAAGTTTAATGTCTTCATCCAGACCGATGGAATCTCACCCTAAGGATAAGATCTATGAAAGCACGGGGCGGAAGAAAATTTGGGTGATGAGAATCACCCCCAAACAAGACTGAAGTGCCAGTCTTGTTGGATAGAGGCTAAAATGGGTCAATGAACTTGTATGGCAAAGTGCATCACATGATGCAAAGCATCGGTGGACCATGGGTGGGTGGGGATTAGGGTAATGGTGAAAAAGGCATGGGTGATTAAGCATCGTTCACGGGCCTTATTGAGCCGGAATGTAAGGGAAACTAGGGCCCTATAAGCATTGTGCTCAAGTTGGTGAAGGAGGCGAAAAGGTGTAGAAAGTGGAATGGGGTGGGGCTTATAAAAAATCACACGACCGTTCTATGAATTGGCGATGATAATGGTCGCGCCGTGACACACCAGGGAGCTGTCGATAGGAAAAATCAACACCACAAGAAAGTGGTGTGCATATAGTAACAAGCTCGGTGTCACAATGGAGAGTAGCACCACAAATACTCTCGAGAAAGGTGGAGGATGGTTTTAGGTTAGGATCTAAAAATAATATAGATGAAAACTGGAAATGTGCAAAATCAAGATCCAAACCAAGTGGTGGGGTTAAAGATATAATGGGTGGGTCGGGTGGGACAAATGGTGTATCGGGTGGGATAAATGGTGGAGGAAGATGATCCAACTCAAGCGTGGGAGACACACACTCATTGGGAGGAGTAAATGAATACTCACAAGGGAGTGTGGTTTCTAAAGATGGAGTTGTCAACTTCTCCATAAGAGTAGCATCGGTAAATGGAGTGGGTGGGTAAGACAAGGCACCAATCTCAGAGATAGAGGAATCACTAGAAATATGAGGCTCAAAGGGAGCCATGCATGGTGGTACATCATCCATATCCGGATAGTTAGGAACTATCACGGAATCTATCTCAGGAAAATGGTGAACAGTCGTAGGAAGAGATAACCTAGGATAAATAGGTTCCTCAAGAACACAAGGGTGAAGCTCGATAGGTGTAGACTCAGGCATTGTTTTGGATTCGATGGGAAAGTGAGTGGGAACCTCAAAGTGGGGTTCATGTGGACATGGTGGGTTGGATCAGGCTCATTATCTAAAGGTAAGTCAACATAATTGTCGACTTAGGGCTCGGACCATTGGATGGTCTCAACTTCGAGATTCTCGGGGTGGTAGGATTGGTCACACTCAAAATACGTGTCACATGAGGACACAACATCGTCACACTCTAGTGAAACGATGGGTGGATCTATGGGAATATCCAACTCTCTAGCACACTCCAATTCATTTAACCTTTGTTCTAACCTTTGGAGAGTTTGAATTTGAGTGGCTTGCTATTGCTCAAGTGTGAACTTTTGCAAGAGGGTTTCGAGAGAGGATGTGGATGAAGGTGTTGGTGGAATGATGGATGGTGGTGGTGGTTGAGTGGACATAACTTGATATAATCGGGACTATTATGGAGAATACTCATATGAAGTGTGTGGGGTGGGGCCAAGTTCATCATACACGAAAGAATCGCTTTCATGATGGACAAATGGTTGATATGTAGTGGGTGTGTAGTGAGGGAACTGATCGTGAACAGGTGCACAAGGTTGCCATGATGACTGTTGGAATGTGTGAGGATCCATCGGGTTAGGATTCATATTGTGTGGAAGGGTGATCAGGCCTCCACGAATAGCTCGGGTGCTCACACAACTCGGGATTACGTATAGCGGGGTAGTAGGCCAAGGTGGGTTCCGGAAAAGTGTCATATGGATACTCATGGTCCGTGGTGGGTTTATATGGATATGAAGAGTATGGGCACTCATGGGACATGTGATCGGCATAATAACAGTGGGTGCACAACAAAGGACGAGACACGTCGATACTTGACACCGAGGGTGATGGAATATGAGGTGCATTCAAGGATGGGTCAAGAGTATCAACGGGACTCGTGAGAGAGGTGAAACCACTAAGTATCTCATAAAGAGACGACTCGGGATCACTCTCACACGTGTCACGTGTCAATGAAAAATGACCAAAGTAGTCCCGTAAAGGACGTTCTTCGCCCATGAGGAGAGAAAATATTTTTTTGTATTTTGTAAATTTTTTCAAAAGGAAAGAAAATATTTTTGATTTTTTTTTTATTTTTTATAAAGAAAGAAAATATTTTTGGATTTTTGTGAAAAATAAAGGAAGAAAAATATTTTTGGATTTTTTTAGAAGAAAAGGTGGGGAAAAAATATGGACTCTTTGAAATTTGAGACGAACTAACTAATACCCGACTAACGAAAAATAAATTGGACACAGACACAAGTCAAGAAAATTTCCTAACTAGCACAGAGCCAATTTTTATCTTTAAATTTAGTGAAAGGGTAGTCAAATTTTAATTAAGTCCGCGGGCGATAAAAATCACGGAAATATTTTAGTGATCGCCTTTGCAAAAATATTCTCCTAGTGGGCTACCTAGTTAATAGATTTTAAATTTAGTGATGGCTAGAGTAGCACACAATGATAAGCGAGTGAGTCGGGTGATGAAATCCCTTCTCGTGAGTGACTGGGTGTAAGTCTTAGTCAATTAATTCATCACACCATTCGAAAATAAATGCGAGAATAAAATCACATAAGAGCACATAAAGCACACACAATAATGGACTCGCTATCAGGAGAGGCGCGAGGGTTTAAGAAATATACCTCCCATGGTTTTTAGGCCGTGGGGTGCTGAAAATGTTGAGTCGACCGGGGGGAGATCATGCCTATCTCAGTCATTCCCGGGAGCCCTACCGACCCAAGGTAGAGAGGCTTCTAAATCCTCGCCTTTGGACGCGCTCTCTCTACCTTCTCCGGTTTCCCTATCACGCTTGTCTTCAATTATTACAAATTTAAATGGAAAATAAATGGTGTCTCTATGCACCGCAATACAAGCAATGATAAAATAAACCTAAATACAAGCCTTCTAAAAATATAAAAATGGTACAAAAAATAATAAAGTGCAAAAAAAAATGAACTACAAGTTGAAATCCGCTCCAAGTGCTTCACGCTACCAAGAATGGCAACGACGCCATTTGATAGAAAAGACTTTGCGTGTATAATTTCGTCGTTGCTTGAAAAGTCCTTCTAATCAAAACCTTAAAATACCTACAAAATAGTATCAACTCAAGTGTATCGGTAAATAAGGGTATCAATCCACTTTCAAGGTTGTAAAGCAAAGGGAACAAAATTGTAATTCACTTTTTATTTTCTTTTTTGTGCTTTTTTCACTTTTCTACTTTTTTTAGCTTTTTCAAATATTAAAACAATTGGGTGAGGTGATGATTTAAACTAAACTAAAATGAAAATAACTAACTAGAAAATTACTAAAATGAAAAATAAAGGCTAACACTAAAATAAGAGATAAAGTGAGGTAAATAATTGTGAAAACAATCAAGGAGTGGGATTACACCACAAATTTTAGCTATTCTAATTAATTAATTGAATTCTCCCAAATTAAGATCAAAACTAAAAATCAACTCTCGTTGCAAATCTAATTTTAATAATAACATTTTAGAATATTAAGTTTAACACCCCACAACTCTAGAAAAATAGATCTACACTCCTTTTAATTAATCACCCGCTAGGATCGATCAATTAAAATTTATGTTAATCTTAGAAAATAAATTTAGAGTTGAAATTCAAGTTATAATACCCCACTTAAGAAACCTTTATCTCTAGTGCGAATCTAAAATGGGTATTATAATTAGACTTTCGATTTTCTCTCGAAAATCATTTACCCTCTCTCGAGGCGTAAATCTAAGGGTGAGGGATCAAAATTAACATTCAAATGGACTTTTCAAGTAATTAAACTAATTAAAATAAAATAACATCAAATAAGGGTTTTACCCCACCCCTTGAAAGGGGATTTAGCCTAACATGACATGAAATATGACAAATTAATAATCAAAGGCATAAAATAAATGAGAAGATAAGAGAACAATCAAATCCCAATCTCTTGAAGTGAAATTGAACTTCTATTCCTTTGAAATTAAGCACAATCCATCCAATATGAGCATTCAACAATAATAAACTCAATAATCAACTCAATTGAATTTCACACATTTATCACTCACAAATATCTAAAAAAAAATGAAAATAAAACTATTTACAAATATTTCTACCTAATTTATTCTAACCTAACTCTCTACTTTCCTCTAGAATTTTTCTCTCTCCATTTGATGATGAGTTCCCTCAAATGGGGTCTTGAGTCTTCTTTTATAGTAGAATCATGGAACACATGGGGCTAAGGGGACTTTTTGGGAAAGTTTAATGTGCATGAAAATGGGGTGTGAGGTCATGAAGGTATATGGGTGAGGGAATTGGGGGATAAAAATCTGATATGGTTTATGGGGTATTTTTTAAAATTGTGGTAAGTAGGTAGTTGGGGGTAAAATTGGAAGAAAGGGTTAAAAGGGGTTTTATGGCACATGGGTTTTTAATGAGTTTATTGTTGGCTTGATTTTTGATTTTGGCTTTGCTTGTAAGAGGTGATGAAAACGTGGCTTTGGCGAAATGGGTATTTTTTTTGTTTGAAAATGGAAATGGGTGGATTCGGGTTTAGTTTGGCGGTTTGGGGTTATGAGATTCCAAATCTGGGTCACACCGCGGTGAAGGAGGTGCGGTTTGGGGACGCGACTGAAAGTCGCCGGAGAGGGCTGCGATCGGGGGTTGAGGGCAGAAGGGGTCGGAGTTGGGAGAGAGTAGGGGCGACGGGAACGGGTTAGCGGTGGCAGGTCCGGCGGGGGGTAGGGTCGCGGGTCGGAACAGGGTCGACTGGAAAGGATTTTGGGTTTGGGACGCGGGGTGGTCGGCGCCGGGGATAGATTTAGTGGCCGCGCATGGGGGTAATCGGCTGTGAGGAATGAGGTCGGCTTTGGGTTTAAATGGTGCATGAGAGAGTGTTTTGGGTTGTTTGGAGGAAGAAGATGAGGGGGGGAGGTATTGGGTGTAGTCAGGGTGTAGGGAAAGTAGGTGTGGCTTAGGGTGTAGGATATATTTGTTGGGTTTACGATAAGTTTGTGAGTGTGTGTTTATTTTGAACCCCTAAAAAAATTAATAAAGACTCAATTGAAATTAATAAAAGTAAAAATAAAAATAAAATCTAACTAAAAATAAAACAAATTAAAAACAATAAAACTGAAAATAATAAAACTAAAAAATAAAATCATAAGCTATTAAAAACGAAAATAATAGAACAAAAGAAGTAAAAAAAAAAATGAAAAATCTAATAAAATATGAAAACAAAAGTCCTAAAATATAAAATATAATAAACTAATAATAAACTCATAAAAACTAATCCTATCAAAATAAGACTAAACGAAAAGCTAATACAAATCAAAATAAATAAAATTATACTAATAAAAATATAATAGAAAATAAAATCTAGAAAATACTAAATAAATCTAAAATAAATCCTAAAAATAAAAATAACTCAAACTAAAAATCTAAAAAAAAAACAAAAAGGGGCAAACAAAACACACACAGGGTTTAGAGTAGGTTTAGGCTAGGATGGGCTAGGTTAGGGTCAGGGATTGGGTATTTTGCTCCATTTTAACTGCAAATTGCCTGGAAATATAGCGTTTGACACCGCAACTGCAATTAAGCCTGCATATTGAACAATTAAGAGCATAAGACCCATATTGTCGAGAATTAGCAACTAAAGTACGTCTATTCGGGGTATAAATTTTACAGTTTTGGGTGCTTATCAGTAACCATAATTAAAATTGGGTTTTTATGAATTTAGAGAAATGGGTAGATTTAATTACTCAATGGATGTTAAGTTATGATTTGGGTCTGTTAAGACTGAATTGTAGAGTGGATTTCAATATGTATAGTGATTACATGGACTGAATACGGTAGGGTCGGATTTTGTAGAACGAGACCCGGGTGAAAAACCCAACTCGGATATACTTAGAGTTTTGTATAAATTGGTTGATGGATTAAGGTCTCTAGGGTGTTTAGAACCTTTTCTTGTGTGGAGAATATGTTGGTTGTGATTTGGGTAAAGGTTTGGGAAGAAACCAAAAGCTTAAGGGTTCGTTAATGGCTGAAACAGTAAGCCGGGGAAGACGATCACCTGCTCGATCGATCGATCGACCCAGGGGGATCGATCGATCGACGGTCCCAGAAATTTGACAGTTCGGTCAGTTTGTATATAAAGAAGATTTTATATAAGATTTAATCGCTTACTTTTATTTAGTGATAAATTCATATGGGACACATAATTCCTTAACAATAATAGGGTGATATAATTGGGTTTAGGAGGGTGTGAACGATATGTCATGAGATGAACGAATTTGGAGAAATAATTCATAGGTACTGATATTGGGCCGAGGAATAATATTCAGGTATTGTAGTTGGGTGACGCTACATTATTAAAGGGATTGAGGTGAAATATTTAATTATGGACAATGTGGGTGAGTCCGGGTATGTTGATAATTACAGATAAATATAATTAAGGAATTTATGGAGATGAATATGTGACACATTGTGGGCGAATATGTGGGAATGAAATTATGGGATGTAAAATGGACCGAGTGAGCGAGTTCGGTTATATGGGTTAAGTGACACCAAAGTATTAAATTAATTATTGAGAGAGAGTAATTAATTTGGAGTCGGAACATAGACTCAGGAAATATTAAGGTATGGGCCAAGTGAGCGAGTCCGGGGAGAAAGGTTGGGTGACGCCAAGTTATTAAATTAATGGATGTGTTAATTAAGGAAAGTAGAGTTGGAAGGTAGACTTGGAAAAGTATTAAATTAATTAATGTTGTAATTAATTAATTTAGAGTCGGATTGTAGACTCCGGAAGGGTATTTATTAATTAATGTGTAAATTAATTAAATGAGAGTCGTACCACAGACTTCGTATAGTATGAATTAATTAATGTGTAAATTAATTAACAGGGAGTCGGACCACAGACTCGGATCGGTATTAAATTAATAAGTGTGCAAATTAATTTAATTAGAGTCAGACGATAGATTCGAGAAGGTATCAAATTAATAGGTGTGAATTAATTATTTAGAGTCGGACCACAGACTAGGATTTGTGTTAATTAATTAATGTGTAAATTAATTAATTATTTAGAGTCGAACCACATACTCGAATTTGTGTTAATTAATTAATGTGTAAATTAATTTAATGAGGGTCGAACTGCAGACTCGGATTTGTGTCAATTAATTAATGTGTAAATTAAATAAATGAGAGTCGTACCACAGACTCGGGGAAAAATGGTATATTAATTGAGTGTGAATTAAATATATTAGAGTCGGACCACAGACTCGGGGAAATGATAATTTTATAAGTGAGAAAATTAATTAAGTTGAGTCGGGCCAGAGACTCAGAAAATTTCAAGCTAGTATTAAGGATTTTTTAGTACACGGTAAAGTCGGGGTTTATTATATATATATATATATATATACGGTGATATATATATACGGTGCGGTGATAGTATATATATATATATATATATATATATATATATATATATATATATATATATATATATAGATATATATATATATATATATTAAATATCAATGAGTAGATATTTATTTAATTATATACTCTAGTGCTATCAAGGGAGGTTGCGCGATGTGGGTGAATCCCCTAGCTTGAGGAGTAGGGTGAGCATATCCCCTGGTCATAGCGTCCGGTATATGGGTGAGGGGATTTTCTCACTTTTAGGGAAGGAATATGACCGCCTCCACTTCGTTATGTTTTGGGCCAGGTTGGTGAGCGATTCCAACTTGGGTAACTAGGTTATGTGAGCACACGTAGTGAGGTAGCACTTTAGAGGGAATCATCCGGCGAGGGTATACTCAAAGGGATGGATATACGTATGTTATATATGTGGATGCTTTGGAAAAGGTACGTATATAATGGTATTCAATATTATATGTGGGTAATAATACAGTGTGTGATGTATTTAGTTTATATAACTTGTGACACAGTTATATGCTACTATTTAAGACGGAATTAATTAAGTTAAATGTGAGATAACTTATAATTCAAGAATCATTGTACTCGGGTTAGAGTAGTATATCAAGGGGGAGGTTATAGGAGAACTAGTTGGATGGGGTAGTACAACTAGGTGAGGGGTCAAGGTAACCGATAGGTGTACACAATAGTGGAGGGGTGAGAATGTCCACAAGGAAGTGCGACACTAACTTAAATATGAAGCGCATTCATGCATTTTAAATTACTGCGATTAATTCACTTGCTAAATATTTTCAAAATGTTTTGGGTTCTAACCCTTACTATAAAACTATTTTCAAAACCTTTTAGGTGCCCAGCCACAGGGACGCTAAGATTGATATTCTATTCTAGGGACACGGAGCTGCGGCATATGTGGATGCTAGCAGGAGTTCGGATTAGATGCATCACTCATTCATTCCTAGAGTAGGAATCATTTATCAGTTCCAGTTTTATTTAGGGCATGTCGCCCAGACTTCTCAGTACAGCTTTCAGATGTATTTATTCAGGTGTTGAATTTTTATATTGGATTTCACTTTAGGGGCCGATGGTCTATTCGGAAAATTTATTTAATTAATTATTCAGTTGAGTTTTATTCAGTTGTGTAAATGGTTTATATTTATTTTCGCATGTACTATTTTATTAATTTAAAAGTTAAAATTTGGCACCAGCTTTTGGAATACTAGGTGGTTAGTAAGTTTTAAAAAGTTTTCGACAGTGATGCTAAGGATGAACCAACTGGGATTCCTGTTTTAATTTAGTATATGACTGATCACCCGGTATTTCATTAGGATGGGTGTCACAAATGGTATCAGAGCATCAGGCTCTAGTGTCCTTAGGATCTGTGCGGCTTTTCACGTTTTGGCTTAGCAATGTTTGATATAGAGCCCTATCATAGGATTGTTGTATTCTTATACTTATGCGCATTTACGTTCTTCTGCCAAGTTTATATTTGAGGGTGAACTCATACGATTCGATTCTCATTCCAGATGCCGCCCAGGAGAGGGAGCAGCTAGGGCAGGAGGGGGAGATGAGACTAGGGAGGCTCATTAGGAGCAAGAGTTACGCAGTAATGGCCAAAGATGATTTTGGCAGCACAGGTAAGTGAAATAGTGGCACAAGCAGTTGAAGCGATGGTGATCGCAATGGCAGAGTACTTTTCACGGAATCAGCCATAAGTGTTAATGATGCCAGATGTTTAGGCTCATGCGGGGCCATCGGGGAGGCAGCCAGTGCGACCATTTTTTCAAGAGTGGCCATCCACCAGAACTACGAGGGGGTGCAGGTGTAGTGCTAGCGTGTCAAGGAAGAGAGATATCCAACGTCACCTATGCATGGGAGATTACGATGAGGTGCGAAAGAAAATGCTAGCAACTTGTAGTTTAGTGGGAGCAGCACAACAGTGGTGGGAGTCGATCACCACGGTTGAGGAAAGGGATACGCTAGCTATTATAAAGTTTTGGGTGCGGTTCGACTACACGTACTTTCCTCCAGCGATTGAGACCGAAATAAGGAGAAAGTTAGAGAGGTGACTCGGGTAGATCGTTCAGTGGTCGATTACGAGGAAGAATTCATTCGGTTAGAAAATTTGGTACCGGATGAGGTAAGTAATGAAGAGAGAAATAAAGCAAGGTTTATGGATGGGTTAGTCTGGAGAATCAGACAACATTTAATTGATAATTATGCATTAGTAGATTATACGGATGTCATTAACGCAACACTCCGTCACTGTCAAGAATGTTGCTTCCACGTGAAAGGAAGCGGGAGGGGAGTGGAAACTAACCAGTCGGATAAAGCAGGAGGGAATAGTACCAGTGGGGTATCCCATCAGCAGACAGGGGGGGATCAGGGGCAGGATTCCAGCAGGGAAATCATGCCAAACGATTTAGAACTAGAGGCTATCGGTAGGATGGCCAGGAATTCCAACAAGGTCGGCATGGAAGGGACCAGTGGCAGGGTGAATGTATTAGAAGGTGTTTCTTTTGTGGGGAAAGCGAGACACATGAAGCGAAATTATCTTAAGCGAGGCAGGGGTCAACTACAGGACGAGGTCCTGGAGGTACAACCACTAAAGCAAGTCATGGGCGCATTCGGGAAGGGAGAAGATGCTCCAGAACCCGAGGATCGATCGTTTTAGCTGGAGTATGGAGGTAATTATTTTTACCCTATGGACGTGGGGTATGTTTTTGAGTAACAAAGAGGATGTCATAATATAAGACTTATTTTTCCCGAGAGTTCGCATGTGAGTCGAATTTAGTGGGTGCATTGGCTGTAGCAACCATAGTATATGGGTAAACTTTTCGTGGGGTAGCAGAGTTTCTTTGGAGTTCTTCACGAGAGAGTGGAGGTGTACACTGAGTGAAGGTTTGAATTATGCAAAGAGTTACTACTTTTGAGAATTATGGGAGTAGGGTTGATAATATTTCCTAAATATCGGCTGGATAGCGATGGGTTTGGACTATTGTGAATAGTGGGGGTAAGTTTTGGTGTTCGCGACACCAGGATATGATTGGTACTAGGTATCACCTGAGAGGGCATTTTGCCTATGTATATGTGTATACATATGTGGTATTGTGTGGTGCGATAGACAAAAAGTGAGGTTTTGTGTTCTCACATTTTATCCCAGTAAGTAGGGGTGTTTACTGAAGTGAATCGGGGTGGTTAGATTTATGTTCGAGCAAAGAGAGATAACTCGGGGTTTATTTTGCGCAAGGACTAGTGATGGTAAGGGTACGGTACTTTATGTCATCTTTGGTAACATGAGAGTAAGAGTATCTACTTTTGTGTTGAGAGACAAGTATTTTGTGGGGAGATGTTTGGACGTTAGTACATGGGTTGGGTACCTAGGCAGTAGATATATATATATATATATATATATATATATATATATATATATCTGTGTGTGTGTGTGTGTGTGTGTGTGTGTGTGTGTGTGTGATATGACTATGGGTTCGAAGTTATATTACAGGTTACGACTAGCATAATCGGGTAACTTTCGTGCGATAAAGCGTGGGGATAGGGTGTATGGGCACCTGGGTTAATTAAGGCAAATTTCATACGGTTAAGCACGGGTATAGGGTGTATGGGCGCCCTGGTTAATTTAAATGCATACTTGTGTAATGTATGGTTAGAACCAGATGGGATAGATATAGCGAGCTTAAAGGCACATGACTAGAGAGTAATATGCGAAGCTTGGAACATTACGCTCATCCTAATTTCGAGGACGAAATTCCTTTGTAAGGGAGGGAGTATGTAACACCCCGTAATTTTGAGGATTTAATATTTAATTATGTTTGGGAGTGATAAAAATATTTAAATTGGAGAAACTTAAATTCATGAGTTGGAGATTTTATTTGAGTGAGATGAATTAATTATAATTGGCGACTTTAAATTTAATTGTTCGAATTAATCCGTGTCACATTTTGAGGTTGAAATTTGGATATGTCAAAAAGTATTTTGGATGGCAATTCTGAGTGCGTGATTGCGTCCGGATGGGTCAAGATAGTCAGAAAAGAGTACCCGGGGGTAGTAATTGGGTCTCGGGATATTTTTGGGTATAGTCGGTCCCACATGGGGTGAGTTGGGCCATTTTAATTAGGCCCAGATGGCCAAAAACGGGATTAAGGTTTTTAACCTAAATGGAGAAGTATTAAACGGCAGTAAACACAAATTCTAAGCCTAGGGTTTGAGAGGAAAATTGGGGGAAAGCAAATCAAGAGCCAATTTGGGGATTTTGGAGCCAAATTAAGGAACTACACCAACAGATCAGACTCTACGAACAATTTAAGGCAAGTGGTTAACTGTTGTGATTTCTAAATTGATGATAATCGATTCATATCATAGTGATGTGTAAATCAAAATTCGTTTTGGGTGTATAACCATAATTAAAATTGGGTTTTTATGAATTTAGAGAAATGGACAGATTTAATTACTCAATGGATGTTAAGTTATGATTTGGGTCTGTTAAGACTAAATTGTAGAGTGGATTTCAATATATATAGTGACTACATGGACTGAATACGGTAGGGTCGGATTTTGTAGAACGAGACCCGGGTGAAAAACCCAAATTGGATATACTTAGAGTTCTGTATAAATTGGTTGATGGATTAAGGTCTCTAGGGTGTTTAGAACCTTTTCCTGTGTGGAGAATATGTTGGTCGTGATTTGGATAAAGGTTTGGGAAGAAACCAAAAGCTTAAGGGTTCGTTAATGGCTGAAACAACAAGCCGGGGAAGACGATCACCTGCTCGATCGATCGATCGACCTAGGGGGATAGATCGATCGACGTCCCAGAAATTTCACAGTTCGACCAGTTTGTATATAAAGGGGATTTTATTTAATATTTAATCCCTTACTTTTATTTAGTGATAAATTCATATGGGACACATAATTCCTTAACAATTATAGGGTGATATAATTGGGTTTAGGAGGGTGTGAACGGTATGTCATGAGATGAACAAATTTGGGAAAATAATTCATAAGTAGTGATATTGGGCCGAAGAATAATATTCAGGTATTGTAGTTGGGTGACGCTACATTATTAAAGAGATTGAGGTGAAATATTTAATTATGGACCAAGTGGGCGAGTTCGGGTATGTTGATAATTATAGGTAAATATAATTGATGAATTTATGGAGATGAATGTGTGACACATTGTGGGCGAATATGTGGGAATAAAATTATGAGATGTAATATGGATCAAGTGAGCGAGTCCGGGTATATGGGTTAAGTGACACCAAAGTATTAAATTAATTATTGAGAGAGAGTAATTAATTTGGAGTCAGAACATAGACTCGGGAAATATTAAGGTATGGACCAAGTGAGCGAGTCCGGGGAGAATGGTTGGGTAAAGCCAAGTTATTAAATTAATGGATGTGTTAATTAAGGAAAGTAGAGTAGGAAGGTAGACTCGAAAAAGTATTAAATTAATTAATCTTGTAATTAATTAATTTAGAGTCGAATTGTAGACTCGGAAAGGGTATTTATTAATTAATGTGTAAATTAATTAAATGAGAGTCGTAACACCAACTCGGTTTAGTATGAATTAATTAATGTGTAAATTAATTAACTGGGAGTTGGACCACAGACTCGGATCAGTATTAAATTAATAAGTGTGTTAATTAATTTAATTAGAGTCGGACGATAGACTCGGGAAGGTATCAAATTAATAGGTGTGAATTAATTATTTAGAGTTGGACCACAGACTCGGATTTGTGTTAATTAATTAATGTGTAAATTAATTTAATGAGGGTCGGACTGAAGACTCGGATTTGTGTCAATTAATTAATGTGTAAATTAATTAAATGAGAGTCGTACCACAGACAAGGGGAAAAATAGTATATTAATTGAGTGTGAATTAAATATATTAGAGTTAGACCACAGACTCGAGGAAATGATAATTTTATAAGTGAGAAAATTAATTAAGTTGAGTCGGGCCAGAGACTCTGGAAATTTTAGGCTAGTGTTACGGATTTTTGAGTACATGATAAAGCCGAAGTTTATTATATATATATATATATATATATATATATATATATATATATACAGTGCGGTGATAGTATAAATATATATATGTGTGTGCGTGTGTGTGTGTGTGTGTGTGTGTGTGTGTATTTATTGTGTGTGCTATTAAATATCAGCGAGTAGATATTTATTTAATTTATATACTCTAGTGCTATCAAGGGAGGTTGCGCGATAAGGGTGAATCTCCTAGCTTGAGGAGTAGGCTGAGTATATTCCGAGGTCATAGCGTCTGGTATATGGGTGAGGGGATTTTCTCACTTTCAGGGAAGGAATATGACCGCCTCCACTTCGTTATGTTTTGGGCCAGGTTGGTGAGCAATCCCAACTTGGGTAACTAGGTTATGTGAGCACACTTAGTGAGATAGCACTTTAGAGGGAATCATCCAGCGAGGTTATACTCGGAGGGATGGATATACGTATGTTATATGTGTGGATATTTTGACAAAGGTACGTATATAATGGTATTCAATATTATATGCGGGTAATAATATAGTGTGTGATGTATTTACTTTATATAACTTGTGACATGGTTATATGCTACTATTTAAGAAGGAATTAATTAAGTTAATTGTGAGATAACTTATAATTCAAGAATCATTGTACTCGGGTTAGAGTAGTATAGCAAAGGGGAGATTATACCATGACTAGTTGGACGGCGTAGTACAACTAGGTCAGGGGTCAAGGTAACCGATAGGTGTGCACAATAGTGGAGGGGTGAGAATGTCCACAAGGGAGTGCGACACTAACTTAAATATGAAGCGCATTCATGCAATTTAAATTACTGCAGTTAGTTCACTTGCTAAACATTTTCAAAATGTTTTGGGTTCTAACCCTTGCTATTAAACTATTTTCAAAACCTTTTAGGTGCCCAGCCACAGGGACGCTAGGATTGATATTCTATTCTAGGGACACGGAGCTACGGCACATGTGGATGCTAGCAGGAGTTCGAATTAGACGCATCATTCATTCATTCCTAGAGTAGGAATCATTTATTAGTTCTAGTTTTATTTAGGGCATGTTGCACAGACTTCTCAGTACATCTTTCAGGTGTTGAATTTTTGTATTGGATTTCACTTTGGTGGCCGATGGTTTATTCGGCAAATTTGTTTAATTAATTATTCAGTTGAGTTTTATTTAGTTGTGTGAATGGTTTATATTTATTTCCGCGTTTACTGTTTTGTTAATTCCAAAGTTAAAATTTGGCACTAGCTTTTGGAATACTAAGTGGTTAGTATGTTTTAAAAAAATTTCGACAGTGATGCTAAGGATGAACCAACTGGGATTCCTGTTTTAATTTGGTATAGGACTGATCACCCGGTGTTTCATTAGGCGGGGTGTCAAACTTATTTGCCGCGACACTCCATAGTCAAAACGCCATGTATTGGTATTTGTTTTTATAGGGCGTAAACATCCAACGGCATATTTTACATACACACGCAGTTTACGCAGCCTATCAATGGGCTTCTTCAACTTTGGCCAAGGAATCCCGAGCAACAAGGAAGGAAAAAATCACCTTTTTATATTATCTTATTTTTCTTTGAAAAATATTATTTTAAAAATCAAAAAGTTATGCTGATAATCTATATAAATACACATATCTTCATACTTACTCTCATATGCACTTAATCTTCATCTAAATTCCCAAACTTTTGTATGGAAAAAACAATTTTTATGTTATCTAGTTTTAAAGACCACCCGATATTTATACTTCTTGGGGTATTTTGAAAATCAAATCAAAGGCGTGAGCAATTAAAAATATAAAAATATCCTTCTATTTCTTATGATCTTGATTCTAATTCAAAACCTCCATCTCATGCATTGTGGGTAAACCCACCGTCTTGGCCTTATATTTATCTCCCGGTGTTAATCCTTACATACCTACATCTTCCGATAATGCAAATGATATGGCATCCAGTTCCTCATTAATTGATGAAGATGGTGATTTTGTTAAAGTTATTTTGGAAGAAAAAGGAAAAAAAATCATGATTGAAGGTCATGCTAAGGATGTTATAATATGGTTAGTAATTTGAAGATTTAATTGTTATTTAATGTATTTTTCATTCTAGTATGTTATTCCATGTTGAGCTTGGATTACATATCTATATAATATTATTATTATTACTATTTATGTGTTATGAATATTTAGACTATATGTTTTCAATGAAAATTATTTCTCATTGTTAGATTGCAAATTAAATGATAATCATGATTCTAAAAATATGTGCATAAATTATTTTCGATTGGGGGAGCAAATAATTTATTTTAGCCTTGAAATGCGCTTTATAAAATATCTTTTTGATAATGTCAAAGAGGCAGAAATATTTGTAATTCACATTTGAAAGAAAAATTATCAAATTTATTTATTTTTTTGTTAATAATTGTTTGTCATCATCAAAAGGGGGAAATTGTTAAAGCATATTTGAAATTATCCTTTTTATATTATTTATATAATATGTATTAAATAGTAATTTTGATATTATTTTAGTATATTTATTTTGATGATAACAAATAAAAGTTTGTTATAATATTGCTTTGATGATAAGAAACTATTTAGAGTGTATTTACTTTAATTATATATGTATACATTTTTTATTGTATATCTTATAAAATATGTGTATATACTTAGATCCAGTTTGGTTGCGCAAATTATTTGATTATGTAAATTTGTTCATTGTGAATTAGTGAATTGTAAATGAGTGAATTTGAAATGAGTTAAATCTAATTTTACACAATGTTTGGTAATTTGAAATTGATGTTAAGGTTATATGAAAAAAAGATAAAAACAAATCAAGAGAGATAGGTGGAGGGAAAGAGAGAGGGAAAGGAGGAGGAGGGGGGGGGGGGGGGGGGAGAGATGAGACATGGACTTTATGTGACTCCTATTTCAAATGGATTCATTTCAATTTTTTTGTGAAATGATCAAATTTCAAATTTTGCACATGAGTTAAAATGGGACAATTAATGAATCCTTTCATTAATGAAACTAAACACAATTAATGGATCGATTTATTAATAATCCAATTTATAATTTTAGAACGATCAAACGGGGCCTTAGTATATTATATCGTTTGTTTTTAAGATAGTATAGTCCTCTTATTTTTAATATTTATATATATATATATATATATATATATATATATATATTACCACTCCCAAACCCACGTGATATTTCGATACCCTCATCAGGAACCCACTCATGGAAAAAAAATTACATGGGTAAGATTAATTCTTGAATCGGGAATTTTTTATATATACCCCATGACTTGTTTTGTACTCTCTGGATTCACTTTATCCTTATATGTTCCACTACGGCTTTTGAGAGCAGAAATGCTTGTATGGATCTGGGTTCTTGAGCATCTCAAAGAAACCCACGATTGGGTATATATAGTTTTGGCCATTGTGCTTTGTCATCTCTTATATATATATATATATATATATATATATATGTCACACATTCCATTTAGATATTGTTTGACATAATCTTGCAAATATTGAAGTTACATGCTACTCCACGATTTTAATCCTCAGCTTATTCTTTGACAGTATATGGCCCATAATCAGATTCAACCTACAATTGTTGATCGTCCATGAGAATTCCTATAGGTATTACCATTCCTCATCTTTATGTTATTGGTTCAAAACTAATATTTTATAACTTCCTAATGTTACACACGCCAACATGTACATATGTTCATGTATATAAAATCTCAAGGTTGCATTATAACTTCTAACCCTTTATCCTGATTTATGATACACAAGGTCTGCCGCAATCTTTGACTAAGGAGACCACCTTGTTTTATAAATGTCTTATTTACCCACATGTATATACTCGTAAGCCTAAATCCTCAGTGTTAGAATATTACTCCATCCACACAATATATATATATATATATATATATATATATATAGAGAGAGAGAGAGAGAGAGAGGGCGCAATAAAAAGATTTTTGTTCCTTGTTGACAGTTAGGTGAATAGTTGTCAACTAAGATTATTCATATCTACAACTTTGTTATTCAACATCCAAATATCATCTATCAAGAATATAATGATATTTAACGATTTACAGAATTAGATCGGCCTTAGGCTATTTTTATATTCTACGCATATACTTAAGGTCCGTTTGGCAACTCAATTTCAAGGTTTGAAATTGAAATTGGAAGGCTAATTTCAATTTCGTGGAATAAAAATTAGCCTGCGAATTCCATTTTCATGACTTGAAATTGAGTTGCCAAACGGAGCCTTAATAAATTTCATTTATATATACACAATCTCGGGCAGCTACCTTTTATAGGGCTTATGACAAAGTCTATCCAAATTCTTCATTTTTAACATGCCTATCCTTTCGACTATAATGCTCTGATAGTTTTCTCTTTTTCATTGTGTACAATAGTTTAAAAGGATGTGTGGCCTTTTCTTCTAACATGACTTCTTTATATATATATATATATATATATATATATGGAGAGGTTCACAAGTGGATCAAAAGAATGGACTTTTTAATGGACTTAACAAAAAAAACAAATAAGTCTCGATTATTGGGTGCCACTGGCGCGGACCCATTACACCAAGGAATTAAAATTAGTGGGTTATTAGTCTTTTTTGTTAAGTCCATTAAAAAGTCCATTCTTTTGGTCCACTTGTGATCCTTTTCATATATATATATATATATATATATATATATATGTTAGAGTAAAATTTAATATATGGACTTATATATAAAATAAATATGAATTATAGGCTATCAAATAAAAGTAGATCAATTAAAGTGATTAATTTAAGTTTTGGGGCCTTACTAATGTATTATAAGTGTGGGTTTTATTGTGTAGAGACAAGCGCAATTTCTATTTTATGATGGGTTAAAATAGAAATATACGAAATATGAAAAGACACGATTGTGTTATAAATAGGGGTCATGGTCCTCAGATCACACAACACCAATCTTTTGATTCCCATTGTCAGAGAGAAATTTAGAGAGGAAACAAAAGTGTTGATCTGGAAGAGCATAAGACCTCAGACTCAGATATTTTAACTTTATGTCATGGATTCAGGTACGCTTCCGCAAAATCAATATTTATATTTCTTGATAATTCAATATAAATGTTCCTGTTTGTGATAGTTTTCACAAAATAGAAATTAATCCATCATGTGGTATCAGAGTTATTTCCTGTTGAATTGTTGAGAATATATTAGGAAGGTATTGATATTAATTTTCGGCTGCAAATATTTTTTCAAAAAGGTTTAATATTTCAGAAAATTTTTGGATTTAGAAATATTCTCGTTTCATTACGATTCCAACGATATAAAATTCATGAAATTTGGAATAGTGGTTGATTTTACATGATTTAAAAAAAAAATTAAGTATAAAGGTTGATTTGATAGTAGTGGAAGATTAAATGTTCGACTCTTGGTGTTTCATATTTAAGCCTCTTAAATGATGAAAATTATGAAGGTTCTCAAGAGGTTTTGAACTCATGACCTTTCAAGTCTAGAGCCAAAGGAGTTTCGAAGCCATGACCTTTCAAGTTGAATATTACGTTCATGCTTGTAATACCATACAAATTTAAATTCAAATTTTGGTGTATTTATATATATATTTCGAGATAAATTAATTTAAACAATATGTCACCAAAGTGACCTCTTTTGTTCAAAAAATTAATTTTATTTCGAAATATAAAAAGAATTACGTGCATGTAATTTATGTGAATATTAATCGGCCCAAAGGAAGATTATTTTTTAACAAAATTACATGTGCCACTTTAATAATAAGCACGTGATAATTATTTAGTTTTACATATGAATAATAAATCGACCCAAAGGAAGAATTATTATTCAATATGTTCTTATTCTCAGTGTTTGATTATTATGGCAAGATATCACTTACAAGTTAATATTTTTTCCAAAGATCAAATATTAATAGAGTGTCCGATATCTTAAAATGAGATTTGTTCTTTATTTGCATTTATTTTTTATTTAAGACTTATATGAGCTAGTTTTATTTGTTTATTGTTCTCTGATTCAGCTATCAGTTATGCTTCCAACATTACTGCCATTATTAATTCTATTCCCATGCGTAATGGCACAAACTTTAAGTCATGGCAAGAGAATCTTCATATAGTTCTCGATGTCATGGATCTGGACCTTGCATTAAGGGTTCCTTCTCCTGCACCTCTTATGGATAAAAGTTCATCTGATGACAAAAAGGACTTTGAAAGGTGGGAGAAGTCAAATCGCATGTGTTTGATGATCATAAAGAAGGCCATTCCAGAAGTATTCAGGGGCACAATATCGGAAACGATAAAGACAGCCAAAGAGTTCCTAGAAGAAATTAAGAACAAATTTGCCAAAAATGAAAAGACTGAAACAAGTACCCTTTTGGCAAGTATCATCTCAATGAAATATCAAGGTAATGGGAACATTAGGGAGTACATTATGGAAATGTCTCATTTCGCTTCAAAGGTAAAAGAACTTAATCTTGATCTCTCTGAGGATTTGCTTGTGCATTTGGTTCTGATATCTCTTACCACACAATTCAGTCAATTTAAGGTGAGCTACAACTGCCAAAAGGAGACTTGGTCTCTTAATGAGCTCATCTCACATTGTGTGCATGAAGAGGAAAGACTGAAGCAAGATAAGACAGAAAGTGCTCATTTGGCTAGTACTTCCAAGGACAATGGGAAGAAAAGAAAGACGGATAAAGAAGCTGCAGTGGTTCCATATCCAAAGAAATAACATAAAGAAAAAAATGTTGATGGTTGTTTCTTCTGTGGAGCTGCGGGACATCGGAAGAAGCAATGTACCAACTATCGTGCTTGGCGTATCAAGAAAGGTACACTTCTTAACCTAGTTTATTCTGAGGTTAATTTGACTTCGGTACCTAAACACACTTGGTGGATAGATTCTGGTGCAACCACTCACATCAGTGTGTCTATGGAGGGTTGCCTGAGTTGCCGAAAGTAAAATGATGGTGAAAGATACATTTTTGTTGGCGATGGAAAGAAGGTTGAAGTTGAAGCAATTGGGATATTTAGGTTATTATTGAAGTCTAGTACTTATTTGGATTTGAATGAGACATTTATCATACCGTCATTTAGACGGAATTTGATTTCTATTTCTGTATTGGACAAATTTAGTTATACTTGTTCCTTTGGAAATAATAAATTTAGTTTTCTTCATAATTCAAATTTGGTTGGTACTGGTTCTTTATCTTATGTAGATAACCTTTATATGCTTGATACTATTGCTTCATATCATGAAACCTTGCAATTAAGTACTCGAGATATTAAAAGAAAATTAACCAGTGAGAATTCTGCATCATTATGGCATAAGAGATTAGGTCACATCTCCCAAAGGAGAATTGAAAGACTTGTGTCAGATGGAATTCTAGATTCCCTTGATTTTTCAGATTTTAAAATTTGCAAAAATTGCATAAAGGGAAAACAGACAAACATAAGGAAATCTGATGCTAATAGGGCTATAGACGTCTTAGAACTGATACATACAGATATTTGTGGTCCATTCCCTACGGTTTCATGGAACGGTCAATAATATTTTATCACATTCATAGACGATTTTTCACGTTATGGCTACCTTTATCTCATCCATGAAAAGTCCCAATCTCTGGACGTGTTCAAGCCATTCAAGGATGAAGTTGAAAAACAACTCAGCAAAAGGATTAAAAGCGTCAGATCTGATCGTGGTGGTGAATACTACGGTAGGTATGACGGTTCAAGTGAACAACGCCCAGGTCCATTTTCTAAATTCCTAGAGGAGTGCGGTATCGTCCCGCAGTACACCATGCCAGGTTCTCCAAGCATGAATGGTGTTGCTGAAAGGCGAAACAGAACACTTAAAGACATGGTAAGGAGTATGATCAGTTACTCTAACTTACCAGATTTACTCTGGGGTGAAGCATTAAAGACTCCAGTGTATATCCTTAATAGAGTACCAACTAAAGCAACTACTAAAACTCCTTTTGAACTTTGGGCATGCAAGAAACCTAGTCTGAAGCACCTTCATATTTGGGGATTGTTGATACCAAAATTAATATGCTGATGTGGACGAATCATACGAAGACACTTGTCAATCTATATGGCACAATAACAACGAGGAAGTTCATTTCCCCGACCAACTCATGTTCTCTCCGAGTAACAAGGATACACCGAGGAACTCCAGCGCCCCGAGGTACTCTAGAGCTCCGAGGAACTCTTGAGCGACGAGCAACTAAGGCGGTCCGAGCTGCATCTCAGCCGTATTATTAATTGCCAGAATATCAACAGTTCAACCATTCATTGAATGTTTATCATCTTGACGCACACGCTGCATTAAATGTATTACCCTTTCATATGAATATCATTTAATGTATCAACCCGTTCATGTACAGCCTAAGGGCTATAAATACCTTGTATCACCCTCATTCAAAGGGACCGGAATTTCTTGGTTGAACCACAAATCGAGAATTCCTAAACATTCAGCAATAACATAACAGTGGACGTAGGCTATTCATATAAGGCTGAACCACTTTAAAAATCTTTGTCTCATTTTATTTATCTGTGATTGAATAATTAGAGTGATCTAATTTTTTACATCAACAGATTGGCGCCGTCTGTGGAAAACGACTGTGGCTATCGTTTTTCACCAAAAATCATTTATCATCAATGACAGATAATCCAGTAATCGAAATGCTGGAAATACTGGAAATCCTCCAAATCCATCTGCACCTCCAGATCTGGCTGGAATTATGACGAATCTGGCTGAGGGACAAACCACCATGCAAGAAACAATGAGGCGACTCATTCAAACTCTTCACGGCGGTGCACCCACCCATTCAAGGCAAAGGAGTGATCGTGGGCAATCGCGATCCAGGCGTACTGAGTCATATCGTAATGAAGAATCTAATGATTTTTCTTATCGACCTGGACAAACTTCATCGATACGGGCTACAGACACAGATCAACATATCACCCTCTCTCTGGAGAGAACTAGCGCCTTGGAAAGATTAAGCAGAGCATCTCCTTTCAGTCGGCTAGGACCAAGGAGAAATATGAGTCCACCTAGAGCACCATCGAGAAGCTTTCGACCACCATCAGGTTTGAGAGAAGGATCAACACAATCAAGACCAGCTACTCGTCGAGATAGATCTCAGGAAGCTACGTCAGAACAATCAATTTCTCGGACTAAGCATCCCGAGGAAGGAAATGAAGCATGGAAGGGTTCCATTCAGTGATTGGAGGATAGACTTGGAGAAATGGCTAAAGAAAGGAATCCCTTACAGAGAACTTTTGTTCAAGGGACACCTTTTGTGCAGGCCATTGTGAATTTTCCTACACCATCTAAATTCAAAGCACCCGTAGTGACCCCTAAGTATGATGGAAAGACAGATCCTGTTCTTCATATAGAACAATACCAAGCTGCTGCCGACATATATGCCGTCCCCGACGAGATGAGATGTAGAGCATTCTCGGGAACTCTTACCGGGTCTGCACAAATATGGTACAACAATCTTCCTCGGGGTAAGATTTCGACTTTTATTCAGTTAGCCAAGTTATTCATTGGAAATTTCTGTTTTGGAGCAAAGCCGGTAAAGCGAGTATCGCATTTATTAAGTGTTAGACAAAAATCAGGTGAAAGTACTAGAGATTACATAACTCGTTTCAATAACGAGAAGTTGGAAGTCATAGATTACGAAGAAAAGACAGCGATCACTACTTTGATGAGTGGTTTGTTGCCTAACAAGTTATACTACACTTTGGCCAAAGATCCACCTAAAACTATGTCGGAGTTGATGACAAAAGCGGCCAAAGTCATGAATGCCGAGGAGGCTATGGCTGCGAAGAAGAATATGGATAAAGAAACCAAGGTGGAGGTTGACAAATCTAAGAAGAAAGAGCAAAAAGGTAATGGTGGTGACAAGCATTCCAAGAATAATAGGACGTCATGGGAAGTCCTGAAGAAATATGATAATTATACTCCATTGAAAATGGGTACTAATCATGTTTTGGAAGAAATCAAGAATAACGAAGAAATCAAGAATAACGAAGAAATCAAGTGGCCAGAAAAACTGAGGACCAATCCTGAACTGAGGAATAGGGCCAAATATTGTGAGTTCCATAAAGATCATGGCCATACAACCAAAAATTTCATAGCCCTTCAGAACGAGATTGAAACGCTCATCCGAAGAGTAAAGTTGTCAAAGTATGTAGATCGCAGAGGTGAAAAGAAGAATGATGATAGAACTAGAGATCGTTCCAGATCTCCTCGTCGGACGGAGGAAAGAAAGAAAAGAGATCATGAAGATGATCCAGATGAAGACCCCGATCTTCCAAAGAAGCCAAGGCAGCCTGAACGAGAGGTATTTTCCATACGTTTTGGGTCATTTGATTGTAATGTTATTACATGAGGAGATGCTGGAGGGGGAGACCTTACTGCAGAAAGAAAGGCCTATCTCGGAGAGGCTCAAGCCTGCTCATATATTCAACGAATAAATCTTGCCGAGGATGATCGTCCGAGGAAGGTAAATAAAGAGAAGCTAGTTATTGGCTTTTCAAAAAACGACTTGGCAGGTGTTCTTTATCCTCACGATGATCCTCTGGTTATCAAAATGAGGATGAAGGAAGTAAGGATTTCAAGGGTTTTGATAGACAATGGAAGTTCGACAGACATCATGTACTATTCATGCTTTGACAGCTTGAATCTAAAATTATCTCAGTTGGAACCGTATCACAGACCCCTCCTAGGTTTTGCCGGTGAAAAAGTTTTTCCACTTGGGACGATCAAGTTGGATATATTCATTGGAACCTGGCCTGCTTGTCGAACAGAAAGAATACGCTTCTTCGTGATGGATAAGAATGTGCAGTCAGCCTACAACATCATCATGGGAATAGTTGGTTTGAAGAAGTTCGAAGCAGTTCCATCTACAGTACATCAGTGCTTAAAATTCCCAACAAACTTTGGGGTAGGAGTTATGAAAGGTGATCAAAAAGTAGCTCGGGAATGCTATTATACATCTGCCGAGCAAGAGGAGCTTGAGGAATCAAGGAAAAAGACTATCACCTACCAGGTGGAGGAAGGTACAGAAATTGAAACTCTTGATCCCAGGGATGAATCCCAACTTGTAAAAGGACAGGTGGTAGAATCTACAGAAAATGTTATTCTGGATGAGGAGCACCCTGAACGAATAACCCAGATAGGTTCGTCGTTGGATGCTTCAATAAAACAAGAGTTGATAATGTTCTTGAGAAACAGGAAGAAAACTTTCGTATGGAGTCATGAGGACATGCTAGGAATAGATCCAAATTTCTTATGTCACGAACTCAATGTGAATAAGGAGATCAAGCCTGTAAAGCAGAGAAGAAGGGTATTTAGCCCCGAGAAGAATCAAGCCATACAAGAGGAGGTCGAGAAGCTCCAGAAAGCCCAATTCATTGAAGATGTGAAATATCCAGACTGGCTGGCAAATGTGGTGATGGTAAAGAATAAGAACAACAAATGGAGAATGTGTGTTGATTTCACTGATCTCAACAAGGCGTGCCCAAAAGATCATTTTCCATTGCCCAGAATTGACCAACTAGTGGATGCTACCTTGGGACATGAGCTGCTCAGCTTTATGGATGCGTATTCCTGTTACAACCAGATCAAAATGAAACCTGAAGATAGGGAAAGTACTTCTTTTATTACCCCTAGGGGAACTTATTGCTATAATGTTATGCCTTTTGGTTTGAAAAATGCAGGAGCGACATACCAGCGGCTGATGAACAAGGTTTTCACCGAACAAATCAGTTGCAACATGGAAGTCTATGTCGATGATATGCTGACAAAAAGCAAGAAAGCTGCAGATCATCTAGTTGACTTAACTCAAACATTTGATCAACTGGATAAATACCAAATGAAGCTCAACCCGACGAAGTGCACATTTGGAGTACGAGAAGGAATGTTTCTCGGATACATTGTCAACCAGCGAGGCATTAAAGCAAATCCAGATAAGATCAAAGCTCTTTTAGGGTTGCGATCTCCAACAACAAAGAAAGAAGTGCAGAGTCTTACAGGACGAGTTGCAGCACTCAACAGATTTGTGTCCCGAGCAATTGACAAATGCCTCCCCTTCTTCAAAACACTTCAAAAAACTTTTGAGTGGACTGATGAATGTGAGAAGGCCTTTCAAGACTTAAAAAAGTATTTGGGAGCACCTCCATTGTTGTCCCGACCAATAACAGGAGAGAAGTTGTATTTATATCTGGCAGTATCAGAGAATGCAGTCAGTTCAGCATTGATTAGATTGGAGAATGGAGTCCAGAAACCAATCTATTACACAAGTAAGGCTTTCCGAGGTGCAGAAATCAGGTACCCAAAGCTGGAAAAATTGGCATTAGCATTAATTGAAGCAAGTAGAAGAATGAGGCCATATTTCCAGGCTCATACAATCGTCGTATATACCGACATGCCATTGAGGCAAGCCCTTCATAAGCCAGAAAAGTCAGGGAGATTGATGTACTGGGCAATAGAGCTTGGTGAATATGATATTGTATATGAGCCCAGAGCATCATTGAAAGGACAAGCTGTAGCAGATTTTATAGCAAAATTTACATATCCTGATACCCCTGAGGAGCAAAAGGTGCTCGCTGACCAACCTGTGGATGTTACAGGATCAACAGACATAAGTCCAGGCCAACTCCGGTTGGTAAAAGGGCTTATGGATGTAGAAGGATCATCAACTTCAAATTCAAACCATCCCCGGTTGGTTGAAGAACGAGAAGAGATGGTCAACGAGGAGCGAAAAGTGCCAGGGGAGGATGAAAAGAAATAACAAATATTTCACCGAGGAACTCTATCGGATAAGAAATTTGAAGACGGGTTGCCCATATGGAGATTATATGTAGATGGCTCATCTTGCACAGCAGGTTGTGGGGCAGGAATTGTTTTGAACACCCCAGACGAGATTGACATGGAATATGCTTTACGATTCCAATTCAAAGCCTCCAATAATGAGGCTGAGTATGAGGCCATGATAGCAGGTCTTAATTTATCAAAGATTATGGAAGCGCAACAAGTGATGGTATTCAGTGATTCTCAATTGATTGTGAATCAAATGATGGGAACGTATGCAGTTAAAGGAGAACTAATGGTCAAATATCATGCCAAGGTAATGGAGTCATTGGCAGAATTTGATGCGATTCAATTGATCAGAATACCCAGAATAGAAAATGCACAAGCAGACGCACTGGCCCGACTAGCATCAGCTACTCGTACCGAGCTGCGAAGAACAATACCAATTGAAGTACTGAAAAGTCGGAGCATAGATGAAGAATTGACAATGAATGTTATTACCCTTGATTTAGGACCATCTTGGATGGATCCCATCAGGGTATATATTGAAGAGGGAGAATTGCCAGAGGATAAGCTCACTACCAAGAAATTGAAGTATAAAGTTGCTCTGTATGTGTTAACTAATGGTATTTTATATAGACGAGGAATTATGGCAGGGTTGCAGAGATGTGTAAATCCTTCCGAAGTGAAAGAATTGATCAAAGAGATCCATGAAGGGTCTTGTGGAGCTCATGTAGCAGGTTGAACACTCTTGCAAAGGGTAATGACTCAAGGATACTATTGGCCGACGATGAGGGCTGATTGTATAGCCTATGATAAGAAATGTGACAAGTGCCAACGTTTTTCCTCCATCCGACGAACTCCACAAGCATTATTGACACCCATAACTTCCCCTTGGCCATTTGCCATGTGGGGAATTGATTTGGTTGGACCATTGCCAACCACCCGAGGAAGATTCAAGTACCTCGTCGTTGCAGTGGACTATTTTACTAAGTGGGTAGAAGCTGAGCCGCTTATCAATATGACATATGAGAAGGTATACCAGTTTGTTTGGAAGAATATCATCTGTCGATATGGTCTCCCTCATGCCTTCATCACAGATCATGGAACACAATTTGACAACGAGGAGTTTGCTGCCTATTGTCAACAATCAAACATCCTGAAGACCCATTCAGCACCAGGTATCCTCAAAGCAATGGGCAGACTGAGGTAATGAACAGAACGCTGCTAAATGGTTTGAAGAAGAGGCTAAGTGAAGATAAAGCTAACTAGATAAATGAGCTACAATCAGTATTGTGGGTTTACCGAACAACTCCCCGAGCAGCGACTGGAGAATCACCATATATGCTGGCATTTGGAAGTGAGGCTGTAATACCTGCCGAGTTAGGTCTCCCAACACACAGAGTGCTGAATTTCAATTCCCCAGTCAGCGACTTGATGAGAAGACTGGATTTGGATATGCTCGAGGAAGTCAGAGAAGAGGCTGCCATTAGGAATGCTGCTTATCAACAACGAACAGCTCTTTTCTACAACAAAAGAGTAAAGAAATGCGATTTGAAAGAAGGAGATTATGTGCTAAAGAGGGTAATCCAGAAACACAATAAATTGGAGGCAAACTGGCATGGGCCTTACCGAATAGTAACTTTAGAAGGAGAAGAATTCAAGAATGCTTGGAATGCTGAACACCTTCGCAAGTATTATCAATGATGTAAAATGTACAACGGATTCATCAATATGAATAAAATGATGATATTTTCACCATTTTCCTCTCCTTTGTTTGAAAGTTTTTCGGGGAATACTAGTGTTGTACACTACGCTGAAAGTGGAGACAAAAAGTTCGAAAGAACCAAAAAATATACTCCTTTTGTTAGGAGGTGTACACTAGCGTGACCAACTAAGGTTGGTAAGATAACTAGTGGACAAAAAGTTCGAAAGAACCAAAAAATATACTCCTTTGGTTAGGAGGTGTACACTAGCGTGACCAACTAAGGTTGGTAAGATAACTAGTGGACAAAAAGTTCGAAAGAACCAAAAAATATACTCCTTTGGTTAGGAGGTGTACACTAGCGTGACCAACTAAGGTTGGTAAGATAACTAGTGGACAAAAAAGTTCGAAAGAACCTGATAATTCAATAATCAACTACGGTTGAGGGAAGAACAATATCATTTGATTTGAAAATAAGCCAACAAGTTGGTCGGAAGGTAAAATCATTCCAGAAAATACGAAGAATTCCAAACTGAACCAAGTATAGTTGGTCGGTGATCAATTATACTTGGTCGACGAGGATAAATTATCGACCATGGTCGGTCGAACACATTTTATGAAAAAATTTACCAAGTATGGTTGATCGGGGATAAAAACCCATAAACTATAGTTGGTCGACAAACACAATTTAACAACCTTAGTTGGTTGGAAACATTTTAAACATTTAATACTCATTACTTTATTATTAAGTGATTGAGCAACATTGATATTTGTAAGTTTGATTACTAAGCACCATATTGTTATTTGTTTAACAGATACGTATACACAAATGTAAGAATGTTTGATAAACATATGACAATCGCAATACAAATTTGTAAACAGAAAGTGAAATTCTTTCATTAAATTCAAAATAAGTTACAGGTTACATGAATGTACTAACTATTACATTGATATTCCTATTCTATTGGTTTCTTGCATTGTGCTTTAGAAACAGGTTCCTCGCCGGCAGGAGGATCTTCTAAGCAAAGAGGAGAATTGATGAAATTAATATCTCTGAGCATTCTGACGTTCATCACAGAAGGTGTATCCAAGAGATGCTCAGGACGAGATAATTCAGTCTGAGAATGAAGACTATAGTCGCCGAGATATTTTGAAATTAAACTCCGAGGAATAGAACGAGCTGGGATCCAGGCCATGTCCAATTTTAAAGGTGGCACAGGCAAGTCTAATAACCCTGGAGCATGATAATCCCATAAATAATGCCCTCGCTCCAATTTTAACACACCCAGTGCGTTCAACCACCCCTGCTTATAACCTTCATTGTTGGCATGTTCAATACGAGCATCCAAATGAACAAGGGCTTCATTATATCCTGCCATCCAGAATTCCCTGGGTTGCTTATGAAATTGGAAGGTTAATCTATCTAATTGTTCGAGAAGGTTTTTGGCAAAAAGATCCTTAGTATGTAGAGCAGACTTTGTTGCAGTAAGTTGATCTTCCAAGGATAGATTTTTCTTGGACATTTCAGATAAAGCCCGATCTTTGGCATTTAATTGGAATGCTTGAGTTTCCAAAGTAGACTGGGTACGAGATTCTTCAACATTGTGGCTAAGAACTCTTGATCGACTCCGAGCAGCGACTGGAGAACTTTGCTCCTCGGCAACATTTTGAACATTTCTTCCTCGCCCCCGAGAACCTCTTCCTCGTCCCCGAACAGTCACAGGAATAACTGATCTTCTTAAGTTATCCAGTTCTTGCCTTAATTTGGCATTCTCAACTTCTAAGAACGAGAAACCTTCATCGGTAACTTGCACTAAAGCATTGGAAGATGACGTTGCAGATTCATACTGTGCCAGCTTTTTCTGCAAATTATTGTTCTCTTGTTCCAGCAACTCAGCAATCTGCCTGCAAGCCTCAACTTCACCTTTTAAAGTCCTTTCCCTAACATCGTATCCAGCAAGGATCTTTTTATGACCTGTTTCAGAAGAAAGCTGTTGATATCTATTTTCATAGTCCTTGTGCAATGAAGCCATTGATTCATTGTGCTGGCCTTGGAGATCTTCTAAGGAATAATGAAGTTCCTCAATCAAATCATAGTAGGCCACATTGTTGGCCACAGCTCTGTCAAGTAAATCCCTCAAGTACCGATAAGCCTCAATTTCTTGTTCTGAGGCATCATGGCCAAGGATGTCAGCAATTTCTGATGAACTAAGGTCTGTATGACCAGCCTTATAATATTCGTGACATTGCTGCATCAGCTTCGTATCATGTGCAGATATCAGTTCCATTCTAGCAACAAACTAAGGATGAGAAAAAGACAACAATCAACAAAAACAAATCATCAACAACAGAGAGGAACAAAGATGTATTTTATTAGATCATAAAAGGGTTACATTGTTGGATTACAAATAATGAAAAGATTGAAATGATACCGAACAACTTCACACCTTTTCCTTATCTCCCAAGACTTTCTCGGGAGGCTGGGATGAGGAGCTTGGTTGCTCGGTGGTAACAGCAACTTGATCTGCAAAAGTTAAAACTTTTTCAGGAGGAGGAGGCATGGAAGAAATGTCTTCGTTAGCAGAAGGTAGAGATGCAGGGACTTGATCACCTATGGCCATAGAAGATTCATCAGAGATAGGTTCATCTTCTTCTTCTTCCACAATTGGTGGAGGAGGACCAGGGAGGTGTAGCTGGAATAGCTCAGAATCATCCTTAATCTTCAATTCCTGTAGAGCAGCTACCCAGCCATCATGGAAGTATTTCAACTTCCCATATTGAACTTGGGATGTCATTGCAGCAATCCCCTTGTCCCATCCTTTATCCCAGCCTGCGCTGAAGGATTTTTTAACTGCGAGCTTTCTTCTTAACTTCTCCGAGGAGAGCTTCGCATCCAATTCTTCTTTCTGACTTTTGATATCTCGCAAGGCAGACAACTCTTCCTCTGCCTTCCTCAGCTTGTCCTCAAGTTCTCCAAAATTCTTGAGTTTGTCGTCATATTTCTTATGCTCGACCTCTAAACTTTTCACTTTAGTCTCCAAACTCTTGGAGATCTCAGCCATCTTCACCTTCTCGGCCTCAACTATAGACAACTTTTTCTCCCAAACAGCCTTGTCCTCATTATACTGTTGGCGAGATTCTTTTAAGGATTGGGTTAAACACAGCAGAGCGTCCTCCACACCAGACGAGGAGCTGGAAGTTTTAATTGCCTCGTCCTTCTTCACGATGTTATTGAAACAGTTCACCAGCTGAAAGATAAAAAAAAAATAGTAAAGTCAATACACAAGTGCAAGCATTCAGAGAAAGAAAGAAATTCAGAATGTGAGAAATTTACCGAAGCAAGGTGACGAGTAGCTAGGGATGTCAACATATCCCTAGAAATATTTTCATCAATTCCTTGGACCTCGGGTATGATCCAAGTTTTTACCGAGCTCATTGCAGAGCTCGGAGGAATGATGGTTGGAATACCAACAACACCAGATGGTGGAGAAGAGACAGTTTCAGCCAAATTGACTGAGGATGATTTCCTCAATCTCCTTAAAGGAACCTCGGTAGTTTCAACCAAGGAAGAGCTCTTGGTCGGAGAGATAACAATCATCTCGACAGGAGCAACCTTCTTGCTCGGAGCCACTGGGGGCTTCTCGGCAGCTTTGGAAGGTGCAACATCCACCTTCTTAGTCCCTTCTGGGACATCAGTTTTGCTTTTCTTGGCCCCAGCCGCAGAAGTAATGTCGTCAAACAGAGCAGGAGGAGCTCTTTTCTTTCCCATTCTCTGACTTAAAGGAAGATGAGAATCTGAAGAAGAATCCTCTGGAGTTGAAGCTGGCTCAACAGGACGAGCAGTATAAGAGGTTGTATAACTCTTATACTGTAGCAAATATGATGCAGATCTGATGTGCTCGTCTTCAACGTTCTTATGCAAACCCCAGATAAGTTTCAGATGCTTGATATTAACCTCTGATTCTTTTGGAGTTTTTCTTTTGCTATCAACTGCAAAATGAGATATCAGTCATACATTTTGTCAAACATGATAAAAGCATAATTTCATAAGTAAAATAAAATGAAAAATAAACCTATCCCATTGCCATATGGGGGGCATCTGGGACCGTTGTATACTCCATCTCCAACTAAAGGGGCATATTGCCAATTTTTAATGATCAACCCATGTTCAAAATAATCTCTATTTGAATCAGGAAGGTTAACTACAAGAGATCTATTCAGAAACCTAGTTTTTAAGTAATAAATATTATCTAGATTGGCCCATTTATAGCAATACATGATTTCAGGGATCCCTATACGAGTCCCATGAGTTAGATTTAATTTGTACACCCCATTAATTATTCTCCATGAATTGGGGGCTATTTTTGCAGGGACAAGATCAAAATACTGACAAAACTCAAGACACAATGGGTTTGGTGGAAAAGAAAATCCACATTCAGCGATGAATAGACTGGGGAACCAATGTCCCTCAGCCAATCAAAAATAATCTAAAGGTTCAGAAAGAACCTCCAGAGCTACCCAGGAAGGAATGGAAAAATCAGAACGAAATTTCTCAACAGACTCCACAATATAAACCATACTGAATAAAAGAAATACAGAATAAAGGAAGAAGATCTTACAGGAAGAAAGGAGGTCTGTTGACAATGAACGAAAACAAGGATGAACGCACAAGAGAGAAAGAGAGAATAGAAAGCTTGAATGCAGAGAATTGGAAAAAGAAGAAGACGGTATGGTTACCTAAGAAGTTTAAATACTTTACCTAGGGAAGTGGCTAAGGAAATGATTACGCGAAAGAAACTATTGAACTTCCGACGGCTAAAAGGACAAAAGGGGCACTAAGATCGAAGCGCTCTTAAAATTTCGAAAAAAGGCAGATTCTTTGAATTTGGAAATAATTTCAAATACGACGCTCCTAAAACCCAGGAAGATCATTCAATATTTCCATAAACCGAGAAAAAATGTTCCATACTCCTCAAAGTTCGAAACATGAAACATTGGGGGCTTCTGTTGATACCAAAATTAATATGCTGATGTGGACGAATCATACGAAGACACTTGTCAATCTACGTGGCACAATAACAACGAGGAAGTTCATTTCCCGGACCAACTCATGTTCTCTCCGAGTAACAAGGATACACCGAGGAACTCCAGCGCCCCGAGGTACTCTAGAGCTCTGAGGAACTCTTGAGCGACGAGCAACTAAGGCGGTCCGAGCTGCATCTCAGCCGTATTATTAATTGCCAGAATATCAACAGTTCAACCATTCATTGAATGTATATCATCTTGACGCACACGCTGCATTAAATGTATTACCCTTTCATATGAATATCATTTAATGTATCAACCCGTTCATGTACAGCCTAAGAGCTATAAATACCTTGTATCACCCTCATTCAAAGGGACCGAAATTTCTTGGTTGAACCACAAATCGAGAATTCCTAAACATTCAGCAATAACATAACAGTGGACGTAGGCTATTCATATAAGGCTGAACCACTTTAAAAATCTTTGTCTCATTTTATTTATCTGTGATTGAATAATTAGAGTGATCTAATTTTTTACATCAACAGGGATGCCCAGCTGAAGCGAGGCCGTATAGGCCACATGAAAAGAAACTGGATTCCAGAACAGTTAGTTGCTATTTTGTTGGATACTCTGAAAGATCTAGGGGTTACAAAATTTATGATCCTACTGCCAAAATAATTTTTGAGACTGGAAATGCTCGGTTCTTTGATGATGTTGAGTTTGTCAGGGGGGATAAGTTTAAGGATTTTGGTTTTGAAGAGGAATATGTAGATATTCCCACAACTGTTATTAACATTGACCAGGATCCAATTCCTGACATTGTTCAAGAAGCAGATCCTAATCAAAATAATATCCAAGAATCTCCTATTCTAGAAGAACAAACTCTACCACCTCCAGAACCTATGCCATTAAGGAGATCCACTAGAGAAAGAAGAAGTGTTGTGCCACATGATTACATTGTATTTCTCTAAGAACATGAGTTTGACATTGGTGCGGTGGAAGATGATCCGATCACCTTCCGTCAAGCCATGGAAAGTTCTAAATCTCAAGAGTGGATTGATGCCATGAATGAGGAGATAAAGTCCATGAAGGACAATGACGTTTGGGATCTTGTCCCATTAACTGAAAGTAAAAAAAAAACCATTGGCTGCAAATGGATATTTAAAGATAGAGGGATTCGAAAGGTGATGTGGAGAGATACAAAGCCCGTCTTGTTGCTAAAGGTTTTACATAGAAAAAAGGCATCGATTATAAAAAAACTTTCTCTACGGTTTCATCGAAAGACTCTTTTAGGATAATAATGGCACTTGTGGCGCACTTTGACCTTGAGCTTCATCAGATGGATGTTAAGACTGCGTTTCTCAATGGTGACATTGATGAAACAATATATATGGTGCAACCAGAAAACTTTGTGTCGAGAGATGCAAAGAAAATAATTTGCAAATTAAATAAATCCATTTATGGGCTTAAGCAAGCTTCTCGTCAATGGTATTATAAGTTTCATCAAGTTGTCATTTCATTTGGTTTTGAGATGAATCTGGTTGATGATTGTATATACCACAAGTTCAGTGGGAGTAAGCATATTTACTTGGTTTTATATGTTGATGACATTTTGCTTGCCACCAATGATATAGGTATGTTGCACGAAACCAAGAGATTTCTTTCAAAGAAATTTGAGATGAAAGATCTTGGTAACGCTTCTTTTGTGTTGGGTATACAAATACACCGAGATCGTTCTCGGAGTACACTTAGTTTATCACAAAAGAGCTATATCGAGAAAGTTTTTAAAAGATTTGTCATGCATGATTGTAAACCAGGTGACACCCCTGTAGCTAAAGGAGATAAATTTAGTCTCAGTCAATGTCCCAAGAATGATTTTGAGATTCGGGAGATGCAAAATATTCCTTATGCGTCAGAAGTAGGAAGTCTTATGTATGCTCAAGTATGTACGCGTCCGGATATTGTGTACATTGTTGGAATGTTGGGAAGATACTTAAGTAATCCTGGAAAAGATCATTGGATAGTAGCTAAGCGAGTCATGAGGTACTTACAGAGAACAATATACTACATGCTCACATATCGGAAGTCAGAACAGTTAGAGATCATCGGATATTCTGACTCCGATTTTGCTGGATGCCAAGATAGCATGAAATCTACTTCAGGTTATATCTACTTACTTGCTGGAGGTGCTGTATCGTGGAAGAGTGTTAAGCAGTCTGTTATAGCTTCTTCCACCATGGAAGCTGAGTTTGTAGCTTGTTATGAGGCGTGCAATCAAGGAATATGGTTGCGAAATTTTATCACGGGGCTGTGTATTGTGGATGGTATTGAAAGACCACTTAAGTTATTTTGTGATCATAAATCAGCAGTCTGTATTCCAACAACAACATGAGTTATACGAAGTCAAAGTTTATTGACATTAAGTTCCTAGTTGTAAAAGAAAGAGTTCAGAGTGGACTTATATCTATAGATCACATTAGAACAAACTCCATGATTGTGAATCCGCTGACTAAGGGATTACCACCCAAGGTCTTTCATGAGCACACTGCTCATATGGGTGTAATTTCTTTTCAGGATATGTTAGTTTAGTGGGAGTTTGTATTTTATATGCTTTCATAGACATATTTGATTTAATGGATATTGTATGGTTATTTACTGCAGTAAAGTATTAAGTTTATATTCACTCTGACTTTATATGGTTTGATCTCACTAAGGTTTAAGGAGGACCAGTTGGAAATAGGCATGTTAAGATCACATTGCATGAAATCTCTATGCTACACATCCACACTTGATCTTTGTCATTAGTTGCATTGATATATGTGATCATTTATGGGTCTACTTACGAAATATGTAATGACGATCGCTTTGATTCTATATTGGTGCAATTAATGGACAAGATTGTTAAGATACATTAATTTTTGATAGCTAAAATTCATGAGATCATAAAGTATAATTCAAATTTATAAAGTTACATATATATATAGCCCAAGTGGGAGATTGTTAGAGTAAAATTTAATATATGGGCTTATATATAAAATAAATATGAATTATAGGCTATCAAATAAAAGTAGGCCAATTAAAGTGATTAATTTAAGTTTTGGGGCCTTACTAATGTATTATAAGTGTGGATTTTATTGTGTAGAGACAAGCGTAATTTCTATTTTATGATGGGTTAAAATAGAAATATATGAAATATGAAAAGACACGATTGTGTTATAAATAGGGGTAATGGTCCCCAGATCACACAACACCAATCTTTTGATTCCCATTGTCAGAGAGAAATTTAGAGAGGAAACAAAAGTGTTGATCTGGAAGAGCATAAGACCTCAGACTCAGATATTTTAACTTTCTGTCATTGATTCAGGTACGCTTCCGCAAAATAAATATTTATATTTCTTGATAATTCAATATGAATGTTCCTGTTTGTGATAGTTTTCACAAAATAGAAATTAATCCATCAATATATAGACCCATGTGGGATGTTACCTATGTTATAAATTTCTTTTTATTATAAAAATTAATATTCATACCACAATGCTTCTAGAGATAATCTTATATTTTTTATATACATATCTAAACTGAAAGTTTTGACACGCATTTTATGCTTTATATAATAATATAAATTCTTTAGAAAACCAAAGCCACTAATTTCTACTATGTCTCTACCTTTAAACATTAGCCAAAAGATGTTTTTTCTTTCAAGGGAATTACCACTACATTAGTTTATATATACTTTTTCAACAGTGTAATATAAAATGGTTATTGATATATATTTTCAAAGAACAAAACATACATTTAGTATTATTTTAAATCTGCACTGATCCATTTTAAATATTTTATGGGATGATGTTTTCAATTTCATCAAGTGCAAAACTTTTTATCAGAATATGATTCATTGAGTAGACTACAGCTACCTCATTTATTTTTCTCAAATGAATATATTTCTTTTAGTGTCTACAAATACCCGACCAAAAGAAATAAGATGCATAGAACAAAGACACATAACTTCCGAGGTTTACAAAAATAAGAAAAATAAACCAAGAAAACCATAATTTATCTTTGGCACATTTAGAATGCTTATAAAGAGATATTTTGCTCAAATATTTCAAAACCACATACGAGCAAATACTAGTGCAACAAGAAAGATTTTTGAAAAAAATCTTCTACTTCTGCTTGAGAGACAAGATCCAACATTCATATCAGATTCAAGTCTTCTCATTGTGAAGGAAACTTTGATTCAAAATGGTATTATTTTGAGTTATCTTTCTTATATATTTTCTACACAAATTCTATAACAATTGAAGCTCGGTATTAAGCGTTCGTTTGTAAAAATTGTAGCTCGATTTTTGGTTACACGGAGTGTACTAAGTAGCCCAATTTTAGCGACTCGAAGAGTACCATGGAGTTTACTAAGTATCTCGGTCTTAGCTACTCGGATATTACCACTAAGTTTACTAAATAGCTCGGTTTTAGCTACTCAGAAATTACCATGGAGTGTACTATGTAGCTCAGTTTTAGCTATTCGGGGAGTACCATTGTAACTCGGATTTTAGCTATAATGGACTTGTACAAGATGATTTGATCCTACCTTAACTGGTCACCGTAGTGGAACTCAAGGCGTGGCGGACAACTTAAAGAATGTGCTTAGACTCAGTGTTTTTTAGCCGAATCGTGTTAAACCTTGCGTACATTTATTTTATTTCATTGCTTTAATTTTTCTTTGTAGTTATTATTTCTTATTAATATTTTACCCATATACTCACCTATATTTAAATTGGAAAATTGCTATATTAATTTTTAATTAATTATGTAATTAGTTTCATTTCCATAATAAAAAGGAGTAATTTTTAAAGATTAAATTTAACTAAAAAAGTTTGTACAACCCAAATTCTCCCCCCTCTTGGGTTTTTTTCAGGGTAACAATTGGTATAAGAGTTAGTGCTATAATTATTTTATTTATTTATTAATCCTTGAGTTAAAGATCTAATGGAAAACTTTTTTCTTTTCTCAATTAATGAAGGACACTATATTAATAAACTCCCTTTATTTTCTGAAAATGGTTATACTTATTGAAAAAGCATAATGAAATTTTTTATTCAATCAAATGATTATGATGTTTGGAGGGTCATTTTTAATGGACCAAAGGTCCCTATGAAAATAGTTAAAATGTTCAAATTCCTAAATAAGAAAATGAATAGAATGATGATGATGATATTAGTAAATTTTAAGTAAATTCCAAAGCCGTGAATATTTTACATTATGCTTTATATGTTAATGAATTTAATGGAATCCGTTGTTGTGATTCAGCAAAAGAAATTTGGTACATGTTAGAAATTACTTATGAAGAAACTAGTGAAGTTAAGGATGATAAAGTTAGTATGCTTGTTAGAAACTATGGACTATTTAAGATGAAATCAGATGAGTCTATTGCAGAAATATTTACTAGATTTACTAACATTATCAGTGGTTTAAAATCTCTTTAAAAAACTTATATTAACCATAAAAATTTATTCAAATTCTCAATTCACTTCCAATAACCTAGATGTCCAAGAAACTCGCTATCAAAGGAGCTCTCAGAGAAAGATCCATAAGTCTTAATGAGCTTCTAGTCTCTCTTATCACTCATGAGATGGAGATGGAGGAGTTTCAAGAGGAAGAGCAACCCAAAGCAAATAAACCTCTTGCTTTAAAATCCTCTAGAAAAAATGAGGAGAGTGAAAATGAAGAAGAAGATGAAAATGTTGGTCTCTTAACCAAAAATTTCAAGAAATTTCTTTCAAGAAGAAAAGAAGCACGTGGTGGAAAAATGAAGAAGTTTTCTTAAAATGGGTATAATGAAGGAGAATACTCTTCCAAATTAGAACCAAGATGCTACCATTGCAAAGAGCCCGGTCACATCATACCCAACTGTCTAAAAGTCATAGGGGATGAGGAAGAAAGATATGAAATAAGAAAAGGCAAGAAAGCTTTGAAAGCTTTGAAAACAACTAGTTAGAGAGATTCTCACAATAGTGTTGATCTTAGTGATGATGAACTTGCAAACCTCTGTCTCGTGGTAAAAGAAGACGAGGTAAATTATGATTATGATTCTTATAGTGATATTGACGAGGACTTAGTTAATGATTATTATGAGTTACAAAAGGTTTTTAATGAATTATATTTCAATTTCAATGAACTTAAAAAGAAGTACATTACTCTTAAAAAGTCATTCATCTTTTTTTACACAATGTGAGTCTTTTTCACAAGACATTAATGATTTGAAATTAGAAAATGATTCCTTGAGAGATGAACTTAAAACTCTAAAATAGGAAAAATCTATTTACATTCCTAACTCTCTTGAATCTAAAAACTTTGAATTAAAAAGAAAGGTTAAAGACATCTTTGAAAATTTTGTGAAAGGGAAAGATAACTTAGATAAACTTTTGGGTAACCAAAGATCGATGTTTGATAAAGCCGGAATAGGATATAACCATAACATAAACGAGATTTTTTTTTAACAATTATGAGAATTCTAAACATGATAATCCTCTTTGCACTTATTGTGGAAAACATACTCATTTTTTAGAATATTTTCATTAGACAAAAAAGAGTTTTGAAAAAAAGAAAAGTTTCTTAAATTCCTAAAGGAACTACTATGTTTACTAACCCTAACGGATCCAAAACCTTTTGGGTTCCAAATGAGAAATTATTTTATTGCAACACATAAGTTCTTTGAAGATTGGAATGCGTTGAAAATGGAAAAAATGGTTGAAGGTTATGGAAAGTCTTGATACTTGAGTATTATATTTAGATTCATTCTTACTATTATTCTCATGATTATGATTTAATTTATGACTAAATAAGTTAAGAAAATGATTTAACTTTTATCTTTTTGTGACTAGTGTAGACACCCCATTCTTTTACCCCTTAAACTCTCTTTAGGTCCCTAGCACCTCCCTTCATCACTACAAACCCAAGTCATACCCCGAGTACTGACCTAGAAGCCATCGGGCACTCTCAGGCTCCGTTTGACCAAAAGTCAAAGTCTTCGACTCGATCGAGACTGAATGAATCTTCAAAGGGCCCAGAAACGCCTTTCCAACGGTCCGTATTGTGCGCGATTTCGACTTACCATACGGACGAATGACCGTTTTCCCCCGAAACTCAATCAGAAGGCCACCGGGATCTCTCGAGATCTATTTGACCTAAGTAAACTCTTCAACTCAACCGATACTGAATGAATATTCAAAGGTTACTAAAACCCCTTTCCAACGGTCCGCTCCGTGCACTATTCTGACTTACAATACGGACGAATGATCCGTTTTACTCCGAGAGGTCATCAAATTCTTCCAGGGCCCGGTTGACCAAAGTCAATACCCCAAATTGAATCAAACTCTTTGAAATATCGAAGTACATCTCCTAACCTTTCCAACGGTCTACCCCGTACACGATTCAGACTTACCATACGGATGAACGATCCTTTGGCGTCCAACGATTCCCCGTCCAATGGACCGATGAATGCGTCTGAGCCACATTTGACCCAAAGTCAACTCCCGAACCCGGGAGTGGTCCGAAGTAATTTCGAAGGTATCTGAATTATCTTTTTAATGGTCCACCACGTGCATGATTCGGATCAACGGTTTACGCTCTGCGGCCGATTTTCCTAAAAAGGCCTGAAAGACACTACCAAATGGTAGGTCCCAGACCCTGCCTATCGGCAATGTGCCTAAACGCACCTGCCGATTGGTTAGAACAGGCCTATGCCGATCGGTAATGTCCTGGGCCTATAAAAAGGAGGCCTTGACCTCATTGCAGGGGGAGCCCAGATCAGAAACATATCACTCTCTGCAAATCCAAAAAACCTCTCTCGAAGTCAGCGCGATTTCCACATCCAAATCCCTTTCCAACCTTTACCTTTCATCATACTTTTCATCAAACTTGGTGAATTAACCACTCTCTATCATCATCCAAGTGCAAGGGTTGCTTTCTAAAATTCAAGATCAAGCTCAAGATCTTCAAGACGGTCCAATTTTCTCAATTCTCTCCTTAAATTCTTATAAATTCGCATTAATTTATTTTATTATTCAGCACTTTTATTTTGTCATCTCACATATACTAATATACTTTTTTATTTGGTATTATTGCACATCTCTTATTTTCAAACAAATAAAAACACAAAAAAACAAGAAGAAGAGGGTTTGCTCATAAATTCCAAACGGGAATTCTCACACATTTCTTTCACTTCTCTCAGAACTAAAACACTTTTTATACACACACACACACACACACACACAAATAATAGAAGTCCCCAGTTGGATTTATGGGATAAATCCCACCCCTCATTTTGCATGCGAACTACAAGGACTTTAATGCCTCTATAGGCTACGTAGGCGTCTCGGGGTAAAATCCGAGATTCGAGTCCTATTTTTACCTTTTTTTCAATCTCCTATTCTCTCTAAATTCAATTCTCCTAGATTACATACATACATACATACATATATATATATATATATATATATATATATATATATATATATATATATATATATATATATATATATATATATATATATATATATATATATATATATATATATACATATATTTGTTCTTAGTGGCGTATTATTCCACATGTGTTGTCGTTCCATCATAACGATCAACGTAAGGATAATCGCGTAAATCCTATGTTCTAATATTTTTATACCTTCCTATGGATGACTCGCTTTACCTCTTCCCTGGTACAAGTCAAGAATTCCTACCCCCACTATATATACACATGCACACATATCACAGGGAAAATAAAAGGAATATAGTAAAAACCCATGAGACACCGTAAGGGCGGAATGGGTGACTAACACCTTTCCATTTCGTAACTTTGCCTTCGGACTCTTTTCAAATCATTTTGGTTTCGTATGCATCAGTATGTCTTTGGATGCTGTCCTTCGGGATGGCTCCCCTTCTTTTGTCTGCTTTGAGTAAAATAGACTGGCAACTCTATCTCTCTACATTTTCACCTCATCCAAATGACGTCGGGCGGAGTGCTCCCGAGAGGGACGTACTGGACCTAGGATCCTCCATCACGCGCCCTCCCTCCACGAGGATTGGGGATGGCCACAATGGAGACTCTATTGGGGAGACTACTATTTTGAGGGATAGACTCTATTTACATAGATTTTATGCTTGTTTATATTTTCCCCCATTTTGCATGTCCCCCTTTTTCCATATGTACCCCATACTTATGCTTGTATTCACACACTTGTAGAAAAACTCTCCATTTACACTTCACACCACGTGCACCTAGGATCAAATATATCCATATGTTGCATGCATCACCCATCCATACTTGGTGTACCATTGCTACTTGTACTTTGCTCCCTGTTTGGCATAATCAAGAAAGACATTCTCATAAGATACTAATAAGAGAATCATGCATGATTCACACGACATCACCAAAGAGCATTGTTATTGACCAAATTTTTCCCAGTAACTAGAGGGTCACTTCATGATGGGCGCTGGTCCGATAGGGCACAGTTAGCCTAAGCGATATGACTCTCACCTTGCATTGGCCAAGTACCTTCGACGTATATCGAACGGTTTCCCCGCATCGTACCGCTTGACTGAAGTCATGAAAGGAGGTATATCACAGGGAACTAGTTCACGTACGCCGAGTATATCGAATTCACTGTCACATGTAACATCCCCACAAGGTATATAGTGAGGCAATTCACGCACACTCGGGTATATCAAATGGCTTGTCCACACGTACCGATTGCCTGCAAGAGCAAGACGTATATCGTCGAAGTCACGCCAAAAGGGGGAACCCTTTCCGATTCACCCAACCAAACTGCATACTCGCATATAGGTGTCAAGCCTAGGACACACATGTTAGATTGCCGGTTTCTACCCGAAACAATGCCAAAATTCCAGGTCGGCCTACCGCCTGAATTTTTGCACATTTTTAAAATGGGACCCTGTCCGTGAGCCTAGTCACAAGTCCCGTCATAGCTTTGCATATATTACAAACCCAATTTTTCTAGGCTCGAGTCCTGTTTGACATTTCATTTTGCATTTAGGAGAATTTAATACAAGTGAGAAAATAATAATTGTAATAATCATGCTGAGGTCCGTCTCCTGAAAAAAGAAATCCAAAAACATTTCTCCCTTATTTATCAAAAAGCCAAAAAAAAATTCCTCTCTTTATCAAAAAGCCAAATATATTTTGTCTTCCAATCTCGAAAAGAAAAAAGAAAAAAAATGTCAAAAAAAATTTCATCACTTTTTCTTTTTCTCAAAAGAAATCCCATTTTTGCGACTTCTCAGATCGATCACAAACCCTTGGTCTGGCTAATTATTGGCTTCAGTCTTCAGTCAAATCACCCTGGAGTTCTGTCCGTTCCCCTGTTACTTCTTTCGAGTCCGGTATTCATCCGCTTTCCATGGAGAACACAGATCAAATACCAATTGTGCAGCTGGATCTGATGGCAGTCCTAGCTCAGCTCGTGTCCTAGATTGATAACCTCCAAGCTGAGGTCCGAGAGATGCAACGAAACTAAGTTCTCATTACTCAATAGCTTTGAGGCCCAATTTCCTTGCGCTATGGGTCCACCTGAGCCTATCCGAGTTGTCTAAGAGTATCAGCACGCTCCACGTGCCCCTCCTGCTAATGGGCCGTCGCCTGCCTAGCTTCCGGTGCCGAATCTTTCCCAGCATGGGGCTAACTTGCCTATGATAATTAATTCGAAGGAAGAAGAGTTGAACAAGGTCAAAGAAGACCTCATGATGCTCACCAAGAAGTTTGACCAGGTCATAATCTTGAGGAATTACATGGACTACACTCACATGTCTCCTAGGTTACCCGAGAAGTTCAAAATGCCAAATATCGAGAAATTCAGAGGAAGTGGACCCCCAATTGTTCATCTCCGCAGCTATCACCGTTCGATGACTCTACTATGATCTTCTGAAGAGGTGTTGGCCCAATTATTTCAGCAAACTTTGAAGGATAGAGCCCTCCGATGGTTTTTGTCTCTCGAAGAGTCCAAAATTCGTAGTTGGGAGGATGTGGCTCGAGAATTCATATCGCAGTACAAATACAATGAAGAGCTTGAGGCCACCCGACGTAATTTAGAGCTGCTCAAATAGAACTCTGGGGAATCAGTCTGTAACATCATAGCCCAATGGAGGGAAAAAGCAGCAACCATGACCAATCGTCCATCCTAGGAAGAACAAGTCAGTATGGTGAAGAAGAACTTCTTACCCCATATCCGAGCAACCATGGGAGGACAATACTATCCCCACTTCTGAAATCTCAGAGAAGCAGGAGTAAAAATAGAGAAAGGTCTTGCCAAAATAGATGTCGAACCAAAGAAGGTGTCCGGACAATTCACCCCCAGGAAATATGATAAACCTACCAGTGTTACAGTCTCAACCCTCAACAACATCTCTCAACCAACCACATCATGGGCACCAAAAAGCCACCCTGTCCCTATCCGAAAGGAATACACCGAGCTCCATGCTCCCCTCTCTAAAGTTTATTAAGCCTTGTTGAGACGAAACCTTATCAAACCCTTGGATCCCCGTCCAATCCCAAATCCACTCCTAAGAAACTTCAAGGCAGATGCTCATTGCGCCTTTCACCAAAACGCTGGCCATACCACTTGTAATGACCCCACTTTTATATATAGTTAAATGTTGTATTATTTCATATGTGATATGAATAATGTTAATTTATTATATTAGTTTAAACCTACCTTCAGAAATCATGAAATGTCAAATTAATACAAACATAAAATTTTAAAGTTTTCGGTAGGAATGTTCATGTTGGAAACTTGTTTTGACTATTATAAAATAACAATTGACTTGAGGTGGGAACGACGACTCAACAAAGTGAAACCTTACCACCCAGACACGTGTCAACACCTAAATAACTTTGGGAAATTATAAATAAGGCCTTAGGATCAGTTCCCATACGAAATTCATTCCAAAGATAAAAGAGAAATAGTGAGAGAAAGTGCGGGGAAGGTTTAAGAAGAAGTTTCATCTCAAAAATTAACGAGCGATCCAAGACTCTGTTTCCATAACTTCGAACTTCTGTTTTAGGTGAGTACTCTGACATTCCTTGTGTATTTTGATTATATGATATTATAAAAACTATATATATTTTGTGAACTGCTTTTATTCTCAAAATTCATGTGATACCGATGATCGATTCATTTGTGATATGTTTATATTTGTCCATATAAACATGCCGATTAAAATGATTATTGAAAATGATATTGAATATTGAAATTATGATTCGGCCTAAGGGACCTCTTTACTGACTGGCCTTCCCAGCTGGGTTATCGCTGGTGTGCCTTAAATAAGGCGTTGTGACGAACAAGTTCGGTTGACCCTCAACTACCGGGGAATAATACGGTAGAAGAATACGATATAAGAGTGTACTTGGACATTAAATTTTATGAATTAAAGAAAAAGTTATTGAATTTGAATTGTCGCATCCGTTCTATTCTGAACTATTCATTTCTACATACTGTCATTCAAATATAAATATTTTACTGCAAATTCCTGTTCATATATGTATATGCCTTTTGTTGTAAATTGAAGAGGTATCAATTTTTTGAAAAACCATGGAATGTCTAGAGATTGAACCTCACTCGGCTTTTAGCTGATGTTGTATAACTAACCATTTTTCAGGAAATAAGTAGGCTTGGAAGGAACAAAAAAGGACTATATGGAAGATTCAGTTGTTAGAGCTCTTTTTGTTATTTTAAGTAAAAAGTTTATTATATCATATAGAGCATGTTTGGCTCTCTTGTAATAAGTTTTAAATTTCTTCTTAAGTTGTTACTTGTAATATAAATGAAGTTTCCTTTAGAAAGCTCTGATGACGTAATTCCTTTACTTTCAGTATTTTACGATTCATAACCATGTGATTATATTTCCGTTGCACTTATTTAAGGAAACACTTTAAGTCAGAATATTTGTTGCCTTGGTGGCATGTCAAGACACTCGTTCCCCACTACTATTTTGGGACGAAGTGGTGACACCACTGACCAATGATTTCACCTCCGAAACATAATCTAAGGTCTGATTGACCGGGTTACCATCACCCCAGCAGCCAATCCTAAGCCAAACACTACTCATAACCCACTCTCAAATCATGCCAATGCCATCTTCTTAGAAGAGAACCCAAAATTTGATCCCTCAACTCAAATCATACCCATATACTCTCCTAAACCTCTCCAAATTTGCCCATATTTCCTCCTACACCCTGCTAGCCTCGCTGATCAAGCACTGTCACTCCTTACCAGAGCATGCATCGCTATCCGTACCCATTCTAAAAATGGAAGTATGGAACTATCAGAAGTCTTAAGCCAACTCCTAGAGTTCGGGCTGAAATTTCCCTCACGGATGATCATTGATTGCCAAAGGTTCATTACGCTATTCTTGGAAGCAAGAAAATAGGCCCGAGAGTCGGATAGTTAGGTAGTACCGACCGATGAAGTCATCCTGGATGATGTTGTCCAGATTATGGCAGAATTATTCAGACAAACCAACAACATTTGCAGTATCACCGAGTTATTCGATGCTTTGAAGCTACAAGGGCGCCTGGTCCCTTCACCCTTACACATCCCCACTGATTGGGAAGACCTATATGAAGAAGCCGTTAAAGTTGTGGAATGTATCGAATTTACATGGAATGACATAATTGTTCCCACCAGATGGGAGGAAGAATTTAAAGATTAAAATGAAGAGCAAGCTTCAGAGAAAACTGGCCTGATAGCCGACATGTGTGGGATGATATCATTTAAAGAACTCCTCGGAGAAATAAATAAGGTGGTGGAATAACCCAAGGTTGACAAGGAAATGGGATTCATGTTCTTCCCTTCCTCAGTAAATCACACGACCAGATCAGGGAGGCATTACCAGATTCCAAGCTCACTACCAGCCCATGATAAGGGGAAGGCCATTGAAAACCTTCCTATGCGAGAGATGACCCTTGAGGAGAGCAAGATCCTCGATCAACTAAAGAAAACTCAAGATAACATCACTCTATGGGGTCTTTTCATGTCTTTTCAGCTGCACAAAAATGCTTTGATCAAGTTTCTCACTGGACCCACAGTTCCTCCTTCTACCACACCAGAAGAAGCAGTAAATTTTGTCGGATCCTTGACCTCTACCCGAATGCTATCCTTTTCCGAAGATGAAATCCCCAGAATTGGCCCAAACCACAATCATGCACTCAACATCTCCATCGAAGTTATGGGGAAGGTCGTACCACTCACTCTTGTCGATAATGGATCCGCCTTGAATGTCTGGCCACTAAGAACCTTCAAATGTTTAGGACTGAAAGAAAGTGACCTCTCTCCAACCTCCGCTGCTGTCCGTGCCTACGATAATACCTGTCGGTAGGTGATGGGATCCATAAAGCTTGTAATAGGGGCTGACCCTATAAACCCTATCGTCAAATTCCAAGTTATTGACATCCCAACTTGTTTTAACCAATTACTCGGACGACCTTGGTTCCACAGTATCAAGGGTGTGTCTTCGTCACTCCATTAAAAATTGAATTCTTCTCAGACAGACGGGTCATCACCATTTTAGGCGATGAAGATAATGCCGAGGGTGCAAGTACCAGCAGTCCAATTCTTGAGATACAGCACGGGTCAAATGATATGCTCCTATCAGGATTTCGAGTTGAACCACTCCCACTCCCGGCAGGGGACGACTTCAAAGAAAGGGTTTGTCCAGAATACGACTCGCATGGCAACGTCAATGTGATTCAGATGTTCAGAAACATGCACTTCATGCCCAGGCTGGGGTTAGAACAAAGACATCAAGGTATACTCGAGCCCATTAAACTGAAGAAAGCTTTCCCTCCTTGTGGTTTGGGGTATCAACCGTCAGAACAGGATCCCAGAATGATCCGCCACTCTCGACCAAAAAGAGGACTAGACTGCATCCTGACTATCCCAGGTGACTCCTTGAATGGAAAATTCATCAAAGAGGGCGAAGACTTCCCCTTTTACGGCTTTCCTGAACCATGGTATGACCATACAGACAAGAAGATAAAGCCTGGAATGGAGATCTTTTTCCAAGACGTTTACCCATGGGCCGAGAGTTCCCCACACCATTTACAACCGCTCATCAAAGATATCGAGGAGACTGAGGAAAGTGGCTCCAAAGATTCCTCAACTTACAGACACTGGGGCTAACACTCTTTATGGTTCACTCAGGCACTACATCACCGTATCCGTCCCAACTGATTAAAGCTACTGAAACACCTCTCCTCAGCTGGCATGCTGCGCCAGTTCTACCTGCTAAAATCTCCCATAATCCCATTGTTTACCCCATTTCTTCTGCTGTTGTCTATCCTTGCTTAAATGTAATCGAGTCCTCATTTGATGAGGTTCTCAATGATGTTTTTCCTATCAATGAAATAAACAATATTTTGAGTATCTTGTTGTGCCTTACATTAACTGTGTAGATTCTAATCAAACTTTTGATGATGATGATTTTTCAAATGAACAATTCTTAATTGATATAAATAAAGTTGATAACAAACAACATAACCGCGTTCAAGTTAATGAAGAAGAGATTATTGTTATAAACCTCGGTTCTAGTAGCCAACTGTGCAAGATTAGGATAGGGTCTACCCTTAACGAGCATGAGCGTGCACAACTCAAATAATTGCTAAAGGAATTCATGGATGTCTTCGCATGGTCCTATGACGATATGCCCAACATTGATCCTAAAATAGCTCAGCATAAGATACCCACTCTCCCAGATTACAAGTCGATTGAACAAAAGTTGAGAAAGCTCCGCACCGAATAGTCACTCAAGGTCAAAGAGGAGGTGGTCAAACAGTTGAACATATGCTTTATTCTTGTGATCGAATATCCCACGTGGATAGCCAGCATAGTGACCATGCCAAAATCATGAGGGAAGGTTCGAATGTGTGTAGACTACCGAGACTTGGACAAAGCCTCTCCAAAGGATGATTATCCGTTACCTAATATCAAAATTATCGTGGACAACACAACCACTCATGCTCTCAAGTCATTCATCGATGGGTTCACCGAATACAACCAAATTAAAATGCACCCTAACCACCAAGAAAAAAACCACATTCATCACCCCATGGGGAACCTTTTGCTACACTGTTATGCCATTTGGTCTCAAGAATGCTGGGGCTACCTACTAGAGGGATGCCACAACCATCGTACACGATCTAATTCGCAAAGAAGTTGAGGTCTATGTAAATGATATGATTATCAAATCTAAGACTAAAGAAGGTCATATTCCCTCTCTTTGAAAGTTCTTCGAACGACTGTGACAGTATCAGATGAGACTCAATCTGCAGAAATGCATTTTCGGCATTACAAAGGGAAAACTTTTGGGATTAATGGTCAGTGAGAGAGGGATAGAAGAAGATCTTTCCAAGCTTAAATCCATACTTGACATGCCACATACCCGAACATAGAAAGAAGTTCGAGGTTTCTTTGGGAAATTGTAATACATCAGTCGGTTCATCAGCCAGTTAACCTCCATCTGCAAACTTATCTTCAAACTCCTCCAAAATTATTCAACTAAGGTTTGGAACGAGGCCTACTAAGAAGATTTTGACAGAATCAAACAATATCTGACCCAACCCTCGGTACTCATGCCACTACCGTCTGGTATCCTCTTGCTCCTATACCTAACGATAACTGACACTGCAGCTGGGGCTTTGCTAGCCCAATACTTTGAAGATTGCCACAAAAAAAGATCCATATATTATGCCTATCGTAAATTGGCCGGATACGAGGTCAACTACACTGCTTTGGAAAAGGCATGTGTCGCATTTGTCCGGGTCACCCAAAAGTTACGACACTACATGCTCGCCTTCCCCATCAAACTTGTATCCCTAATGGACCCCATCAAATACCTGCTTGAGAAACTCGCCTTGTCCAGCCGAATGGCCCGAAGGTTGATGCTCCTAGCAGAGTTTGATATCATGTACGTCATGCAGAAAGCCATGAAAGGAAGAGCCATCTCTGACTACCTCACTGATTACCCCATGGATGTAGTTGATGTCTGGATCTCCGAATTCCCAGATGGAAACATCTGCTCCACTTCCCAAGACAGTCTCCGATGGTAAATGTTCTTTGACGGCGCTACCAACAAAAAGGGATATGGCATTGGGATACTTCTAATCGCCCTAGATGACTCCCACACTCCCATTTCCATCAAGTTGGATTTCCCTTGTATCAATAATATGACTGAATATGAGGCATGCACGGTAGGCGTCAAAGTTTCTCTCAAGAAAGGTATTCAATGCCTAGACATCTACAGAGATTTCGCCCTTATTATCAGTCAAGTGCTCAAAAAATAGAGAGTTAAGGACGAGAAGCTTCAACCCTTCCATGCCCACTTAGAAGAACTAGCCTCCCAATTCCAAGACATCACCTTCCATTACTTACCTCGAGCAAAGAATAACCTAACCGACACCCTTTCTACCTTGGCCTCCATGGTCAATGTGCCCGAAGGAATAACAATGACCCCCTTCCTTATTCAAAAGAAAGATAAACCAACCCACTACTACCACATAGAGCTTGTATCCATAGAAGATTCCGAGCTAGACAATTGATGGTACTATGATATTTGGCACCTCCTCAAGAATGGTAAGTATCCCGAGGGTTCCAAAAAGAAAGATTAAGAAAACCTTGAAAGACTAGCTGCCCAGTACATATTCTGTCACAAAGCACTTCTCAAAAGGAACTTCGATGGAACTCATCTGCACTGTATCGCAGGGGATGACGTTGAAAAGATAATGTAGAAGATCCATAGTGGGGAATGCGTACCCCATATGAACGGTCATATGCTTGCCAAGAAGATCATCCGACAAGGCTACTACTAGACGACCATGGCCCAGGATTGCACCGCCTATGTCAGGAGATGCCTCAAATGCCAATAATTCTCAAATCTTCAGCATCTGCCTCCGTGTGAATTATACAATATGACTTCTCCCTGGTCGTTCTCCACCTGGGGTATCGACATCATAGGGAAGGTTATACCAAAGTCTTCCATTATGCATGAGTTCATCCTAGTTTCCATTGATTACTTCACCAGATGGGTTGAAGCTGAGTCATACACAGTGTTGAATGCCAAGAAAGTGGCCAGATTCATTAAGAAAATCACCATCTGTCGATATGGGGTCCCGCACGAGATATTGTAAGATAATGGGTTGCACTTTGAGGTAGAAGTTACAGAAGTGGTCAACGAGTATGGGATTCAGAAACAAAAATCTTCTCCTTATCGACCTCAAACCAACGGTGCAGTTGAAGCCGCCAACAAGAACCTCAAAGACATCATCAGCAAGATGACCGAAAGCTATCGAGATTGGGCCGATCGGATCCCGTATGCCCTCTGGGTATACCAAACCTCAATTCGAACCTCTACTGGGGATACCCCTTTACTCTCTAGTTTAAGGCATGAAAGCAGTCCTACCCGTGGATTTAGAAATACCCTCATTGAGTGTCATGCTTGAAAGCAAGGTTAATGAAGAAGACTAGTGCCAAAGCCATCTTGACGAGCTGACCCTCTTAGACGAAAGGAGATTAAAAGAAATATACCACATACAAGGGTACCTTGTCGAATATCGCGATCATTCAACAAGAGAGTCAAGGACCGCGGTGTCCGAGAAGGGGACCTAGCCCTCAAAGAGATGATAGAACCATCTGGGACCCCAGAGGGAAATTCAAGCCCAATTGGAGCGGCCCCTACATTGTTATGAAGATCTTATTTGGCGGTGCTTACATACACACTGATTTAGATGGAGAAAAGATGGCGTCCAGTCAACCTGGACCGTCTCAAGAAGTTTTACCCCTAGTCCAAAATCTCGGCGCGCTATGACTTTTTCTCATCTCCCTTCTATTCTAAAAAATAAAAAAATAAAAAAATCTCTTCATTTCCCTCTGCCACGAACTACGTGGGCCTGATCCTCTGCAAAAAACATTTTCAAACAAAGTAAAACTTTTCAAAAATCACAAAGGTACGTAGGCAGCTCATACACCTTACATGAGCACGACCCTTTCTTTTTCACAAAATACTATTCTTTTCTTATCTCCGAGAACGACAGTCCATACTAACATATACTTAAACAAAAGGATTATGTATGCCTTAACGATCAATATAGATAATTCAAACAACATAAAACTCATCAAAAGGCATAGCTGGATGATCAAAAACTTATTTATTTCACTAATAAGAAATTTCGGTACAATTACATAAGGAAAGGAACGGATAACTCCCTTCCCCCTACCTTCCTAAAAAAGACAAAATAAAATCCCCACATTTATTCCCCATTATAAACTCTCCAAGAGTCCTATCCGCAGTTACCAGAGGAGCCCGCTCCGTCATCATCATCTGCATCCTGGGGTCCCCAAGCTTCCCCTACCTGAACAGAGTGCCGCATGCGCTCCATGGATCGATAAGCTCGAGCCATCTTTGAAAAACTACCATGCGTCCCTCCATGGTATCAGACAAAATAAGCCACCTTTGTCCAGTCTCCACTGCCAACATTTTACTAACCACCCTTCTCCACAACCACTTCATATAATCCCCAGGGATATGCCAAACTCTCCCAACATACTGAGAAGGACGGGTCGACGGACGCCGATTCTCCCACATAGAGCCAAGCCGCATGCGTAGACGCTCGGTCAAATCTTTTACCGAAAAGAAGTCTAGTGTCTGAGGTGGCACGACTTGCTCCCAGCCAAATTAGCACAGAAGCCGCCAAGGGAAATAAAAAAAGGTCTGCTTAAGACCAACCAGCTGGACATACGGGTATTCCCCCAGCTCTAGAATAGGCAATAACTGTCCCCACCAAGGCACTGACCAGCACAAATTTAGATCCCCGTGCTCCACAAACTAGTTCTCCTAGCTCTCAATATCCAGGCCAACACTGATGAAGTGGCGCGAAAAGAAGTTGGGTACAACCGACAAAGGATACTCTGGAGGAGTCACCAGGCGAAGTCTCTCAGACAACCACATGAACAGCATCACGGGGCTACCCCTCAATAAGTCAGAACGACCTTCTCACCAGGCATCCATACCATTCAAGGTCTCGACCAGTATCACTACCACCGGATTGCGACGGTATGATATCCAGAAAATAATGGCTGCAAGTTGTGGGTCCACCAGCAGTTCCCAAGTCACCAGCAGTAATTTTGATACTAAGCTTAGAACATCGGCTCCAACGTATCCAGCATCGCCAGCTTCCTGCAAATGCACAGACTGTAACACCACCGAAAGGGAGATAATTCCTCTAATAACTAATGGTCTTGCCGTCAAAGGCGAAATACGAAGAAGCCTAGCTAGTAAATCTCTGGGAGAATGGGAAAATTCGATTAAAGCCGCGACAACACTGAGATTTATCCCCAGCATGTCAGAAAATTCCTCGTAGGTAGGACAAACTTTATCCAACCACAAGAGGAATACATGATCTTCGGGGTACCAAAATTGTACCGCCGCCAACAGCATGTTCCACTCAATGGGCCGATTGCGCCACAAAGAGACTCGACGCATGTTGAAAGCATCGTAGTCGGCATTATAAGAGCACATTGCTTCCAAAGCTTCGAGATAGTTAGCAAACTCAATGCTACGAGGAAGAGCCATCTTGCAAGACTAAGAAATAGTAGGCGAGTAAGTAAGAATGTGAAGGAGTGATGGAAACACTCCACCCATACCCCTTTTTATACTTGAAAACCCTCATAAAGGACATAATCCCTGCAGAAATCGAAGGGAATCCTACCCCACAAAGTACAAGAGGCTGAAGAGGGCACTAATCAAAGCTTTGAATTGACTAAACTTAACTGTCGATAGGTAGGACAAGGGGCTTGCCGATCGGCAACCCCCTATTTTTAGAAATTTTCCTTTTTTTCTCTTTTGTCAAAATTCGAAGCTCAATAAAAATAAACTGATATTCTCAACAGAATTTCAAAAATCCTCTTCCACCCCTATATAATTTCTCATTTTTAAAACTTTCCTCCAAAATCCTAAAAATATCTCTTTTTACGGTCTCAGCAGCAAAGTAAAAAGCGCATGTGCATTCATTCATTCACCATTAATAAAGATAATAAAAAAATCCATTTCATTATATATATATATATTCTTCTGTGTTACATCAATGTTGCAGGAAATAAAAGAAAAGCAAAAAAAAAAAAAAAAAACGGGACTCAGCCCTAACCCATGTTCTCTCCCTCTCTCACCTACCCTTCACCCCTCTCTCTCTAAGAGCTTCTACCCATGCGATGCTCTCTCTTTCCCCTACGACGAGATGATGCACCACCGCTACTCGAGCCAGAGTCCTCCCCGGACGAAGCAGACGACACCAAGCAAGAAGGAATCGGGACCGCATTCAAAATATGGGCATTTGCCGAAGATATTTAATCTCTGATGTCCCTCAGCCAAGTGGTCGACACCTGGACTTGCTGCAAAAAGAAGTAAAAATAAGTATCAAAGAAGTATCAAAACAGAAAAGGAACCAAAAAGAAAAAAGAAAAGTATATCGCAGGATGAAGAACCTCCTCTGTCAAACCCAACTCCTCCGGATACATCGCGTGAGGACGGTGCAACATGGGGACCATCCTTCCATTAGACCGCCGAATGTTGTATGAGGGAACCTCTGAAGTCGCCGCCGCCACAGACGCCGATGGACCACCGCCGCTGTGAGAGGACCCCACCGCCCGACTCGAACCCGCAGGAGGGAAAGGCAAGGCATCATATATGCTGGGCGCCATCAACCTGCTCATTACAAAGTCCATATAGTCATACGGTGCAGACGTATCAGTATACAACAGGTAGGACTCACCGATCATCATCACGATACTCGCATCCTCTGGCAGCAACCGCTCCCGCCTCATACATGCTGGAGGCTGCGCAGGTGGCACCACCACCTCCTTATCTGCAATCTGCCGAACCACCCTCTCCCCAAGATACCAAGAGTGGCCAAACTCATGCACCAACAAACGCCTCATCTCTGCATTCACCTCGGTCGGCCCCGTATCCTGAATGGATGTCCCCCAAGGGTAAAAAGTCACCTGAAAATCCCCAGCAGTCATAAGTCAATACAAAATCAGAATGTGCAAAAATCAAGGCTAAAAGGAAAGAGTCTTACCCTACCACTGGTCAGGACATTCAAGACCTGACGCACCGCCTCCAGAGAGAGAGAGATCGCTTCGACTGCCAATTGGCCTTGCTCCATCGTTAAAATTAGCAAAAGTCCCCAACAATCTCGTCTTTCAAGGCAACCAGCGAGGTATTGCACCCAATCACCTCATAGAACCACATTTGTCAAAGACAAGAATTCACAATAAAAAAGAGACACATAAGGAAAATGCGAATGCATGAAAAGAAAATGCGCAAATTAAAGAATAACTCAAAGAGATACGTTGCTCCAGTAAAAGTTTGTCGGTCTCACCGTCTGAATGCGTCCAAAGAAAAATAGAGGGTCGCCAAAGTCAGGCTCCCCCAATCATAGAGAGGGATGTTCGAAAACATCCTCAAGTACGGAAAGAACCACAAATGGATGACGTCGTCGGTCGACGCCACCAAAAAACCTCCCAGCACCAACAATATAAATAACCGGGCCATCTGGCTCACCTGCAGATCGTCCTCCAAATCAACCTCCCTACTCAGCAAAACATCCTTCAGCAAGGACAGCTGTATGGAATCCCTAGAGACTATCCTCCATACATCATCGAGCGCCGCCTGCAGCGCCTCTGGCCTTACTCATAGAGAATGACCCACCTCTATCTGCTCTCCATCATAATTCAGCCCCAGTAACTGCTGCACGTCTATGGGAGTCACGGTCATCTCCCCAAAACCGAAATTGAAGGTATGGGTAGTATTCCACCACCTCTCCCCCAGAGCACACAAGATCGTTTTTGAACGAGGTATCTCATCCAGCGCAGATGCTAACCTCCCAAAACCCGCTAAGGATACCACCCAATGCACCACAGGTGGAAGATGCTCCCAGACATCGTTAAGCCCGTCATCCCACGGGCACACATGTTCTTCAAAGAGATATCGGACTATCAAAAGAAAAAACCTTGTCAAAAATTCAAGAAAGAAGGAAAAATCACCAGAAAGAGAAGAATGCCAAAAGTCAGGTTACTTACATAACCGCCACGGCTCACCACCCTCGAAGAGTGATGACGCGAAGGCTCTTGTAGCAAGGTCCGCTCATTCGCAACCAGTTCGAATGAGTCAAAAGAGTTATCACTCCCCAAAGAAAGAGGCGTCCTGGCCCTGTACTCCACTTTTTCCCAATCATCAACAGTCAACCATTCCCTATGCGCTGCAGTGCTCACAAAGGCGGCTATTTCTTAAAGATCGGAATGCTATAACGATTTACAGAGGAAAATCGTAGAAAGAAAGAAAGCAAGAATCTATGAAAAAATATAGGATGCCAAGGGTCATGCCGATCGGCATTGACCCCCACCCATCGATCGACACTGTCTCCTTATGTTCCCGAGGCAGTCCAAAAGTCCATGCCACTGCCGAATGGCACCCCTCATACCATGCCGATCGGCACCGATCGGCATTGACCCCCACCCATCGATCGGCACTGTCTCCTTACGTTCCCGAGGCAGTCCAAAAGTCCATGCCACTGCCGAATGGCACCCCTCATACCATGCTGATCGGCACCCCCTTAAAGTTTAGTATAAAAATTCCCAAAAAATACCAGAAAGCCCTAAAAAAGTCTCAGAAAATTCCTAAAATTCTTAGGAAGGATTTAGAACATTTTCACCAAGAAAATTTTGCACTCCCTCGAGCGGAACCCCTATTTCCCTAGCGAAACTCCCAAAAACCAAGTAAAACTCCTCAAGGAAACATCCCCGTAGGATCTCCAAAGATCACCTCCCTAGTGGAATTTTGGCTATTCCTTCAGAGGATGCAAAATATTTCCCTAGCAATCGACTCCCAAGCCCAAAACAAAACTACAAGATAAATCTCCCCGGCAGAGTTCCCCAAGAACATCTCCACTTAAGCCCGCAAAATTAGCTTCGACCCGGAGAATTGGTCATCTCATCTTTAAGCCCGTAGAATTGTCTTCGACCCGCAGAAATGGTCATCTCACCTTTAAGCCCGCATAATTATCTTCGACTCGCAGAAATGGTCATCTCATCCTTAAGCCCGCAGAATTGGCTTCGACCCTCAGAAATGATCATCTCACCTTTAAGCCCGCAAAATTGTCTTTGACCCACAAAAATGGTCATCTCATCCTTAAGCCCACAGAATTGTCTTCGAACCTTAAGCCCACAGAATTGGCTTCGACCCACAGAATTGATCATCTTAACTTAAGCCCGCAGAATTGGCTTCGACCCGCAGAATTAGTTATCTCGCCTTTAAGCCCGTAGAATTGGCTTTGATCCGCAGAATTGGTCATCTCGTCCTTAAGCTCGCAGAATTAGCTTCGACCCGCAGAATTGGTCATCTCATCCTTAAACTTGCAGAATTGGCTTTGACCTGCAGAATTGGTCACCTCCACTTAAGCCCTCATAATTGGCTTCGATTCGTAGAATTGGTTACCTCCACTTAAGCCCGCAGAATTGGCTTCGACCCACAGAATTGGTCATCTCATCCTTAAGATTGCAGAATTGGCTTCGACCTGCAGAATTGGTTATCTCATCCTTAAGACCGCAGAATTGGCTTCGACCCGCATAATTCACTACACCAAAATGGCCAAATTGTCACCTTTCAGCCGGCCAGCCTTGTCAAGGTCATTGATCGTGACAAAAAACACGCGTTTTTTGTCACGGTCATTGACCTTGATACGACCGTGACAACTAATTGTCACGGTCATTGACCGTGACAAGACCGTGATAAATTTACTTGTCACGGACTTGTCACGGTCAATGACCGTGACAATTCTTTAAATAGTTGTCACGGTCAATGACCTTGATACGACCGTGATAATGTTAACAGCAAAAATCCTTTCCCCCTTCTTTTTTCCATCCCGCGCCATTCCCTCCCTCTCTGTCTCTCTCGACGCTGCTCTCTCTCTCTCTCTACTTTCAGGTTTAATTTTCTCTCTCTCTCTCTCTCTCTCTCTCTTCCATTTATTTATATGTTTGTGTGTATATATATGTGTGTATGTGTGTATATATGTGCGTGTGTGTGCATGTGTGGGGGGTGGGGCAGGGTGGGGTAGAGGTGGGGGTGGGGCAGGGTGGGGTAGGGGGTAAAAATGTAAATAAAAAAGTAATTTTCTATAAATTTCCAAAAATAATATCCAAAAATGTAAATGTAAATAATATCCAAAAATAATATCCAAAAATGTAAATTTGTAGTAATTGTCATCCGAAGTTGCTAAAAGCATCCGAAGTTTAAAAAGCATGAAAAATAAAATATTTTTTAAGATTTGTGGTGAATAACTAAAGTTAAAAAAAAGTATTACTTTAGTCATTAAATTACTTTTTGAATTCGGGCGATGCGCGTAAATTTGTAGTAATTGTCTTATAATAAAGATCAATTAGTCTATGTTGTTGAAAATTTTGATCAAATTGGTGAGCCCTTCATATTTTAAAAATGTTGTTTTTATTCCTATAGAACAGCTTAGATAGTGTGTGTGTATGTGGTCAATACATGAATTTATTTTTGTATTTGAATTAACCCATGAATTTATTTTTGTATTTGAATTAACCCATGAATTTATTTTTGTATTTGAATTAACCCATTATATGAAACATACTTGAAATTAAATATAGTGCGCATAGATACTAGCATTCTAGTTCTTATGCGTACGCATTCAATAGCCCTTAGACCCATTCGAGAGTCATTACCCCTGTAATGAGATCTCTCTAATTGTCCCGTTTGGACAGTTTGAGACTGTATAATTTCTGTATAATATTATTATTGGCTTAAAGTTGTTACTTTTGGAGGAAATTCTGTAGTCGTATCTTAATGTTCTCTGGATACATACTAGATTGACAAGTGTGACTGTTATTTCAATTGACCAATTGAAATAACACTCACACCTGCCAATCTACGTCGTGTACTTGGAGAACTAAGGGGATATGCTGTCGAATTTTTTTCAAATCGTAACAATGTGCATGAGTTGTTAAGTATATTACAGAAAAATGCATTCTTGAATGGGATAGGACCACTTACCCTTTAATAGGATAATTAAATGATGGGATAATTAAATAAAACATACTATAAATCTAAGTTTTGTTTACCTTTAATAGGTGTTTAGTTGTGGTAGCTGTGATGGGATATCCGAAATACAAAGAGTGGATGGGTGAGACTAATAGAATGGGGGATGTGTTTCGCAGAGGTGCTAACGAATTTGTGAAATATGCAAAGAGATGTCGTAATAATGAAGAGTTTCCGTGTCCGTGTGCTAGGTGTAAGAATGGTAAGGTGTTTGAGTGGAAAACAGTTGAACTACATTTGTTAAGATCGGGTATGCAAGATAGTTATCGATTTTGGAGTTTTCACGGTGAATTGAAAGTTCTTTTTGTCCCCGACCAACCTTCACAACAACCTTAAACAAGTAGAATAGATGTAGAAGGGGACAACGTAGATCATAATATGTTAGAGGATTTAGTTGATGATGCGTACGGAGTTTATGTAGCTGAGGAGAATGAGGTTACTGATGATGTAGAAGATTCAAGTGCTCGTGAAGATAACACGATAAAACTTGACGATGACTACCAAAGTTTAAAATTTAAGGCGACCCAACCGTTATACTCTGGCTGTGAGAAAGATCAAACAACTTTACATGCCATGGTTGGTTTGCACAGTTTGAAGACGCAGTACGGTTTGTCTGGAAATAGCGTGACGGGAATTCTGAAATGGGTGAAGAGCTTATTACCCAAGGTGAATACACTTCCAAATAGCTATCCTGTTATGAAGAACAGTTTGAAAGGTTTGGGAATGAAGTATAAATCGATTCATGCTTGTGTGTATGACTGCATACTATACCGAAAGGAGTATGAAAATATCGATCGTTGTCCGGTATGCGATGAACCTAGATATGTCCAATCTACTAGTAAGGAAGGCACAAGCTCAAAAGTGCCTCAAAAAGTATTGAAATATTTTCCCGTTGGGCCTAGATTAAAGCGATTTTTCACAGTACCATGGATTGCATAGGCAATGGCTTGGCATGCTAGGGCAGAAGTAGGGGGTAGTATCATGCGTCATCCTATTGATTCTACTGCATGGCGGAGGATGAATTTTGAGTATCCCGATTTTGCTCGAGAACAACGCAACATTCGTTTGGCTATATCAACAGATGGTTTCAATCCATTTGGAAATCTAAGCACCAGTCATAGTGTATGGCCAGTGATCCTAGCCCCACTCAACCTCCCTCCTTCACAGTGTACGAGACCTGAATTTTCGATGATGGCTTTATTGATACCTGAGCCAAAGGCCCCAAGTGATGACATTGATATCTACCTGGCTCCTTTGGTAGAAGAATTAAATGAGTTGTGGGAAGAGGGTGTGCAATCATTTGACTCTTTTAGAAAAGAAGAGTTTACGCTGAAAGCTATGTTGATGTGGGCAATTCATGATTTTCCAGCTTATGAGACATTATCCGGATGTGTAGTACATGGTTATTTGGGGTGTCCTATTTGTGGAGAGGAGACTGAATCTCTTCGTCTATCCTATAGCTTAAAAATGTATACCATTGCCACAGGAGGTTTTTACTCCCAGCTCATAGTTTCAGATTTGAGAAAGGTTCCAATTTTTTATTGGGCGGAGTTGAACATAGGCTACCGCCGAGACAACTTTCGGGTTCAGAAATTGAAAGTAAATCTTCTGAATGTGGCCCAAATATGCCAGGTAAGAATCCCAAATTTAAGAATGTCAAGCATAAGAAGACCCCAACTGGGAATGAAACTGAGATAAGAAAGGCATGGTCTTGGAGGTGAATTTTATTTGACTTGCCTTATTGGAAGAAAAACCCGGTGCGCCATGTATTGGATGTGATGCATGCAGAGAAGAACTTCGCTGAACATATTGTGGGTACTTGCCTTAGGGGGAGTCATTCGAAGGATGGAGAAAATGCACGAAAAGACCTTAAAACGTTAAAACTTAAACCACAACTATGGTTGAAAGAAGATAGTAGGGGAAGGACAATAATTCCCCCTGGTGCGTTTACTTTGACGAGTGAGGAAAGGAAGGTGCTTCTAAACACAATATATAATTTGAAGGGCCCATCTACTTTTTCGTCCAACTTGCAAAGGATTGTGAATTATGTTACTCATGATTTACATAAGTGTAAGTCCCACGATTGGCATGTGATCATGTAATTGGTTCCTCTATTGTTTAAGCACTGTTTCTCCAAGCACAAGGATTTGCGTAGGGCTATTATGCAAATTAGTATTACCTTCTCCCTCTTGTGTGAGAAGGTAGTGAATCGAGAACACATAGTGGCCGCAAAATTGGCTGTGAACGAAGCGATTTGTGTATTGGAGAAGTACTTTCCCCCAAAATTCTTTGACATAAGTGTTCACTTGTTGGTACACCTATGCGACGAGGCACTTCTTTGTGGTCCAGTTAGATATCGGTGGATGTATCCGTTTGAAAGATTGATGAAAGTTTTTAAAGATTACGTCAAGAATACGCGATATATTGCAGGATCAATTACAGAGGAATACATCATCGTGGAGTCATCAATATATACTCGAGAATATATGCTTGACTCAACCACAGTTGATGACACTGATGAATTCCTCGATGATGGTGGTAATGTGATGGGAAAACGAGTGAAATTAACGAGTTTGCAGCATGAACAAGTAGCTCATTATCTATTTGACACACATGAAGATGTCGAAGAATGGAAAAAGTAAGTTTCGAATATTATAATGTTTAACATTATGTTAGATTATTTTATACATGATTAATTTTTTAATATGCAGTAAATATGAAGCATGTGAGAACAATAAAAGATGAAAAACAATGGTACAATCAGACAGCGAATTTAGGCTATGGTTGACACAAGAGGTAATTATAATGAAAATAGTCGTTATATAACATTACATTACACTCAAATTTTACCACTAATATAATTAATTTATCTATATTCTCAGCTCCTAAAGATGGGCGATGCGACATCAAGGCTTGCTCGTCTAGCTACTGGACCCTTGTTCGTGGCACAAGAGTACAAAAAGTATCGATTGAACGGTTACATTTTCGGCACTAAAGTGTACGAGGAAAATACAAATGTACAGAACTCGGGAATTTCATACAAGGCTCTTACTTTCTTTCGAGCGAGTGCAAAAGATAAAAATCTCGTTGAAGCTGAAATGACTTACTATGGTGTAATCCAAAATATATTTGAATTGGATTATATAAGCTTCAAAGAGGTTGTATTTTACTGTGAATGGGTAAGAGTTGAGGATAAAAATGCTTGTAAAGTTGATCCTGTCACTAATTTGATCATGGTTGACTTGTCCAAGTTGAAGAGCAACGACCACGTGAGTGATGAGCCGTTTGTTTGTGCATTTCAAAAGGTTAAGCAAGTGTTTTACTCAGAGTATATCAACAACGAGACGTGGTCAATTGTCCAACACGCGCCAAGGCGTCTAAATAGTAGTGTGGATGACTTGGCTGCTCCTACCGAATATCAATCCATTTTTGATGATAACCCGAATTTGAAACAATTTTTCAATTTGTAATAAATAATTCAATTTGTACCGAAACATCCATTTTTAATGCTTTTACTTGATCTGCACTTTATCATTTTCACTCTTGTGTAGTGTGCGTGTGTGGAGAGGTGATTAATACATAAATATTCCAACTACATCTAAGTTTTGTTTATACTAATCCATGAATATACGCTTCTTACCTTTAATAGGCGATTAGTACATAGTTATGTGGGGTGTCCTATTTGTGGAGAGGAGACTGAATCTCTTCGTCTATCCGAACACTAAGAAATTCCATAATCCTATGGAGCGATGCTCTGCAAATTCCTCCCAACCGTTATGTAGCCAAACATCACCAGTTGAAGTTGTCAATTCCACCCCAACCACTTGGAACTTCTAGCAAAACATGGGAGACCATTGAAAGGTGGAATTGACAACTTCAACTGCTGATTTTTGGCTACACAACGGTTGGAAGGAATTTGCAACGCATAACTCCATAGGATTATGGTATTTCTTAGTGTTTAGATATGAAGAGAATTATAATTGACACGATTTCCCGGGGTACATTAGTTGGAAGGAGGTGCCATATGAGCTCAAGTTAGCTGTTTGAGTGACACTACAGGTAATGTATTTATATTTATATGTCAATTTCGATTTCGATTTCAATTACGATTTATATTTATCTATATTTGAGGGGAGGATACTAATTTTACTTTATTTCAATTTAGGGGAAAGGGAGTGGCCCTAAGGGTAGGCCACATATGCTCTATACTTATGTGGCTATTCGGACGAGAAGGGAAGGATAAGGAGGTGTTCCTGAGCGTCGCGGTATAAAATCTCTTTTCCATGCAAATAGTTTGTTGATTTGAGATAAAATGATTGTGATGTTGTTTCTTTTTAAATAGTTTCTTATTTGAATATATATTTGCATTATCTTTAGTTTGTTCGGATATATGATGTTTGGAACAGGTACAACGTTGCTATAACAGGTACAAATATAGTGCTGGGCAGTGGCAGTGGCTATACTGCCTAGCAGATTTTTTTTAAATTCTGCCCAGAATTGTCACGGTCATTTACCGTGACACGTTCGTGACAAAAAGTTGTCACGGACGTGTCACGGTCAATGACCGTGACAATTTTTTTAAAAATGGTCACGGCTTTATCACGGTTTATAACCGTGACAAACGTGTCACGGTCATTGACCGCGACACGACCGTGACAAAAAAAGTTGTCTCGCCTCGAAATGTCACGGTCATTGACCTTGACAAATGGGCAGATTTGGTGTAGTGATTGGTCATGTAATCCTTAAGCCCACAGAATTGGCTTCGACCCGTAGAAATGGACACCTCAACTTAAGCCCGCATAATTGGCTTTGACCCATAGAATTGGTCACCTCCACTTAAGCCTGTAGAATCGGCTTCGACCCACAGAATTGGTCATCTCAACTTAAGCCTGCAGAATTGGCTTCGACTCGCAGAATTGGTCACCTCCACTTAAGCCTACAGAATCGGCTTCGACCCGCAGAATTGGTCACCTCCACTTAAGCCCGCATAATTGGTCACCTCCAGTTAAGCCCGTAGAATTGGGTTCGACCTGCAGAATTGGTCACCTCCACTTAAGCCCGCAGAATCGGCTTCGACCCGTCGAATTGGTCATCTCAACTTAAGCCCGCAGAATCGGCTTCAACCCACAGAATTGGTCATCCCCAACACCTCCTTAGGAATTGACCTAAACTTTTCCTTCAAACCATCACTAGTATTCCCCATCAGGCCCTCAAAATTGGCCTCAACTCTCTGAATCGGTCATCCTCCCTCCTTAGGTCCTCAGAATTGGCCTCGGCCCTCTGAATTGGTCATCCTCCCTCAAAAGCATCATGCGGTGTCTATTCGACGGCTATCATTTGTTCCAAACTAACCCATCGAGGGGCTCTATAGACACCCTATTCTGTTACCCCTTAAACTCTCCTTAGGTCCCTAGCACCTCCCTTCATCACTACAAACCCAAGTCATACCTCGAGTACTGACCTTGAAGCCATCGAGCACTCCCAAGCTCCATTTGAACAAAAGTCAAAGTCCTCGTATTGATCGAGACTGGATGAATCTTTGAAGGGCCCTAAAACCCCTTTCCAACGGTCCATCCCGTTCGCGATTCTGACTTACCATACGGACGAACGACTCGTTTTCTCCTGAAACTCAATCAGGAGGCCACCGGGCGCTCCCGGGCTCCATTTGACCTAAGTCAACTCTTCAACTAGATCGAGAATGAATTAATCTTCAAAGGGAACTAGAACCTCTTTCCAACGGTCCGCTCCGTGTCCGATTCTGACTTACGGTACGGACGAACGATCTGTTTTACTCCGAGTGGTCACCGAATTCTTTCAGGGCTCGGTTGACCAAAGTCAACTCCCCGAATCGGATCAAACTATTTGGAATATCTAATTACATCTCCTAACCTTTCCAACGATCTGCCCCGTGCACGATTCAGACTTACCGTGCGGACGAACGATCCGTTTGCGTCCAACAATTCCCCGTCCAATGGACCGACGAATGCGTCCGAGCCACATTTGACCCAAAGTCAACTCCCGAACTAGGGATCAATCCAAGGACTTTTTAAGGTATCTTAATTACCTTTCTAACGGTTCACCTCGTGTGTAATTCGGATCAACGGTTTGCGCTTTACGACCGATTTTCTGAAAAGGCCTAAAAGACACTGCCAAACAGCAGGTCCCAGACCCTGCCTATCGGCAGTGTGCCTAAACACACATGCCGATTGGCAGGAATAGAGATATGTCGATCGTCAATGCCCTGGGCCTATAAAAAGGAGGCCTTGACCTCATTGCAGGGTTAGGCCAGATTAGAAACATATCACTCTCAATAAATCCAGAAAACCTCTCTCGAAGTCAGCGCGATTTCCACATCCAAATCCCTTTCCAACCTTCACCTTTCATCATCCTTTTCATTAAACTTGTTGAATTAACCACTCTCTATCATCATCCAAGTGCAAGGGTTGCTCTCCAACATTCAAGATCAAGCTCAGGATCTTCAAGAAGGTCCAATTTTCTCAATTCTCTCCTTAAATTATCATAAATTCGAATTAATTTATTTTATTATTCAGCACTTTTATTCTCTCATCTCACATATCCTAATATACTTTTTTTTATTTAGTATTATTGCACATCTCTTATTTTCATACAAATAAAAACCTAAAAAGAAAAAGAAAAAGAGGGTTTGCTCATAAATTCCAAATGGGAATTCTCACACTTTTCTTACACTTCTCTCATAACTAAAACACATTTTCTACACAGACACACACACATACACACACACACACACACACAAATGATAGAAGTCCACGGTTGGATTTATGCCCCTCATTTTGCATGCGAACTACGTGGATTTTGATGCCTCTATAGTCTACGTAGGCGTCTCGGGGGTAAAATCCGAGATATTCAAGTCCTATTTTTACCTTTTTTTCAATCTCCTATTCTCTCTAAATTCAATTCTCCTAGATTACATATATATCAAGGTTCTAAAAAATGCGGGGCGTGATCGAGGCGTGGAGGCCAAGCCTTAAGCCTTAAAAGCCTAGGCGGGCCTTGGCGTAAAAAGGCGTGAAAAGGCGTTTAGGCCTTTTTAATATATTTTAATATTTTTTAACCATAACAAGGCTATTAAAATACTAAACTTGTACATATCCTAAAAATATGTCTGAATATTTGCAAATAAAAATACTATTTGATTATTTTGGATGAGATAATGGTCCGGTTTGTAAAAAAATCTTTAAAAGGCGATATTGTTTCACTAAAGCATTGTTGTTTTTAGAGAAAAAGTACGCCTTAAGGGTTTTACCAAGAATAAGGCGTCAAAATCTTAAGGCGGGGCGTTTCTCCCAAGCCTCAAGCCTAGGCGTGCCTAGGCGGATCCTAGGCGGGTTTTTTAGAACATTGATATATATACATATATTTGTTCTTAGTAGCGTATTATTCCACATGCGTTGTCGTTCCATCATAACGATCAACGTAAGGATAATCGCATAAATCCTATTTTCTAATATTTTTATACCTTCCTATGGATGACTCGCTTTACCTCTTCCCTGGTACAAGTTGACAATTCCTACCCCCACTATATATACACATGCACACATATCACGGGTAAAATAAAAGGAAAATAGCAAAAACCCATAAGAGACTGTAAGGGCGAAATGGGTGCCTAACACCTTCCCATTTAGTAACTTAGCGTCCGGACCCTTTTCGAATCATTTTGATTTCGTATGCATCAATATGTCATTGGATGATGTCCTTCGGGATGGCTCCCCTTCTTTCGTCTATTTTGAGTAAAATAAACTGGCGACTCTATCTCTCTACATTTTTCACCTCACCCAAATGACGTCGGTCGAAGCGCTCTCCCGAGAGGGACGCGCAGGACCTAGGATCCTCCATCACGCGCCCGCCCGCCGCGAGGATCGGGGATGGCCACAACTAGCATTTATTGCATGTATAGTACTCTGATAACATATCCTTATCTGATCCATTTTATACACTCATCTTTTTATATTATATTATTTTTCTTCGAAAAATAATATTTCAAAAATAAAAATGTTATGTTGATTATATATATATATATATATATATATATATATATATATATATATATATATATATATATATATATATATATATATATAACTTAAACTTTATCTCATTTCCAAAAATTTTGTAAGGCCAAAAATAATTTTTATGTTGTCTATTTTGGAAGACAACCCGATATTTATACTTTTTGTGGTGAATGTGAAAATCAAACCAAATGTGTGAGAAATGCAAAATATAAAAATATCTTTATATTTCTTATGCTCTTGATGCTTTTTCAACACCTCCAACTCATGCACCGTGGGTAAACCCACCGTTTTGGCCTTATATTTTACCTCCTGATATTAATCCTTACATACCTACATCTTTCGATAATGCAAATGATAAGACATCTAGTTCCTCCTTGATTGATGAAGATGATGGTTTTGTTAAATTTATTTTCAAAGAAAAATGAAATAAAACTACAATTGAAGGTCATTCTAATGATGTTTGTTATATGGTTAATAATTTGAAGATTTAATTGTTATTCCATGTATTTTCATTCTAATATGTTATTGCATTTTGAGCTTATAGTACATATCTATATAATATTATTATTATTTATGTGTTATGAGTATTCACACTATATGTTTTCAATGAAAATTATTTCTCCTTGCTAGATCTGAGATTAAATGATATCATGCTTTAAAAATATGTGCATAAATTATTTTTTGATAGGGGGAGCAAATAATTTATTTTACCCTTGATATGCACTTTATAAAGTATCTTTTTGATGATGTCAAAGGGGGATAAATATTTGTGATTCAGATTTGAAAGAAAAATTATCAAATTTGTTTATTCTTGTGAATCATTATTTATAATCATAAAAAAGGGGGAGATTGCTAAAGCATGTCTGAAATTATCCTTTTTATATTTTTTCAACTAATATTTATAAGATAGTAATTTAGATATTATTTCGGTGTGTTTATTTTGACGATAACAAACACATGTTTATCATTATATTGCTTTGATGATAACAAATTATTTAAAGTCTATTTTCTGTAATTTTCTACATATAATTTTTTTATTTCATATCTTATAAAACATGTGTATAGACTTAGTATATTTAATATTTTATTTTTAAAATAGTATAATCCTTTTATTTTATTAATATTTATAAAGTTCTAGTTATAAATATTTTTTATATATATTCTTTCATATATATATATATACTCAGTCTCGTATTATTATACATATACTATACTATATATAGTGATTTAACTCTTACAATACATGTTATGATAAGTATATATATAGCACTATATGTAAGTGCTACTAAATAATATATATTATATAAATGTTAATTACTCAGTCTCATATTATTATACATATTCTATACTATATATAATGATTTAACTCTTACTATATAAGTATATATATAGCACTATATATAAGTGCTACTAAATAATATATATTATATAAATGTTTCTATATATATATATATATACTTATATTACCACTCCCAAAACCACATGATATTTCAATGCCCTCATCAGGAACCCGAGCATGAGAAGGAATTTGCATTGGTATTAATTAATTCTTGAGTCCGAATTTTTTTTATAGTTACCCCTATGACTTGTTTTGTACTGTCTGAATTCAGCTTATCCTCATATATGCCACCATGGCTTTTGACAGTAGAAATGCTTGAATGTAGTTGGGTTCTTGAGCATCTCAAAGAAACCCATGCTTGGGTATATATAATTTCGACCATTAGGTTTCATCATCTCTTATATATATATATATATATATATATATATATATATATATATATATATATAGTATACTAGGTGACACACATTTCATTTACATATTGTTTGACGTAATCTTGCAAATATTGAAGTTACATGCTACTACACGGTTTTAATTTGATCCCATATGGCCCACAATCACATTCTACCTACAATTGTTGATCGTCCATGAGAATTCCAATAGGTGTTTCCACTCCTCATATTTATGTTATTTGTTCAAAAATAATATTTTATAACTTCCTAATGTTATACACATCAACAGGTACATATACTCATGTATATAAAATCTCAAGGTCTCATTATAACTACTAACCCTTTATCGTGACTTATGTTATACAAGGTCTGCCACAAACTTTGACTAAGGAGACCACCTTGTTTTTCAAATGTATTATTTAACCACAAGTATATACTCATAAGCCTAAATTCTTAGTGTTAGAATATTACTCCGTCCACAATATATATAGTTTGGCTTTTCAACATACCTTTTAGCAATATACTTGTGAACATACTCATTTTAAAAAATAATAAAAATATATTTTTTAACCAAATTTGTTATACATGATCTACATAATGATAAGATCATCTAAAAAAAATTATCAAAAAAATCAACCCGAAAGTGGATGAAATGAAAAGTGCGTATATATGTGCATTTTCGATCGTTCAAATTTTTTCCATCAGTGTTATAATTTTTACTATTTTTTAAAATTGGTATATTCATATATATTTTGCTAAAATGTATGTCGAAGAGCCTGACTGTATATATATATATATATATATATATATATATATATATATATATATATATATATATATATAAAGTTTGTTCCTTGTTGAGACTCCGGTGAATAGTTGTCAACTGAGATTATTCCTATCTACACCTTTCTTCTTCAACATCCAAATAGCATCTATCATGAATCTAATGATAGTTAACGGGTTAGAGAATTAGATTGGTCTTAGGCTTTCGTTTTTTCTACGTTGGCCTTCTACCATGTATAACTGTTTTTATATTATACACATATGCTAAAAGAATGGATCTCAGTTATATATGTTGGATAAATTCCAATATTTATTGATATTTTATTTTTTAGTTGTTAATATTTTGTTATATTATTGGTGTTTTATTTTGAACATAGTTTGGGTTTTAATTTAGAAGATAGAAACTTGAGCAAATGGGTGTGAAAGATATGGCAGTGCTCAAAATTCCATATTGTCCCACATTGGAAGAATACTACAAAAAGTAGTGGTATATCAACTAAATGACAACTAAGATTCTTAGTTGACAAGTCAAATAAGAGGCTATGATCCTACGCATCGCGGTGGTGCTTAAGCACCACCAATCGCGACACGCGTAAGAGTGACACGCGGCGCGCGAAAGGGAGATTGGGCGACTTAGAGCGCATTGCGCGCTTTGACGCACACTTGGCACTTGGCATCGTCACTTGGAGCGTGGGAGCCTAAAGTTTTGACGAGGTAAAACAGATCAACAGTTGCGATTAAACGATCCGATCAAAGGGTTTAAAATCCAAAATGACTAGATCTAAACCGTTAGATGAACTCATAGCGTTTCGTGTAGGGGATGTCCATTCGCTTGCGATGGGACGCCTAATCTGAACCGTTAGATCGCAGTTGTTCCAAACAGGCACGATCCAACGGTTGCTGAGTCACTAAATGAAGAGCTGTGACTGTTGAAGAACAGTCACATAAATGGTTATAAAAAGAGTTCCAGTCGTCTGCTTTGGACACCGAAAATTGCTAGTTTCTCCTCTCTCCGTCCTCTATACTTTGGCATTATCATGTTACAAATTCAGAGTGTTCTCGATTTGATCAAACAATACATAGTTTGAATCAAACAACTGTTCATAGACTGTATTGTATCTTGAAGGCAGATTCTATAAAACCCATAGTGTACTCGCGGTTCAGGTTCTGTCTCAACCGGAATTGAAGAAATTTTGCCTAAAAGAAAGCGTTCCAAGAACATGCCTTGCAGAAATTAAGTAATATATTTCGTTCTTTCCATGACAAAACTCCAACAATATATACACTATCTTGTCCAGGTACCTTTTATAAGGTTTGAGATAAAGTTTGTCCAAATTCTTTATTTTTAACATAACTATCATTTCGGCTATAATGCTCTCATAATTTTCTCCTTTTTATACTACCCGTGTGTACACTAGTTTAAAAGGATGTGTGCCCTTTTCTTTAAGAATATTTTTTTATATAGATTCATGTGAGATGTTACCAATGCTATAAATTTCTTTTTATTATAAAAAAATAATATTCATATCTCAAAGCCTCTACTAGAATCTTATTTTTTTTTATACATATCTAAATCGAAAGCTTTGATAGGCATTTTACTCTTTATATAATAATATAATTTGTTTAGAAAATCAAAACCACTAATTGCCACTATGTCTCTGTATTTAAACTTTAGCCGAAAGATATTCTTTCTTTGAAGGGAATTACCACTACATTAGTTTATATATATACTTTTTCAAAAGTGTAATACAAAATGGTTGTTGATATAATGTGACCCCCCGCCTAATAAAATACCGGGTGATCAGTCCTATATCAAATTAAAACAAGAATATCATTTGGTTCATTCTTAGCATCACAGTCAATTTTTTTTTTAAAACATACTAACCACCTAGTATTCAAAACGCTGGTGCCAAATTTTATCTTTATTAATCCAAGTCAAATAAGCGCGGAATTAAAATAAAACATCCAATGCTAATAGAATCAATCATCACATAAAATAGTAAAAGTCTTGCCGAATAAACCACCGGCTAAATCCAAAACCAAACCAAACTAACAGAGAGTAATATATTCCATACAATCTCAAAAGAAACTAAATAAAACGTGAGCGACATGCTAGAAATAAACTAATATCAACCCCTACACTAGGAATAGAAAAATAGATTCATCTATCCAAATCCTGCAACATCCACATATGCTGCAGTTGCGAATCCCTAGAATGAAGTCACACCTGGCATCCCTGTGGCTACACACCTAAAAGGTTTTGAAAATATTTAATAGTAAGGGTTAGAACCCAAAATCTTTTGAAAATATTTAGCAAGTGATTAACTTGCAATAAATTTAAAATTCATGAATGCTCTTCATATTTAAGACAGTGTTTCACTCTCTTGAGGACATACTCACCCCTCAACTAATGTGCACACCTAACGCATCCCCCATAACCTACCTAGTCATCTATCCTGTAACTATCTCTTGGTAAAATTCCTTCCTGACACACCACTCTAACTCGAGTATGTTTAAAATATGATCTATAAGTTATTTATCACTTTAACTTAAATAATCATATTTCCTTTAAGTACATATAACATTCACGCTAGTTATATAATAAATACGATTTCTCCACGTATTAAATTACCTTTATATAATTATTTCTCCAATTATATACATAAGACGATGTTACAACTAGAGCTGACAATTTTTGACACGATAACATGTTTACGGTAATAACCCGAAATGACCCGAATAAGACACAATTAGCTTATATAGATTTAAAAGTACCAAAAACTTATATTCAAAATTAAAATCAATGCGACCCGAATATGACACGACTAACCCGAATTTCCACCCCTAGTTACAACATTCACACATATGTTGAATATATGTATAATCCATCCTTCTGAGTAACATCTCACCGAATGTATTCTCTAAAGTCCTATCCACTCAGGCTACTCAGTCCTAGCTAAAGTTCCAAGACAACTACGGTCCGTCGAATCGAAACCTAAATAATAAACGTAATGGAGGAGGTAATTTTCCCACGAGTATGAGGACATCATCTTAATGCCCCATCTCTAAAATTGGACGCTATGACCTAGGGATATACTCACCATACTCCTCAAGATATGGGATTCACCTACATCGTGCAACCTCCCCCGACATCACTGGAGTATATAAATTAAATAAATATCTAATCACTGATATTTATAAGCACACACACAATATATATATATATATATATATATATATATATATATACACACACACTATCACACACCGTATATATATAACTTAAATCCTGGCTTTATCGTGCACAAAAATCTGTAGCACTAGCCTATATTTTCCATAGTCTATGTTCCGACTCTAATTTAATTAATTTTCTCATTAATTAATTTATTACCTTCCCGAGTCTATGGTCTGATTCTAATTTATTTAATTTGGCCATTAATTAATTTATTACCTTGGTGTCACTCGGCCAATATACCCAGACTCGCTCACTTGGCTTGTATCTTAATATAACCCGAGTCTATATTCCGATTCCAAATTAATCTATTTTTCTCAATAATTAATTTAATACCCTGGCGTCACTTAACCAATATACCCGGACTCGCTCACTTGACCCGTAATTAAATAATTCGAATTTATTGGCTAAATTATCCTTAATAAGTTTGGTACGCTCTTATTAAATAATTTTAACCTTAATGTTTCTTCCTCACCTTAATTGCTCAAAAGAAACATATATTGTTCCTCCATTAAGTCCCCAAACCAACCCAAGTCAAAAGGGATCATAGTGTACAAAATTTATCGTCCTTAAATTTCATAAATTTCCCAATAATTAGATCAACAAAAATTCGTCGAAAATTCCATCTTGCTAGAACGAGATTACTACGTCGTTCGAACGACTGGTGATCTCGTTTGAACAACCATCACAGTCGCTCGAACCAATTTCTGGTCGTTCGAACGACCTAGGAGTTTTCTCTCTCCTCTTCTTCTTCTTCAATTCGACGCTGTAACTAAACTTAAACCCATAAATTTCCTATAGCAAACCCCTATTTCATATTTCCAACTCAACCACTTTCAGTCCCAAATTTATACACAATAAATAGCTTAAATCCGAATTTAAGGATGATTTCTCCCAATCTCTTCACAAGTCATTAAATCCCAATTAAATCATAAATTCCTTAATGGCACAATATGAATTTATAAGTCCTTAACAGTCCAAATATTGATTTGAAACATCCACAAATTAAAAACCCAATTTGTGCCCATCCAACCCAAAATCATTTGTTTAAACACCTACTATGATATGAATTGAAGACAACAATTCATTTCAAAGCAAGTTTAACCACTTGCCTTAGGATTCGTAGTGTCTGATTAATCCTTTGATGAAGATATTATTGTGTGATGAAGAACACCTCTCTTGTTCTTCCTCTTTGGCTCGCAAGAGTACTCCCTCTATGTCCCTTTGTGTTCTCAGATTCATCCAATTTTGTTATGGATGCCCATAACTCCTCAACTTATGTTTTTGTCTCCAAATCCCGCTTTTAGTCATATGGGCCTAATTAAAATGGCCCAAACACCCATGTGTGGGCCCGACTATGGACAAAAATACCACGTGACCCATTTTCCACCCTCGGGTACACTTGTTCGACTTTCTCAGCCCATTCGGACTCAACCATGCACTCAGAATTGACATCCGAAATACTTTATAACATCCTTTAATTTTTTACCTAAAAAAATTCTACACAACAATAATCAAAATAATTAAATCTAAATTTACCTAATTTAAATAATTCCTCCAATTTAAATAAATTCTCTAAATCATAAATTTAAATCTCTCCAATGTAAATAAGTTTTATTTCTCGCAGAAATAATTAAATTCTACGTCCTCAGAATTACGGGGTGTTATATACTTTCCCCCCTTACAAAGGAATTTCGTTCTCGAAATTAAGTTAAGCCCAGTACTCCAAACCTTAACTAGTTGTTAAGTTACCTACCCTTAAGATCACTGCATCCATCTCTCCCGCATGTAATCGCGAATTATTTTAAAATGTAAATTAATTAACACGGGCGCCCATACACCCTATACCTGTGCTTAATGGCACAAATGATACCCGACTTCTTCCAGCCTGAGATCGTAATATGACTCCCGTCTCACAGTCATAATCACATAATTGTAAAATAACCGAGGTACCCATCCCATGTACTAATGAACAAACATCTTGCATCTTCCAAATTTGCGCTAAGTTTCATGCGTGGGACGTCTCGCAAAGCGAAATCCAAACAAGGGACCCCCTGATATACTACTACCTAACTTTGTCGATTGTTGAGATCCGTTAAGCCCTTAGTCCATAGCATGTACCCCAAAGTACCCGTTTCTTAGCATAAAAGTATACGCATCCACTCTCATGCTACACAAGATAACATACAATACCGCACCCTTACTGTCACTAGTTCCCTTGAGCGAAATGAATCCTGAGCTATATCACCCAGCTCGAAAATAAGCCTATCCACCCCTGAATCTCATTAGTAACTTTCCCTACTCCTTGGTATAAATTATAACAACACAAGACATTCTGAAATCACACTAACCAGGGTGCCCATACACCCTATATCCCGTGCATATTTGAACAACATCACAGACGTCACATACGTAATATTTTCCTTTCAAGATTATCCCACATATCACACTATATCATACGATTGATTACTGCCCCAAATCGTAATTAAATCTTCTTGATGTTATCCCACCCATTAATTTGTGGTGCAAAAGTTTTCTTGGTGCTTCTTTCGCAGCACTACCCGACTATACTGGCCTTATAGCAGAATAACTTTCCCTAAAGTGTAACTCCACACATTGAAAAAATCACCCTTTAAACTGATGTCCTAGCATCAAATAACGTCTCTACACTATTGACATTTATTAGGGCTTATGCGTATAACATTTCATAACAGAGCCCAAAAGAACATTCCCCAATGCATTAAACACTAACATTATCATTCATTGATTTTCGTAGACCCAAGCATATAACTGTGACATCCAAAACTCTATCCCTATATTCACAGGTGTAATTGTCGAATCTCGCATCTCTAAAGGAGTTATATAATGCTATGCTCGCACTATGAAAAAGTCCTCGGCTCTAAGTCACTAACGAGTTAAATCTCTTTGCTCCATGGTCAATCTGCCACGCTCTGAATCACATCAGTAAAAGTCCCTACGCACCATGATCCAATATAACTAGACAAATTTACCCTCTGAAGTCTACTTTACCCTAAAATTTCCCACGGGACCGACCCTCTTTGAGGTTGAATATCACAAAAATATACATCCTGTCATGGAATAACGAATACGATAGTCTTGTTATATCTGCCCACCACCGCTTACCCATCGCTAACCAGTCCGTATCCAGGATAAAATGATGCTCTCATAGCACTCTCAAAATGATCTAACCTCGCACCATATATATCCTCTCAGTGTCTGCATCCACTCCCTATAGATGGGATCATAGAGATCCCCGCTACCCAACGGTAAGGATATACAGACCATAGTAACACTAACAATACACTCACTAGACCCATCTCTTGTGCAAATATAGTGTTACCTAAAAATTTCTATGATTCACCCATATCACACAGAAGTTACCCCATTTACCCGAGGATAAAACTTATACTTCCCCTCAACAATACACTGACGGTTTAAATGGTTCCTGGACATAACATTCTCATCCAAACTGAACCAAAATTTTGATAAGTGTTGCCCTTTATGGGCATCCCACTCCTGTACTTACTCTAATACGAATAGGATCCACACATATGTTCTCACTGTTTACACATTAGACACCTTTATGTGTCATTCCCCTTTATCTAGCCCCACTGGCCATATCGTAATTATCCTTGCCTCGGATCGGGAAATCTTGACCCGGGTTGGCACTCCTATTGTTCCTTCGGATTTACTGGACCTATAGGACTCATTTTTGGCATTGGAGACCTTGCCTGAATCCATCGTCACTTGGTAGAAATTCGATTGACGTCAATCATAAAAAATGGATCCTTTATTGGGTATCCCCCTTGTGGTGTCTCACTAGCACCATTAAATCCAGATCTTCCCTTTGGATAGATTCTCCAACCCTCTTGGCTCCCCCTTCATGGAAGCGTTGATGTAAGCCCGTAAACGTATGGCTCCTGGTGACATTGACACTAGTTATTCTGGCATGATTTTTCCCAATTCATGTTTGTGTAGTCTCCCCATGAGTCCATTATCCACTTACAGACTCTTTTATATTATCTGTACCCTTCGTCGGTATAAAGTTTGCTAAATTAGTCAGCTTATCTCTTATGATCGACCCTTATCTTGCCCTCTTATGATAAGTTTCGAAATTCCATTCGCTTTTGTGTATAAACAGAAGATGGAAGGTATTTTATTCAGACCGTACCCAAATTTTTGTTCCACTCCATACATAGTTTTCTATGTGGGGTGACTGATCCTTGCTCATCAACGCTGCTCTTATGAGCAAAAATTTTACTCAAAATTTAATACTGGGTGTCACTGCACTCCACCCTACACGATTGCCTTTGGATTCTCTCTTTTCTTTGGCTCATCACACTTCCTCTCTTCCTAAAATACCTATAATAACTCTTTGAAAGATTCCCTCTGACTTCCCCTTTTTTGTCGACTTTGCGGGGTGAGTATGAAATACACCACCGTTATCTACTACGGTGTTTAGGATGCTACTGTTACTGAGAAATCATCCTATTGTCACCTCCCTGAATAATAATCATAGTGGCCCTTATCATGATCACCATTTCTAGAATACTCCATGTCTTCTGCCGATCCTTTCCTCTAGTAATCCTTCTAACAGAACTCGTTAGTCGTACCATGATGTTCGGTGTAACAACCCCAAACGAACTCGTATATGAACCATATCAACTATACTTAATGGCAGGAGAATGTAAATGCACGTACGTTAAGTAATACAACAATCCTATCTTAAGGATCTACATCAAAGAACGCTAAACTGAAACGTGAAAAGCCGCACAGATCAATGACACTAGAACCTGATGCTCTGATACCATCTGTGACACCCTTCCTAATAAAATATCTGGTGATCAATCCTATATCAAATTAAAATAGGAATCTTATTTGGTTCATTCTTAGCATCACTGTCGAAAAGGTTTTAAAACTTACTAACCACCTAGTATTCAAACAACTGGTGCAAAATTTTATCTTTATTAATCCAAGACAAAATAAGCTCAGAATTAAAATAAATCATCCAATGTTGATAGAATCAATCATCACATAAAATAATAAAAGTATTTTCGAATAAAGCACTGGCTAAATCCAAAACCAAACAAACTAGCATAGAGTAATAAATCCTATACAATTTGAAAAGAAACTAAATAAAACTGCAAGCGACATGCTCGGGATAAAATGATATAAATCCCTACACTAGGAATAGAAAAATAGATGTGTCTATCCAAATCCTGCAACATCCACATATGTTGCAGCTGCGAATCCCTGGAATGAAGTCACACCTAGCTTCCTAGTGGCTGGACACCTAAAAGGTTTTAAAAATATTTAATAGCAAGGGTTAAAACCCAAAATGTTTTGAAAATATTTAGCACGTTATTAAATTGAAATAAATTTAAAATGCTTGAATGCTCCTCATATTTAAGCGAATGTCGTACTTTCTTGAGTACTAACTAACCCCTCAACTAATGTGCACACCTAATGCATCCTCTATAACCCACCTAGTCATCTATCCCGTAACTAGCTCTTGATAAAATTCCTTCCTGACACACTACTATAACATGAGTATGTTTAAAATATGATCTATAAGTTATTTATCATTTTAACTTAAATAATCATCTTTCCTTTAAGTCCATATAATATTCACGATAGTTATATAATAAATACAATTTCTCCATGTATTAAATTACCCGTATATAATTATTTCTCCCAATATATACATAACATAATATTACAACATTCACACATATGTTTAATATATATATATATATATATATATATATATATATATATATACACACACATATACATAATCCATTCGTCGAAGTAACTTCTCACTGGACGTCTTCTCTAAAGTGCTATCAACCCAGGCTACTCAGTCCCACCAGGAGTTCCGAGACAACTATGGTCTGCCGAATCGGAACCTAAATAATAAATGTAATGGAGGCGGTCATATTCCCTCGAGTATGAGGACATCATCTCAATGTCCCATCTCTGAAATTGGACGCTATGACCTCGGGATATACTCGCCTTACTCCTCAAGCTAGGGGATTCACCCACACTGTGCAACCTCTCCCGACAACTCTAGAATATATAAATTAAATAAATATTTAATCATTGATATTTATAAGCACACACACACAATATATATATATATATATATATATATATATATGTACTATCACACACCGTATATATATAATTTAAATCCTGACTTTATCGTGCGCAAAAATTCATAGCACTAGCCTATATTTTCCTAAGTCTATGATCCGACTCTAATTTAATTAATTTTTCCATTAATTAATTTATTACCTTCTCGAGTCTATGGTCCGAATCTAATTTAATTAATTTGACCATCAATTAATTTATTACATTGGTGTTACTCAACAAATATACCCGAACTCGCTTACTTGGCCCGTATCTTAATATTACTCGAGTCTGTATTCCGACACCAAATTAATCTATTTCTCTCAATAGTTAATTTAATACACTGGCGTCACTCAACCAATATACTCAGACTCGCTCATTTGGCCTATAACTAAATAATCAAAATTTATTACCTAAATTCCCCTTAATAACTTTGCCACACTCTTATTAAATAATTTTAACCTTAATGTTTCTCCCTCACCTTAATTGCTCAAAGGCAACATATATTATTCCTCCAATAAGTCCCCAAACCAGCCCAAGTCAAAAGGGATCCCACTGTACGAAATTTATCATCCTCAAATTTCATCAATTTCCCAATCATTAGAGCAGCAAAAAGTGGCCAAAAATTTCATCTCGTTGGAACAAGATTACTACGTCGTTCGAATGACTGGTGATGTCATTTGAAAGACCATCACAGTCGCTTGAACCAAGTTCCTAGTCGTTCGAATGACTTAGGAGTTTTCTATCTCCTCTCCTTTTTCTTCAATTCGATGCTGTAACTAAATTTAAACCCAGAAAGTTCCTACAACAAACCTTTATTTCATAATTCAAACTCAACCACTTTCAGTCCCAAATTTATACACAATAAACAACCCAAATCCGAATTTGAGGATGATTTCTCTCAATCTCTTCACAACTGATACATCTATCCCAATTAAATAATAAATTCCTCAATGACACAATATGAATTTATAAGTCCATAACAGTCTAAAAATTGATTTGAAACATCAACAAATTTATAACCCAATTTGTGCCCATCCAACCCAAAATCATTTGTTTACACACCTACTATGATATGAATTGAAGACAACAATTCATTTCAAAGAAAGTTTAACCACTTTCCTTAGGATTTGTAGTGTCTGATTAATCCTTTGATGAAGAAATTGTTGCGTGATGAAGAACACCTCTCTTGTTCTTCCTCTTTGGCTCTCAAGAGCCCCCCCTCTATGTCCCTCTATGTTCTCAGATTCTCCCAATTGTGTTATGGTTGCCCATAACTCATCAACTTAGATTTTTATCTCCAAATCCCGCTTTTAGTCATATGGGCCTAATTAAAATGGCCCAAACACCCCGTATGGGACCGACTATGCCCAAAAATACCCCGTGACCAATTTGCCACCCCCAAATACACTTTTCTGACTTTCTCAGCCCATTCAGACTCAACCATGCACTCAGAATTGACATCCGAAATACTTTATAACATCCTCTAATTTTTTACCTCAAAAAATGCGACACAACAATATTCTAAATAATTAAATCTAAATTTATCTAATTTAAATAATTCCTCTAATTTAAATAAATTCTCCAAATAATAAATTTAAATATCTCCAATTTAAATAAGTTTCATTTCTTCCAGAAATAATTAAATTCTACATCCTCAGAATTACGGGGTGTTATATATATCTTTTCAAAGAACAAAATGTGCATGTAGTATTATTTTATATCTGCACTAACCCCCTTTGCAGATTTTATGGGATAATATTTTCAAAGTCATCAAGTGAAAAACTTTTTATCAGAATATGACTTATGGAGTAGACTACAACTATCTCATTTTTCTTCTCTAACGGATATATTTCTTTTATTGTCTACAAATGTTAGACCAAGAGAAATAACACACACAGAGCAAAGACAAATAACTTCTGAGATTTACAAAAAGAAGAAAAATAAGCCAAGAAAATAAGAATTTATTTTGGCACATTTGAGAAGCTTATAAAGAGATATTATGCTCAAAGATTTCAAAGGCACATACCGGGAAATACTAGTGCAACAATAAAGATTTTTAGAGAAAATATTCTACTTCAACTTGATAGCCAAGAGCCAACATTAATATTCGGTTCAAGTCTTCTCATGGTGAAACAAACTCATATTCAAAATTTTGTTATTTTGAGTTATCTTTCTTTTATATTTTCTACACACATTCTATAACAATTGAAGCTCGGTGTTAAGATTTACATTGTACAAATTGTTTCTAAGTTTTTAGTTACACAGAGTGTACTAAGTAGCTCACTTTTAGCTACTTGGGGAGTATCACGAACTGTATTAAGTAGCTCAGTTTTAGCTACTCAGAGAGTACCACCGAGTGTACTAAGTAGCTCAGTTTTAGCTACTCAAGGAGTACCACGGAATGTACTAAGTAGCTTGGTTTTAGCTACTTGGAGAGTATCATTGTAACTCGAGTTTTAACTACAACGAACTTGTAAAGGTGATTTGATCCAACCTTTATGGGCGTAGTGTAACTCAAGGCATGGCAGGCGACCTAAAGAGTAGGCATAGGCTTATCATATTTAACCCGAACCACGTTAAACCTTGCATACATTTATTTTATTTCATTGATTTAAATTTTGTTTGTGGTTATTATTGCTTGTTAAACATTCTACCCAACTACTCACCAATGTTTAACATGGAAATTTGCCAAATTATTTTTAAATTAATTTCGTAATTAATTTTATTTTCAAAATTAAAGGAATAATTTTAAATAGTAAATTTAACCCAAAAAGTTTGTAAAACACAATTCACCCCCCTCTTGGATATTTTTCTGGGAAATAACTACCTACTTGGAAAGCCTTATACACATGAATACAAAAAAGAAGAAGAATGAAGTAGTATAGAAGTCAAGGTTTTAAAAACCAAACTATTTTCATTGATGATAAAGAGTTTAGTGGGTTACATCAGATTTTCCATTGCCGGATAGAAATAACAAAATACATAAAAATCATCCCTATGTCTTGGGATTAATAGGGTTTTCCTTCACAAGGGCTTCACTTTCTTTTTCTAAGGGACATGACATGGTTTAAGGCAAGGGATTCTTTCTGGAATTCTTCTTCTTCTTTAGGGGTAGAGGAAGAGGCTTCAGTAGCATCACCCCATTACTTCTCTCACTATGATAGCTCTCATTAGGGGATTGGTAGGCTTTAACAAACATTCCAAAAATGTCCATATCAGGGAAGAGCTTTTAAAACTTATTTTTGCAAGCCTCAAACCTTAAGGCATACTTTTGGAAGAGAATTTTTTTTATTAGCCTCAAAGGTGAGGTACACATCTAGGTTACTCTTCAAAGTGGCATGGATCCTCCTCTGGAGCTTGGTGTGCTACATCATAAGTTCGGATTACTCATTTTGCTGCTCTTGGTCCTTAGACATCAGCAGATCCTTCAGGTATTAAGATCCTTGACCTACTACTTTAAGAGCCTCGTGTCCCCAGCAGCATGGAGAAGTTTATTTTGGGAACTTTTAATATTGATAGTCTAGTCCTGAAGTGCCTCCTCTACCACCACCACTTTATGTTCGATCTGAGCCAAGGCATCGACTTCTTCAATTTTTCCTAAGGAATCCCGAGAAAAAATGAGGGAAGCACTGTCCCTGAGGATTTTCTCATCATCAAGAAGTAGATCCTTCTCTAGGGTAATGATCTGGAACCTCAAACCCACTCTCATTCTCTAAAAAAACCACTTTTATCCGTTGATCATTGATCATTTGGTTCAACTCCAACTAGGTAAGATCCCATTTTTCATCCATCTCTATAGCGTTATTCCACCCTCTATGACCCTTAATAATGTCAACCAAAACGGCCTCTATCAAGTGTTGAGTCTGCAAAAAGAAAGAAAAGTATGAGAATGAGGTACGTCAAAAATAATTTATTAAGGAAACGTAAATAATATATGAAGGCACCATAACCAGAAGGTGAATCAGTTACTAAGCATTAGCTGAGGGCCCCCGACCCCTCAACATGGAAACCATATCGAAGAAGTTTATCTTATCCATTGAATCTAATGTCTCCACAAAAGAGGCATAGAAGTTTCGTTCTTAGGCATAGGGAGATCTATAATATCCCTCCACTATAGAAGTTAGCAACTATGCCTCTCTCTAATAACCAACCCCTTAGGTTGTCTAGAGACCTCATAAGCACATATTGTACCCCCTTTATTCTGAGGGGACACATCACATATTTCCCCTTTGAGAGGAAATCATCAGAATTTTCCTTAACTTATGTGACTAGGGGCTGCAAATCTCCTATAATATAAGGACCACTTCGGGTTACCCCAAAGGTCCCACCTGCCCCCTGATATGCTTGCAACAAAGGCAGGTTTTCAGCAACATACCTTAATAATAGGACTTCACCGGAGTTAGACTTCAGCTCAGCCTTTTTTACAAACTTGACATTATGAACTTAGATATCCAGTGTCATTCTATAGTTCAAGCACTTGGTAGACTTAGATATCATCCCTTTATTAACTACATGATTAATAGAGGCTTGATTAAAGAATAGTCGTGCCATCCTCCTCTCCTCCAGTTCATCTACTAGATCGTTAATAAGATCAAAGTACGTAATCAAGGACCAAAGGTGATTATAAAAATAGAAAAATAAAAAGGGCAAGTTACTTACTAGGGGAACCATTAGAGTCTATCATAACTTCACCTCTGACTGTGGGGAGGACCTCTTTAATCGTGGGGGGAACTCAACCTTACACCTAGGTTGTCATCCCCACTTTCAGAGGCCTCAAGGACTTCAGAAGATATAACATTAACAATTATTCTCTTCTTCAGCTCCACAATCAAATATATTAGGGGACTCTAGAGCACTTCTTGATGTTAGGCCCTTGGGCGCATGCCCCATCCCACTCTTGAAAAGGCGATATGTGCTAATAAATGCCTCCAAAGGGGTGGAGACCAACTTCAAGGCCTCAATTATCCTATCATCATCCTCCTTAATAGGATCAACAAGCACTATAGAAAAGTAAAAGATATCAACAAAGCTCTAGACTAAGGACAGTGAACAAGCTCAAATGCAAAATCAAAGGTAAAGTTTAAGTTACCCATGGCTTGTAGGGTGAAATAGATATTAGGACAACCAATTGGTTCCACAGGTTCTGAAGTGTCCTAAGCGCCTCTAACAAAGAAGAACCTTTCCTTTTATTTTTTAAGGGCATTAAGTTTGTCCTTGTCATATACCACTGCACCCTTGGGGGAGAAGTACTCCATCCCATTTTATTTGAGCTTACTTTAATCCTGAACCCTATAGAGATTAAAGAATTTGGCTGGAGTGATGTCATGTTTTCCCCCACTTGACTCCATAAAGGATAAGACTATGGTCATCAGAGACCTCAAGGAGGTGGCCATGAGTTGATAATGAGATATTCCAAAGTCTTTTAAAATTCTCACCACTGGCAAAGGTACTTACTGCAAAAATCACTCATTGAATAAAATATGATTAAATTCTAAGGAACATGACCTTTTCTCAAGACTCGCGGTTCTAAAAATGATAAACTCGGGGATCTAGTATGTTTTCCCAATTTCCACCAAGTCTTGTTCAGTAATCCGAGAAGTAGAATGGAAACTATCGGATAAGCTAGGGTCATGAGCCCCTAAATAATTGATTACTATGGATCTAGAAGGAATTTTCCAAGTGGAGAGGTGGAGTAAGGACCTAACATCTTATCCATCATTTGAGGGAAGAGAAACATGAGCCTCGACAAGTGGCATGGGGTACGAAACCTTAGAAGGAGATATGTTTTTCGCACACATTTTTGTGGTGGAATGAATAGGAAGTAGTTGTTTACTCAAAAGTGTCTAGAGAAAGAGATAGCTGAAGTAAAAGGTAAAGACTTAAAATTAATCAAAGGGGTTACTTTATAGCCCCTAAAGTCTGACACTTGGATCCCTTCATCCCCAAGTCATATCACATTAGTACTCACAGCAACTTGCACACTCAGTGCAAACTCCTTCCTAAAATAATTTAATTATGAAAAGAATCTTGGTAATTAGTTATGCTCCTAACCCCAAATTTCATAATGGATAAGTATTTCCCCTTGCAATCCTTGTAAAGAGAAATAGTGGGCTATTGATGATACCATATTCGACCATTGGTATTCTTATAATTCTTAGACCATCCCAATTTCCCTCATGGAAGAATAAAGATTCGAAGGTCATCCTCTAACCTCTTTCAGAACACTACCAGGCTCCTAAGACCTTCACTTCCTTCAAAAAAGGACCATAGTACTATGGAAGGCCTCATCCACTTCCTCAATGTCCCATAATGCTTAGTCGTTCCAATACATCTCTGTAACCAAGCTTGAAGACCTAAGCATTTGTGTCCTTCCCCTATTTGACATACACGACATACCTTAGTCTAAAAAGAAATGGCCTCTAAAGGTTATTTAACCCTTAACTTAGAGAAGTATCATTACAACATATCTCTAGTCTATCCTATGGAAATCCACTAATGATTCCAGACCTCCTAGATGTTTGGATGAACTCCTATACTTCATTTTTAGGGTAGGTGAAAAGAACAACAATATTCTACCTACCGTCACCACTCACCTCCACTTGCATTTATGAATCCTATTAGTATTAAATGCATCCAACAACCATCTTACACAACCTGTGAAACCATTAACAAACACTACACCCCTTAGTAGATGCCGTCAGACCTCCGAGACACTATATCCATGTTATGATAGTCCGTTCATTCTCTTTCCAAGTGAATGCCTATATATAGGTATCTGAAGGATGGTTGAAGACATAATAAAATCATCACACACCAACGGAATAGAGAGTTTCAGCTTATAAAAGTGTTTTCTCTTTGTTCCATACACTCTCAACCCACTGTTGTGAGCATCAAGCCATAGCTTGGATAATTTCGATGCATCTTACTTATTGTATTCCCTTTTGTTCCCTAAAGTAACACTCAAGAATCCTTAGATAAGTCCATAAGTTATTTCCTAAAGTCGTTTGGCTTAGTGACAAAGGGCACATGGACCTCAGGCTCTCTTAGCTAAAGTCCAAGAGGTCTTCTAGATTATAATAACCATTTAATGATCTAATAAACAATGAAACCCCCTTTGACAATGGAGATATGTTCCTCGGCTGAGGTTGAACCACTTTAAATCCTTGTATTTTACTTTGACACCTCTCCCCTAAGGACCTAAGGGAATAACTTGTTGGGTATGAGTCCAGTCACGATTTCAATGCCCACAAGATTTGTTTGGACTATGGGGAGTTCAATCGACCTCCGCTCTCTGATTCTAATGAGGTTAAAAAATGTGTTATCTCTCACTTTCAAAATATTATTCAGGAGGCTACTTTATTGATGACAATTTTAGCATTTTCCAGCATATTCCTAAATTAGTTGATGCTTTTGACAATTCTATGCTCACTAATATGCCATCTTTGGCAGAAATTCAGTTGGTTGTTTTTTCTATGGACAAGGATAGTGTGGTGGGGCCGGATGGATTTATTAGGTTCTTTTTATAAATTTTCTGGGACATCATCAAGGAGGATTTAGTGCTTGCTATTCAATCTTTTTTCTCGGGCATGAAATTCCCAAGAGTTGGTCTTCTACTAGCATTATTATTATTCCAAAAGTGGACAATCCTATAAATTATTCGGGTTTTAGACCCATTAGCCTTTGTAACTTTTCAAACAAAATTATTTCTAAAATCTTGTCCAATCATTTTGGGTCTTTGCTTCCCAAAATTATTTCTCTATCCTAAATAGGTTTTATCCAAGGTCGCCACATCACGGATAATATTCTTCTTGACCAGGAATTATTTTCTAATCTCAATAAGAAGATTCACGATTCCAACGTTTTGATTAAAGTTGATATGGATAAGGCATATGGCATAATTTCATGTCACTTTATCTTAAATGTTCTCCGAGCTTTTGGGTTATTTGAAACATGTATTGATATGGTATGGATAATTTTATCTAATTGTTGGTATTCTATTATCATTTATGGCAAGTTATGTGGTTATTTTAAACCAGGGCATGGGGTGCGTTAAGGTGATCCCATATCCCCTTATTTATTCGTTATTGCGGAGGAAGTTCTTACTAAAGGTGTACACAATCTAATGTTAGCAGGAACTATAATGAACTATACGATGCCCAGGGGCCTGCCCGCTAATTTCGTCCCTTTTCCTTCGCATACGATATCATCATTTTTAAGAATGGTAACCTTAGTTCTATTAGGAAATTCATGTAGTTTCTTTCTGCGTACGAAATTCAATCTCGGCAGGTTGTTAATGCTTTAAAAATTTGCTTAATAGTAGCCCCGAGGTGCCCAGGTCAGCAGCGAATTGCATATTGCATGGGTTTTCCTATTAAATCCTCACCAGTTACTTAGCTAGGTGTTTCACTCTATCAGGGCCGAAAAAAGCCTTCTATTTGTGCCTATCACTGACAAAGCTGTAAATCGTATCACGCACTGGCACTCTGGATTTCTTTCTATGGCAGGAAAATTAACTTTGATTTAGGTTGTTCTCATAATGTTAGGATCACATGTCTTCTGAGCTTTATTTCCTACAATGGCATTCATCCAATATTTTAACAAGGTTTGTGCTAATTTTTCTGGGACAATTCAAATGAGTCTCATAAACATCATTGGATTTCATGGGATGTTATTTCTAGACCTAAACTTGAAGTTGGACTTGGTGTTCGTAAGATCATTGACGTGTGTTTAGCCTTCTCATGCAAAATTTGGATTCGTTTTCTTCATAACAATTCTTTATAGGATACTTTTTTAAATTTCAAATAAAATAAACTAGCTCATGTGAATTTTAGAGGAACTCCTTCCTTTTCAAGTAGGACTTGGAAAAGGATGAAAGCGGTATATGATGTTATTAATGATAATGTTTTTGAAGCTCCTAACCAAGGTTGACTCTCCAATGGTTTTAATTTAAAAAAAAACTTGGGAAGTTGTAGGAATTAAACACGGGGTTCAATTTTCCTTTTCCATGATTTGGGATCCTATATTACAACCGAAAATTTCAACATTCATATGGCATACCTTTCATAATGCTATACCTCTAGATGCTAATTGATAAATGGCTTTTCGCGTGTGGTCGTTGTCTTCAAAAGCCAATCTCAAAATTCTATTTAATTACCTACAAAACTTTCTAAAACAACTCGTATTGTGATAAGTACGGGTACCAATCCAACTTCCAAAGTGAAACAATTGACATGAACACTTGCAATTCAATTTTTTTTATTATTATTTTTTTATTTTTTTAAAACTATTTCAAGGGAAAAATTAACTACTAAATGCTAAAACTATGAAATGACTAAATAACGAAAAATAATGTGTTATCAAGTGTGAAATATGTGAGAAAGTCAAGAAATGGGATTACACCGCATTATCAATTATTTTAATTTCTCAATTTATTAATTTGAAATGTTTTGAGATAATATTAAATCGATAATCTAACTCTCGTTATAATTATAAATTTAATAAAATCTTTTTCAGAAAACTAATTTAAAAACGTCACACGATGATAAAATTAAGAATCATACTATTTTCAAGAAATTACCCACTTGGATCAATTTAATAAAAAAATGTATGAATCCTCAAATGTCAACACTAAATTAATATTTAATTGTAGAAGAAACATATCTCTAGTTCAGCTCCCAAAATCAACATTAATTTTTTTTAAATCAATTTACTAACTCTCGTTACATAAATTAATTTGTGACAGTTCTAAATTAATTAACCTAGAAATAGAGCATTAATGAAATTAATTAATTAGTATAATATCCTACACAGTGCATCCCACCCCTTGAACATGGTGACTAGCCAAGCATAATGAAACAATTAATCACAGTCACAAACATTGAAAAACAAATTATAGAGTAGAGCAAGAAATACAATACGCAAAAGTCTCCCTTTAAATTGATTCCTTGAATCGTGTTCATGCACATGTGTCCCAATGTTGTCACAAATCTAGCACTTGATTACACACACAAAAAAAAATTGAAAATCAGAAATCTAAAAAACTATTCTAACACTAAACTAATTTTTTTTGGATTTTTCTGAATTGTTTTTGCTCCTAATATGTACATAATATACACTGTTTCTCTCTCTTTCTCTCTACAGTCTCCTACTTCTATCTGAGAGTCTCCTTTAATATGAGCTACCACATTTGGTTATAACCAACGATTTTCATTTTGTTGAGATATATTTGGGATTTGAAAAAAATAACCAAGTCAAGGCATGTAAATTTATCTTTTAATTGGCAGGTGGAAGGTTCCGATTTTATTGGTGGGTTTTCTTGGTTTGGGTTGTTGTTAGCTGGCCGGATATAGGGAATCAGGTTTGTTGGTTTTGGGGGTCGGACCTGGGTAAGGATGGAGGAAGTCAGGTAAGGGTATTGAGGCAGTTCGAGTTGAGGTTGGTCCGGGTCAAGGTTGCTGCTAGGTTCGGGTTTGGATGGAGCTCTAGTCAGCTCCGAGTTTTCGAGTTGGGTTGAGGATTGGTTTGGAGATTTTGGTTGTGGATGTGGGTATAGGTTTGGTGTTTTGGACTTCAATGGTTATATGGGTATTGGATCCGAGTATGGTGTAAGGAATTTTTGGTAGTTCGTATTGAGAGGAGAGAGAGTGTGTGAGGTAAGGGAAGATGAATTGTAAGTGGAGGTGTTTGTGTGTGTGAGGGTGTATGAGTGTAGGGTGTGGGAAAGGTGTGTGTGTATGTATTTAATTTGTGCCCTAATAAAAAAAATAGACTATCTAAACTAAAAAATAAAAATAAAATCCTAACTAAAAAAATCAAACAAAAAAGAAAATAAAAATAATAAAACCTATTAACCTAAAAAGATTTTAAAGAAAAGAAAAATTAAAATATAATAAAACTAAAAATTAAATTCCTAAAAAAAACTAATAAGACAAGAAAAATAAAATTCCTAAAAACTAATCATAATCCTAATAAAATAAAATAATATAAAATAAATATTAAAGACTAAAAATTTAATGAAAATAAAAATAAAATTACACCAATTAAAAAGAAATATGAAATTGCAAATAAATCCTAAAAATTCTAAATAATTCTAAAATAATTCCTAAAACTTAAATGACTCAAATAACAATCGAAAAAATATATATAAAATACAAACTTAACATGCACGGCACTTGGGTGATGGACTGGGCTCGGTGTAGGTTTATGCTAGGTTAGGGTTACGAGAGAAAGTTTAGGGGATCGAAACCCATCAGTGCAAGGTCAAAATTGACTTCTGACTACATGGTCTCTTTGATTTTCTCGATGCATGCTTTTAACTGCTATTGAGTCGCAATTACGCCGATTTAGCACTATTCATACCACGACAGCATATTGACCTACAAAATGATAAAATACGAACATAATGCCATTTTTAATTAACACGAATGACTAAAATGCTTATATTCGGAGTGTAAAATAGACACTTTTAGGTGCTTATCATTAATCTTCAAGCTATCAATATTCCTTTTGTTTCGAGATGTCGATGATATAGTGTTTATCAAGAAAGTATATCCCATTTATTTATCTCCAGTGCTATTGCTATCTGAGTTTGGAATCATTTTAAAAACCTTATGGGTGTCAAATTTAATTATTCTGGATTGAGATCTCATATAATGTTTTGGTGGATTAATTCAAATGGGAACAACATCAGGGCCACGCTTTGCAAGTTAATTCCAAGCCTCATTTGTTGGAAGATTTGGTGTGCGAGGAACAAGGCTACTTTTGAAGACAAAAATATGAATTTCAAGTCAATAATTTATGAGGTTCATGAAGACATTCTTATTTCTTTTAAACCTAGGCCATATATAGGGATTTATTCTAGATTTCTTCGGTCCTTTATTTCTGATTTTTCTATTTCATGTATTTCTTTGTAAGCCCATGGAGAAAGGCTGTTTTTCTCTAATTCTTTATATATCACGGGGAGCTTTCCTCTTTTTCTAAAAAAAGAAAAATAAATTGACCGCCTCGTACGAAGATGGGTGAGTCTAAAAAATTTCCCCATTTTCCCTCGCGATGGAGCTTGATTCGCGTGTCGAATGATTGCTCGTCAGACGATATGTTTCTTCTTAAGGTGTGAGTCAGAGTTGTAGATTATTCCACGTGCTATGACCACACATGTCCTACATCATACATTTTTGTTAGTTATATCAAATTAAACATTTTCAAAAAAAATGCGAACGAAACTATTTTTTCACAGTATAGAGCACCTTCTAAGAAACTATCCATCCTTTTTCATCCAACATTCCATACTCTCTTTTGACCAATATTCTTCACTTACTCCGTATAAACCTTTTTAAGTCTCATTATCCTGTCACCAAGAACAGTCAAACACTTTCTTAGTGTGCCTCTTTTTTCTCAATTCGCTCATAATTCTCTTTAAATCTTTCGTTTCACAAGAATCATCACCCATGTAGCTCGTTTTATTATCGGTAACCCCTCACTCTTAAACTTTATTCCTAGTGATTCTTCGTCAATTTGTTATATATATAAGCTTTGACCATTTGGGGATAGACTTAGGTCCTCTGACCCGCAGAGAGGATAGTGGAAGAAAGGCGCTAATGGAAAGCATACATGGATAATACGGTAGAGGTTGTAGAAGCCTTCACCCTGAACACAATGAGTGAAGGGGTTAACCCGAGGGGCCTCTTCATCAGTAGTGGGAAGGTCATTTAGGATTGTTAGGAGTTATTCTTCCTACGAATCCCCCAGTAGTTTGGCCATCTAGGCCATATAATAGTCCTCCTGGTCATTAGGAGGATGTAAATATTTTATTTGAGGTTGTTGATGTCAAATGGGGGAATTACCTTGACCTTCCCATTTCACTTTCCATTCGCTCGACTCACAAGACCGATAGGGCTCTCACCCCCGGTGAAGGTAAAGTTTTTTTTTATGAACACTGTTTCCAAGTAGGCTTAGGTCTTCCTCTCCTGAAGCCCATATGGGATATCATTTCTCTCATCAATATGTCCATGTTTCTATTTATTCTGAAGGCTTTGAGGATTTTTATTGGGTCCATGGTCTATTTCCAAGACCTCTTTGGAGTTGGTGAGCCCTAACCGTTTCCAAACTCCTAATTATTTATGTAAAACCCCTTCCTAAGGGGGTTGGTACATATTTTCTTCCCTAAGGAAAGATATTGGCTTCGTCACTTCCCTTCCTTCATCAAACCACGATTGGAGGAATCACTTTTTTTGTCATTAGGGGAGATGACTGGAAACATGATGACTAAAACTACATGACTTTTCATGTATTCACCATTCCTTTCGTCTGGAATTAACAAGATCTGAGTGAGACTTAGTCTTTATTTTTTATTGTGATAACATTTTATTCTTAATTACTGATAACCGATATTTATGTTACTGTAGGGATCTTCAATGATATTCCCAATATCTTTGCCGCTCACAAGACAAGGGGAATTTACATGAACATCTCTTAAATAATTATTGCGAGTCTCTCAGAACTCAAGTATCCTTCTTTGAGATTAGGTTTTAAAGAAGGGATATATTCATTCGTCTCTGATATCACATAAAAGGATCCGAATACATAACCTTAAAGTCCATCTTATTGGGTGGAGTGATCCATTAAGAATAAAAACCTAGAAGGCTAGCCCTTAGCACTCTGAAACTTCTCTTTTATATTCTCCCATGGTACCTAGTAAAATTTATACCACTTGCACCTCTCTTTATGTAAAATTTATATTAATGCCAAAATATTAATTATAACTATGCATATGCCTTGAAAATAATTGTAAACAAATACACTTTCAATGTTATGAAATACGAAGTTAAACGATTTCTTGAGGAATATTATAAAAACATAATAAAGTAGTGGATTTGTTTATTTTTTTCAAATAAATTACAAAGATGACTTGGTATATGTTATACGAAAATAGAGGAGTGGAAGATTGGTACGTATATGCTATATTTTGGTTAATTATTTGAGAGAGTTGAAAAGGCTAAAGCCATATCTAAAAAATCCTGAGTTGATATGGAAAGAGTTGTTACTTTGGATGGTGTGATAACCAACTTTATTAAATGATATACCTACATTGGTTGGAGTGAAAGCATCCATATGATTTTTTTAGACAAATGTGATGTATCAAAGATTTTTATCTATCTAAATTGGGTAACACAAATGATATAGTACCAAAAGTTTTTGAATAAAAAATGTTTATTGAGTGACAAAAGATGTTTTAGCTAAAAATATTTTTAAAAAGGTATTAAGTATTTCACTAAAGTTCAAGCTTTGAGTCTATTATATCATTATCTGACTCTTAATTGAGCTTGAGTTTGGAATTTATCTCTCAATGATGTTCACTTTTTTTAATTTTCACAACGAGATGTGATCTTATGTTCTTGGTTAAATGTATCTCATCATGTTATTATCGTTCTTAGACACTCTTTCCTTAATTATGATCATTTCACATAAACTCAAGTTTTCACAACTGTGAGAATATTGCATATATTTTTCCTAATCAAAATTGGTGAAGGAGTTATTCAAATATTTTTTCCTTGTAAAATCATTTTTGAGTTAGGTTTCTTTATAATTTTTATTGTCTCATTTAGCTTTGCATCCTATGCTCTTTGTTGGTACTTTTTTTTTGTGTTAAATGCATTTTCGATATTTATGTTATCTCTTGTGTTGATTGTTTATATATATAGTTGAATTGTTATATCATTATTTATATTTATGCCTTTGTAAAATATTCTATTATTTCATAGTTCATATTAATATTAATCTGGTAATAGCAATTGTGATACATAACCTATTTTTATATTATAGCTTGCATTTTACAATACTTGATTTTATAGTTTATTTTATTATGTATTACTTGATTCATTTTATTAATAAGTCCACCTTTGACTTTGTCAAATTTAATACAAAAGGGGGAGATAATTTCTTAAGGATGAAAAGTTTTTCCAAATGGGGGATGTTTTTATTTAGGGTGTAAATAAATTATTAAAAAAGGAGAAAACAATAGATAAATAGGGAAAAAACTTGTTTTCTTAGGTTTTACGATTACATTTCAATTGATAGGAGAAGAGAATTATGATATAGCATGTTAGGTGATATTTTTAAGGGTAGTATATTGTAGCATGTTGTGATTTGATGATTGATCTACATTGACACAACTTGTAGTTTATCTTATTGCTTACGTTTTACCTGCCTTTAGATTACGCATTGGTATTTTGATATGTTTGATAGGAAAACATGTAACATATATATATATATATATATTAGTGCAATTTCTATTTTTTATGCCTTTTTTCGATTTATTAGTGTCATAGGTGAGATATTTGACTCGATTAATTTAATCTCCATTTTGTGTGCATTGTCATTTCTGTCATAATATTTTTGTACCATATTTTCTTTAGAATTATTGAACTTATTATTTTTGGATATAAAATTTTGAGAATTATATTTGAGAAACTTCTTAAATGTTTTATCAATATGGCTATCTTAACATCATCATCATCATCTGAGACAAGGGGATGACTCTTCTATACCTTCAATGTGATGCCTTTTTCTTTCTTAAGTGGTGGGTAATTATCCAAATCAAATTTGTTTAGATATCAAATGACCTCTTCATCCTTAATTTTTTGATGTTACCTAACACATTTAAGGTAGTGACGTGTGGGGAGGAACTTAGGTGGCGACAACCTCAAAATCTTTCAAATGACCTTAGAGTCTAGAATTTTCTCACCCAAGTTAAAATCAAAGTTCACGATATTAGGGGGTTTTGTGTCTAACTCATTGAAGTTGCATTCTCTTGAATTAACGACATATCCAAGCATGTGTCAAGATATTAAAGATTTGATACCCGAACAATATCAGTACCTTCATAGGTGACTTAGAGTAATTACCATATCTCCTTAGACATAGTGCACATCATAATCTGATAAAAATCCTTTGACATGACTCCACTAAAACAAATTCAACCCTTAGAGTTAAAATTTAATAACCTTTGCCCATCCGTAGTCAACATTGTTGCAAATATTATATGCAAAATAAATGAAATAACCCAAATACGAAATAGAAAAAATTGGAAGATCTTATTAATCGAGGTTTGCGTTTGACATAAAGCCCTAAAGGTGAAATTGCCTGCAGATATTGATGTGGTCATCCTCTTGAACAAACACCTCCCAGGATTCAACGATCAGATTCTGTCACCAGCAACTATGCAGAATCTTGAGCTCTCAGGATACTCCAGCACTCCCAAATTAATAATAAATATAAAATTTATTGTAAAAAAAAGCTAATAGTATTTTTGCAGAGAAAGTGAGAAAGATGGAATTTTTCTGTATTCTTTTTCAAAGTTGTATCCTTTGTTTATATACAGAATTTGGTAAAAAAACGTGGGTAGAGATTTTTGCTAACTAACCCACTAATATCTCCACTAACGGGTAGTTTACTTGGAAGAGGTGACTAAGTAAAAAATTAAAAATAGGTTTAAAAAGGAGTTAAAAATGAATTAATAAAAGGGTAAAAATTCTAGGCACTCAAGAGAAGCCAAAATCCCCAAATACTCCAAGGCCCAATCAAAGACTATTAATGTTTAGTGTGCCTCCTAGGAATTGAACCCATGATCTCAAGAACCAAAGCCCATAAACTTACCACTAGGCCAGTTACCCCAACTTATTTAGTTTATTCAAAATAAATATATGTACTAATGTACCCAACAATTACCCACATGAATGAAATAAATAAAAAATATATAAATACGCCCTAGACTATCATTAGGAGTGACGTAAAAGGTGAATGTGCATTTGACTTGAACCTTTGCTTTGTGTTGATCTATTGAGTTTACCGGTTGATAGTGAACTAATGTCTTGAACTATTTCACCGTTGTTGTAAGCTTAAGTCAATAGAATACACACATGACTCCCAAAATCATTATCGAATTCCCACGGTTGTGTTTGTTTCGGCCTTGAGCATGTCGAGATTTCTTCAGTGCTCTAGAGAATCAACCTTATTTATCATAGGAAGTGGCCCCACTACCACACTCATATAGGTTCTTCTATCAAGAGTGTACTGTATCTCACACCCCACTGAATAACAACTATAGAAAACATTAAGAGATTAAATCTCATCCTCCATCGATACAGAGGTACTACATCATAGGAATGGGTTTTAAGTAAAACTTAAGTTAGTACCCCCACAAATCACTCGTATAACTTTGTTATCCCATTGAACCCAGATCTTGGGATCTCTAGTCAGATGGGTTGGGTTTCCATTATAGGTGATTTACATATTAATAGGCTTTAGTCCCATTCCCCTCAATTTTTAATAAACTAGCTCTCTAGTTAGCCTTTAGTCAATGGATCTGCCAAGTTTTCCTTTGACTTGACATAGTCGATTGCTATAACTCCATCTTTCAATAGTTGTCTCACTGTGTTGTGTCTTCTCATGATATGTCTAGACTTTCCATTGTAGGAGTTATTATGTGCCCGCGATCGTTGCTTGACTATCATAGTGAATGGACAAAGCTGGAACTTGTTTTGTCCACAAATGGATGTCTAATATGAAATTCCTTAACCATTCTGCCTCTTCGCTTACTTTATCCAATGCTATGAACTCAGACTCCATGGTGGATCTATCTATGCATGTGTTGTTTGGTAGATTTGAAAGATATAGCATCTCCTACCAAGGAAAAAATATTGTTGATCATAGACTTACATTCATCATTATCAGAAATCCAATTATTATCACAAAAGACTTTAATTATAGTAGGATATCTAACATAATGAATACCATAATTTATTGTGTATTTTAGATATCTCAAAACTCTAATCAAAGCATCATAGTGTTCATTATTAGGAGTACAAGTATATCTACTAAGTCTACCCACAACATATGCAATATCAGGTCTAGTGAAGTTCATAAGATACATTAGACTACCAATAACTCTAGAATATTATAACGATGATACACTAGGACCTGAATGTTTTCTTAAGTGACAACTAGGGTAATAAGATGTTTTAGCAGAAATACAATTAAATTGTTCAAATTTACTAAGAACTTTCTCTACATAATGAGATTGAGTTAAAAAAATTCCTTCATAATTTTTAATGATTTTAATACCAAGTAAACATCGAAACACCAAATCTTTCTTATCAAATTGCTTATTAAGGAAATTTTTGGTTTTATTAACTACATCCATATCAGTTCCAAAAATAAGCATATCATCCACATATAAGCAAATAATCACACCATAATTATCCTTGAATTTGCTATAAATACATTTATCCGCTTCATTAATGTTAAAATAATTAGAGATCATTACTTGATCAAATTTTTCATGTCATTGTTTAGGATCTTGTTTTAGTCCATATAAAGATTTTTTAAGTCTACGCTCTTTTTTATCTAGGCCTTGGACTACAAACTCCTCGGGTTGATCCATATAAATTTCTTCTTTAAGATCTCTATTCAAAAAAGCCATTTTAACATCCATTTGATGAATTATCAGATTATGTAATGAAGCAATAGAAATTAATAGCCTAATAGATGTAATTCTAGTAACATGAGAGTAAGTGTCAAAGAAATCAATTCCTTCCTTTTGCCTATAGCCTTTAGCTATCAATTGTGCCTTAAATTTATCAGTAGAACCATCAGCTTTTAATTTCTTTTTAAAAATCTATTTGCATCCAATATATTTACATCATTTAGGCAAGTCAAATAAATCCCAAGTGTTGTTAGAAATAATAGAATCATATTCACTATTTATAGCTTCTTTCCAAAAAATAGAATCGGGTGAGGACATTGCCTTACTAAAAGTGACGGGATCATTTTCCATTAAGTATGTTAAAAATTCAGGACCAAAAGAAGTAGCTATCCTAGATCTTTTACTTTTTTTAATTTCAATTTCTTCAGAATTCGAAGATTCATTTCTAACACTAGGACCTCGTGGAACAGAACTACTAGTTCCCTCACTTGAAAAGGAAATTTGTCCTCATAAAATTCAGCATCTCTTGACTCAAAAATAGTGTTTTTTATCTATATATTGGTTTTTAGAATCAATTACAAGAAACCTATATGCATTACTGTTTTTAGCATAACCTATAAAAACACAATCAACAGTCTTTGGGCCAAGTTTAGTTCTCTTAGGTAGTGGTATTGAAACCTTAGTAAGACACCCCCACACTCTAAGGTGTTTATAAGAAGGTTTTCTATTTTTCCACATTTCATAAGGAGTTTTATCATTATTCTTAAAAGGTATTTTATTAAGAATATAACAAGCCGTAAGAAGTGCCTCACCCCACATATTATAAGTTAATCCCGAAGTACTTAACAGAGAATTTACCATATCCTTAAGAGATCTATTTTTTCTTTCATCCACACCATTCGATTGGGGTGAATAAGGAGGAGTAACTTAATGAATTATCCCATTTTCTTTACAATATTTATCAAGATCACTAGTGTATTCTCCTCCTCTATCTGATCTTAATGTTTTAATGGAATTTTTTCAATTGTTGTTCAACTTCTAATTTATAAGAAATAAAATTTGAGAAACTCTCATCTTTACTCGTAAGGAGATAATTATAACAGTAACGAGAGTATTCATCAATAAACGTAATGAAGTATTTATTTCCACCACATGTCACATAACCTTTTAAATCACAAAGATCAGAATGTATTAAACTTAAAACAGTTGAACTTCTTTCGACACTCAGAAAAGGTTTTTAGCATATTTTGATTCAACAGATATTTCACATTTAGAGTTGGAAGAAATATCAGATTTTGGTATGTTTCCCAAAAGAACTTATTTTTTAATGGATGCCTTATTTACATTACCAAGTCTAAAATTCCACATATCACAAGAGTCAATCAAATAAGCAGAATAAGTAGATATTTTATTATTATCAGCCACAGTTACATTTAGTTTGAAAAGACCCTCATGAACATAACATTTTCCCACAAAAGCACCTCCCTTAGTCACAACTACCTTATCACTCTATAGAACAATTTTAAAAACCTTATTAACTAAGGTAAAATCATACACCGGATTCTTCCTAACCTCAGGGACATCCAAAATATCATTTAAGGTAAGAAAAATTTCTGAAGTGAACTTTAAAACTATGGTTCCTTTCCCCTCAACCTTAGAAGAAGAGGACTTTCCTATGTACAAACGTTCACCCTCACCCACAGCAGTGAAGGTAGTGAAGACACCTCTCATGCCACAAATATGTTTGGTAGCACCAAATTCAAGCCACCAGTCTGTCATGTTACTCACAATGTTTGCCTCGATCACCACAACAAAAAATTTACTCTCCTCGGTTACATTTACTTGAGGCTTCACATTCTGACTCGTCCTAAACTTGTAATCTTTAGCATAATGGTCTGGTTTCCCACACACATAGTATTGACCTACATGTTTAGATTCAAACTGAGGTTTATAATTTTTTTTCTGATCATTATGTTTGAATTTTTGGTTGGACCTCGAATTCTGGTTTGGTTTATGGTGCCCATGTTTCTGGTTTGAATGGTTAGGCTTAAACTAGTTCTGTTTTTGGTTTCCATTTGATTTTGCCCCGACCAAATTAGCCTTAGAACTAAATTCAGGATTTTTCTCCTTAAGTTATGCATTCCTATTGTCTTCCTCAATTCTCAAACGAACCATCAAATCTTCTATTGTCATCTCTTTTTTCTTATGTTTAAGACCATTCTTGTAATCTTTCCAAGAAGGTGGCAATTTTTCAATTATAGAAGACACTTGAAATCCCTCACATATGCTATAACTCTCGGCCAGAATTTTATGAATAATAATTGGTAGTTCTTCTAGTTACGACACAACAGATTTATTATCTTCCATTTTAAAATCCAAAAATTTTCCAACCACAAATTTTTTAGACAGAGCATCTTCAGTTGCATATTTTTTATCCAGTGTGTTCCATAATTCTTTAGGAGTGGGACAAGACCAATAGACATCATACGATTCAAGGTAGAGACAATTCAAAATATAATTCCTACACATGTAATCCATTTATTTCCAAACAACTAGTGCTTCAGGTATAGAAGGTTTATCAGATGAAATCAAATCAACTACCTTAAGAGTTGTTAGGTAAAATTGCAGTTTCATTTGCCATCTCTTAAAATTCTTTCCATCAAACAGTTCATATTTTTCAGAGTATTTTGCATTAGGATTTTTCATAGAAAGTTGTATAATAATAACATAATTTCACCTTTAGATTGTTGGAAATATTATAAACAGAATAAACGAGATAATCCCAATACGAAATAGATAAAATTGGAACAACTTATCGATCGAGGGTTGTGTTTGACACAAAGTCCTAAAGGTGAAATTGCCCGCTCAGCCTCTTGAACAAACACCTCCCAGGATTCAACGATCAGATTCTGTCACCAGCAACAATGCAGAATCTTGAACTCTCAGGATACTCTAGCACTCCTAAATTAATAATAATATAAAATTTATTGTAGAAAATTGGCTAATAATATTTTTGCAGAGAAAGTGAGAGAGATGGAATTTTCCTGTGTTCTTTTTTAAAGTTGTATCCTTTGTTTATATACAGAATTTGGTAATAAATGTGGGTAGAGGTTTTAACCAACTAACCTACTAATATCTCCACTAACGAGTAGTTTACTTGGAATAGGAGACTAAGTCAAAAATTAAAAATGGGTTTAAAAAGGAGTTAAAAACGAATTAATAAAAGGGAAAAAATTTTGGGCACTCAAGACTATTAATGTTTAGTGTGCCTCCTAAGGATTGAACTCATGACCTCAAGCACCAAACCCTATAAACTTACCACTATGCCACTTACCCGAACGTATGCAGTTCATTCAAAATAAATATATATACTAATATACCCAACACACGTGTTTATGGGTTTAGGGATAACGATGTGACCTTCCTTTATCATGGGATGCGTCCATCCCTTCTCTACTATTAATCACTGTTGACCATCTTGGGATTTTAGGAAAAAAATCAAAATCACCTTTAATACACGTTGTTGAGACCATCAAATATGGGTGGACACATGACATATGGACCCTTTATAGACATGTCTTTAGGATTCATAGTAAGAACCAACTTTTATAATAGTTTCTAAAGCTATCCTTGGGTGGCCTCAATATAATTGATTAATATTAATTAATTAAATCGTCCTTATAAAAGACTTGTGATATTGAATCCATATTATGCCCCATCCCATCCAACTTCACTAGTTACATGACTTATAAAAAAATACCTTACTTACCTAAAAAGACTAAATTCCAACCATGTGTCTTTCCTTTTCATTTTAATCTCATGTTGATGCCTAGGGGTGGACAAAAAAAAGACCGACCCTAATGGACCGAACCGGACCAAACCGAAAATTAAGGCTATTTTGAAATCGGTCTGAAAATCGGTTCACAAAACCTAAAAACCGATTAAACTGGTCCGGTCCGCGGTCCACTATAATAAAAGACCGATCTAGACCGGATCGGACCGATTCCAATATATATATATATATATATATATATATATATAATAAAAATAATGTTATTATATTTTTTATGTATAGTTTTTGAATTAATGTATATAACTTATTAATTTAATTTGGAACATTTTATATATATATATATAGACATTGTCTTATTTGGGTTAAAAAAAACCATGTAAATATCACTTGGAGTTTCGAGTATTATTTTTTTGTATATATATTTGTGTGAAAAATAGATTAAAAAAATTCATAAAATGCACATATATATAAAATAAGGTTAGGATCGAATTTTACCCCGGACCAGACCAAAAAAATCCTGGACCGAATTAGTAGGTTAACCGAATTAATCGGTCCGGTTTCGGTCCAAAACAATTGAGGACCAAATATTCGGTCCGGTCCAAAAAATAGGCAAAACCCGGACCAGACCGTGCCCACCCCTATTGATGCCTGTACTAGCAATAAGCTGCTCTCATTAATAGAAAATTTCACAACCTACAGTCTTAATATCCACCAATGTTGATTGGGCGCCTGATATTCCCATAAAATGACAAATATACATAGTTCGGTTAAGTTTATGAAGAAAGCAAGTATTAATACGGATGTAAAACATTTCCATACAACGTTAAACTAGAGTATAATTTAGGTTGTATGTAAAATTATTGGTAGATTTGTCACATCATATTTAACACAATTAAAATTGAGAAATCAATTAAATTGATTTATCATCTTTCTCATTCTGACATAGTTCACCCTCATAAAGAGAACATATATTTGGTTTGACAACTTTCCTACATCCATGGTTGGTGATGGATTTAAGAATAGATTGACCTGATTATTTAGTTAAAGCTTCTCAGACCTTCTCTCTCTCTCTCTCTCTCTCTCTCTCTCTCTCTCTCTATATATATATATATATATATATATATATATATATATATATATATAGTCCGCATTTTAAGAATGCGGACCGGACATGTATCACCTAACGGTGCGCCTAGAAATTATCGCCTAAATTATAGGCACACTTTCTCTCTTTTCTGGGCTCACCGTCAGGTGACACATGTCTGATCCGCACTCTTGAAATGTAGATTATTCCGCACAAGATCAGGACTATATATATATATATATATAAGGTTAAAATTTATTTTTAATATATTCCATGCCAAAATGATTCACATTGACCCTAATTTATATATTTGTCAATACACTTATATTTACTTGTATGATTCATTATAGGTACTAGAAGAGACGATACAAGAAACTATAAGTAAACTTATGGGGGTTATGTGGAAAAGATTCAAAATTGGCAAGGTTGTAATATGCAGGCGCGTGTAGCTTTCACCATTCACATGCAAAGTTGGGCCTATAATCTACCTATGTCTCAGTAATATAAAACTTCATCCCTAAATTCAAAAATATTTATTGAGATATTGATTAGCGGATTTGACTTTTGAATACCGAATTGTGGTATAAAATTTTCTAAGTATTTACTCAAAGTGATATATAGCCCTTAGTCACACAGTTCGGCTAAACCCCCCACCGCCCCGCCCCCAATCCTCGCTCTGACGCTTCACCTTCGAAATCGGACCAAAATCGCGATCTATTGAAACTGAGTTGGCGCTTCCATTTTCCCAAATCCGTGTGTTTCAGCTGGAGCATAAAAAGACATTTGAGTCTCAGGAATTTCAGTCCGGTGGTAGCGATTTCAGTTTGATGCATATTTCAAGTCATGAAAGAGGAGACAAAGTCTTGCCATTTCAGTCTGCAACTCTCGCTTGAATAAGTTTCAGATTGTAACTCTTCAGACTGCAAGTCTTGCCTTTTTAGTCTGATGCATGTATATGTTTCGTACTGCAACTCTTGCTTTACATTAATTTCCATCATAGGCATTCATCTTGGTGCTTTTTTTTTCCTTTTTGGTGAAATCTTCTCCCTTCTTCGTTCTATTGCATTGCAAGATTCATTGTAGTTATTTTTCAAGAGAAATGGATATGTTTGTGAACGTAATAAAATTTAATTGTACAAGTAGTAAATCATAATGAATATAATTTTTGGAATATATATTTATGAATAATACTAGGAAAACTCTTTTTGGGAATATATATTTTTAATTAATAAATTAATAGCCGCTCCCACATTTATAATTTTTTGATAAATGACGAACTCGCGTATTCGTACTCGCACTTGCACCCGCTTCAATCCCCGTATTTGTAACTTAGATATAACCCTCTTTCCTTCATTTTACTCCCAATCTCTATGTAATGAGTATTCTTGACTTTAACAAACTCTTTCATCTTGAAATAATATCTCCCCATTGACCGATTGACTTGCCATTCTGTAACATGCTCAATGAAGAAATGAGTATGTCATGAACATATATGAACAAGTAGACAAAAGTATCATGCTTGAGGCGCCATAAATTAATTAGAGGTGGATATTTGTAATATTCATGTCTTACGGAAGATTTAGGCTAATTAAAATTCTTTCGATTATTAAATTTGTTGTTTCAAGTTGTGTGTTCGTGGTTCTATTTTAGGATTTGAAATTCATTGGGTTCAACATAAAACTATATTGGATATTTTTTTTATAATTAAATGATTGCATTAAATACCAAACGCTAAGGGAGTGAACCCGTATACAGGAAGTATACAAAAGTAAAGCAAAACAAGCTAATACATAAATAATCCATCAAGATTACATATTACAACACATAGTGAATCTCCTCAATGAAATCAACAATATCCTATTGTAATACTCCGTAATTTTAAATGACTTTTAAAATGGGTTATATTTTAAATTAATGGATTAATTGGATTTTATTATTAATCAATTCATTTGGGTTTATCCGGACTGTGGATATTAAAATGGATGATTCTGAATATTACTTAAAGATATTTAGGTAATATATGAATGTGATGTCATTGATATGACTGTATGATATAAATTCGGTAATTTATATTTTTAGTCAGACGCGGTATGGGACGTGTCGGGACTAGTTTATTAAATTAAAAAGGAAATTTATTTTCTATCGACCTTATAGTCATTTCGACTGCGCCGTTGCGTCCGAAAGGTTCGAAATAGTCATAAAAGCCTATTTGGATGTTAATTTTGAGTCTCGGGTCATTTGGAAATGAATAGACAACCCGAAAGGGCATTTTGGTCATTTTTCTAAGGGGTGAATAGTGATTTTGGATTTGGTACTATTATAAGTATTGGTAGATTAAGTGTATGGGGGTTATTCATCTCCTCTACATAAAATAGTGAAGCCATCTTCCTAGAGAGAGTGAAAGGATGCTTGGGAAGGGAAAAGCCTACTTGGGAAGGAGAAGAACAAGAACCAAGGTTCACCACCACCAACCACCACCGGAGTTTGACTGGAGAAGGGACAACCAACTGAGATATACTACACCAAAGGATCAGACCTTCAGTAAAGGCAAGTGTTTGATAATTTCAACTTAAGTTCGTATATTGTCCATGTTAGAAAATTATGAAAAGAGATGATTTTTCTTGTTTGGAAGACATAATGGAGTTGTTATATGGATTTATAGAAACTGAAATAATATGGGAAGTAAACTTATATTGTAGGGTGATAATAATCCACGAAATGATCATGAATATGTTGAAGAAAAATCTGAAAACCATTGATGTGTTCTTGGAGATGATATGTTGATAAATTTTTTGAAAATAAGGAGAGAAACATGCTTTTAATCCAATCCCTTGATGATTCTAGGATGTTTAGAGTATTGGAAATCGTTCATATATGTTGATATATCATTTACAAATAATTATAACTCATTTTGGAGGTAAATATGAAGGTTTGAATGAGTAAAAATGGTGAAACCCGTAGTTGTAGAAAATGTAGAAAACCAGGCTTGGACCTGAGGGATCGATCGATCGACCCCTGCCTTCGATCGATCGACCTCCCCAGAATATGTAAAGTTGTTTCTTTTTAAATGTTGATTCTTATCCCAAACCTTTTGTGGATCTTTGGTGATTATTATTTGGATATTATGAGACTTAAAAAATATCAGTAAACCCTTGATAAGATTTGAATTAATTTGATTTGGATTCAAGTGATTAAAATGTTGAAAATTATATCGAATGGAATTTCGGTTACTAGATTCATTTGTCAATTCTAAATGGAGATGTATGAGGATTAAAGATAGGAATAGTAGGGGTGATTGAATATAACACCTGGGTATCCTTAAGTTTACAAGAGGGTTTAATCCTAAGTGAAAGAAGATGTGTTTATAAGAGATTCGAAACTATAGGTTTTAACCTTAATTAAACTCGTAGTAATTAGGGAGAAATGATGTTATGGACTAGTAGGATATTAGTGACTTCTTACTGAATATATGTTGAGGAAAAACCTATTTGAATCATGTGTATTGAGTGAGGGTAGCCTTAAGGTTACAATTTGAACGTCAAGGACTGAGTTTAAGCTCATTATTGATTACGCAAGGACTGAGTGTAATACAAGAGTGTAGTGGTGTGTCTCCTGGATAGAGATGGGAGTTTAAAACACATTTGGTTGAAAGAGGGTATGAGGTTATCCCGATCGCATAGTTGATGTTGTCGGACCTCCTCGATCGACAAAGTTAAGTAGTAGTGTATTGGAGGGGTTCCTTGTTTGGATTTCGCTTTGCGAGACGCTCCACGCATGAACCTTAACGACGTCGGGAGTGGAGAGATGTTATAGGATGCGAGGATAATTAAATTATGAAGTAAAGATATGATATTTTAATACGTGGAATTTAAAAGAGATATAATGCTACGTAAGGGAAATATCTTAGGGTAGTGATAATTACCTTATTGATATTATATTATAGGTATGATAATACCTATTGGATTGATTGATGATTTATGTGTATGACATACCTAGCTTACTTGCTATCGGTGGGAGGTTTGCGCGTGAGGGCAGTCATATCCTGATGAATCCATGGGATCTTTGATTTGTCGCTCGAGAACATAGGTCTATGAAAAACTTATCGGGGAGTTGATAAGTTCGTTGACTGTGGGTACGTAGGTATGTGCGTGACCCATGGATACGAGAACTATATTCGCCTCCAATTTGTTTGTTGTTGATTGTGGTTCGTGGAATCTTACCGAACCTATAGTCCCCTATTCGGCGACCAACGATGATGGGACATGATAGCAGAGTAATGCATTGCACCGCAACTGTGACTCGGGGTGCCGTATTATATATGAATATATATATAATGGATTAAATGATTGAATGGATATATATATATATTGTGGTTAAATCTATCTATGGTGATAATTGTAGATAACGGTGAATAGAGAAAGATAATGGAATTAAGTTAATGAATGTTTATGCTTATAGAATTGAAAAGCTTAACTCATGTTAATGAGAAACGATTCATATTAATGAGTAATTATTCATGTTAATGAGAAACTAATCATATAAAGGAGAAATGTAAATGAATGATAATGTGACGTATGGTATGGGACATACGGGGATTATGATATGGGAATGGAATTATAATATGGAGACTAGAAAAGAGGAACCATTAACTAGGAGGTTAATAGGAAACGTTAAGTGTGCACTCTAGTTGAGAGGTGAGAATAGCAAGTGAGAGTTGGATCTAACATGTACATAATAAATGCTTTATTGCACTTGTTAAATACTTGATGTTTTAAAAATCATCTACACATTCGGGTTCTGACCCGTTTCCTTGCATATTTTCTCTTCTATTGTATCTCTATATCAGGTGTCCAGCAACAGGGACGCCAACCTTAGCGGATTATGACAGGCTATGGATTTATGGAGTTTTTCTTAGACGCCTATCTTCATTTGATTCACAGTATTCTTAGTTAGGGCATGTCGCCCAAAGGATTTCAGTTATCTTTTCTATCGAGGTCAAATACTATTGTATTCGGGTCTTTTTAATACAGTTGTTAATTGATGGGATTACTGTAATGGATTAATATTATTTGGAAATGTTTATTCCAATTGCATTTAAATTCTTTTGTGTTATTTATTGGGTTATCAGTGTTGTAGAATAAAATGTGTTGTGTTATTCTTAAACTAAAAATGATTTTGTTGAAATTTAAATTTGGAAAGTTTTTAACACCAGCTTAATTGGGTATTGGGTGAGTTGTGAATGTTTTCGACAGTGATGCTAAGAATGAGCCAACTGTATATTCTGTTTTAATTTGGTATGGGACTGGCCACCCGGTATTTAATTAGGCGGGGTGTTACACCTATGACGTGACAGAGATCGTCCCCTTAGACCAGCTAAGTAGGGTACTAAGAAATAGGTAACGAAGTCTCGATGGCGCTATCTCAATACCTTCAAAACAACGAGCATTCCTCTCCTTCCATATCATCCACAGAATGCAGTGAGGGACCATATGCCATACCCATTTGTCACCCATCCACCCCCAAGGTGGGTTCCACGCCTCTAAAAGATCCCTCACTGACGCAAGCATGACCCATACGGTCTTGGATATGGCCAAGAAAACATCCCACAATCCTCTCGTCACCCTGCAGTGTAGGGAAAATGGTTGGTCTTCTCCTCATCCTCCTTACTTAACCAACACTGGCTAGCCAGTTGATATCTTCTCTTCTGCAGACCTTCCATCGACAAGATGACTTGTCTAGCCACTGTCCAAACTTAGAATCTAACCTTAGGGGGTGCCATTACCTTCCAGATCTTCTTCTAGGGAAAACTGACTTCTCCTGGGACTTCCCTTATCACTCAATACAGCATAGTAACCCCTAACCGTGAAAACCCCACTCCCCCCCCCCCTTTCCACCTCAAGGTATCTTCCCTTACCGTCGGGCGTGGAGCTGAGCTCAACCAATCAAAAAACAAATCTTCCTCTTGGAGTTCCCAATCCCATAGCCTTCTCCTCATCTGAGGTCTCCACCTGACAACATCACCGCTGACATGCACATAATCAACCACCGTACCCTCTTTATTCACCCCTAAACTGTAGATGTCGGGAAATGGGTCCTTAATAGTCCCATTCTCACCCCATTTGTCTGCCCAAAATCTAATCTTATCCCCTTTTCCTAACACATACTCAGTATTTGTAGTATACTCGTCCCACTCTCTCGCAATATGCTTCCACATACCCACTCCATGGGGTAATGACCCCAGGACCGACCTCCACCCCCTCTGCGATGATCCCCACCTTGCCCCAACTACCCTTCTCCACATTCTATTTTCCTCCCTAGGGAAATGCCATAGCCACTTACCAAGTAATGCTCTATTAAAAACACTTAAGTCCCTCACCCCCGCCCCACCCTCCTTAATGGTCTTGCAGACCTCCTTCCATCCAACTAAGTTGTGCTTGAAACCTTCTTCAGTGCCTCTTCATAACAAGTCTTTCATCAACTTCTCCATTTTTTTCGCACGATCGCAGGTAAAGGCAAGATGGACATGTAATAAGTAGGCAAACTGGACATAAAATTCTTGATAAGAGTTAACCTTCCCCCTTTCGATAAAAATCCATTTTTCCATCCTACCAGCCTTTTCCTCATTCTTTCCAAGACCGGATCCCATATCGCCGTGGACTTGTACTTGGCTCCAAGGGGCAAGCCAAGATAAGAATTAGGAAATTATCCTCTCCTACCACCCATTATACCAATAAGCTCGTCCACATTACTCACCCCCCCTTCCCAATAGGGATCATCTCACACTTTTCCGCATTGATCCTAAGCCCTAAAACTGCCTCAAAGCCAATCAGAAGAAGCCTCAGAGCACAGATTTGTCTACGGTCAGCATCACAAAAAATAATCTCATCATCAGCAAATAAGAAATGAGTAACCGTAACCATACCAGTAGTTGGGGAACCAAATCCGAATCCCCTGATCCACCCAGCTGCGACCACCCGTCCCATCATCCTGCTAAACGCCTCCATAACCAGAATAAATAAAAAGGGGGATAACGGATCACCTTGACGAAGCCCACACGAGCTAGGAAAAAAGCCCTCAGGAACCCCATTAATCAACACCGAGAATCTAGCCGTAGAAACACACCTCTTGATCCAACGGCACCAACGATCACAACATCCCATCCTTCTTAATAGGTAAAGAAGAAACTTCCAATTTACATGATCGTACACCTTCTCAATATCGATCTTGAAAGAAATACCATGAGTCCCACTTCGAGACCTAGCCTCCACACATTCATTAGCCACTAATAGCACGTCGAGGATCTGCCTACCCCCTATGAAGGCATTTTGAGACTCCGAAATCAAAGGGTCAATCACCTTCCTGAGCTAAACCGACAATACTTTGGCTAGAAGCTTGTAGATGCTCCCAATCAAACTAATGGGTTTGTAGTCTCTAATATCAGTCGATCCCCCCTTCTTAGAGATCAGGGTAATAAATGATGCATTGAGCCTTGGCAGAAATTAGCCCGATCATGAAACTCATCAAAGAACACCATCACTTCATTCCTAACCACATACCACATTTGCTGAAAGAAAGCCATCGTGAACCCGTTCAGTCCCGACGCCTTATCCCCGCTCAATGATTTAAGCGCCTCCACAACTTCATCTTCAGTGAAGTGGGCCTCAATCCCATCAGCCTCAGTAGTCGAGATACTCCCCAGCTCGACCCCATCAAGCGAAGGATGCCACTCCTCTTCTTCCCTGAAAAAGTCCTCGTAGTATTGAGCTATAACCCCCCCTCACCTCTCTCTCTTCTTCGAACACCATACCCCCCACAGAGATATTTCCAATGTGATTACCCCGCCTATATGAGTTTGCCACCGAGTGAAAAAACCTAGTATTTGAGTCTCTTTCTCTCAACCACTGAACCCTCGATTTCTATCTCCAACTGATTTCTTCCTGAATTAACCTCATCCCTAACTCCTCTTTTTCCATCTCCCTCCCTCTCCTTTCATCCTCCGAGAGCCCGACTCTCCATTCCTTCTCATTTAACCTCCTTACCTCTTCCATATATCTCTCTGTGACTAGGCGCACCTGACCGAAAACCTCTCTATTCCACCTCTTAATATCTTCTTTAAGCATACCCATCTTTATTGCCAATCGAAAGCTGGCATTCCCCTCCACCTCATACCCGAACCACCAGACACCTTCTCAGCAAAATCTTGCTCCTTGAGCCACATATTCTCAAATCTGAAAGGAATCCTTCCCTCCCTCCACTCACCAAACTCTAACAATATAGGACAATGATGAGAAGTGACCCTAGGTAAGGTAGACTGTATCACCCCTGGGAAATGCTCCTCCCACCTTTGAGAAATAAGAAATCTATCCAATCTAAACATAGACGGTATGTCTCTAGAGCTAGACCAGGTAAACAATCCCCCCTCGAGAGGCAAATCGATCAACTCTAATTCATCAATAAAATATGAGAACTCTCTCATGTATCTACTTATTCTATCTCCGTTACTTTTCTTTGCTCCGAATCTCACCACATTATAATCCCCTGCAATACAATACGGAACCCCCCACACCCTACTTACTCCTGCCAATTCTTTCCATAGCTCCCACCTACTGGTATCCTCCACTGGGCCATAGATGCCCGAGAAACTCCACATAAATCCATCCTCCAAATTTTTAAACAGACAGGATAACGACCACCTACCCTCAAGTCTCTCCATCAAGTCGACCACTGCTGAATTCCACATAATCACCACTCCTCCCGAAACCCTCACTGCGTCTAGACTAACCCACTTGATCCCACGTCCTCCCCAGATGGCCCTAATGCAACCGTCATCCATGACACACATTTTAGTCTTTTGTAAACATAATATGTCCGGCTTCCACCTAGATATTGCCCCACCCACAATACTCCTTTTGCCAGTATCATTCAACTCCCTCACGTTCCACGAAATAATACGTAATTTCATTTAAACACAATATCTCTTTTAGACCACCCCTCTCCCCCCCCCCCCCCCCCCTTCCCCCCCTCTACTCCCCCCACTCCCCCTTGTATTTTCACGAATAAATCCCTTGCCTCCCTTGCTAATTCTTCGAAACTCACTCCCGAGACTTTACTATAATTTCCCAACATTTCCTCCCTCCACCATACTGGATCTTTATCCCACCCTTCTTCCTCACTACCCCTCGATTCCTCCTCTTGATTGTGAATCTCTAAATCTACCCAAAGTCTGGAATCATTTAACTCAGCAAAATGCGATTCACGCCCCCATCCCCACAACCGTTCAATTTTTAATTTCTCACTTGCCACCACTACAGTCTTACCTATACTTACTATACCCCCATTCAGTTGCCTATTCAATTTGTCCTCTTTTTGACACCCTGAATTAGCTGATGTACTCCCTCCCCCCGACTTTCCCATAATTTCCTTTTTAATACCATATTTCCCCATATTCCTATTTTTTTAGACCCCAAATGGCATTTCGGAGATAAGCCTATCTTACCTTTCTGGTTATCATTAACCCCAATTGGCCCCACCTTTTTTTTTTTATTAATTCCCACTTACGTAACTCATCATTTTTTATGCCACCTTTCGGAGCATTTTTTTTCATTCCAGCCACTGTCCATTCACCATCCTTTTCGCATGCTCCCATCTTATTTAAAACGTCCGTACCTCCACCATTATGTTGGGTACTAGACCCACTAATAGAACGATTATATTTAATAGCCTTCTCTCTTATATTAATAACAACACTCCTTGCATTTTTTTCCACTTGACTTTGCTTTTGAACAATTTCCTCCTCTAACCCATGTCCCAATCCCATTACTGCCGAAAGCGTTGCATGGGCTATACCAGACAACCTATTATTTTTTTCTGGCACATCCTTCCCAATACCATGCCTGTCCATACCTGTCATCAGCATCTGGGTCCCCGCCCCGCTGTCCTCCGTTAGTGGAACTAACTGGGCAAGTATTTTTTCCGGTCCCGTCTCAGCCCCACGCGACATTGCTGCAACCTCTTGTTATTTCTCCTTACCAGCCGCCTTTCCCCTACGATGTGTCATTGCTGCACTTGTATGCTTCTCTCCCAAACACGTCTTGTTACCAGGTAATTCCCTGCCCAATACCGGCCAGCTCTCGTCTCTCTCTCCTGCCTTATGGAATTTTTCCCTTATCGGAGCAGACACTCCAGCAACTGCCATACGTGTATCCGTGGTGACAGACGCCCTGCCGGCGATATCATTACTCAGTTCCTCCCCGTCCCACTCAACCTCAGCATGCGTTGACAAATGAGACACCCTCATTGCCTCTTTTTTCGGTGTACTAGTCCGCTTATCTCCATCGCTACCTTGTCTTACAATCGCCATGTGATTAGTGTTGGAAACAGCTGGCCAGCCAGCTGTGAGTTGCAAAAGCGTTAAAAGCTTTAAACACACATCCTTGGGAAAGAAAATATGTTGTGTATATTTATAATTTTTTGGGATCAAAGGTTTACCTCTTTAGGTATTCAAATTTTTGTGGGTATGTGGGACAGACCCAATGGACCAAGTCACACGCGCGCGCCGCCGCCGTCCGTCCGTGTCCGGGGCTTGGGCTCATTAAGAATTAATTTTTTGGACAAATAAATTAACGTTTTTGGGCTTTAAAAATTAATTTTTTAACGGTAATTAATTTCGAAAAATTAAAACGTGGTTTACTCCGTGTTGATTTCTTCAACCGAGTTGCCCACGATTTCCAGATTTTTCTCCGCGTTGTTTACCAACGTCTCTTTTCTTTTTGCCCCATAAAAGAGGTTGTAGCCTCCGTTTTTGATAGAGCAGTTATCTCTCTACACAGTTATTCCTCTACAGTTCTGAAAATATTTCCTTCTCCCAGAATAATTTTTTCCAGAATAATTAATCTCATTCCTGTACAGATTAATTATAGAATCGAGCAATTAATACAAAATGGGTGTATACAGACCGGATTGATTCTTGTGCTTTATCAATCCGTAATTTAATTTTGGAGGCTGTTTTATCCTGGGGGTGACGGGCCGTACACTGTCAGCACACTTTGGGCAGAGCCGTGAAACACCTTAAAGAGAGCGACATTGTTCGCGACTCAGCCGTGTTCTTGACTGTCCAGTTCGGAATTTCGAGATTTCTTATATTTATTCTGCTCCAGATTTATTTGCTCCAAATTTGGGTAATTTCGTTCCTATTTTTCATTCTGCATTTAATTATTTAAATTGCTGCTACAACAATTTTAAGGTGTTCTAAATTCTGCCATGGACGAAATTAACTCCAGTAACCTAAATAAGTCTTTCAAATATGAAGGCACTCATTTTAAACGTTGGAGCAAAAAAATGCTATTTTATTTAACTACGAAAAAAGTCGCATCATCTGTTCAATTTGACAAACCCGTAGTAAATAATCCACCTACTGTTGAGGAAAGAAAAACAATTAGAAATTGGGAGGAAAATGATTTTTTGTGCAAGAACTATATTCTGAATGCTCTAAGTGACGAACTTTATGACTATTATGCCAATTATAAAACTGCGAAAGATGTTTGTGACGCACTTTTTAAAAAATATGACACGGAGGAGGCGGGTGCTAAAAAATATGCCGTCAGCCGTTATTTGAAATTTCAAATGACGAATGACAAATCTGTTGTTGCTCAAACCCATGATTTGCAAATGATTGCCCATGAAATTATTTTCGAGGGCATGGCTTTAGATGAGCAATTTCAGGTGGCTATAATTATTGATAAATTACCTCCACTGTTCAAAGAGTTTAAAAATATTTTGAGGCATAAGTCTAAAGAATTTTCACTAGAGTCATTAATTACTAAATTGAGAATTGAGGAGGAATCCCGAAAACAGGACTATAAAGATGAAATTCTTATTGTGTCTAATAACAAAAATCATAAAAAGAACCACACTTCAGTTGTTTTAAAAGCAAACGGAAAAAATATGAAAAATCAGAAAAAGAGCCACAACCAGAATTTTAAAAATCAGACTCAGACTCAGAATAAGTATAAGAACCCTGAAAATGGACAGTCTAGCAACTCGGGATAGTTTCTCTGTTTCAAGTGTGGCAAGCCTGGCCATATGGCTCGCAAATGTCGCAATGTGCCACAAGCACAAGCGAATTGGACCGAAGAGGACCTATGTGCTATGATTTCAGAAATCAACATGGTTAGCGGTGCCGAAGGGTGGTGGTTGGATACTGGCGCTTCCCGCCATATCTGTTATGACCGTAGTCTGTTTAAGACTTATTCTGAGACTGCAGATAAGAAAGTGTTGTTGGGTGATTCTCACTCCACTGAGGTTGCTGGTACTGGAAATGTGGAATTGAAGTTCACTTCGGGAAAGACTGTTATCCTCAAAGATGTTCTTCACACTCCCGAGATAAGGAAAAATTTGGTTTCGGGTTATCTTCTCAACAAAGCTGGCTTTACTCAAACTATTGGTGCTGATTTATTTACTTTGACCAAAAATGGAATTTTTGTAGGCAAGGGTTATGCCACTGATGGGATGTTTAAATTGAATGTTGATGCAATGGATAAAATTTCTCCTTCTGCTTATATTGCTTGTTCATTTAATATTTGGCATGCTAGGCTTTGTCATGTTAATAAACGACTTGTTAAAAATATGAGCACTTTAGGATTAATTCCCGAATTATCATTAAATGATTTTGAAAATGTGAATGGTGTAGTCAAGCAAAAATCACTAAGACACCACATAAATCTGTTTTTAGAGAATCTGAACCACTTGACTTAATTCATTCGGATATTTGTGAATTGGATGGTGTCACAACTAGAAATGGCAAACGTTATTTTATTACTTTTATTGATGATTGTTCCGATTATTCATTTGTGTATTTAATGAAAAATAAAAGTGAAGCGTTTGACATGTTTAAAATTTTCCTAAATGAAATTGAAAATCAATTTAATCGGAAAATAAAAAGGTTACGTAGTGATAGAGGCACCGAATATGATTCCGGACCATTTATTGAATTTTATAAAACCCACGGTATTATTCACGAAAAAACTGCCCATTATTCGCCCGAAATGAACGGTAAAGCCGAAAGAAAAAATAGGACATTAACTGAATTAGTTGTTGCTATTTTATTAAATTCAGGGGCTGCCTCACATTGGTGGGGTGAAATTATTTTGACTGTGTGTCACGTGCTTAATAGAATTCCTAAGACTAAAATGAAAATATCTCCTTATGAAATTTGGAAAAATATTAAGTCCAACGTGTCATACTTTAGAACGTGGGGGTGCTTAGCCTATGTACGTATACCCGACCCTAAAAGGTCTAAATTGGCGAGTAGAGCATATGAATGCGTTTTTATAGGCTATGCTATTAATAGCAAAGCATACCGATTTTATGACTTGAAAAATCAAGTAATTATTGAATCAAATGACGCCGATTTTTATGAAGATAAATTTCCTTTTAAATTGAGGAATAGTGGGGGCGAGTCATCCACTAATATTTCTTTAAATAAAAATAAAGAAAATAATGAATCCATTTTAGAAATTCGAAAAAGTAAAAGGGCTCGTGTGGAAAAAGATTTTGGTCCCGACTTTTATGCTTATACTTTAGAGGAGGATCCTAACACTATTCAAGAAGCTTTATCTTCTTCAGATGCCGATTTATGGCAAGAGGCCATTTATGATGAAATGGATTCTTTGAAAATAAATAAAACTTGGCATTTAGTGGACCTTCCTCCTGGATGTAAAACAATTGGGTGTAAATGGAGTTTTAAAAAGAAATTAAAACCTGATGGCACTGTTGAAAAATATAAGGCACGTCTTGTTGCTAAAGGTTTTAGACAAAGAGAAAATGTAGACTTTTTTGACACATTTTCACCCGTGACTAGAATAACGTCTATACGTGTACTATTTGCTATAGCTGCCTTAAATGATTTAATTGTACACCAAATGGATGTTAAAACTGCATTTTTAAATGGAGAATTAGAAGAAGAGATTTATATGTATCAACCTGAAGGTTTTATTATACACGGTCAAGAAAATAAAGTGTGTAAATTAGATAAATCTCTTTATGGACTCAAACAGGCACCTAAACAATGGCATGATAAATTTGATAGCCTAGTCATCTCTAATGGGTTTAAAATTAATGAAAGTGACAAATGCATTTATTATAAATATGTTGAGAACATTTGCACTATCATATGTCTTTATGTTGATGACTTGCTTATATTTGGTTCTAATATTCATGCCGTAGAAAATGTTAAATCATTATTATGTGCCAACTTTGATATGAAGGATTTGGGTGAAGCTAGTGTAATATTAGGAATTAATATTACTAGGTCAGAAAAGGGACTTTCTTTGGATCAATCTCATTACATTGAGAAAGTTCTAAAGAAATATAATTACTTTGACTGTAAACCTGCTAGTACTCCATTTGACCCTAGTGTAAAGTTATTTAAGAACACTGGCGACAGTGTAAACCAAAATGCTTATGCAAGCATTATTGGTAGCTTACGTTATGCTACAGATTGCACTAGACCTGACATAGCTTATGCTGTGGGAGTACTATGTAGATTTACTAGTAGACCTAGTATGGAGCATTGGCATGCTATTGAGAGGGTCATGCGGTACCTTAAAAGGACGATGAACCTCGGATTACACTATAATAAGCATCCCTCTGTCCTTGAAGGATTTAGTGATGCAGATTGGAACACCCTATCTGATGATTCTAAGGCTACTAGTGGATATATATTTAGCATCGTTGGTGGTGCAGTTTCTTGGAAATCTAAGAAACAAACTATTTTGGCTCAATCCACTATGGAGTCTGAGATGATAGCGCTAGCTGCTGCTAGTGAAGAGGCAGGTTGGTTAAGAAACCTCCTGTCAGATATCCCATTATGGGAAAGACCGATTCCAGTCGTTTTGATTCATTGTGATAGTACCGCGACTATTGCAAAAGTTGAGAACCGTTATTATAACGGTAAGAAACGACAAATACGTCGTAAGCACAGTACTGTTAGAGAATTTATCTCTACGGGTGCTGTGAGGGTGGATCATATATGGTCTGAACAGAACTTAGCTGATCCTTTGACGAAAGGACTAGCTAGGGAGAAGGTGTGGAACACCACGAAAGGGATGGGACTAAAGCCCTTGGATAAATGAGTCATTTGTGATGGTAACCCAACATATAGACTGGAGATCCCAAGAAATATGTTCAAAGGGTAATAACAAGTCACAAGTGATATGGGTTGAATCATGCGATTATTAATTAATATAGAACGGGGTTTTACTCCGAGTCCATCCCTATGGAGCATGATATCCTGAAGCGAGTTGAGGATGAGTTATTATAACTCTTAATGAGATCTATAGCTTTATTTTGAGTGGGGTACTTAGCTACAGGAGTATTCTTGATAGACTCACCTATGTGAATGTGGAAGTGTGGCCGCTTCCTATGGATATTTTGGGCAAATTCCTAAAGCGTTCACTATACTGGGATAGAAGCACATGGCCGTAACGTGATAGCTATTAGACTTACACCCAAGTAGGGTTGTGTGTGGGATGTTGTCAGAGATAGAGTTCAAAACTACGGTTACTCTAGTATATTCTGAATCATCTTTACTACGTAAAGGTTCAAGTCGAAAGACACCTTTGCTTATGCACAATTCTATGAATTATTGCTCGATAAAATGTTTTCAAGTTTTGCAAGTGGGGGATTGTTGGAAACAGCTGGCCAGCCAGCTGTGAGTTGCAAAAGCTTTAAACTGCCTTTAGGCAGTGTCCCACATCGGTGGGAAAGAAAATATGTTTTGTGTATATTTACAATTTTTTGGGATCAAAGGTTCAGCCCTTTGGGCATTCAAGTTTTTGTGGGTATGTGGGGCAGACCCAATGGGCCAAGTCACACGCGCGCGCCGCCGCCGCCATCCGTCCGGCCCGGCCCGTGCCCGTGTCCGGGTCCTGGGGCTTGGGCTTGGGCTCATTAAGAATTAATTTTTTGGACAAATAAATTAACGTTTTTGGGCTTTAAAAATTAATTTTTTAACGGTAATTGATTCCGAAAAATTAAAACGTGGTTTACTCCGTGTTGATTTCTTCAACCGAGTTGCCCACGATTTCCAGATTTTTCTCCACGTTGTTTACCAACGTCTCTTTTCTTTTTGTCCCATAAAAGAGGTTGTAGCGTCCGTTTTTTATAGACCAGTTATCTCTCTACACAGTTATTCCTCTACAGTTCTGAAAATATTTCCTTCTCCCAGAATAATTTTTTCCAGAATAATTAATCTCGTTCGTGTACAGATTAATTATAGAATCGAGCAATTAATACAGAATGGGTGTATACAGACCGGATTGATTCTTGTGCTTTATCAATCCGTAATTTAATTTTGGAGGCTGTTTTATCCTGGGGGTGACGGGCTGTACACTGTCAGAACACTTTGGGCAGAGCCGCGAAACACCTTAAAGAGAGCGACATTGTCCGCGACTCAGCCGTGTTCTTGACTGTCCAGTTCGAAATTTCGGGATTTCTTATATTTATTCTGCCCCAGATTTATTTGCTCCAAAATTGGGTAATTTCGTTCCTATTTTTTATTCTGCATTTAATTATTTAAATTGCTTCTACAACAATTAGAAGCACCAACCTCAACCCTCATACATGACTGTACCTCATCCCATACTTGTAATACATAGACCCATCCTCCCACCCTTATTTTGATATTCAACGGTATAAGCTCATTCCTTTGCACTATTATTCTTACCCACTGCAACTCCCCTCTTACCAAAGTGGCGTGATCCACTTTTATGAAGCCCCCACAAAAGTCTCCAATCGCTTTAAACACTCCCCCCCCCCCCGGTGCAAAGGCAGGCCCATCACACGAATCCACCTATTACCTAGAATCCGAGAATCCACATTATAACCCACACCCGGATGCCATCTTTGTAGAAACACCATCTCATCCCCAAACTTCCATTGTTTCTCTTCCATCATCCTAATAGCCTTATCAATGGATGCAAATACAAACACAAATAAGGAAAGCATTTAACAGTTTGACTTTCAGAGCACCTACCGGTTTCCACCGAGTTTTCGCCCATGAGCTGACTTTCCCTAACTCCGGAGTGGGACTATCAGGTCTACCAAACCTCCCAACAAGTGTTCTTTTAAGGAACTCCACTCTAGAGTTACAATAATCATCCACCACAATAAGATCAACCACACTTGTGGTGTCTTTCGTGATGGTGATGGCAGACGTAGGCCATGGCTCCACCACTGCTGCCTGTAGATAAGACCTTCCCGCTCTTCTCATTCCCTTGTTTACACCTCCAATAGCAGCAAGTTTGCAAAGCAGCCTTGGTTCTATACTCCTAAAGACCTCCCCCACTAATCCCCACCTCCTGTTCGGGAAAAATTCCGGCATCTGCACATGGATCCGTGACGAGGTCCCCCTAATGAAAATATTGAACATAGTGTTCTTCCCCTTCTCTGAAGTGTATGCGATAACCTTCCTCCCTATGTATTGTCTCATTTGAAAAAAGTTCCCACCATGTGTTGACACATACCATAGACAAGAACTCAACCACCGGACCTCTCCCTTGAACAACAATGCTTCATTGACCACTCTCTTATCAGTATAGCATAACCTGAAATTGATGTTGCTGCCGTCCTTCATTATATTATACCCAGTGAATAAGAGAACCCACCGGTATGGAACTTCTCCTCTCTCTCTAAGAATCCTTTCATTTCAGAGCCAAATTTTTTGTCCACGATAATGTTATAAGAATAACATAAATAAAGGGGAGGGGGATGAGTGGTTCGAACCTCTGAACTTATGTTCAACAAATTCTCTCCCTAGCACTCTACTAACACCCCCAATCGGATTAACAATATACACACACGATGTTTCTTGTTTAGACTATTCACTCATGTCTCGTTTGATACACCATATAAGGGGTTCGAATATGATAGAATAAGAGTCGAATTAGATAGGATAAGAATGCACCGTATAAGGCTTATTCTAATACTACGTTTGAAACAATTTCGAATAAGAAGGCGTGATGGGATATAATAATACAGTCATGTGCTTGAAATGCTCCGGATAGAATTAATTTATCTCCAGTTTTCCAAAAATACCCTTATTTTGTATTTACACTACAATAATTCTTACATTTAACTGCGAATTTCTTAGCTACAAAAGAAAATTCGTAGCAAAAACTCATTATTTGCCACGAAAATAATTTCGTGGAGAAAAATATTACATTTAGCTACGAAATATAGATTTTCGTTGACAATAAGTGCCAATAGGTTAGCGCCAATATTCCTGCGAAAAAGAAAATTATTTAGGAACGAAATATAAACTATTGTTAGCGAAATTTTTCATAGCAAATACTTCTATGTTTTGCAACGAAATATTTTTTGTGGCGGTTTAGTCTTAAAACATTACACCACGAATTATTTCGTAGTGAAATATTCTAATTATTAAGATCACTTTAATTATCATACAATCTCCATTCTTCCCTCCAAACCCGTTCTTCCCTCCAAACCCAAATACACTATGAAACCCTTTTCCTTTTTCTCTCCAAATCCGATCGCCACTTCGGACAGATTCGACCTTTTCTTTTTTCTCTCCAAATCCGATCACCACTTCGTTTTGTCAACAGTAAGATCTCTGTCTCTCTTTCTCTCCATCTATACATAAACCCTATTTTTTTCCAATTTTAGTGATATGTATGTTTATTAGTGTTATGTTGTGAGATATCACATCTATACAGATCTCATACACACACACACACACACACACACACGCATAAAGCTCAAATACACGCACACACAAATTAACGGTTTTTAATTTGGGTAAGGGTTTTTAACCAATAAACCATAACCACTTTGCGATTTGTCACATTTCTGTTGTTTTTTCCTTTACGTATCCATTGTTTTTTTTTTTCAGATTTAATGGTTCTATTTGTGAGTAAGTCTTTTTTTGCAGATCTAAAGTATTCAGATTTGTCATATTTATATTATTTTTTGTTTAAATATCTAATGTTTTTTTTGCAGGTCTACTGTTTGGGGGTGATATAAAATCGATTTGTGATTTTATTTCTGGGTATGTTTTTTTTTCAAATCTAACGTGTTCAGGTATTATTGAGTTTTTTCATTGTTGTTGTTGATATGAAACTAACATTATTGATATTATTAGGTTCACTTTTTCAAGTTGTTATTCCCATCCCCCACCCACATCTTCATATTTATGGTTCTAATATCAATTTAAGGGCTTTAAGCCACATAGTGTGTTAGTAGTTGAGTGTTGAATTATTCAAATTAGTTCAATCTATTTTTCCTTTTGAATGAACCCTATATTGGTGTTGTTAGATTTTAATTGGTACCATTTCACGGTGCTTAGTGTTGTTAAATTTTGATTGTAATTGTTTTACAAACTCTTGGGATATTCATGAAATTTTAGTTTAGGTTTCATTCTAACATTATTCATGAAATCGTAAATTTGGGTTTTAGAATATCTTATATGTGGTTTTAGAATATCTTATACGTGGTTTTACAATGTCCATACTTTCAATGTCCATACAGTGATGTTGTAAAATATCTTATACGTGGTTTTAGAAAGTGAAAATAAACCCCAAAGTATGGACATTGGAAGACAAATACCAAAGAAAACCCCCAAACCTTTCATATCCAAATTTATATGTGTAAAAAAAATGCGAGAAATACCAAATTCCTTGAGAATAAGAAGGGGCTATTTAGATTAGTTCTAATCAAGGAAAGATAGTTTTAGAGTACAATACAGTCCTACCTTACATAATATAAATATATGAGACTGTCTTATGATATAACTATCACAAGTAATCTTGTTAATAGATATTCATAGTCATATAATAAGAGTTAGGGACCACAGATAAAAGCACAAAAATCTTAGAGTGCATCCCCTTTATTGGGGGCGGGTCTAGTATCTAGCTCTAAATACAAGTAAGAAAATCTAGTTCATATAATTGAGTAAATGGATAATTTTTCATTTATACATTTTTCATTACTCTCTTGACAGTATCTAACAACATTTAATGATCTCATCTAAAGTCATCCGCTAAAAGTTCAACTTCTAAACAATAACCTGAGGTTTCCATCAGAAAAAAACCCTCATATTCTGATTCTCCAGTTGGTAATTTTGATTCTCAAATCGATTGGAATTCATTCTCTCAATTTATTGTTTAACTTGTTAATACATATACACTGAAACTTGTCGCTTTCCATCTCAAATAATGACGCGTGACTCTTGACAGCCCAGAGAACCTTTCAACAAGTACTTTCAATATCTTTAGACCCCTTTAAATCCCATAAAAGTTCACCCCCTATACAACGAGTCCTATTTTTTTGGAATAAGGTCAGTATATTACCAAGAAAAGAGAAATAAAGCCCAGACAATGAGAAGAGAAAATAGAAGGGATAACCATAGGGAAAGTGAAGTACATCATTCTGGGAGAAAATTGGATCAATTTTGGGCATAGAATCATCCTCTAAAGAAGATTCGTAGAAGAAAAATCAGAATTTTAAAAATATAAAGGCTACTTTTTATCTTGCTTTTATACTTATGTTGTTTTCAATAATTAATATCCTTGTTAGTGTAGAATTTTTTTTTGGAAAGAAAAACTTTATTTATTTAGAGAAGAAAAGCCCTTCTCTAGTGGCAAAAAAAAAATTTGTGAACAAAGAATGTTGAATTCTCTAATGAATTCAAGATCAAGCCTATATTTGGAGCCTAAGAAAGGACTAGATTTAAAGATCTCATTTATGAGCTTGTAAATATTAGGAATAGTGGTAGGAGTCTTCATAGGCTGATTATCAAACTTTCTTCTATTTCTCCCTTTCCAAAGCTCCCAAGAGATCAAACTGGTAATAAAGGAGAAAATAGTGGAAATACAACATTTTCCTTTAGTTTCCATCCACCAAATCATTAGCTGATTCCTAATAGAAGATGAATTGGAAGTAATTCCCATTAAGTTTCCAAAGTACAACCAAGTATGTTATGCTACTTACCTTTACAGAACCAATGATTAATGGATTCCTCTTGGTGCAAATTACAGTATTGACATTTCGAAGATAAGGGAATCTTGAGGTTTCTGATTGTAGAGTTAGTATGTATGACTTTACTAAGCAACTTCCACAGAAAAATAGAGACCTTTTGGGGGAGTCTCATATTCGAAATGGAGATGAAAGAATATTGTGAGCAACTCTTGTATCTAAAATGTCCTAACCATAATTCAAGTCGAAGATCCCAGTAGAAGTGCCTTTCTAAGTGATCTTAATAGACATGTCAATCCAATCAAGAATTACTTCAATGTGGGAGTGCATTATTTTCCATATGTGAGAAGAATAAAGTCTACAATTAAAGTCTAAAGGATTAAACCTTTCATAATATTTTTTCCTTATGAAAACATACCACATAGAATCAATGGTTAGGAGTTTCGCCACATTGTACTTGTTGATGCTGCAATAAAGTCCTGAATCTTCTTCAAACCTACACCACCCTTTTTATGAGGAAAATATTCTACCATTTCTTCCAGTTTCTGTTCAAAATCCCTTATGTTTTCCCCCCAAAAGAAATTAGAAAAAATAGTTCTTAGATATCTGATTGTACTTGTTGGAGGATCTAAGACTGAAAATAGATGATAGTACATGGACTGAGAGACATTCTTGATAAGAATCAATTGACCTCCAAGAGATAATAATGTATAAGACCAACCTTCCACTCTCTTTCTGATTTTATCAATTAAGTCATTAAAAAGGGTTGCCTTCTGTCTACCTACATAGAGAAGGACACTAAGATATAAACGAGCGAGCTTCTTATGGGAGAAGCGAGTTATCCTCTCAATAATTCTTCTTCTAGATGGAGAGAAATTTGGATGGACTATGTAACTTGATTTTGAGTGATTAAGCATTTTAACTGATTCATCTTCATACTCTTTGATGAAAAATATGAGATTTTTTAAAGATTTTTGATATTGAGAAGTAAATGTTAGAACATCATCAATTGTACTAAGTATACCATTATAATACAAAAATTCATTTGATATTCATGCTTGAACAGCAGCTGGAGATATCATAGTTGGTGGATATTTATAATTCATTGGCTAGAGAAGTTTTGAGAGGCATATATATCTCTGATCTTATTCAAATGCATGAAGCATTTGCATATTTATTTTTTACTATGAATTTATTTGGTGTTCATAGATTCTAAAGAAAATCATTGCAAGTGGTGTATTTAATAGGCCTTCCATAGTCATTTTAATTCGTCTTGATGGTCTTTGATCCATTTTATTTGTAATGTCTATATTTTATTTCCTCTCATTTTTTTCTTGTTGCATAACATCTTTTCCTTGTTATGTGTCACTTCTTGCCATAGTATTTTTAGGACAAATGGCCGAAAAATACAATGAATTTGACCCATTTTTTCATGCTGGGAATATAGTTTTTTTCCTCGCAAAATTTGACTATTTTTTTCAATGTTCAGTTTAGGCCGTTAGTGTGTCTTCACTAATGACTATCTGAATGCGGGTGCGGCTCTCTAAATTTTGATGAGGTGTGGTAATTCCATGTCACATAATAATGAGCCATGTAATAACTAGAGAGATACTGGTGGCTGACAACAACAAAAAAACTTGAAGTTTAATTGTTACAGAACGAAAAGAGTCTAATAGCCCATCTTATATTTTTGGTATGTCGATGCTCAACTCGAAAAATCAAGTTTGGGGTACTTTTCAGTCATTTGTCCTATTCTTTTCCTCTGAAATCTATCTACTATAAATCAATGTTCATAACATTCATGCATATCTTGTTAATTATCACTATGAGGACATTTAAAGTCGATGGTTAAGCTGGACTTAACAGATCGACATATTACCTGTTGGTGTTTTTTATTTTAAACCTTAACGTTTTAGGCAAGTTTTAATTTCCCCCTTGAAGTCGCAATATCATCACTGAAGTTACAAAATTATTGCAAATTTAAGCCCTATTTTTTGTTCTATTTTGGTTGTTAAATATTTTACTCCTTGCTTCGAGAAGAACGATCTTTTCTGTGTCCAACGAGAATATGAGAAATCTGCAGACCTCTGTTAGATTATGAAGTAACTACCAATGAATTTCCAGGACCCTATTCAGTATAATAGCATGATTTTGATTCTCTGGATTTCCTTCACCCAATATAGCAACTTGAAGAAGTTTTATTCAATAAATAACCTGATCCAAATTTTGTCCTGGCTCTGAAGTATCCGTCTTTGGCATAAAAGCCTTCACTAGTGATTTCAAGGCTAGTAACATGTTTCAAGTCAAAATACACTAGAAATAGTCAAAATGAGGGAGTATCTTTATCATATGCCCAACTTTTAAGGTCATTGATGAGCACTTTTATACTGGACAGTTATACCCATTTGACTGGCACTTAAACTCCTGGACGTGCAATTTCTGATATGGTCCATATGGTGTTGTCTTTCAGAGTTAAAAGAAAAATTATATTGAGTGCTTGTTTAGTATAAATAGTCTTTGGTATAAGTTTAGAACTTAATATTTAGATCACTATGGCTTTTATGATTTACAACTAGTTGTCAAATTGAGATAAATGTTATTAGCTTTGTAGGTCATATATATGAGTGTTTTTAAGATTTTGGACTAAATGGAAAATTACCATGCTATCAATATGATTGTCTTTCTTATCAATATACTTGCATTTTATTTGATGAGAATAGATCTAGAAAACAGTAATCACTTGCTTGATACAAAAAATAGTGCAGACTTGCTAAAAATAGTAACTACTTGCTATGAATTCTAAGAATTAACCCAATATAATATAGTTGACATTGGTACAATTTAATGTAGTTAATTTTTGTATTATTAGAACATCATAAAGATTTTTTTAAAGATTTTTGAGATTTACCTCTCCTATTCTTACTAGAGTTCGACATTACCTTTAGAGATAGGAGGATATGTTCATTTATTACCTTCCCTATAATGAATCCAGCTTGGTTGGTTGAGATGATTTTGTCCAATATTTCTCCCAATCTATTGGAGAAAAGTTTGGAAATGGTTTGTTAGAGGTGTTGAAAAGGCTGATAGGTCTATAGTTACTACATGAAGAAGGATTCTTAATTTTTAGAATAGGGGTGATTAGAGTTGAAGCCCAACATTTGGGAATAGTACTTCCCATAAAGAAGATTACAAATGCTACATAAAGATCTTTGTGGATGATTCCTAAACAATGCTTATAAAAAAATAATTAAAACCATTTGGACCTACTGCACTAGATGAATCCAGGCCCATAATGACATGTTTTACCTCTTCAATGGTAGGAACGTTAATTAACATCTCATTATCCTGGTCATTGGTGATGGGAAGGATGTGTTGGGGATGGTTAAAGGAGTGGTGAGATTCCCTTTAAAGTGGGAAGTGAAGGATTAACAAATTGATGAAAAATCAGTTATCCAGTCCGCTTTATCATCCTTGATTCCTACAATATGGAGATTATTTCTCTTATTGTTGACCATTGAATGAAAAAACTTTATGTGCTTATCACGATATTTTAACAATTTTACTCTAGCCTTTTTCTTCCAATATTCCTCTTCTAATGAAAGTTTGTATTTTAAGTATGCCATGGCCATCTTGTATTCATTATCTGCTTCAATGGAGTAATTATATCCTAGAGCTACTTCTTTTTGAAGGACCATGTCTTCTGCTTCTCTTATGTTTTGTAAGAGATCCTTAGAGCTGACTTTGTTCCACTGAGAGATGGCAACCTTTGTGACGTTATGTTTTTGGAAAAACACCATCATTAGACTTCATGTGCAGGCAGTGTTCCAAGCTTTCTCTATAAATGAAGTTAAGTACCTGTGTTTGGCCTATAAATTTTGTAATCTAAAACTTTTGTGAATTGCATAACTTTTTCCCTATGGTTATACATATATGTAAGCTGCATATATGCATATATCTCCATATATGCTTGCAAGCTTCCATTGCTGTCGGATTAAGGTTCAACATGGTGGAGGAGGTACCTCATTGAAAGGATGCTACGTCACAAGAGGGTGGTGGAGAAGTTCAACAAATTAGGAGTCAATTTCAGTGGAATGTTAATACTCGGAGGTAATTATCCCTCACCTCATAAATCTGAATTTCCTATTTTTGATCACGAGATTAAGGAAAATTTTGATAAAATGAAGAAAAAAAATTAGTTAGATCTTTAAGGAAGTGTGGATGAAAGATGCAAAAAAGGTGCTGCCGAACATCTGGTATGGTTATATCTTTGTGTTTCCCCCCTCAATTCTCTGATTTTCCCATCACTGGAAACATATTTGCGCGTCCCTATGATCATAGTTGTATCAGTTAAGCTCTTTCTCCTCAAAAGACTTAACACTTTCTTTCTCTTCAAATTTTGATTTACATTTTTTGGCTATGCCCTATGTTCTCTCTTTGATTCTCTCCCTCTCTCTCTTTCCCAATCCAGATCTCCACACAGACACACCTTGCCGATGCAGCCCTGCTGCCGGTCGATGACAGTTGCTGCCCCGTCGAGCTTCCATCCTCCCCTGCTTGCTGCTGCTGCCGCCGGTGAGAGGTAAGATCTTACTTTTATTTTGGTTTTGATGTGATGTTCTATTTGATAATACTGTTGTACGTTATCTGATTTTTCTTAAACCATTTCTTTTTACTTTGCTTTTGTTTTGAATGTAGAATTCTTAGTGGTATTATAACATCATTTTACGATATTTACGATATCATTCTATAGTATAAAATGGTATATTAATTCGTTTAGGTTTAGTGACACCTATATTAACACCATAAATCCAAAAGGTCAATGGTGGGGGGAAATAAAGCAGGGATTTTTTTTAATTGTATTTCTATTTAATTGGGTGGCTCATCCTAAAGGTCAAGCCTTTTTGAACCTTTTGCACAAACTAACAACTGCTTTTTGTTTTGTAGTTGTGAAAGTATATTAGAATTCAAAAGTATTTTTGGATTATTCATTTAAGCAATCTTCCATTGACGAATATTGTTTATCTACCAATTTTTTTAATGTATTTCCATTTAATTGAGTGGCTTCTTTTTATTGTTAAAAAGTAGAGCATTATTCTACATTATCTAATTTGTAGCTTCTTTTTTCTCACAAATTTAATGCATTTTGAAGGTTTAATGGATATGGGGGTTGCATAGGTGTATTCTTGAGAAGTGTGCACTATTTTTTTAGGTTTGAGATGTCAATTTGGTTTTCCCAGCTTAATATTATTGCATATCTACACGCTAGTGCTTTTGTTGTTCTTGGTTGCTCCATGTTGCAGGACCATTCGATTATGTTGTTTATACGAGTTCCCAAATGGACTATAAACAAAGTAAATTTTCCCCAAATTTGGTAGATTGTTTACTCTTAGTTGTGTTAGTAATTTTTTAACTTAAATTAAGAGGTTGCTTATACGATGTCCAAGTTGGACTATTAATTTTGTTGTTGGGAGTATTTTTTAATTTTTAAACAGAGGGATAGTCCTACAAACAAAGGAGATTATGTCCAAAATTTCTAAAATATTTACACGGTGTTGTAAAAATAACTTTAGGACTTAAATTTGTTTTTTATGGATATGATGGATACGATTAGTATTATTATAACTTTTTCATGATAAAGATGAATCAAATCCTACTTTATCTTAGCTAATGATACTATATTTTCTTAATTGCAGATTTGACGTGACGAGAAGTTATTTTTGGGGCGCCATGAACTTTTGACATTTGTAAATGGAATTAGAGACTTCTAAGTCTTTTAACTAGTTTAAGTTATTTTTTTGCGCCATGGATATTTGTCATTTGTAAGGGGATGAGATGTGGGACTTCTACGTCCTTCAACTAGTGTTTAGTTGACAATGTATGTGTACGTGACTTAATGTGAATTTTATTTATAACAATTTAGTTATTTTGTGGATTTAACGAATTTTTTTTAGATAGTAATTTGTTTTTGTTAGATGTTAATTTTGTGCAATTGATAAATAAAAATGCGACTTAAGATTTAATAGTTTATTATTGAAAAATTAATTATTAAGAATCATTTTTCAACAATTAAATTTCGTAGTCAATAGATCTTGAGGGAAGGTACAAATTTGTAGCTAAAAGCTTCTAACGACTAGTTTACTAATAGAATTGGCAACAAAATGCAGACATTTAGCAATGAAATGTTGATCAATTAGCTACAAAACAAATTGTAAGTTTCGTAGTTAAAATCTTCTAACACACTAGTTTACATATATAATTGGCAACAGAATGAAGACATTTAGCAACGAAATTTTGATTAATTAGCTACAAAACAAATTGTAAATTTCGTAGTTAAAACCTTCTAACACACTAGTTTATATATAGAATTGGCAAAGAAATGAAGACATTTAGCAACGAAATGTATGACAATTACCTACGAAACAAATTGTAGCCTAAATATGATAATTGTCCACGAAAATAATTTCGTGGCAAATGACCTAAACAATTCGCAACGAAAGTTAATTTCGTGGCCATATACATTCAGCAACGGGCCTTTTGCCACGAACTTGCTACGAAATAATTTTCGTTGCCAAAAACTATTAGCAACGAAATAGGAACTTTTGGCTACGAAACATTTCGCAGTTAAATGTAAGAATTGTTGTAAATAATCAAAAAATACAAAAATATATTGTTATCACATATTTTAACTCAAAAACAAAATATTTAATTTCACGTGGGATGTTAAAAAATAATATTATGAGATAAAAATATATATTTGTATTTGTATTTATAATTTGTACACACTCAACCACTAGTAATCACTTACACGCATACCAAAATCATGTGTACACAAACTAGCCGTCAGAAATAATGAGATAGTAAAACTGGTTGCTTACTATCTTCTCTTTCGATTCAAAACAAATCAGTTGCAGAAAATTTCTTGAAGTCACAACTGAATAATATCGATTTGACCCAAAATAGTCGTCGGAAATATACAGAAACAAATAAATTTAATTGTACACAACTTTCAACTTGTCTAGCATATAGGTTAATAATACATTAAAAAAATATGTGTAACAAAATATTAGCGGTGAATTAACAACACATAACTTTCAATTTGTCTAGTAGGTGAGTTAACATAATATTTGCATCGATTCGAACCAAAATAGTAGTTCATGATAAAGCAACAAATAGAAAAAAAAATGCGGAGGTTACCTACCGTGATGAAAAATATGAATGGAGAGTTATGTGAATCAAAGGGATCGCCGACTGCTATCTAATACTTGAGATAGTGTAACTTGCGTGAGTTTTTTTTAAAACTTAATAAGGGTAGAGTAGCAATTTTTAATCAAATTTTGACACCGTATAATTTTATACGACCTTGGAGGTGGAATTTTTTTATCCCACTCCTTGTGGGATAACGAACTCACTTTGGATAACTTATTCCATCTCATATACCATCCTAAATTACACCAAACATTGGATAGGATAATTTTATCCAATACGAACTTCTTATACGGCGCATCAAACGAGACCTCAATGTACTAGGCACCACTAAGACCAAGAGTTAGTGTCAATAACTTATCGTTCCCAATGTCTGTATGTGTGTGTTTTGTTTTTTAATATTTATGTTATGTTAGTTCATATTTAGTTGAGTGTATGTGACTGTTAGTTGTATGCTAGGAACATAGGTGTTTGTAAGCCAAGTATGGGAGGATTAGTTGAATTTTTGTATCCTTAAGTTGTTCAGAATACTCGAGTGAGACTTGCATTATTTAAGTTTGGGAATGCATTATACACCAAGAAGCTACAATTGATATATTGTAGCATTATGATCGCATAAATGAAATTCATTAGGAAACTTGCGAGTAGGTTGTTCTATTTTGCAATGGGTTTGTATACCGATTGTTTAGGATAATATATTAGTGGTTGCATAATATTTTGATGCGATTGATGTTTCACAACCTATTTGATGAGTTGTAAACTCATCACCCTCATTCCAAACTTCTTAAAATGATAAAGAATAAACCTAGAGATCCCTAAACCCTTAGATTTATTGGAATTACTTAGGATATTTAAAGACATGAAATTATCAGAAAAGTCTCAAAAATCAATTCAAGGAGCTGATAACTTATTTTAATGCAAATTATAATGAAAGTTAATCATCTACTTCTCGCTTAAGTTTAAAATTTGTATCTAGTAACTAAACATATAATTAGTTAGGGTTGTTGCAAGAATAAATATAAATTCTAAATCGATTCTCATCAGTTAAACATGATTATGAAAATAACATGTCTAAACTACTAAAGAACTATGAGTTGATGTTTGATCCCTCACGCATGCGGAAACCAAAGTATGTAAATAAAAGAAACTAAGATGTAACCATTTAATTAAGATATAAACATGTTAATACAAATGAAATACCCCAATATTTTAAATAAATAAGTTAATTGGAAAAATAATTGCATAAATAAATCTAGATAAGAAATTGAGATTGATACGTTAATTTTAGTGCAAAATTAAATAATTAAGTTAGTGTTAGCTTTGCATGTTATATGACCTTATGGTGCAAATGATTAAATAATGTATTTAATAAATTAATTTGGTGTAGATTAAGTTAAAATAAATTATTCAATAACATTGTGATATTTGTATTTAATTTGACTTTAAATGAGTTATATTTGTATTGGACTTAAGGGTATTTTTAGGAGGCTAAATAAGGTAACAATAGTTGGACAATCCACCCATGGGTTTGGTTAATCATTTTGATAAATTTAGTCATGTTTGGAATAGATTTGGAGTTACATAGGACCATGTAAAAGTAGAGTGAAGGTAAATGACGAAACTTATCATTTAAATAGAAAGTTAAGTTATCGTTAGTCTCATTTTAACATATAAACTTAAACAAAAACCTAGAGTCATGGAGGATAGTTGTGACAAGAAAAGTATAATTGGGGTTTTTAAAAATACCACACAAGACAAGAATTATGCCTTAGTTTCCCCTTCATACTTATATCATAATAATAATATTCATGCATAAATAATATTAAAATAATAATTGATTTAAGTAAACTTGTACAATTCATGTAATTAGCCTTTAAATTAGGTAATTAGTTTAATTGATTAATTGGTATCTAGTTGTGTGAATAGAACTATATTATATATTAAACCTACAATTAAATAATATTCTATTTGACATATTTTTGAATTTAAGAATTTCGTATCCAATTTATGAGAATTACCATATAAAATCAAGGAATCTCGTAAAATTAGGGTTCATTTAGTATTAAGTTAACTAGTACAATTGTTTTCTCATCTCCTCAATTCTTATATTAATTATTGCTTTAATTTGGTATGGGTAAGATTCAATTTATTGGGTTAACAATCCGAGTTTATGAAGAAATCCTTGCGTGAATATGTCTAAAATCATATTCCGAAAGAAATCGTGTCCATAATATATTATGGATTGTGATACATCCTTGACAAACTTATAAGTTTTGACTCTACTATTAAAATAAGTCGTTGGATTTTTCAATATGGAAGAGTATCAATTAAGTTAAGTTTGAGATCAAGAAACAAATAAGACTACGGCGAAAATTGCTATATAGGTTGTGAACTGTTCAATCATAATAAAACTGAAATTTATATCTTTTGTGATTGAGATGAACCGAACTCACCAAACTTACTACGAAGTATAGTTGATCGACATATACAATATATTTATAAACAAATATAAGACATTCTCATATACATGATTCATATTTCAAAATAAGCTAAGACAACCCTTAATTAATAAATAATAAATGTTATAAAACATAGTTTTAATATTAAAACACGAACAAGGTAATTATGGATAAACCATCGAAAGAAGATTATTTCCCCACACTCAGTAACATTTTACTTTAGATAAGAACACCCAATTTCATATTGTTGTGATTGTAAAGCTTCATGGTATATCCCCATTATTTCAAAGATGGGTCCCATTTTTTCTTCCCAATTCAGAGGAAGCTTTTAGTAGAAGTTAAATTCTTATTGTTATGAGGGAAGAACTAAATGTTTTATAAATTTGGTGGGTAATTTAAATTCTTGAAGTTAATTTTAATATATTATTTATAGCTGTGTGTGTAGATATATTTGAGGTTTCATAAGTCTTTGGGTTCAATGAATAATTTGGAAGGACTAAGGTGATATATATTTATGGAATCCTATCTTTATACTCATGTGCTCTCAACTTCTTATTGTGATTCCGTTTGACCAAAACACACATGGAGTCATAGTTTAGGTTGATATGGAAATAGTTATGTCAAGATTTTAAGACCGGGCCAATGAGAATGATAATTTAAGATAAACATAGAAAAATTAGATAACACATAGCACACCATTATTTAGCTTAACTAGAAGATGAATTTTTAAAATTGGAAAATATGTTAACCATGTGTGTGTTTTCTTATCAGATATTTTGTAATGTACATATTCCATATACTTTTCATATTAAAACATATATTGAAAATGTGTTTGTTGTGTATTTAGAAGACTTGGTTTTCTTTTTGTTTTCTTTTTTATTAGATAATATTGCGCTTTCCATTTAAACAAAATCATTCCATTACATGACTGAAAAACCTAACTGGATTAATAAAGTAGATGAGTAATCTACTATTGATTCATGTAATGAAAAAACATTAATTTTAATTTCAAAATCAACCGTCGAAATCGTAAAGGGTCCTTCCCTACCTCTTTAGGGCATATACGACATCCATAGCAGTGACAGTCTTCCTCCTAGCGTGCTTAGTTTAGGTAAAAACATCACGAATCACATTTTCTAAAAAGATATTGAGAAAACCTCTTGTCTCTTCATAGATGAGCCCTCTGATCCTCTTAACATTGCCTCTCCTTGCAAGACTCCAGATGGCAGGCTTAGTGATGCCCTGGATGTTGTCTCTCAGAACGTTACGGTGCCTTTTGGCTCCGCCCTTTCCCAAAATTTTGTCTCTCAGAAGACTTGGTTTTCGATGATACCAAATATTATCTTTAATAAAACTGACCTCAAATTGTAGAAAAAAGTCTAACGTGCCAATCCAATGTTTGAATATAGGCAACATTACCTTATCTCTTCTCCTCAACACTCTAGTAGAAAGTTGGGACCCTTAGTTAAAGAAAATAGACCCTAGAGGGATCCATAAGGTATTACCGAGTTTTTAGAACCTCTATCAGAGCTGAGTACCAGAAGAAAAACTTTGTGTTATGATATAAAGACCTCAGCGACCCACCAAAATGATCAACCAAGGATGGAAACATTGTCAAAAGGTCTCTAGCCTAAGAACGAATGGTGTTTAACCTCATCTTATTAATCACTATGGTATAATTGGGATACGTTAGAGAAGAATCAAACACAATCGCATCTCTTAAGCCACAACACGATTTGGGACCACATGTGCATGATTGATACAACCTCACTAGGTTATGCCTATAACCCCAAACTTAGGAAATCTTGCTAAAAACCAAACATAGCTTCAGAAACTAATATGTCAAGTTAGTGGAAAGTACATCTAGTATTATACCAACCCCCACTCACCACTTACAGTTTGTCCTAAAGCCCTCGACAACCATCACCCCCAATGTACATCTCTTTCCACTTGCACCAAATCCATTTACTGTATAGGCAAAACTCAGCCATGGCTGGCCATGCTTTAACTGTCACTTCTTAGTTGATCATAATTGGTTATGTAAGCAATCCTCAAAGAATGACATAAGTATCAAGCCCAAGTCATAAAATAAACAAAGCAACTGTTAAGAAACATATTTAAAATTTGTATAGAGAGTTGGGATCATTCAAAACTCCCATATTATATTATAAGCATTGCACTTAGGTGACTTAATGCTATGCTAAATCTTGTGAGTCCTAAGTGAGTAAGAGGTATTTAAAGGAGACAATCAGTTGCTTCTTAAGAGCTCTTTAAGCATCGCCAATACCACAAACTTCATATTTCCATCTTAGAATAAGTATAAGATCTTATACCTTTGTATTATTCACTCTCGTGTTTAATATAATCAAGAGTAACGCATAAAAATTGGATGTCGATACCTCAGTATAGGTACTAAACCAATATAAACCCTTATGACTTTGTTATTTATAACATAAAAAAACCCTCCCATTCTAATAAGGCATATTTGGTGAATTAAGGTCCAAACTGATTTTAGTACGATAAGTTTAATGTTCTCTATAGCAACGATTGTCCTCTAAAGTAATTCTACCAATATTTGAATCATGATCTAACCATGAACATAAAAATAGGCTATATAAGAGAATGAAGGGCATGTAGTCTTGTTAAAAGGATATCAAATACCAACTTACCACCATCATACAAGGTCTAATACTCCTTGTACCTGATCTAACCACATCATCTTTTATCTCAGCACACGAGGAAAGGAACTAAGACCAATATCCAGAGAGAAAATGGATAAATTCATGCTCGGGAGTTCCTAAAAGTTCTTCCACGACCTTATAAGTCACAACCATATGTCTCGACCTGGGAGAGGTTGTCCTTCCTAGAAGTCTATTGGAGGATCCAAAGTTATAAAACCATGATACTATGTTATAAAGAAAACATAAGACCGATTAGGTAAGTTTCTTAACTAATACCAATCCCAAACTCCCAACACTATTGAGTTTTGTATTATAGAAAACTTTCTCCCCATTATCTAATGGTGTGCAACATTAAACCCTTCCCCTAATTGGAAAGTTCCTTCTATATGAATATGATATGTTCAAGGATCTTATTATCCAACAACAAACTTACAAGCCTTTGATTTTCTACAAGATTCCTTCGATAAGTTATTATGTGGATCCTGCCCCGAGAGGCACAACCAAATAGTGATTTACCAACATAAAATCATGAAAAATAAGGAATTTCACCAAGTTGGATAGATATTTTATAGGTCACTACATAGAAGCTTAAAAGGTGCAAAAGATAACCATAACCCTCCTGAACATCAGAGAAAGGCAAGAGGATACCCTCGTGGAATACACCAAGAGGTACAATTAAGATTATTTACATAAAGATTATCTTAATGATATTATATTTGTATCTCCTTTTATCACATGACTTACTTTTGAGGCTCTATTAAGGTCATTCAGTAAAATGCCATCTCAATCCATGATTGTTCTATTATAAAGGGTCTCAGAAGTATATGAATGCAAAGGATGTCATATCTTCGAGGAAGTCAAACCTTTACCATACCTCATAACCACAAAAAGAAAAAGGAAGAATGTGTTTTCTTAACTTGGAGAAGCTTCATGTGAAAAGGATGAAGTCAAAAACAAGAAAGAGGGAGAATGGGGTACCAAAATCCAAATATTTCACCCTCTAACACCTACCTTAGAATAGTTCTACTCGATACTAGAACTTTAGTACATATTTTTTGAACCTAGACTAATAAAGTCATCAAAGGATATTCAAAATATTTTTAGTACCAAAGACACTACAACCATAACACTAATGACTATATCCACCTCAAGGAGGTTGTGGAAGAGGTAATTAAGAAGGGATACTTGGAGTTATTTATAGCGAAGCTAGGCAAGACCCACAAAAAGTAAGACAAAACTAAATGATATGAATACTATCTTAGCAGGATTTGCAAGAGGAGGTTTTTGATACTCATACCAAAAATTCCACAACAAGGATGTTAGTAAGGTATTCATTACAATAAACCATGGTAAGGATGCCCTCATGATTATTTTATCGAAGCTGACCTCAACAGGGTCCTTAAACCTTGTGATGACCCTCTAGTTGTTAAGTTGATAATGGGGAATAAAAAAATGTATATAATTCTCATTCATACAATAAGCTCAACCGACATAATTTTCATTGATGATTATAAGGATATGGGCCTCATCGTGAAGGATCTATTGCCAATCATGACCTCACTTCTTTCTTTTAATGAAGAAAGAACATTCTCCAGTAGGTATATAAACAATTAGAGCCTAAAACCACTATACCACCTTGTGTAATAAGTTTTTTTGGTGGACCTTCCCTTAGTCTACAATGTCATTCTTGGAAGGACTTCACTTAATTCGTTAGATGCAGTCATTTATACTAGAAGGACGTTTATGGATTTCCTACCCCTTTTGGGACTAGAGAGGTCCTTAGAAAGAAAAAGTGTAACACCCAGTATATTATAATACCAATGTTGATCAAGTCTAATTATTAAATTATACATGGTGTTAAATTAATTAAATATCATTCTTAGCATGAGAGAAAATAATAGATAAAAATATACAAATTGAGTGAGATATGAATAACCTCAAAATAAATAAATATGAAATGGAATCAATCACCACCAATAACTATAGTAATAAAAAGACAAGGTCTGACATCATAATAACTCAACAAAACTTTGAATAACATGCTAACACCAGAAGTCTCAAATCCACCAACATCATAATAATGATAAACTAATTATAAATGTCTACTGAGGTAAAGGAGATAAACATCACATCACTAAAACACATAAAAATAAATGATAGGTCCCATCACCTACATCTCATAAATATGGTGGTGCTTAGGACGATGAGTTCGTGATCAAAAGAGAGGAAACTAAATCTGACGTGCTGCTGGAGCACCTGAAAATAACACGACGGGTTAGACCCGCCACAAGGTAAAAATCTACATAACCTAAATAAATAATGCTAACAATCATGTATATAAATAATAAATCCATGGCTTCTATTAAGTATGTGATATCTCATATTTCCTATCATAAATTTTATAAAATCTTTTAGAAACATACTGGCTCCCGAAAATCCATAAATCACTAGATTAACCAATAAATAATAATGATATCCCTATAATCAATAGTGCCTAGACATGAACTAACTAATGATATCACTATCACATTAACTCATAAACCAAGACTACCCCCAACTAATTAATAAGGTCACTAATACACCAAATAATATACCATGACTAACACCCGACTAACTAATGGGATGACTAGCACATATGTCCGTCGTTTTATCGAGAATAGACTATAATCAACTTTAACTATCACTTGAATAATTAATGAGGACACTATCACAAATTTTCACCATTTTTATTGAACACGTAATCATAGACATGATCCAACAATTCCACCCCATCCATAAGAATATCAATAACCATAAAACCACGACTCCGTACGGGGAGATGCATAAACCATAATTACTCGCTTCAGGCCCTCCCTATAATATTAGTCTATTGAGATCGTTAAAACTTTTGTAAAATTCCCATCTTTCATTCCAATACGACTACATTTATATAAATTCATAACTTTTATCTTATATCATCATATTATTTCTAAAAGGGCAAAATAACATTATGTTCGAGAAGTTTAATCCATACATTCAATATCTACATTTTCATTTTGGTTGCTTACTGGTTCATGGAAAGGGATGAACAACATATGAAAACCAACAAAATCATCTTACTTCTAATAACATATGTGAATCGAATTCCGAGATCAGTTTAATCGAATAACTACTACTAAAGCGTATCGATCTAATAATATTCATATATCTTTAACTTTTTCATAAAAGATTACCATTAGACTTTATCAAGAACATTCGAGGGTTTAAATTTGAAATTGTTACATTACATATATCAGATAAGTTATGATTTTAACATTATGTTCAATTGAGTGATAATAAAATTACAAAAGAGATAGAATCGAACATGTTATTATTCAATTAAACTTTTCGAATAATCACTAATATAATTCCCAATGTAAATTATTCTATACAAAACAATAATAATTTCCAATATATAAGTTTAAGATGGAACAACATACTAGATTAATCATAAAATTAGTCTTATACGAGATTTATTTATAGGTTATTATAAGTGATTCATAATCCAAAATAATTATATAAAAAAGGCTACAACCTAATTATCTCTAACTTCTACTAGAAGTTAAAATAGGGTTTATGTAGAAATTAATAGTTATATACATGAAAGGGGAATAGTAGATTTTATCTTGCCTTATAGTGTAGAATTGGTTATGATGATTTCTTTCTTGAACTATGTTTAAAATTTCCTTTAAGTTAAAACAAGTGAAATGAGAATAAATGTGCCTTTAAAACAACATAAATAGAGCAACCAACGAGGGGTCCGTGGCCTAGCCGCAATCGCTACTGCCAACCCAAGCAGTCATGCCGCATTCCATTTTTCTTTTATTTTTATTACCCAAAAGCCCTTATTTACCCAATTCCAACTCATTTTATTCTAAGAATCTTAGCTTTCTAAAAACTGGGTCACCAAGTAAACACAAAAAAATCTTATTAGACTTCGGTGTAAATCCATATTTCAACCTGTTATCCCAGAAATATATCGAGGAAGGAGGGGTGAATTGAGTATTATAAATAAAATGGAAATTAAAATTTTTTCAAAATTATCTCTTAAAATATTAATTGCAATAGGATTATTCAATAAGTAATGAAGCAATTAATCAAAAATAGGTAATAAGGCTAAAAATGTTAATAGCAACATTAAAGAAATAGTTTAGAAAGACGTTGTAAACCTAGGTTTTAATGTCGTTATGCCTTTCCTTCATCCACTTTCGAGATGGTACCCGAGAAACTTAACTCTTTTCGATTCACTAAGGTAGAACCACAACCTCAAAAGAACTTGTCACACATTGAAATCGCAACCAACAAAACGCTAAACTCGTCCTTGTTCAAGCGATATGCAAGCAAGAACTTAAGGTTTAATCCCACGTTGACTCCCTGCACCTATGTCACTAATAAGTGAAGACATAATAAAGTTCAATTGTAGTAACAACATCATAATCGAAGTGTAAAATAAATTGTGCTTAAATAATCAACAATGGTGAAATGGGTTTTTACTTTATCTCTTTAGAAAGTAAAGTTTCAAACAATCACAAGAAAAACATTTAAATGGTTAAACTTTTATATCTTTAGCACAACTGGGGTAAGGTATTGGGAACTTTTCTAAAGGGAGTTTGGACTGGAACTTTTAATCAGGTGGGTTTACCTGAAGCTTTTGCTGTAACAATTTTTTTAGGACTAAAACTACCATATAGGTTTTTGGATTTGACTTATCTCTATAAAAACTTAGGGATGGAATGACAAAAGCTTAGTATTGGAACTCTTAATCTTTTGATGTTGTTGTAATTTATTACATGTTTTGGAAATGAGGCTAAAGGTTATATACATTTAAAAAAACTAGTCGTGAGGGGGTAGGTTGGTAATATGAGGGATCTTTGGGATTTTGAAATTCAAAATAAAATGGTAGAAAATTGTTTCCTAAACTACCCTTGGGGTCATTTCTACATATATAAAGTCAAAACTATATCAACAAAGTTTTTGGTAGTTTGTTTGCAGTTTGTTCTTGCTTTTGTGAGATTGTTTACTTCTTTACAAATAATTCTAAACCTTTGAAATCTAGGAAGATTTTTCCTTAATTTTATTGGTCTTTTGTATTTGAATGATAATTCTTAAAATTAGACTTGATCTTGATTTGTTTTACTTGATTGTTCTTGCATTTGATGGGAAAGTTACTTTCATGGCTTATATATTATCTTGCATTTCTTGTGATCTTGAGGTATCTCAGTTGCAAAGATCGTATGATCCTTGTGTTATACTTCACCATGTATTGAGTGCGTCTTTTTTATCTCAAGTACATTAGAGAGAAGATAGTGAAGTGTGATCACATATCAATTGTGTTATCATAAAAAATTCTTTTCTTCGAAATACTTTAGGTTTAACAATCCATCTCTTTTTTATGATGACAATAAAATTGACACTACATCAAAAAAGCTAAATTTTCACCGTTGTACCGGCCAACCTTGTCATGGTCATTGATCGTGATAAAAAAATATACGTTTTTGTCACGGTCATTGATCATGACAAGTCCATGACAACGGTTTATCACGGTTATTGACCGTGAAAAGTCCGTGATAAGTGTAGTTGTCACAGACTTGTAATGATCAATGACCATGACATTTTTAAAGTGTTGTCACGGTCAAAGACCTTAACAGGTCCGTGACAAGTCTTATAATTTGTAATACCCCGTACTTTTGGCTATATTCATTTTGGGGATTAATTAATTAAATGCGTATTAATTGGAAATTAATCCGGGTTATAAATACTAATGAGATGCGAATTGGTATTTGATTATGTGCATATATGATTATATATGTATTTGGTATTATAAAATTTGTCGTGAGATTTATATACGGCATTTTAGAAATTTTGTTGAGACGCGTGGGACCGCCGCGTCACGGTATAATATTTTGATAATAAAAGTGAATTTAAAATCTATAATCCATATGGTCGTTTTGAGTGCGCCAACGCGTCCGGAAGGGTCGAGATAGTCAAAAAACACTACCCGGGGGTGTAGTTTGGGTCCCGGGGTATTTTTAGGCCATACCGGCAACTTAAAGGGTATTTTGGTAATTTTACATTTTTAGGAATTAAAAGTGACGAAAATTAGAGATGTAAATATGATGTGGATTTAACCCATTAAGCCCATTAACCAAACCATATTAACCTAGAAATCTACGTAGGTTATCATTTAGGTTTTCTAAGTTCCCAAATCAAAACCCTAGCCACCTTAAGCCACCATTGGAGAAGGAGCTTGGAGAAGGAGAGAAAGAGAGAAAATTCTACAGAGATTCTTCACCAAATCAACACCAAATCCGGAAACAAACAAGGCAAGTTGTTTAATTATGTTTAACTTCAGCAAATGTTCTTTCCATGTTAGAAAATTGAAGATTTATAATTGTTATTGGAAGATGAATGAAACCCGTGATTAATTGGACTTAGGTTCTGAATATTGAGGATAAATTGCATGTAGAATAGTTTGGAGACGATTAATCTGATGTTAATACATGATTGGGTGAAAGAAAAACGAATTAAATTCTGGGATTTGATGATGATATGTAGTTAGGGTTCATGTTCTTGAGATATTTGGAAAAAGTGTAGAAAGTTGTAAAATTAATTGATGTTAGGATGGATTGATCGCTTAAAAACATGTTAGGATGTGACTAGATATGTTTAGTATTGATTATAGACCTTTAAACTATTGTTGGGACTTAGTTTAGAAGATTTGAGGTGTTAAAATGGATGAAAAACGATTTGGGGAAAAATCTGGGCCGAAACTGGTAGCTCGTTAGAAGCAACCCCCAGGTCGTTCGAACGAACTCGTTCGAACGAGCTTCTAACGAGTTGACCAGCTGTTGCTAACGAGTAGGGATTTCGTTCGATATCTCGTTCGAACGAGATATCGTTAGAAGGTACAGTTCGTTCGAACGAACTGGGACCTCGTTCGAACAGCCTCGTTCGAACGAGACTTCTAACGAGTTGGCAGAGGAATCTCATTCGAACGGTCTCGTTCGAACGAGACTTCTAACGAGTTGACAGTTTGGTCCTTTTTGGACTGTTTTGATTTTTGGAGTCCCGTAAACTTATTCGAGGATATAGATATCATTCCGTAGATGTAGTAATGATAGAATTGGGACATTTGGGTATTTATGAGAAGGAATTTACATACGAGAGTGTATTACATGGACGTTTTGGGTTGAGACGTGAGTGTCCACTACGACGTGAGATAATTATGGCGCGTACAATTACAAACCGAAACAGTATAAATTGTGATAATTATAAGTTAGTATGAGAATATGTACTACGATGAAAATACGGTATTACTAAAACGCGTGTTTACTTAGTATTGGTATATGATTGTGTGTATGACATATCTACCATACTTGCTATCACGGGAGGTTGCGTTCGCTTAGGACCCTCTAATCCTTGTGTGCCTACGGGGGGGATATAGACTGGTACCTCGATGAACATAGGTCATAGAAAGACTTATTGGGATATTAATAAGTCCGCTGACCGTGGGAGCGTAGGTATGTGCGTGACCCATGTGATGGTGACTGTGTTCGCCTCAACTATTTGTGATTTATGTTATCTGAACTATTCCTGAGAGATTCGGAATATGTGATCCTTATGTACGTGATGTACCGAGATGGATAGCAGAGTATGTGTGCACCGCAGCTTAGTTCTCGGGGTGCTTGTATTGTATATTTACGATGTGACTAATATACATTTAATTAATGAGAATCCTCATGTTAATGTTGTAAATATATTACGGTATTGTTTCGAGAAATATAACGAGTAACTGATAGTTATATATATTGCATATTGAGTATCTGAGTTTACGTTAAACCTCTATTTAATTACCAGCGTTATTATGTTTATGGAACCGAGTATTATGGGTAGGACCTTTGGCAGTCTAGCTAGATATGTCGTCACTTAGCTAGTGGTTCATATCGTTGTAGATGGGTATTTGCGTTAGGAGTGCACAGTTAGACGAGAGGTGAGAATATAATGTGAGTGCACGTCCTAACATGTACTTTGCATTTAATGTTTTAAATGTTTTTAAAGCACTTGCAGGTTTTTAAAATATAACTCTACATTCGGGCTCTGACCCGTTTGCTTTTCAAATCTTTTTCTTGTAAAAACATTTTAGGTGCCCAGCCACAGGGACACCAAGCATAGGATACTCCTTCAGGTGACGAGCTGTAGCGGTTTGTGGAAGCTACAGGGATTTGCATGTAGACGCTTCTATCTTTTGGATTCCAGAGTCACTATCTATCAGTTGTAGGGCATGTTGCCCATTTCTATTTAGAGACATCTTTTATATTTCAGTTTTCAGACTTTAGCATGTTTTATTTCAGTTTCGGTTATTTATTTCAGTATGGGATTGTAGTGAGGAGTTTTCCTCCAGACTTTATTTACTCTATTGTGATGGTTATTTGTTTTACTTCAGTATGGTGAATGGTGTTATTTATTTCTTCATTACACTTGTTGCATGTTAATCAGACTTAAATTAAAATTTGGCAACTTACTTTTTAAATACTAGGTGGTTAGTAATAATAAAATGTTTTCGACAGTGATGCTATTAACTGAGCCAACTTGGCAGTTTGAATTAATTTAATAAAGGAGTAGCTACCCAGTATTTAATTAGTCGGGGTGTCATAGGTGGTATCAGAGCATCAGGTTCTAGTGTCCTTTAGGATATGTACAGCTATTATTTTTCCGCTACGTTTCTTTGATATAGAGCCCTATATTTTAGGACTGTTGTACTCTTTTTGTGTATGCTTCGTTCTTCAGCTATATTAAGTTTATAACCGTGAACTTATAAACTTTGTTCTTATTTCAGATGCCTCCACGACGTGCACGACGAGTTCCCAGGGATGCAACGCCCGAACCCCAGCCCGCTCCAGTTCAGGGCATGATGAACGCCGCTGAGGTTGCAGCTATAGTAGCCCAAGCGATAAATGCCGCGATTGCCGTGATTCAGCAGGCACCGCCTCAGGTGCCGGTTGCCGCGCCAGCACAGGTTAATGCATTCCCGTCTGCTTGGGAGCGTGTACGAGATGCTTTTCAGAAAGCGCATCCGCCAGAGTTTGCAGGTAGCTTAGATGTGGTGGTCGCGAGCCAATGGAGGAAGGACATACAGAGGCATTTGAGGATGCATGAGTGCACTGATGTTCAAAAATAGGTGCTAGCTACTTTCAAGCTAGTAGGATCTGCACTACAGTGGTGGGAGTCTATTACCACCGCGGAGGAGAGGGATACCCTCACGATTCAGGAGTTCTGGGTGCGGTTTGACCGCAAGTACTTTCCGTCCGCAGTTCATACAGAGATGAGGAGAAAGCTGATGAGTTTGAAGCAGGAGGGCAAGACAGTGGCCGAGTATGAGGCTGAGTTCACTAACCTGTTGAATATCGTTCCAGACGAGATTCCAACAGAGAAGAAGAAGATTGAGAAGTTCACCGACGGGTTGAATTGGAGGATCCGTCAACATCTGCTAGGGAACCTATCGTTGGCCACTTATTCTGATGTGGTTAACGCAGCATTGTTACACTGCCAGGACCACCGTTTTCATATGGCCGAGGGCAAAAGGTCGGGAGAGTCTAGCCATCAGGGCAGGACTAGAGGACATGGTGCCAACGGGGCACAATCTAGTCAGGGGCAGAGACAGAATGAGCAGGGTACCCAGCAGGGGGATAATAAGAGGTTCCAGGCAGGGAACTACAGGCAGGGACCGGGAGGTTTCCGTCGAGACCATCAGGGTCCAAACGTCCATCAGGGCCAACAGGGACAGAATGGGCAGCAGTTTCACCAGGGCCAGCAGGGCCAAGGGAAGAACGGTAACGGCCACCAGGGCCGGGGGCAGCAGGGGCAGAGGGGAGGGAATTTCCCAGGGAAGTGCTTTGTTTGTGGCAAGACCGGCCATAAGAAGCAGGATTGTCCTGATAGGGGCAGGGCCCCACAGCAGCAGCAGCAGGGTGCTCGCCAGGAGCCGCAGAGACCTATGTTTCCCGCAGCTCTTCCCGCACCGCCGCAGATGGCAGCATTGCCACCCATTCCAGTAGTCCCAGCTCAGCAGGGGTAGCTACAGTATGGACGTGTCTACAACGTCCACCAGGCTGCAGTTCCACAGGCACCGCCTGCGATCGAGGGTACGTTTCCTATCCATGGCACTATGGGTCAGGTGTTATTTGATACGGGTGCTACACACTGTTTTATAGCTACACACTTCGCGAAAGCTTTAGGATTGTTAGCTACGGCAGAGAGCACAGTGACGTGTGTCGACTCACCATTAGGGAGTGGGTCACTTATTTTCTTTATATGCCGGGGAGTGGGGGTAGAGATTGGTGGTTTGGTATTGCCTGCAGACATGTTAGTGTTAGACATGCATGTTCACGATGTGATCATCGGTATGGATTGGCTCGTAGCATATAGGGCCATGATTGATTGCTTCAGCAGGAGCATTGTTTTTGCCATTCCGGGGCAAGAGATGTTTGTAGTGGCGATGCCTCGCCCAGAGGGAGGATCGACCGCTCATCTATATTACATTGAGGAGGATACCTCTAAGGAGGTTGTGATTCCTTTGGATTCGATCCCGGTTGTCAGGGAGTATTCAGATGTGTTTCAGGAGATACCAGGCTTACCACCCAGTCGAGAGATAGACTTCGTTATAGATTTACTACCGGGTACGAGACCTATAGCACGTGCACCATACCGTATGGCTCCAGCTGAGATGAGGGAGCTACGGGATCAGATAGAGCAGCTGTTAGGTCAGGGCTTTATTCGCAGGAGTACCTCACCTTGGGGCGCTCCAGTTCTGTTTGTGAAGAAGAGGGATGGTTCACTGAGATTGTGTGTGGACTACCGAGAGTTGAATAAGGTCACGATACGGAATAAGTATCCGTTGCCTCGAATCGATGACTTATTCGACCAGTTGAGAGGAGCTTCTTTCTTCTCGAAGATTGATTTGAGATCGGGATACCATCAGTTGCGTATCAGGGAGGAGGATGTCTCGAAGATCGCGTTCTTGTCGAGATATGGTTCTTACGAGTTTTGGGTTATGCCTTTCGGCTTGACCAACGCTCCAGTAGTGTTTATGGACTTGATGAACAGAGTGTTCAGGGATTTCCTAGACCAGTTTGTCATTGTCTTCATTGATGATATTCTGGTTTACTCTCAGACAGAGGAGGAGCACGTCGAGCATTTGAGGCAGGTTTTGCAGACACTTCGTCAGAACGAGTTGTATGCAAAATATGAGAAGTGCGGGTTTTGGCTGAAGGAAGTCCAGTTTTTGGGGCATATCATTTCTGACCGGGGAATATCTGTTGATCCGGGGAAGGTGTCAGCGGTGAGGGAGTGGGGACAGCCCACGACACCAACTGAGATCCGTAGTTTCTTGGGTCTAGCAGGATACTACAGGAGGTTTATTCGGGGTTTCTCGGAGATAGCAGGTCCTTTGACACATCTTACTCGTAAGGGTGTGCCCTACATCTGGAGTGATGCCTGTCAGTTGGCATTCAATGAATTGAAGGACAAATTGACCTCAACACCTGTGTTAGCATTGCCGAGACCGGGAGTTGAGTATTTGGTTTATACCGATGCGTCTTTGCAAGGACTTGGAGGTGTATTGCAGCAGGAGAGACAGGCCATAGCTTGTGCTTCCCGTAAGCTTAAGCCTCATGAGAAGAATTACCCCACCCATGATTTGGAGTTGGCAGCAGTGGTATTTGCCTTACGGATTTGGAGGCACTATCTTTTGGGGGAGAAGTTTCAGCTATTCACGGACCACAAGTCACTATAGTATCTTTTCACGCAGAAGGAATTGAATATGCGGCAGCGTAGGTGGCTTGAATTTGTGAAGGACTACCAGTTCGACATCCAGTACCACCCGGGTAAGGCTAACGTGGTAGCAGACGCGTTGAGCCGTAGGCCAGCAGATGAGGTGGCAGAGGTGTGGAAAGCAAAGTGGAAGGAATTGGGACACCAGGATGCAGTGGCCCGATCTTTCATGTCTGTGATGACCGTTACACCGCAGATTGTCACGAAAGTAGTACAGGCACAAGCTAATGACTCGTTCTGTCAGGAGCAGATAGTTCGATTACTTGCAGAGGGAGCCGAGTCCTATATCGTTAGCTCAGACGGGGGATTGCGCTTCAATGGGAGATTGGTAGTTCCGGAAGGGGAAGAGTTGCGGCACGATGTGATGGCAGAGTCGCACGGCTCACGGTTCGCGGTACATCCCGGAGGGGACAAAATGTACCAAGACATGAGACAGCAGTATTGGTGGAGCGGTATGAAGAGAGATATCGCTGAGTTTGTCTCGAAATGCGCCACTTGTCAGCTTGTAAAAGTGGATCATCAGAGACCAGCTGGATTATTACAGCCGTTGGAGGTCTCGGTGTGGATGTGGGAGAGGATATCCATGGACTTCATTACGGGGTTGCCTACGTCGCAGAGGGGTCACGACTCCGTTTGGGTAATTATGGACAGGTTGTCCAAGGTCGCTCACTTCTTACCCGTAAGGAATGACTACACTACGGGACAGAATGCCCAGCTCTTCATTTCAGAGATTGTGAGACTTCATGGTGTGCCCCTAAATATCGTGTCTGACAGAGACAAGATATTTGTTTCGAGGTTTTGGGAGAGTTTCCAGGAGGTAATGGGAACGGAATTGCGGTTGAGTACGGCTTATCATCCGCAGACTGATGGGCAGACAGAGCGCACCAATCAGATGTTGGAGGACATGCTACGCATGTGCATTATTGACTTCGGGGGTGGATGGGAGCAGTACCTTCCACTGGTGGAGTTTTCTTACAACAACTCCTATCAGTTCACGATTGGCATGGCTCCGTTTGAGGCATTGTACGGTAGGCCTTGTCGTTCCCCAGCATGTTGGTTAGAAGTGGGGGACAACAAACTACTTGGGCCGGAAGTGATTCAGGATACTTCGGCAAGGATTGAGTTGATTCGGAGTCGCATTCGGGTAGCTCAAGACAGGCAGAAAAGTTATGCTGATCCGAAGAGGTTTTTCAGGGAGTTCAAAGTGGGGGACCAGGTTTTGCTCAGGGTATCTCCGATGAAGGGGATTATGCGTTTCGGGAAGAAGGAGAAGTTGGCACCGAGGTATGTGGGGCCGTTTCCTATTATTGAGCGGATCGGACCGGTTGCGTATATACTTGGACTACCGGAGCACTTGCATCGAATGCACGACGTGTTTCATATTTCCTCGCTGAGGAAATACCTTAGAGATAATTTGGCTCATTCTCACATTGCTGTGGAGGACATCGATCTCCAGCCGGATAGCTCCTACGAGGAGGGGCCAATTGCTATTTTGGACCGAAGCGAGAGGAAACTGCGGTCAAAGATAGTCCCGTTAGTGCGTGTTGAGTGGCGACATCACAATGTCGAGGAGTCCACATGGGAGCGTGAGGAGGAGATGCACGAGCGTTATCCAGAGCGGTTTTAGCAGGTACTTTCTAGTTTCGAATTTCGGGACGAAATTCAGTTATTAGGGGGGAAGTATGTAATACCCCGTACTTTTGGCTATATTCATTTTGGGGATTAATTAATTAAATGTGTATTAATTGGAAATTAATCCAGGTTATAAATACTAATGAGATGCGAATTGGTATTTGATTATGTTCATATATGATTATATATGTATTTGGTATTATAAAATTTGTCGTGAGATTTATATACGGCATTTTAGAAATTTTGTTGAGACGCGTGGGACCGCCGCGTCACGGTATAATATTTTGATAATAAAAGTGAATTTAAAATCTATAATCCATATGGTCGTTTTGAGTGCGCCAACGCGTCTGGAAGGGTCGAGATAGTCAGAAAACACTACCCGGGGGTGTAGTTTGGGTCCCGGGGTATTTTTAGGCCATACCGGCAACTTAAAGGGTATTTTGGTAATTTTACATTTTTAGGAATTAAAAGTGACGAAAATTAGAGATGTAAATCTGATGTGGATTTAACCCATTAAGCCCATTAACCAAACCATATTAACCTAGAAAGCTACGTAGGTTATCATTTAGGTTTTCTAAGTTCCCAAATCAAAACCCTAGCCACCTTAAGCCACCATTGGAGAAGGAGCTTGGAGAAGGAGAGAAAGAGAGAAAATTCTACAGAGATTCTTCACCAAATCAACACCAAATCCGGAAACAAACAAGGCAAGTGGTTTAATTATGTTTAACTTCAGCAAATGTTCTTTCCATGTTAGAAAATTGAAGATTTATAATTGTTATTGGAAGATGAATGAAACCCATGATTAATTGGACTTAGGTTATGAATATTGAGGATAAATTGCATGTAGAATAGTTTGGAGACGATTAATCTGATGTTAATACATAATTGGGTGAAAGAAAAACGAATTAAATTCTGGGATTTGATGATGATATGTAGTTAGGGTTCATGTTCTTGAGATATTTGGAAAAAGTGTAGAAAGTTGTAAAATTAATTGATGTTAGGATGGATTGATCCCTTAAAAACATGTTAGGATGTGACTAGATATGTTTAGTATTGATTATAGACCTTTAAACTATTGTTGGGACTTAGTTTAGAAGATTTGAGGTGTTAAAATGGATGAAAAACGATTTGGGGAAAAATCTGGGCCGAAACTGGTAGCTCGTTAGAAGCAACCCCCAGGTCGTTCGAACGAACTCGTTCGAACGAGCTTCTAACGAGTTGACCAGTCGTTGCTAACGAGTAGGGATTTCGTTCGATATCTCGTTCGAACGAGATATCGTTAGAAGGTACAGTTCGTTCGAACGAACTGGGACCTCGTTCGAACAGCCTCGTTCGAACGAGACTTCTAACGAGTTGGCAGAGGAATCTCGTTCGAACGGTCTCGTTCGAACGAGACTTCTAACGAGTTGACAGTTTGGTCCTCTTTGGAAAGTTTTGATTTTTGGAGTCCCGTAAACTTATTCGAGGATATAGATATCATTCCGTAGATGTAGTAATGATAGAATTGGGACATTTGGGTATTTATGAGAAGGAATTTACATACGAGAGTGTATTACATGGACGTTTTGGGTTGAGACGTGAGTGTCCACTACGACGTGAGATAATTATGGCGCGTACAATTACAAACCGAAACAGTATGAATTGTGATAATTATAAGTTAGTATGAGAATATGTACTACGATGAAAATACGGTATTACTAAGACGTGTGTTTACTTAGTATTGGTATATGATTGTGTGTATGACATACCTACCATACTTGCTATCTCGGGAGGTTGCGTTCGCTTAGGACCCTCTAATCCTTGTGTGCCTACGGGGGGGGGGGGGGGGGGGGGATATAGAATGGTACCTCGATGAACATAGGTCATAGAAAGACTTATTGGGATATTAATAAGTCCGCTGACCGTGGGAGCGTAGGTATGTGCGTGACCCACGTGATGGTGACTGTGTTCGCCTCCACTATTTGTGATTTGTGTTATCTGAACTATTCCTGAGAGATTCGGAATATGTGATCCTTATGTACGTGATGTACCGGGATGGATAGCAAAGTATGTGTGCACCGCCGTTTAGTTCTCGGGGTGCTTGTATTGTATATTTACGATGTGACTAATATACATTTAATTAATGAGAATCCTCATGTTAATGTTGTAAATATATTACGGCATTGTTTCGAGAAATATAACGAGTAACTGATAGTTATATATATTGCATATTGAGTATCTGAGTTTACGTTAAACCTCTATTTAATTACCAGCGTTATTATGCTTATGGAACCGAGTATTATGGGTAGGACCTTTGGCAGTCTAGCTAGATATGTCGTCACTTATCTAGTGGTTCATATCGTTGTAGATGTGTATTTGCGTTAGGAGTGCACAGTTAGACGAGAGGTGAGAATATAATGTGAGTGCACGTCCTAACATGTACTTTGCATTTAATGTTTTAAATGTTTTTAAAGCACTTGCAGGTTTTTAAAATATAACTCCACATTCGGGCTCTGACCCGTTTGCTTTTAAAATCTTTTTCTTGTAAAACCATTTTAGGTGCCCAGCCACAGGGACACCAAGCATAGGATACTCCTTCAGGTGACGAGCTGTAGCGATTTGTGGAAGCTACAGGGATTTGCATGTAGACGCTTCTATCTTTTGGATTCCAGAGTCACTATCTATCAGTTGTAGGGCATGTTGCCCATTTCTATTTAGAGACATCTTTTATATTTCAGTTTTCAGACTTTAGCATGTTTTATTTCAGTTTCGGTTATTTATTTTAGTATGGGATTGTAGTGAGGAGTTTTCCTCCAGACTTTATATACTCTATTGTGATGGTTATTCGTTTTACTTTAGTATGGTGAATGGTGTTATTTATTTCTTCATTACACTTGTTGCATGTTAATCAGACTTAAATTAAAATTTGGAAACTTACTTTTTAAATACTAGGTGGTTAGTAATAATAAAATGTTTTCGACAGTGATGCTATTAACTGAGCCAACTTGGCATTTTGAATTAATTTAATAAAGGAGTAGCTACCCGGTATTTAATTAGTCGGGGTGTCACATAATTAAAATCCTAGGTGCCTTTTTTTCCGACCATTTCCTTTCCCTTCTTTTTCTCTTTCTAGCTCGTGAGACGGTTCTCTCTCTCTCTGCTTTCAGGTCATCTCTCTCTCTCTCTCTCTCTACTTTGTGTGTGTGTGTGTAGTGGTGGGGCAGGGCGGAGGGGGGACAGGTGCGTGTGTGTGTGTGTAGTGATGGGTTGGGGGTGGGTTGGGGGGGGGGGAGCAGGGGGTTTGGCAGAGGTGGGGCAGTGGGGGTGGAGGTAGGTTTGTGTGTGTGTGTAGGTGTATGGGGGTGGGGGGCACGGTGTAGCGTGTGTGGGGGTGGTGTTAGTTGGGTATTTTAGGAATTTAATTAATTGGACATTATAAATATTGACTGGGTATTTTTAGGTTAGGGCTTGCAATTGATTGGTATTGTTATTTGTTAATGTTGATTAGGTGGTGTTAGTTGCGATTGAAATTAATAGGTATTGTTAATATTTCGTGAATCTTATTGTTTAGAGAATGAAATTAATTTGACATTATAAATATTATTTGTGTATTGTTATTGAGGTTTAAAATTGGTTAGGAATTGTTAATGTTGATTGGGTGTTATTATTTAGGGCTTGAAACTAATTAGGTTTGTATATATATCATCAGGGATTTTAACGTCTAAACAATATTTATGGGGGGAAGTGTGTGTGGGGTGTGTGTGTGTGTGTGTGTGTGTGTGTGTGTGTGTGTGTGTGTGTGTGTATAAGTGTGGGGGTGGGGGAGGCAGTGGGGTGTGTGTGTGTTTTGTGAGAGTAAAGTCCATGTGTGTGTGTATGTTTTTCAATTATATAAATCATAACTGTTTCTTGATATTGAATTGCATTAATGGTATTGATATTGATATTGAATTGAATTGCATTGGTATTGATATTTTTATATTGAATTGAATTGAGTTGGACAAGTTGGATTACACACGTAGATATTTAAATTAAATTGTCTTAATAACTACCTTATCTAAATGAAAGGGTATCGCGCACGCCGGGGGGGGGGGGGGGGTTCATTGGTTGGATTTAACTTCGGTTAGACATTCCAGGCACAAAATTTAGTGATGGCTAGAAGTGACAACTCAAACCTTTAATATAATTAACATGGTTCTAATGTAGTATCATATTTCAAGAGAAGTCACATAGTTTTACCATCCCCTTAACTACTGATGAAATGGACTAAAACATTTTATAGTTCTTAGGCATACTTTAAATTAAATGAGACACACTTTAAATTATATAATTAAATGAAACATACTTTAAATTACTTATAGTGCTTATAGATACTAGACTTCTAGTTCTCATACGTACGCATTCAATATCCCTTAGACCCGTTAGAGAGCCATTACCCCTATAATTAGATCTCTCGAATTGTCCCGTTTAGACAGTTCGGAACTGCATAGTTCTATATAATAATATTCTTAGTGGCTTAAACTTATTACTTTCGGGGGAAGTTCTGCAGCCATATCTTAATGTTCTCTGGGTACATACTAGATGATGCGATGTTAAGTGTTATTTCAATTGATAAATTTAAATAACATTCACACTTGCGATCTATGTCGTGTACTTGGAGAACTATGGGGATATGTTGCCGAATTTTCCTCAAATTGGAACAATGTGCATGACCTGTTAAATATATTACAAAAATATGAGGCCTTGGATGGGATAGGACCACTCACCCTTTAGAGGAGATGGAGGCAATATGAATTAATATTATAAATTGAATTTCAATTTCAATTTCAAATTAAAATTGAATTTGAATTTGAATGCGCGAATAAATTTACACATAGAAACTAGCCTTCTAGTTATTATGTTTACACATTCAATTGGGGATTGTTTATACTAATGGGAACTAATATTCACACTTTTGTTTATGCTAATCTATTAATATACTATTTTTACCCATAATAGGTAGTTGTGATGGGATATCCTAAATACAAAGAGTGGATCGATGAGACAAATAAAATAAGGGATGTGTTTCGCAGAGGTGCTAATGAATTTGTGAAATACGTAAAGAGATGTCATAATGATGAAGAATTTCCGTGTTTGTGTGCTAGGTGTAAGAATGGTAAGGTGTTTGAGTGGAAAACAGTTGAACTACATTTGTTAAGATGGGGTATGCAAGATAGTTATCGAATTTGGGTTTTTCACGGGGAATCAAAAGTTCATTTTATTACCTACCAACCTTCACAATAACCTTCAACAAGTAGGATAAATGTAAAAGGGGAGGTTGAAAATGTAGATCATAATATGCTAGAGGATTTAATGAATGATGCGTATGGAGTTCATGAAGTGGAAGAGAATGAGGTAATTGAAGATGTACAAGGTTCAAGTGCTCATAAAGATATCGAGATAAACCTTGATGATGAGTACCAAAGTTTAAAATTTAAGGAAAGCTAGCCATTATACTCTAGCTGTGAGAAACATAAAACTTTACATTATATGGTTGGTTTTCATAGTTTGAAGACCCAATATAGTTTGTTTGGCAATAACGTGACATGAATTTTGAATTGGGTGAAGGGCGTGCTACTTAAGAAGAATACGCTTCAAAACAACTATCCTACTATGAAAAATAGTTTGAAATGTTTGGTAATGAAGTATAAATCAATTGATGCTTGTTTGTGTGACTACATACTATATTGAAAAGAGTATGAAAATTTCGATCAGTGTTCGGTATGCGATGAACCTGGATTCGTCCAATCTACTGGAAAGGAAGGCACAAGCTCAAAAGTGCCTCAAAAAGTGTTGAAATATTTTCCCGGTGGGACTAGATTAAAGAGGTTTTTCACAGTACCATGGATAGTGGAGGCAATGACTTGGCATGCTATGGCATATGTAGGGGAAAATCTCATACGCCATCATATTGATTCTACAAATTGGAAGAGGATGAGTTTTGAGTATCCCAATTTTGCTCGAGAACAACATAACATTCGTTTGGAAATATCAACATATGGTTTCAATCCATTTGTAAATCTAAGCGCCAATCAAAGTGTATATCCAGTTATCCTAGTCCCACTCAACCTCCCTCCTTCACAGTGTATAAGACCTGAATTTTTGATGTTGTCTTTGTTGATACCTGGGCCAAAGGTACCAAATGAAAACATCGATGTCTACTTGTCTCATTTGGTAGAATAATTAAATGAGTTGTGGGAAGAGGGTGTGCAAGAATTTCACCCTTTTAGAAAAGAAGAGTTTACACTGAAAGCTATGTTGATGTGAGCAATTCATGATTTTCCAGCTTATGGGATATTATCCGGTTTTGTAGTACATAGTTATTTGGGGTGTCCTATTTGTGGAGATAAGACTGAATCTATTCGTCTCCCAACTTGCTGAAAAAATGTATACCATTACCATAGGCAGTTTTTACTCCCTGATTTGAGAAAGGTTCCAATTTTTTACCGGACGGGGTTGAACATAGGCTACGGCCGAGAAAACTTTCAGGATTTGAAATTGAAAGTAAATCTTATGATTATCACCCTAATGTGCCAGGTAAGAATCCTAAATTTATGAATGTCAAGAATAAGAAGACCCCATCTGGTAATGAAACCGTGACAAGAAAGTCTTGGTCTAGGAGGTCAATTTTATTTGACTTGCCTTATTGGAAGAATAACCCGGTGCGCCATGTACTAGATGTGATGAACGCATAGAAGAACATCGCTGAACATATTGTTGGCACATGCCTTGGGGGGAGTCATTAAAAGGATGGAGAAAAGAACGAAAAGACCTTAAAGCGTTGAAACTTAAGCCACAACTACGGTTGAAATAATATAGTAGGGGAAGGAAAATAATTTCCTTTGGTGCATTTACTTTGACAAGTGAGGAAAGGAAGGTGATTTTAGACAAAATATATAAATTTAAGGTTCCATCTAATTTTTCACCCAACTTTTAAAGGATTGTGAATTATGCTACCCATGGTTTACGTAAGCATAAGTACCACGATTGGCATGTGATCATGCAATTGATTACTCTATTATTTAAGCACTGTTTCTCCATGCACAAGGATTTACGGAGGGCTATTATGTAAATTACTATCTTCTTCTCACTTCTATGTGTGAAGTTAGTCAATCGAGATCACACAGTGGCCGTAAAATTGGCGATGAACGAAGCAATTTGTGTCTTGGATAAGTACTTTCCCTTATCTTTCTTTGACATAAGTGTTCACTTGTTGGTACACCTATGCGACGAGGTGATTCGACTTCAAGGATTTCTCTTAAAAGAAGGATGATGTGACATCAAGGCTTGCTCGTCTATACACTAGACCCTTGTTCATGGCACAAGAGTACAAAAAATATCAATTGAACGGTTACGTATTCGGTGCAAGGGTGTATGAGGAAAATACAAATGTACAGAACTTGGGCATTTTATACAAAGCTCTTACTATCTTTTGAGCGAGCGCGAAGGATAAAAACCTCGTTGAAGTTGAAATGACTTACTATGGTGTATTTTGAAATATATTTGAATTAGACCATGTAAACTTCAAATAAGTTGTATTTTATTAAGATTGGGTAAGAGTTGAGGATAAAAATGCTTATAAAGTTAATCTTGGAATGGTTGACTTGTCCAAGTTGAAGAGCAATGAATACGTGAGCGATGCGATGTTTCTTTGTGCTTTTCAAAAGGTCAAGCACGTGTTTATACGGAGTATATCAACAATGAGCCATGGTCAATCGTCCTACATGCACCAAAGCATCTAAACAGTTGTGTGGATGACTTGGCTGGACCTATCGAATATCAATCCATTTTTTTTATAATAACCCGAATTTGAAACAAATTTTAGATTTGTAATGACCAGTGGAAGTATTATTCTAGTGCTTTATTATTATCGGAAGACAATTTAATGTTTTTTTTTTCATTTTTACTAGATCATTTTAATTAGGATTTTAATCAATTTAAGCATTAATTCAAAGTCCATGACCCGGGAGTGTGTGTATGTTGGGGGGCGGGGGGGGGAGGGGGGGAGTGTGCATGTGTGGTATGTATTATTATTATCGACTTTGAGCATTAATTCAAATTCCATATACATGTTTGTACTACTACTAATAATTTTTTGCAGAAAGTGACTTCATCTGGGAATGGTAGCGGAGGCGACGAGGGCTCTTTGGCCAGTAGGCCCCCAAATGGGGCAAATTAGGGTCCGTCGTCGAGAATAAGATGACATTATTAGATAGAGTTCTAGAGTTGTTGAAGGCAATCATTGGCCTGGGGTACACTGATTGGAGAGCCATGCCTATTGACCTCAAGATGAACATCTGGGGGGGGGGGGGGAACTATAGGTAGTGTATTAATATTTATAGTTATAAGCAACTAACACTTACTTTCTTTTTGGTTTGTATTTGTTTGACATGAATAATTCGGCCTTCCCCCATAACTCCACGACTTCACGTTGAAACAATTGAGGGATTAATATAAGACGTGGAAGAAAAATTTGCGGGTCCCGTACTTTGGGAAGATCCGGGAGTCCATTATGAGACTACTTGACACCATCCCTCCTAAGGAGCCAATCTCATTGGCATAGTGGCAAAAGTTTATCGATAATGAGATTTCGGAGTGGCAATTGGCATCTCATCAATAGGGGAGGGAAAATCGAGCGAAAAAGATGGACGTGCACTACTCCAGGTGGCCGTATTATGCCGAGGTGGAGCACAGGATGGCAAGTTTTTATTTTCCTTTAATTTTTGTTTTATGGTATTCTAATTTAGCATTACTTTGCGTTACTTACTAATTCTGTATTAATAATTTCAGGAAACAGAGAGTGGCCCTGGGGGTAGACCACATAGGCTCTATGCCTATGTGGAAATTCAAACGAAAAAGGGCATGGACAAGGAGTTCGCCTCGAGCATCGCAGTCACCATTGTAAGTTATAAATGTTTAATTTTTTTTAATTACATTATAATTTTTTTATTTACTGAATTAACTAATCGTGTAATTTTTGTCTTTTAAGGCAAAGCTTAAGGAAGTGCATGAGTCGCAGTCCAATGCCGACAAAGCATCTTTGGCTTCGGACGCACTCAGCCAAGTGCTCAGGAAGGATCAGAAGGGGAGGACTAGGTGGTGAACTCGCGAGTGGGGAAGTATAGGATCATCGGAATGGAGACGACCAACAATGGGTTGGCACATAAGGTTGATGGCCATGACGAGAAGTTATCAAGGTTAGAGGCGACGGTCCTAGATATGTACGCCTTCATGAATCATGAGTTGGGCAAGGGAAAGGGCAAGGGCAAGGGTGATCGAGGGTGAAAAGTAGCACGTGTCAAACGCTGATCATTGTTTTCTGTTCACCACCTCAATACAAAAACCTAAATTACATCTACACTTGCAATACAGGTATAGTGGTAAGTCGGGTATCGAAAATATCCACTGAGACGAGTTGCTAGAATTTAACTGATCTAATACTCCCAAATAAAAGGGAAAAAGGTGAATTACAAACTAAAAAGGAAAAGATGCATGAAAGGGAAATATTAATCTAGGCAAGTGTATTGAAACTATACTAACAAAGCGAGTAAAACTATAGGTTGCGTCGAGTATCCCTTACTCGAGTTAATTTGTATAAAATGGATACATGGGTCGACGAGCTATTTATAATGCGTCTCATTTCGATAGTTAATTGAATCAAGGGTTATCACGCCCCTAAATCCGCATAAAAGCCTAATAACATTTTGGCGTCAATAAATATCTCGAAAATTGCGCACGCAAGGTCCTAAGCACGGGACATACATGATATGCCCCGTCCAATCTCCTAGGCGCAATAACTAGGACAATGCATCCGAAATAGACCTGTAAACACCATAACCAAAGAAAAACAACGCGTCGACTTGAGTGAGTTCCATTCAAACACAACCTAATTTAAATTAGCTAGAAAGCATGATAAAAATGCGATAAATAAACGCGGTAAATCTACACTAGAAAGAAAGTAAATCAAGCATGTAAATATATTTAGGAAAGCATGTAAATATAATTAACAAAGCAAGAACAAATGAAATACAAGCTATATTAATGGAGAGGATGATGAATAGTGCAACCTACAACCCAATTGGGTGTCAAACCAAGAACAATTGAAGAAGAACTCTCCAAAACCCTCAAACCCTAAGCTAAACTATCTTGTAAAACTATCTAAATTACCATATATCTGATATTTACAACAAAAAAGGCTTATATACTAAGTGGAATTAAATTAGAAAAGAAAAGAGAAAAGAAAAGAAAAGCCAAAATATGTCATAAAAATAGGGGATCGATAGATCGAACCAAACTGTCAATCGATCGATGGTTGAAAATGATGCCCACTGTCTCCCCACGAATTGCAAAAACTGAAGGATCAATCGATCGATCCCTTTGATCGATCGATCGATCAAGAAGGTATGAGTCCCTTGCATCGCTGTTTTGGCTTGAATGCAATTCTATTCCGCTAAAATCACCATAACTTCTTCGTTCTGAATCGGAATCGCACACTGTTCATGGCCACACAAAGCTTTTGAGGAGGGATACAACTTTCATGCAGATGTTGGGCCAGGTGCCTAAGCTGTAAAAAGACTAAAATGCCCTTGAACGTGCGATCGTGTACGAAAATCGAGCGGAATGCGTTCGAACTTCACACTTAGCATCCAAATACCTATAAAAGCTCAATTAACCCCTGCAAAATATATTAATGTAGAAATCTGAGGTTGTCTTGTTAACGAGAATAAATATAGGGAATAAGATACTCGAAGGGGCTAAAATTCGTCGATTCGAGGGATGAAATACGCAATATTTGCATTGTATCACACCCCCTAACTTACACATTGCTAGTCTGTAGTATTAAAATAGGATGCAACAAGAACTACAGGCAAACCAAAAGCAGGAGATAGTACAAAAGTATGGTATAAAAGCAAAATGACACTTTCACGGGCGATTCGATTGCATTTAGAGTATGCAATAAGCCGTTAAACCCCTAGGTCACCCTAGTGGACGAGTGTCGTCTCGTGAGGGTTTTTAGGGATGATACCCACAAACATCACATGGTTTCCTCAAAATAAGCCCAAACCAACATGCGACAAGCCCAATAATAGCGAATAAGATTTCATACGCACTATTAGCACATTGAATTAATTCAAACAAAAGTCCAAATCATTAACACTATAGAATGCGCCTCATAGAATTGAAACCTTAAAATGTGGGAGGGGAGCGAGCCCATGCAAAGTGTGATTTGGAAAAATATTTAAATAAATCGGATAAACATTAAAGCAAGCATATATTCAATCCTCACGGGCATTACACTCATCAAGCAAATTCACTCAAAACAGGGAGGTAACACACGGAACATGCGGGCATAAAGAGTAAATGTAAATGGAAACTAGGTCGCAAACATGTCACAAATGAAGAACACTATATATAAAATGAAAATTTTTAATCTCAATGAAAGGATACCGCACACTAAAAGAGGCGAAATGCATTTTCACAGATTATCAAAACTATTTAAACCTTTGAATTACATCAACCTTAGATCACATAGGACTTGAATAGGGTTGTAATGTAGGTTTGGCTAGGGTATGAAACGAAGGATATGTATGTAAGGATTCAAAGTGTTCGGAATGAAAACTCGAGATAATGGGAAAATGCGGGCAATATCAAAATTGGAAAACAAGTTCCAAAAAGGCATTACATATATCATCGGGGAGAGTAGTCAAAGCTTATTGAACACTATATACACATTTACAACTTTCTCTTTCTTTTTTTTTTCTTCTTTTTCTCTTTTGTTTTCTTTTAATTTTTGCTTTCTCTTTTTCTTCACTTTTTTCACATCTCTCTTTTTTTCACTTATCAAACTCTCATATGCCACAATTGCAACTGACATCACAACAACATCATTCAATCCCAAGTATCATTCCAAACAAAGGTATGAAAAGTGTATGTATGGTTTAAAACTCCAATTTGGAGTTGGTTATGGGAATGGGGTTATGAAACGAAAGGCTATATTTAGGCCCAAAGGGGTAAACATTTAAGGTGAGGTGAAGATCAATATGGGTGATATAACAAAGAGGGCCTGCGATCATTTCCAAAAGTTTACGCAATTCTTGAATCAAAACAATATATGCAAATCATGATCAAGTAACACATTTCATATATGAACTCAATTAATGAAGGATCAAATGAAAGAATAGAGAGATTACCGATGAATTCAACATTTTCAAAGAGGAAAGAATAGTGTATGAACTCACAAACGACGAAAGGTACAAAGCTTACTCGGTGTAAGTATATACAATGCAACAAAAGACTACCGAGTTATAAAAATCTTAAACCAAATCAATAGAACGATAAAAGTGCATGTGCTCATGGGATTAAAGTTTAATTCATGGAGTTATTCATAACATCAATAAGTGAGACTAAAGTCTAATAAATTCTAAAATCGAGAACATGCATCATTAGGTTGTCTATTGGATCAGGCAATTATTAAAATTTATCATCGAAAAAAAGGGGAAAATGCCCAAAAAAGGAGAAAAAAGAAAGAAAATCTTTTTGAATTTTTGATTTTTTCTACGAAAAGCATATTAAGTAACTAACATGTGAGCAAAAACATGGATACAAACAATGAAGGGATAGAATATCCCACACCCCCTAACTTAAAACTTGACATTGTCCTCAATGTGAATTAAGAACCAAGTTAAGAGAGGAAAAGATAGATATTACCCAAAATTGGAGCAATCCCCATAAGAACAAGTGCAAAGAATCTACAAAATAAGTTAGTACCGAGCATAGAAAAACAAATAACAAAAATTTAACTAATTACACTAGACTAAATTAAAAAGGAAAGAAAAAATAAAAAGAAAGAAAGCTAACTATATACAACCTACTATTTAGGCTTCACACCAACTATACACTAGAAGTCTAAATAGCTGAGGATCCACCGTAAAAATGATTTGACTTTGGAGGATAACCGTTGTACCCTCACTCACAAGCATTCCTTCCGAAAAATATGAATTCCGTTTGAACAACGGAAGGCATGTGTAAGGCGGAAGGAATGAACCATCGTCAATTAAATGTTTTGGAGGGACAATGGGGGGTTTGGATTGAATGGGTGATAAAAACATGTGGGGACTGAGAAAATCCGAATATCCTCCACGGATTTTGAAATTGGAATGGGAGGCGACACACACGAAGGCGCGAATGCGATGATGGAAGGCAACTCGAGCAAGTACTCTTAATCGGTGAAAAGGTTTAAAACATTAAAGTTCGAAACCGAATCATCGGGTACTTGTGATAGTGTGATAACAGAGAATGAAAATGGGGATGAAAGAAATTCAAACTCATGAGATGAATCATCATTGCATGAAGATTGAGTTTCAAAGGAAATAATATTATTTTTAATGAAATGTTCTTCTTTGGGGGCCAAAGAATAAATCATTTCATTGCAAATGGATATTACGTCATTTTCATCCTCAGTTTAAATATCTGTTTGCAATGGGCAAAATCTAGAATGGTTTGTTCCAAGGTAGGCAAAAGTACCTCATTTGGTTCAAAACATTTTTCGACTTCAAAAGTCTCGGAATCAAAATCGTCGTCGGATTCAAATAATAAATCCAATTCATGTTCCCACAAATGATTTTCTTCCCGATAATGATTTTCAATTTTCTCATTTTCATACATACGCAAGACCTCAACGAATGTCATAGGTCTAGGTGCGGATCCATGAAAATGGGAACTTTGAAAATTACCATCGGACTTAAACGAAAACTCATTATTATACTAATTTTGAAAAGTAATCTAATTCGTTTCAAAATTCCTATTATAAGGAGGTAAAGTCCCAAAATCATTCTCATCATCATCAAAATTCCAATAACCTAAGTTTTGACTTTCATTATACTCGCCCAAAGTTATATTTGAATTTAAAATTCTTTGGGATTCTAAGTATTCGCCAAAAGTAATAGGTTTGCGAGAATTATAACAATGATTACCAAAAGAATTGGAATAAGACATGATTACCCCAAAATGGCTCCAGTGGAGAATTCCACAAAGTAGGTGCACGCGGAAAAAATTCGAGCGTTTTTGAAGTGCTCAAATGTGGAAGCCCTGCAAAAATATTAGCAAATAATATAAATAGAAAGAAAATAATATGAAATACTAAATCAAATAAAGTCTAAAACAAAAAATTCCCCGACAACGGTGCCATTTTGATCGATGGTGAAAAGAAGCACGTGTCAAACGTTGATCGTTGTTTTCTGCTCACCACCTCAATACAAAAACCTAAATTACGACTATACTTGCGATAAAAGTATAGTGGTAAGTCGGGTATCAAAAATATCCACTGAGACGAGTTGCTAGAATTTAACTGATCTAATACTCCCAAATAAAAGGGAAAAAGGTGAATTACAAACTAAAAAGGAAAAGATGAATGAAAGGTAAATATTAATCTAGGCAAGTGTATTGAAACTAGACTAACAAAACGAGTAAAACTATAGGTCGCGTCGAATATCCCTCACCCGAGTTAATTTGTATAAAATGGATACATGGGTCGACGAGTTATTTAGAATGCGTCTCATTTCAACAGTTAATTGAATCAAGGGTTATCACGCCCCTAAATCCGCATAAAAGCCTAATAACATTTTGGTGTCAATAAATATCCCAGAAATTACGCATGCAAGGTCGTAAGCATGGGACATACATGATATGCCCCGTCAAATCTCCTAGGCATAATAACTAGGACAACCCATCCGAAATAGACCCATAAACACCAACACCAAAGGAAAGAAACGCGTCAACCTGAGTGAGTTCCATTCAAACACAACCTAATTTAATTTAGCTAGAAAGCATGATAAAAATGCAAGAGAAAAACGCAGTAAATAAAGGCGGTAAATCTACACTAGAAAGCAAGTAAATCAAAGCATGTAAATCTATTTAGGAAAGCATGTAAATGTAATTAAAAAATTAAGAACAAATGAAATAGAAGTTATATTAATGGAGAGGATGATGAATAGTTCAACCTACAACCCAATTGGGTGTCAAACCAAGAACAATTGAAGAAGAACTCTCCAAAACTCTCAAACCCTAAGATAAACTATCTTCTAAAACTATCTAAACTACCATATATCTGATATTTACAACAAAAAGGCTTATATACTAAGTGGAATTAAATTAGAAAAGAAAAGCCAAAATATCTCATAAAAACAGGGGATCAATCGATCGACCCAAACCGTCGATCGAGTGATGGTTGAAAATGAAACCCACTATTTCCCCACGAATTGTAAAAACTAAAGGATTATTCGATCGATCCCTTTGATCGATTGATCGATCAAGCAGGTATGAACCCCATGCATTGTTGTTTTGGCTTGAATGCAATTCCCTTCTGCTAAAATTATCGTAACTTCTTCGTTCTGAATCGAAATCGTGCACCATTCACGGACACGCGAAGCTTGGGAGGAGGGATACAACTTTCGTGCAGATGTTGGGTAGGTGCCCAAGCTATGAAAATACTAAAATGCCCTTGAACGTGCGATCGTGTACGAAAATCGAGCAGAATGCGTCCGAGCTTCACACTTTGCATCCAAATACCTATAAAGGTTCAATTAACCCCTGCAAAACATGTTAACGTAGAAATCCGAGGTTGTTTGGTTAACGAGCATAAATATAGGGAATAAGATACTCGAGGGGGATAAAATGCGTCGGTTCGAGGGATGAAATACGTAATATTTGCATTGTCTCAAAGGGCAAGGAGAAAGAGGTATAGGTAGACGAGGACGAGGATGAGGACGTCAGTTTTTCATCATTGATACGCACGTACTCGATACCATATGATGATACATTTCCCATTGTGACCCCCCATCCAGTGGCCTATGTCAACAATCGGTTGGCCGGGCGTTTTTCTACTCGATATATATTATGGCGAGCGATTGAGGGATCTGGGCTTCCTCCTAGGTATGTTGATTCATAGACGTCCCCTCCAAGACACCGTGGCAAGAGTGCGCGTCACACATGTGGTTGAGGGAAATGAGAACTCACCTTTGTTGTTGCGCGAACAATGAGGTGTTCAACATAATGAGGGGTGTCTCAATTCATATGTCGTGTGGCCTTCCTTTCTCTTTCGACCTGCTCCATCTTCATGAAATTATTTCTATCTTTTTATTTGGATATTTTGATATTGGATTGTATTTGTATTTTTTTTTCCGTACATGTTGGTTTGGATATGGTGGATATTTGAATTTATATTTTATTTGGATATGGTATATGTATGTCATGATTTGGTGTATTATTTCTATTTTATTTGGATATATGATGTTTGGACAGGTACAATTTTGCTATAACAGATACGAATATATTGTTGGGCAGTGGCCATACTACACAACATTTTTTTTTAAACTTTGCCCAGAATTATCATGGTCAAAGATCGTGACAAGTCCTTGACAAAGTAACTTGTCACGGACTTGTCAAGGTCTTTGACCGTGACATTTATTAGTTTTGTCACGAGCTTGTCACGGTATTTAACCATGACAAAAATTGTCAAGGTCAAAGACCATGACAACTCTAATGAACTTGTCATGGTCTTTGACCATGACAAGTCTGTGACAAAAGAAGTTGTCAACCCCAGACTTGTCACAGTCATTGCCTTTGACAAGTCAACAGTTTTGGTGTAGTGTGATATGATTTGATAAAATTTGTTTTATCGGTACTCCCCCTTTGTTATATAATCCCTTTTGATAGTAAATTTATTTTTTTCCTCAAAAAACTCTATTTTCTCTCCTCTTTAGTCATTAGCAAAAAGGCATGGCTTTGGAATGTGTATCATGGGTATTTGGCACGTGAGGAAGAAAACTTTTTGAAAAGATGGTTAGTAAAATATATATGGGAATTTATGATACCTTATTTAACCCTTGGTATTTTAAAGTCTCTTAGACCCCTTAATTATCCTCATGTAAGCACAGAGGTCTCAAGGTCAATCCCTGACCTCAGCCAAACTACTATTCAGCCTCGAAGACCTCCACTTCTCTCAGAAAAGGTCCACAGGAATATAAAAGACATCAGTCACCTCTTCCCCATACTAAAAATAATTTGTCATCTGAACATGTATCATCGACCGAGCGCAGAGATAACAATACTTGAGTTCCTCCTTATCTAACGCTCAAAGAAGGCTTCAGTTTGAAGAGAAATGACCTTTGGAGGCTACTTAACCCTCATCATGAAGGTGTATCATTGAAAAACAACACATGAGTAACCTATAACAATCCTATGGAAGTTACCGAGCTCCTAAGCCTCCGACAAAGCTCATGTGACTAATTTGGACGGTAGGTGAAAATCACAACATTTTTTTAACCTACCACCACCACTCAAACCCACTTGCATTGAAAAATCCCATCCACATTTGATGCAATTAGAAACTACCTTACACCATTTGAAAAATATTTGGTCAGCACTCCACCACCTTAATAACGTTGTCAGACCTCAGAAACATCACCACCATGTTGCGATAATCAATTGATTCTCTCTCTTAGAATTTGGATATAAATAGGAGGTTGGGGAAAAGTTGGGGACTCGTTCAAGTCATCATACTCTTCAGAGAACCAAGAGTTTTAATTCATGAATGTTTAATTATTATTTTATACTCTATTAGTTACTTCTTAAGGCCCTTTGCACGATTGATAAAGGCCGCAAGGACCTCAAACTCTCCCAACCAAACCCCAAGAGGTTTACTAGGTTATAATAAATCTTTTATGATCTAATAAATAGTATAAAACACTTTGATAGTGGATGTAGGATCCGCAGTTGAGGTTCTAACCACTTTAAAAAATTGTCATACACTTTGATATTTATCCCCTTTTGCCTATCTAAGGTCCAGAGGGGAGCACCTGTTGGGTTCGAGGTCACTTATGATTTCAATACCCACCAACTTGGCACCATCTGTGGGAAAGACAAGTTCCATTACCTTTAAATAAACATATCACTCCCTTAAAAATGCCAACCAATGACTTTTTGGCCCGTTCTTTCAAAGAAATGGAAGCTCGACAAAAGGAACTTTGAGAGTAAATAGATACCATTATTAATAGGCTTTCGCTACCACTTATAGCAGAGGAACCAACCATAACAGAACGTAATGCTAGTAGAGAGAACCTTAAGCCAAAATTAGAAGAAGAATATGATCTATAGGGCTTGACTAGGGACCCCTGAAAATCAGTGATCTATATTCCTACAAAGGCACACTATCACTTCCTAAAGATCAATCCCAAGGTGGTTCTAAGGCGGGCATACCAAGGGCAATGAGATTAAGAAGATGCAAGATCAGTTCAAAAAATTTCTCAACTAGTAAAAGACACAGACTCCAACATAATTGAGTTGGTCCTCTATTAGAATTTATCTCCTTTATCTAATGATGTTTAGTACTATGATTTTCAACTAAAGTGGAAGATTCCTACTATTGAACCATTTGATGGGTCTAAAGACCACATTTATCACCTAGAGACATATAGATTACTGATACTCCTACAAGACACTCCAAATGAGGTATTGTGCATAGATTTTCTCACTATTTTGAGGAAATCAACTAGGCATTGGTTTGTCAAGCTCAAATTAGGGACCATTGGGGGCTTTACTAAGCTCGCAAATCTTTTATTAACCATTTAATTGGAGTTTAGAAGATGAGGAAGCATGTTACTTACCTCTTTCATTTCAAATAAAATATTGTAAAAGATCTCAAAGAATATGTTAAGAGATTCAACTAATAGTCTTTCCAAGTTGATGATCTAAATGACATGATATGTGTGACTGCCTTCATATCAAGCCTCACTTCGTAAGACTTACTGAGGCTATCAAAAAAGAATCCTCCAAAATCCTTGTATGTGATACTTGAGAGAGCTAAAAAATATACAATTACTGAGGATGCCATCTCTTCAAGGCATACCATAAACTCTCTTAAGTAAGGAAGGAGGAAAGATGTCTTCTCTTGTCTTAGGGAGACCTTTGAAGTTGCTGAGGCTAATAAAAAAAGGCAGATGTAAAAAGAATGGGCCTCCAAAGGCCTAGAATTTCACTCCATTCACATCCATCATTAAATATTTATTTACAGTAGGGGAAGCTCAGGATCTCCTACCTCCACCCAAGCCTATGATTGTCGCCGATGACTAGAGGAACATATCTAAGTACTATAGGTTCCACCCTGACCATGGCCACAACATAAGCGATTATTCAAAATTTAAAGAATCCATCGATTGTGTGATCAAAATGGACTACCTCAAAAAATTTATGGCCAACGTTACAGGAAAAGGGTCATCTTAATAACAAAAAAATAAGGGCAATGTCTAATTAATGTCAACAAAATTTTTTGAGGTTTTGCCGAAGGTGGACTCTCTTCCACATCTAGAAAAGCCTACCTCAGGCGCATCCAACATGAAGAAGTAAAAGTCAACCATGTCTCTCTCCCACATCAAGATCCCAATGGAGTTCCAATGATGATCTTTCTAGAGACAGACCTTAAGAGGGTCCATATGCCTCATGATGACCCTTTTGTAATTACGGTGATCATGGGAAATGCAAATATAAAGAGAGTTATCATTAACAATGGGAGATCCACATACATCTCGTTCTTAGATGATTTTGAGGCTATAGGCCTCAACATAAATCACATGTAGTCTATTAGCACTCTTCATATTGGATTCAATGAAGATTGGACCTATTCCTTAGGTTATTTCACTCCTCCACTCACCCTTGGTTCCAAATATTATTGCACAACCGTCTAGAATAAGTTCATAGTGGTGAATCTCCCTTCATTCTATAAAGTGATCTTAGACAAACCATTGATCAATGACTTATATGCTGTAATATCAACATACAGGCTCGTGATGATATTCCTAACCCCAAGGGTAGTGGGAAAGGTTTTTGGAGACCATAAAAAGGATCGAGAATGATAAAACACGTCCATGTGAGAGGATAAGAGGTCGCTTGTGACTTCTTAGAGCCGATCAAAGGTCTTAGAAAGTTTGTAAAAGATCTTTGAGGTCCTATCATAGGTCTTAACCTCCTCCACCACTAATGTATCAGCTCTCTTTAGATAACCTAGTCATGGAGTTTTTCAATGTGGATACTTTAGATTCACGATATAAGGAGAATATGTAGAGAGGTGATCCAGCTGAAGCTATGATAACCATATGCATTGATGAGGAGGATCCCACCAAAGAAGTAAAAATTGGGGTTGTTCTAAATCCCACCTTTAGAGTGCAGTTGAATCAGTTCTTGAAGGACAAAAATGTCTTTTCTCATATCCATTCAGACATGATTGGAGTGGATCCTGATGTCATAGTCCACCACCTTAATATGGACTGAAACCATAAGCCAGTCTGCCAAAAGAAGAAATTCTTCGACTAAAGAGTAACAACACTGTAGTAAAGGAGGTCAATAAGCTTCTAGCTGACTTTATGAGAGAGGTAAAGTACCCATAATAGCTCTTTAATTTGGTAGCTAACAAAAAAAGGAGGATGTGTGTTAACTTCACTCACCTTAATAAATATTTCTCCACGAACTGCTATCCTCTGCCTCGAATTGACACATTGGTAGAATTAACATCAGGTCATGAGATCCTCTTATTTACGGGTGCATACTTTGGGTACAAATAATAATGATGGACCATTTCGATGAGGAAAAGACCTCATTTATTAAAAATAAATGTACCTACTACAAAAAATTATGTCTTTTGGACAAAAGAATGCACATGTAACATATCAAAGGGCAGTGAATTCCATTTATAAATACGTTATTGGAAAGACCATGGAGGTCTGTGATGATGACATGTTGGTCAAAAGTATGGAGGCTCAAAATCAGGTGCAGAACTTTAGGTAGACATTTTCCATTCTAAAAAGGAATCGAATAAGCCTTGACCCATATAAATGTGCTTTAATTGTTGCTAGAGGCAAGTTCCTTGGATTCATGGTCACTAGGTAAGGCATATAGGCCAATATATAGAACATCTAAGCTCTGTTGGGCATGAAGTCTCCGAGAACAATCAAAGTGGTCCAGAGCCTAGCCGAAAGTGTTGCGACCCTTAACCTCTTTTTCTCAAAGGCCAAAAAAGTTTCTTACCTTTCTTCAAAATAATAAAGAATACCTTGAAGTAGAATCCAAAGGCCGAAGAAGCTTTCCACAACCTTAAGAAGTACCTGGGATCCCAACTTATGTTGTCATGGGGCATCAATAGGGAAGATTTATACTTGACCTTTCTATTTGAGCAATCACTATTAGCTCAGCTCCGATCTTGGAGAAATTTAGGTTTTAGTATTATGTTTACTATGTCAGTTGATTTGTACAAGGGGTTGACAGTAAGTACTCAAGGATGGAAAAACTTGCCTTCTATCTCATCACTTTATCCAAGCATCGGAGGCATTATTTCCAGTCCCACATTATTGTGGTCATGGTCCATCACCCCCTTCGACAGATCCTGATAAGCCAAGTATAGCCCCATCCCGAATATATATAATATCGTGCCACGACTTAATTAACTTAAAATCATCCTTTAATTTAGAGATAAATACCCTTAAACAATACTTTGCTTTAATTCTCTTTGAAAAAAGCACCATATTATTTTTTCTTTCCTTTTACTTTTCAAAGCATGTTTGGATGAAAACATAACTACCTTAACATGTAATATACAAGTAGTAAACAAATTTACATACAAAAGTTCTTTAATTTAATATTTACCCAAAAAGGCTTGTTGATATTCAACCCACATTAGATATTCGAAACTCCCCGTTTAAGGTCCTAACTTGGCAGTGAACTCTAAATAATAGGCATACCTGAAACATAACATTATAGGAGTTCAAGAAACACAAACTTAGTGAATGACCATATACCACACATATAACCAATTTTTAAATAACTATTTTTATTTTATAATGTTATAACCCAACAGGAATTATGTAACACTCGCAAGCCTGGACTCACCAGTCCAATTATCTCCTAGTTAATGGGGATACCACATCCCATAATTAGGCCCGAGTACAACAAACCTTTAAGGTGGATTAACGGGGCCTCCGCATCCCGTAGGACCCACCACGGTCCTTAACATTAGATAGAGGTCCCACCTAAGGGTGGCCACGGTCCGGTCCGGTCCGGGTTTTGCCTATTTTTTGGACCGGACCGAATATTCGGTCCTCAATTTTTTTGGATCGAAATCGGACCGATTAATTTGGTTAACCTACTAATTCGATCTAGGCTTTTTTCGGTCCGGTCCGGGGTAAAATTCGGTCCTGACCCTATTTTATATATATGTGCATTTTATGAATTTTTTTTATCTATTTTTCACACAAATATATATACAAAAAAATAATACTCGAAACTCCAAGTGATATTTACATGGGTTTTTTTAACCCAAATAAAACAATGTCTATACATATATTAAATGTTCCAAATTAAATTCATAAGTTATATACATTAATTCAAAAACTATACATAAAAAACACAATAACATTATTTTTATTTTATATATATATTGGAATCGGTCCGGTCCTATCCAAATCGGTCTTTTATTATAATGGACAGCGGACCGGACCGGACCGGACCGGTTTAATCAGTTTTTAGGTTTTGTGAATCGATTTTAGGACCGATTTCAAAATAGCCTTAATTTTCGGTTCGGTCCATTCGGGTCGGTCGTTTTTTTGTCCACCCCTAGTCCCACCTCAGTTCATAACATTAGATAACATCATTTAACATTTTAATCCACATTTCTTAACATTAGATAGAGGTCCCACCTCATTCCATAACATTAAATAACATCATTTAACATTTTTAATCATACGCATTTGTTTCATAACACCACATCACTCCATAAGCATCACCACACATGTATTTAACTACACAATTTCATAGAAAATATAAGCATCTGTATTTCATAGGATAGGTTTCTCACCTTAAATTTGGTACTAAGATTAATACAAAAAAATATTTCCTTATTATGGTAGTGTTAGCCACTTCCCCACCTAACAATTCAACATCATTAGTATTTGAATACACCAAATCACATTAAACTTAGTAACACAATACATCAGTTGGTCAATCTTACATAATTGAAAATTCATTAAATATGATACTTGAAATTTATATAACACCTTATTCATTAGGGTTCCAACACAATTTACGAAATTAAATTACGAATTCTCTAGACAAAGTTATCCCATTTTATTATAACCTTTTCCAAATCAATTCTCGAGAAAAACAAAAACAACACTTCAACTTCAACACAACCCCAAAGACAAACCATAAGATATTTTAACCTCCCCTTGAAGTATATCATACTCATATATGTTCTCTAACATTTCCAATTGGAATTTGTTGATTTAAACAAGTATTCAATGATTTATGCCACTTTTAACACATCTAGGTCTGAGTAGACCATCAAAGCATAACTTAATATTTTTCAAGCATATATAACATCTCCCTTGGTTATAAATCATGGAAACATATATTAAATATATTTAATAATATAAAATTGAAGTTTCATAATTTTTAGAGTTAATTTACTAAGTCAAGCAAAACATCGAACACCTAGTGTGAGCTTACACTTTTGGGGCAAATTTTATACCTGAACTTCAAACTATCACCCACGATTCATTTCTTGGTATTTTAACATAAATTTCGGATATGATATACAAATTTGGGTATATTTTAATATCCATTTGGAATTTCTCAATTCCAATAAGTACATAAAAAGATATAGAAGTTTGAATACACAAGGTTTCTCAACAAATCGGGTTTTGAGGGTTTACATGTTTAACTTATCTTGAACTTGCATATATCCATACATAACCACCAAGGATTTGAAATTCAACAAACAATTGATGATATATACCATTTTAATCAGTAATACCAAAAACATATAACAAGATTTAAGGATAAAATTACCTTAACTCCCCGATTCTCTCTGCTCAGGAAAAACTTCTCATGGATGATTTTGGCTAAAGGAGGAGGTCATATTAAAGTTTTAAAGTTGGCATAAGGTCACCTCCTCTTGATCCAATCGAAATATGACATGTGGCTCCATATAAGACAAAGTATCATTTAAAACTAAATTACCACTTACACCCTGTTCGTAAAAAGATAATATCTTCTCACTCTAATGTGCGTTTGATTCACCATTTATTATGTTATAAACTTAACTCATATATTTACGACTGTGATATTTGTGTTGTCCCCAAATCATAAAACTAGTATGCCTAATTTGGTCCCGAACAGAAGGGTAGCAATTTACCAAAAATCTCAAAACTTTCACATTTGGTGACCTAACATTGCCAATTTCGGACCAACACCTTGGTTTAATTTTATAATCACAATGATGTATGAAAAAAATATTTTGATTATTTATTTAACCAAATAACTAATCATATGATCTAAACAAGTTATCCCCAATCATAAGCTCAGTTATCATCTAATGCAACCAACACATATATCACATGAGTATGAATCCCCCAAATATGCTAATTAACATGTTTAAAATCACTCACCAACTTATAACTTATAAATTATACTTAATCACATAATTAACATTCCTAATCATATTTTAGGGCCTTACAATTATACCCCTCTTATAAAAATTTCGTCCTCAAAATTTAACGCATAAGAACTTACCAAACATATGAGGATATCACACTTTCATGTTATTCTATCTTTCCCAGGTGGCATACTCCACATTTTGACTTTTCCACATTATCTTGACTAACGTAATAGTTTTATTACGTAACACCTACTCCTTCAATCTACAATAGCGATTGGTTCATCCACGTAGGTCAAGTCCTCTATAATCTCTATCGGTTGTGAAATAAACATATGTGAAGGATCGGGCACATACTGATGTAACATTAATACATGAAAAAAATTGTGTATCCGAAATAATTCTTGTAGCAAAGTCAATTTGTATGATAAAAATCCAACTCGTTTCACTATTTCATAAGGCCAATGTACCTAGGACTTAATTCCCTTTTTCTTAAATCTCAAAACCCCTCTCCAAGGAGAAACACGTAGGAAAACTTGATTACCTTCCTTGAATTTCAATTCCTTCCTTATATTTTCTGGATAACCTTTTTGTCTACTTTCCTCCACCTTCAAGTGATTATGAATAAGACTTATCTTCTCAGTAGTCAGTTGCATAATTTCTGGCCCAACTAGTTTTCGTTCTTCTACTTGTATCCAACACACTAGGGTCCTGCACTTCTTCCCACACAAGGCTTATTAAGGAGCCATTTCAATACTCAAATGATAACTATTATTATATCAACTCTATTAGTGACAAGTGTTAATCCCAAATTCCCTTGAACTCTAATACATAAATTTTTAACATGCCTTCGAGTGCCCGGATCATTCTCTCTAACTTCCCATCAGTGTGAGGATGAAAAGTTGTACTAAATTTTAATTTAGTCCCCAAATTTAGTCCCCAAAACTTTTTATAAACTAGGATAAAAGTGTGAAGTAAATTTAGCATTTTGATCAGAGATAATAGAAACAGGTGAACCATGCAATCTAATTATCTCATCCACATATATGTTGGCATATCTATCGATGGAATAAGTACCTTTAAATGGAAGAAAATATGTAGACTTAGTTAATCTAGCAATGATAACCCAAATAGAATCAAACCCTCAGACTGATTTTAGTAAACTTATAACAAAATCGGTAGTAACATGCTCCTATTTCCACTCAGGAATAGGTAAGGATTGTAGTAAACCACTAGGCTTCTGATGCTCCGCCTTCACTTGTTGGCAAACTAGACATCTAGAAATAAAGTCTGCATCATCGTATTTTATTCCCGACCACCAATAACATTGTTTCAAATTTTTATAAAGTTTTGTGATTCCTGGATACATAGCATATAAAGAACAATGGGATTCCTTTAAAATCTTTCTCCTTAAATTAAGCACATCAGGTACACACAAACGGTTATCATACATAACAATGTCATCATTACGAATAGAAAATTCATTTACTTTACCTTTTTTCATATTGTCTTTAATTTTCTCCCATTTCTATATGTCCTGCTTGTGATGGTCGTATCTAGTCTATTAACATAGGTCTAACATGTAAATGCGCTAGTATTCCACAAGTCTCATTCAAAGTTACTTTAATCGCCATTAAAGTTAACTCTCTCAGCAGGTCAACTCGAACATAGTAAATATAAAATACTTTGCCTAGAGATTTTCTACTCAAAGCATCAATAACAACATTAGCCTTACTCGTATTTTGATGTATTGTGTAGTCATAATCCTTTATAAATTCCATCCATCTTCTTTTCAAGGAACACAATTGCCATCGGCAGAAATAACATGCCCCAAAAATACTACTTTGTCTAGCCAAAATTCACATTTAGAAAATTTGTCATATAACTGCTTTTGTCGCATGGTCTATAAAATAATATGCAGATGACGTTTCGTTCCCCAATAAATTTAAATTCATGTTCACCCAGTAACACTACCTCCCTTGTAAAATAATCTAAACATACATGATATGAGGACAACCAATCCATACCTAATATCACATCAAAGTCACACGTATGGAAAGGTAGTAAGTCAACTAACAACTCCTTTTCACTTATTCGCCCCATACACTCCCTACACACCCTATCAATAAAAAACAATCCTCCCCACTCGAGTAATAATAGCTAAACCAGAATCTAATGATGATAGTGGTTTGTTAAGATGAAACAGAATAAGTAAAGACACAAAAGAATGTGTAGAACTAGGATCTATTAACATATAAGTGTCTATATCATTCATACGTAAGGATAATTGTCTAGTGATTTCTTATCAATGAAAGAAAATTCCTAACTCATATATTACTACATACCTTTATATACGTATGTCAAGCATTCACACATAATTGACTATCGATTGTACCATCTTATATTAACAATGAGTAAACATTCTTAATAAACCAAACATCATTCTGTACAATTCTCACTTCATTCATATAGTCTATCCTTATCATCGTGTAATATTTCAAAAAAATAAATATTCTATTACAAGACTAACTTCTTATAGTTCATCTCTCCAACTTCCATTCAATACCAAATATATCTGTTCGACTTTGACTACTATCTGTATCATCTCTGAAGTTTTTAGAGTATGTTAAACATTGTTCTTACGATCCTTAATATAAACATAGCCTCACTACTTTCCATATATAAAAAATGAACAATCATTCGCTAAATGTATATTTTTAACCAATACTCTATATTCACTTTCATGTATCTTGTCCAGTAATGCACTATGAACTCAATATAACTTTCACTATATTTTTTTTCCAGTATCGTTTGATTGTTCTTGAAATAAACATACAATGACCTTAACAAGACATTTATTCAACAATACAACTTTACAATCATAATATTACTCCAATCCTTATTAATATGATAGTCTTACACAACATCATTAATACACTCATTTTACACGTTTGATAACATGGATGTTAGACATAACATCACCACTTGAAACTTTAATCAAACTTAGCAACCCCATAATACTTCTCTAACTATTATATCTCGTATCTCTTTCAAATAACTTGTACAAATACCTTAATGTACCACATTATGGTATCTCACATAGCACATTCTCCTTACAAATACTTCTTGGTGACTCCATATAATTTCAATCATATTAATTATATAACGTACTCTTGTGGTATGACAAATACAACTTAATATTCACCCAACCCAATTGTAAATATTTAAACCTGACTAACATCTTTCGCATACTCATCCACAACACATATTCTAAAAAGGACTCCTCAATACTTTTAAACTTCCAACTCTTTAACACCTTATCTTAACTTTACTATTCATATAAGCTTTTTAAAACATTACAAGAGTAATATCCACTACATGTAATCATACTATTAAAGACATATATCTTAACTCGCATTACTCTTTTATTCTACTTATAATGATTCACTATGAATCCATATTCTGATCATTTGTGATATATAGACTAGTTATTGAATTTCATATCTTTTTACGTGTTAAATATAAGAATACAAATACTAGCCCTCTCATTTAACCTTTACTATGTGAATCTAGATTTTTTTATTCACACTCCAACCATTTAAGTCTCATTAAAATCATGTAACCATAATTCTTTTCACTTCCCATCCTTTAATGGAATATGTGCTCGTACATCACTCTCCTATACATATGAGGAGTGCACCCATTTATAATTATATATGTATGACGACTTAAGTCCACATATACCATCATAAGAAGAGATCACCTCCATTACTTCATAATTTTTATACCACATTTTTGTCTTTAAAAATTTTCCTTCAATGACACATTGGTTCATACAACATATAAAACAATGCAATGCTTTATATTAAAATTCATGTATTCACTGTCATCCCCGAATAAACCTTAACATCTTATTTCCTTTCCTGAAAGATCCTTGCATTTCATATCATGTACAATAATATATGTGTATAAATGACAGATGTTAGTCAACAAAGCCAATTTAAAACTTAGTAACAAACCCGTCGTGCCCACGCGTAAGGAATCCAACATGCTTAAATGTATCCCTTCAAACTGAATACTTATGACTCAAAACATTTTCTACGTCGACCTTGAATTTGGTACTAAGATTAATACCAAAACTATTTCCTGTGTATGGTAGTGTTAGTCACTTCCCCACCTAACAATTCAACATCATTAGTATTTGAATACACCAAATCACATCAAACTCAGTAACACAACATATCAGTTGGTCAATCTGACATAATTAAAAATTCATTAAATATGATACTTTGCATTTCTACAACACCTTATTCATTAGGGTTCTAACAAAATTTACGAAATTAAATTACGAATTCTCTAGACAAAGTTATCCCATTTTATTACAACCTTTTCCAATCATTTATGGAGAAAAACAACACCAAAACTTCAACTTCAACACAACCCTCAAGCCAAACCAGAAGATATTTTATTATCTCCTTCAATTATATCATACTAATATATTTTCTCTAACATTTCCAATTTTAATTTCTTGATTTCAATAAGTATTCAATGATTTATGCCACTTTTAGCACATCTAGGTCTGAGTAGACCATCAAAGCATAACTTAACATTTTTCAAGCATATATAACGTCCCCCTCAGTTATAAATCATGGAAACATATATTAAACATATTGAATAATATAAAATTTAAGTTGCATAATTTTTAGAGTTAATTTACTAAGTCAAGGAAAACATTGAACAGCTGGTGTGCGCACTTACACTTTTGGGGCAGATTTTATACCTGAACTTCAAACTATCACCCATGATTCATTTCTTGGTATTTTAACATAACTTTAGGATATAATATACACATATGAGTATATTTTAATCTCCAATTGTAATTTCTCAATTCCATTAAGTACACAAAAATATATAGAAGTTTGAATACACAAGGTTTCTAAACAAATCGATTTTTTAGGGTTTACACGTTTAACTTTGCCTGAACTTGCATCTATCCGTACATAACCAACAAGGCTTGCAAGTTCAACAAAAAATTGATGATTTCTACCATTTTAATCGTTAATACCAAAAAAATATAACAAGATTTAGGGATATAATTATTTTAAGGACTTTTTCGTAATTTCCTACAGATTTTTCTCCAACTTCTCCTCTCTTTTCCCTTCCTAAGCTCCCCGGTTCTCTCTCCTCAGGACAAAATTCTCATGGATGATTTTGGCTGAAGGAGGAGGTCATATTAAAGGTTTAAAGTAGGAATAAGGTCACCTCTTCTTGATCCAATCGAAATATGACATGTGGCGCCATATAAGACAAAGTATCATTTAAAGCTAAATGACCACTTTACCCCCTATTTGTAAAAAGATAATATATTCTCACTCGAATGTTCGTTTGATTCATTGTTTGTTGTGTTATAAACTTAACTCATATATCTACAAATTTTACATTTGTGTTGTCCCTATATCATAAAACTAGTATGCCTAATTTGTTCCCGAACATAAGGGTAACAACTTACCGAAAATCTCAAAATTTTGACATTTGGCGACCTAACATTGCCAATTTCGGACCAACACCTTGGTTTAATTTTATAATCATAATGATGTATGAAAAAAATATTTTCATGATGTATTTAACCACATAACTAATCATATGATCTAAACAAGTTATCCTCGATCATAAGCTCGATTATCATCTAATGCAACCAACACATATATCACATGAGTATGCATCCCCCCAAATATGTTAATTAACATGTTTAAAATCCCTCACCAACTTATAACTTATAAATTATACTTAATCACATAATTAACATTCCTAATCATGTTTTAGGGCCTTACATATAACCTCATCCAAATCGACCTGCAGCAATCAGTCCATAATGATGAATTATATCTCGACCAGGGACTCAGCTCGAGCTGACTCGACCTCGGCCTCATAACCCTTTATAGGTGACCTCAGTCTCGTCCTCCAAGATTAGTTAGTGTAACTCACATATTTAATCCTAAAAACTATGGACCCTCGTCCTTGTCCTACCTCAGGACGAGGAAGCCGATACGAGATTTCCCAGCATGACAGGTGTTATTTTTAATAGATCATGAATTTACGACCCAGTTTCAACTAGGATAGATGGACGACAGTGGACAGCTGGCAGAGTGTATAGATTAGGGAACACGTGTGAGTGTGCGCGTGGTCTGTAGATCCCACCTGTATCAAAACCGTTATAAAGACATCTCCCTCACACATGGGGGAATATTTGATCATCATGACCTATATATGATAGAGACAAATGGCTCCTCCTTATTGGATTGGAACATTCCACACATGCTTATCACATGCTTGGGGGGAACACTACACCCCCATGCACTATAAATACTTGTCTTTTACATCCTTGTAAAGGATCACCTATTGTAAACCCTAGATGAAACTCTGTAAAAAACACAATGGAGAGAGAAAACTTGTGTGCTTGTATCCCAAGGCCATTAGAGGCCATATTTAATGGATTTTTCACACACTCACAGTGGAAGTAGGCCCTCTAAAGTCTTAACCACTTATATTTGGTGTTATCTTATCCTTTGAATCATCTCTTTCTATATTTTTATACCTGTCCATACTCCATTGTTGTCTGGTTTTGGTCTTACACAACACATTGACTTGGTGATACCATTTTTGGTATAACCAATATGGCGTCATCTGTGGGAATGAGATGACCATCTTATTCCTTTATTAGTAGATACTCCATCGAATTCTCTGGTGGTGGTCCAACCTCACACTTGGTTGAGCTTAAACCACCATTGAAAGAACTCTGGTTTGAGTTCCAGCTCACTTCCAACACACCACTTGGTGTTTTTTATCACCGAAACTCTTTAATGGAATCAAATCCTCCTACTATCCACTTAGTCAGAAATGGATGAAGTGGTGGTATCCCTTCACTCCTTAGTGGACAGTCAGTGACCAAAGTAGGCGACTCTTACTGCATTTAATAAGAACATGGTGACTAGATCTACCGAGGCCGAAGATGAGATCATAACTCCGGTCGCTAGGGAAGGTGCTCCAAATCCAATGGCCAAGGGACCACCCCAGGCCCCACTCAAAGATATTTCTCCTCAATATAGGCATAGATATGTGTCCGACCCTAGGCGTTTATGCCTAGGGAGGACAGGAGTGCCCTGATAATGACGATGAACATTATAGTGATGAGGAGGGCAGAGAATATTAGGAGCCTTATCAAATTTCTAGAGGCATTGTGCGACCAATTAAACTCAGGTGAGAATGTAGTCCAAGAGCATTAGCTTTGGACAAACTAAGTAGAGGGTCAACCTTTGATAGGCACGACCTAGCAGCAGATGATTTGAGGAATCGCCTCTCCAAATCTCAAAGTATCACTGGTTCTAGAAGGAATGATAGATGCGATGATCATCAAACTCTTAGAGGCCGAGATGAGGAACAACTAGAGGTTAATAACTAATAGATGGATAGTTTCTAAAGAGACCTCAGTTAGTTTAGATGATAGAGAAGGGGATGGGGATAATGTGGCTTTGGCCAAGGTTGTAGCTACAGCTGAGAGGCTATGGAATGATTCCATTCAGCGACTGGAGGATAAGATATGGGAAATACTGAAGATCCCATACCCTTTGCTGAGGGGTTACACTGAAGGCTCCCTTTTGTGGAAAAGATCTTGAGTTATCCAACCTCGGCTAAGTTCAAGTTGTCAGTGGTCACACTTAAGTATGGTGGGAGCACTAATCCCGTCCACCATGTGGAGATGTACTAATTAGCTGCTAATATATACTTTGTCTTGGAAGAGATGAGGTATCGGGCTTTGTTAAGTACACTAATCGGTGTATCTCATATGTGGTTCACCTTTCTCCCTAAAAACTCAATAGACAATTTCAAATAGATAGAAGAGAGGTTCATATATAATTTTTACTTCAGGGTAAGACCCCAAAAGAAGACGACACACCTGTTATACGTTAAGCAATGAAAGAATGAAAGTATGAGAGAGTATATAACAAGGTTCAATAAGGAGAAATTATAGGTTGAGGATTACAAAGAGAGCATTATTATGACTGCCCTGGTTGGAGGGTTACTGAAAGGAAATATCCTTTGGAAGCTTGCTAAAGATCCTCTAAAGTCTATGGCTGAACTCCTGACTACTGTAGGGAAGGTCACGAATGTGAAGGAGGCAATGGCTACCAAGGGTGAAGATGAGAAAGGAACAAGTAGCGGAGGTAAGTTCTATAAAAAGAATAAGGATGGTAAGAAGATTTGGGAGGATGAAAAGTTCGCTGACTATACCCCTCTGGCAGTCAGTTGTGAGCACATCCTGAATGAGATCAAGGATGATCGGTCTTTGAGATGGCCTGAGAAGTTGAGAGATCCTCCTCACAAGAGGAACAAGAATATCTGGTGTTAGTTTCACCAGGATCATGGCCATACGATCGATAGATGTTTTTCCCTCAAGGACAAGATTGAGAAAATGCTGAAAACTAGCAAGTTAAGAAAGTATATTGACAAGAATATTTCAAAGAGTGGCCGGGATGACACCCAAAAGAGGAGGAATGGAAAGTGAAAGCTTGATGCCCTGGCTAACCGAGACGATGATGACTTGAACAACTATAATGAAGAAGACACTGACGTGCCACCTCCAATCACCAATCCTAAGGGCCAGCTCCACATAATTTCTATCGGACTTAAAATGGTCTGTGGAGGACTTAATGGAGGGGGAAAGTTGATTACTGACATAAATTCTCACATAGTAGAGGCCAAAGCTCTTCCTCTGAAACCCAAAGAAGTACACTCAGCAACAGTTAAGTCGAAGAAGGTAAAATAACTAAAGTTGATCTGAATACTTTGACTATTGCTTTCTCTAAAATGGATTTTAATGGTATCTTAGCCCCTCATGATTACTCATTGGTGATTACCACCCTAGTGCATGGGTATAAGGTTCCTACAATATTGGTTGATGGTGGTAGCTCTACCGATGTGATGTTTTGGTACTGTTACATGGTTCTGGGGCTGGGTAAGAAGATGATGATCCCGTATCACCAACCTCTCATCAGGTTCAATGATTAGAAAGTACAACCACTAGTAATCTATGAATTGTAAGTTAGAATGGGGAATAGTTGTCCAAAATGCCTCACGATGAAAATTAACTTCTTTATCATGGATGAGAAAGTCTATTCAGCCTACAACATAATTCTAGGACAGGTAACCCTCAAGGAATTTGAGGCTATGCCTTTAACAGTTCATTAGATGATTAAATTCCCAACTCTATATGGAGTAGGGGAAGTTCAGGATGACCAAGTTGAGGCACACTAATGCTACTTGAACTCAGCTGAGGAGAGGGAGGCATACAAAAGGGCCACTATAACTTACAACATTGATACTCTTGACCCTAGGGATGAGATTAAGCTAAAGAAGGGTGAAGTCGCTTAGTAGGTAGAATCCATCATCCTCAATGTGGAAAAGCTAAAAAAAATCATCCAAATGAGTAAACCCCTGAAGAGGGAGATCAAAGAGGAACTGATCAAACTATTAAAGAAGAGGCCGAGCATCTTTTCTTGGATCCATGAGGATATGCCCAGCATCGATCCAACATTCCTCTGTCATAAACTCAATGTGGATGAGGATGCAAAGCCAATAAGATAGATAATAAGAGTTTACTCTTGAGATAAATATGACGTGGTTAGAGAAAACGTGAAGAAGTTGGAAAAGGCCGACTTCATCACGGAAGTTATCTACCCTGAGGTGTTAGCAAATGCCGTTGTCATCCCTAAGGCTAGTGGAAAATGGAGGGTGTGTATTGATTTCATGAATTTGAACAAAGCATACCCCAAAGATAGCTTCCCTCTTCCAAGGATAGACCAGATGGTTGATGCCACGGCCGACCATAAATTAATAAGTTTTATGGATGCTTACTCAGGCTATAATCAGATATTCATGGATCCGACCGATGCTGAGAAGACATCTTTGATAACTGACAAGGGGACCTATTGTTATAAGGTCATGCCCTTCGGTTTGAAGAATGCCTGTGCAACATATCAAAGGCTAGTAAACAAGATGTTCGAAGAGAAGATCGGGAAAATGATGGAGGTGTACGTCAATGACATGTTGACAAAGAGTCTCAAGGCTGATATTCATATCGCCGACCTTGAGCAAACTTTTAATACTATGGAATGAGTTTAGGATGAAACTAAACCCCTCCAAGTGTGTTTTCGGTGTAGGGGCAGGTAAGTTCTCGGTCTTTATTATGAACTAGATGGGGATTGAGGCTAACCCCCGAAAAGATCAAAGCTTTGATGGAAATGAAGACTCCCACCACAATAAAATTGTGATACCCCGCCTAATTAAATACCGGGTGATCAGTCCTTTATTAAATTAAATAAAATTGTCCGGTTGGTTCATTCTTAGCATCACTGTCGAAAAATAATTTTTTTCTTTATTAATCACCTAATAAATAATTAACCTAAGTGTAAAAACATTTAATTTTATAAATTAAGACCTATTGTTATGATTTAATATACGAAACTATTTTTGCGAACACATGTAATAATATTAAAATCAAATCATCCATATGAAATAACCAAGCTAGATTAATCAATCAAAATAATAAATTCCAATAGCAGGATAAGTAAATAAATAAAACAATCCCAACAATAGCTAAATCCTGAAATAATAAAGAGTACAAGTCACTCCCTGAAGTAAATAAAATATCGAAATGGGCGACACGTTCCCTATCTGAGAATAACTAAATAGAAGACTAGGAAGACAAGAATGGAGTCTTCTACTGCAAGGACATGCAACTTTCACACGAGCTGCAACACGTTAATGGTCTAAAGATCTCGGCCTGACACCCCTGTGGCTGGGAATTTGTAATATATATACATATACAAGAGGAGAAAAGATAACAAGAAACGGGTCAGAGCGCGAGTGTAAAACAACTTTAAAAATAGTTTAGCAAGTATTTAAAATGCTTACCAGTTGATATTACATAGATGTTAGTACCTCAACACTCACTTGAGAATTCTCACCTCTCAACTAGTGTGCATGCCTAACGTACTACCGAATTAACCTAGTTAAATCTAACCATGTTAACTAGTCTAACCCAATTATCATTCACCACGTCTAATCCAAGTGATCGAATGACTGTAGTTTATATCTGATAACCTTTTCTTATGAATTTACCAAACTAGTTATATTCATCTCAATTCAGACTTATGTTTTCAACCACTTGATTCGTTTAATATTAATTATTCCATTTTATCTACTTACTAGCACAGTATATGAATCACAAGTATATGTTGATATCTTTATCACTCATATTATATATATACTAATTAGGCACCCCACGTAAAATCTATGGTGCTGGCATACTCTGCTATTAAGCCCCCTGTATCTCTCGTACAAAAGGGAAATACTAGTTCGGAATCACTCTCGAACTATATTAACACAAAATACACATATTGGAGGTGAATCATAGTTCTAAGTCACTAAGAGGTCAGCACATCCCCCCACATATCTTAGGACCATCTTACTATCATTTTCAGATAGTCTGTACTAAGAATGCTATGTTCTAGGGTACAAGTCAATATCCGCCATAAAGGTCCAATGGAGATAAGACTGTCCCGGTGCGGAACCTTCGTGATAGCAAGTAGCGCGGGTATGATTACACACATTTATACAATAATATATATATATATATATATATATATATATATATATATATATATATATATAAGTTACAAAACTTATGTATGTCATAAGATTCAAGTATGATGTCATCCAATTATTTTTTTTCGCAATACCCATTTTACCCCTAAAATTTTGAATTCATCTCTTTACATACCCTCTAATTTGTTTCCCCATCTTTTCAAAATTTAAACTTAAGGCTATAATAGGATTTTTCCCATTTCTCACCTACCGTCCTTACCCAAGCTTACACGTTTACTCTTCTATTCTTTTCTTCTCTTTGGCCTCCCATCGAAACAACAACGAACATCACCAACTAGGAGAGAGAGAGAAACCACAACGAATAGTACGAAGGTTAATCGTTCTATTTCCAGGCATCAACAACAACGAACAGTACGACTGTTCATCAACAACGAAGATCAACAACAATGAACGTCAAGAATTTTTCAGCCTCCAATTAACTCTGGTAATCGTTTGGGTTGTAATCGTTTTTTGGACAACCATTTTTTTTACTGCACATCAATAATGGTTCTAATTGTTTTTGGTTTTTTTTATTAACATCAACAACTGCTACTCACTCATTCCCCCTTTCACTTTGTAGGTACATCTCTCTCTCTCTCTCTCTTTGTGTGTGTGTGTGTGTTGCTCAACACCATCCACCACTTACCCAACACCATTACCCACCACTTACCCAAAACCATTATCCACCACTATCCATAACCTACACCTAAGAACCCATGCAAATAATGCTACCGTTCTTCGATTCTAGCTGACTCTAACAGATAAACCCATTTGGGTTTGTTTTACTTAATGTCGGATTTACTTATTTTAGATCATTTACAAATTGGTTTCCTCAGTTTGGGTATTTTGGTTGGCTTCCTCTGTTTTCCTTTTTAGACTAAAACATGCCAGGCCAGGTGAAGACCTAAACCATATATTGATTACAAAAATATGGCCGGTAGGAAAAGAGTTATAAAAGAGCGGGTAAACATACCATACTCTATGCCTTTTTATTTTTATCATTTTTGGAAAGGTGTTGTCCTTATGTTTTTCATTTTTTGAATGGTTTTCCCCTTTTTTCATTTCTTCAAGATTGAACGAGTAACTGTATTAAATACCCACATTGGTGAATAGTTGTTTGATTTGATCTCATCTACCATTTCTCACGTAAAAAAAAATCACTTTCTCATTTTGGTGCTTCTGGTAAACATACAACATATCTACCACAAGCCTTCTTTTGTGTGTGTGTGTTTCATCAACCGTATCCCCGTTCTTTAAACTACGTACCCATCAACAACTATGTCAATCCGAAATTGTAATCAACTTCGGAACCAGCATCTGAACCACATCGGAACCATATCGAAAACAACATCGGAACCATTGGCAATCAGTTAAAGACGAGATCTCAGGTAAAGACCCTTTTTTTCCACATTTGATGGAGGAGATCTTAGGTAGGGTCATGGTTTTAAATAACGGTATCGGGTAACGTAACGGTTACGATCGCGGTGTAACGGTATCGGGAGTATCGAACGTAATGTAACGGGAATCGGTTACTGTGAGCGTGAATTTTTTTTACCATTCCCCAATCCCATAAAATGTAATGATAGTTTTATTTTGATTATATAATGCTGAATTTCAAGCTTTTGCACATGATTTTCAATTACATTTCCCTCAAAAATCCAAACACCCCTTTTACCTTTTAATGGAGAATGTGCATCAGTGTGTATCAGTGTGTATCGGCGATACGTAACAGCGTATCGGTGTGTATCGGCGATACGTAACGGTGTATCAGTGATACATGTGTGATTTTTTTATAGTCCGATAAATCGGGGTGTATCGGAAACGGTCTCTCAAGATACCGTTACGTATCGGCCGATACGATACGTAACGGCCGTTTTTTAAAACTATGGGTAGGGTATAATTTTTAGAAGTTTTTTTTTCTTTTTTTCTTTTTTTCCATTTTTCCATGTTTGATGGTGGAGATCTCATGCTTGCGTTCAGTTTAGGTTTTACTATGGTTTTAATTCTGTGTAACATTACATAATAAATGAGGATTTTAAGTTGGTCAGTTGGTACCATTTTATTGTATCAATGAGTGATTTAGAAGAGGTTTTTTAGTTTAATTTATTGATTTTTGCGATGTTTAAATAAGGATTATTAGGGGTCGGTGATGGCCAGCGGCCAGGGCGACCCTCCCAGCCTCTACGGCGGAGGGACCAGCCTTCCACACCACCATGGCGGTGGTCGGGGATAACTCTGCTGACCTGCTTGAGATGGTAGCTGCGATTATTTTTTTGGAAAATCCAAGAGTTAACTGGAGCAACTTTGTTGGTGTATGAGCAACCTCCTTTTTCATTTTCATTTTTTCATTTTCTGGGTTTGTCATGAAAAACATAATAATTATTTTTATTTTTATTTTATGTTACGAACCTGGAACACATAACTGATATCATTAGCTGTTAGGAACCTAAACACCGCCTTTATATTATCAATCATGATTATAAGCGTTGCTGATCGTGTTTTATATATTCACAACATTCGTCCATCTATTTATCATATTTTAGTTTGTTGGTTTTGTGAGATGTATGGTTTTTTGGTGCTTATGTCTACCTTAATCTTTTTCTTTGGTTATTGATCTGTAACGGGGGCTTATTAATTTTTTTTTATAAAAATATTAGCTTCCCTTATTATTCAAGGTTGGATTTACTTAACAGGTTTTTTCTGGCTTATCATATGTCATTTGATGTGTAATTGGTACATTTTTCTGTGGTGGGTTTGTTTAAAATGCTCTTAAGTCTTAATAGATGAATTAATTGATCTCTTAATATTAATTGTAATTTTTATTTTATTTTATTATATAGATTATGATTCATCTCCCGTCAATAAGAGACTCTGATTTAATGATATTTTTTTAGTAGACATTTTTTATTTCTTTGATTAAATGTGAATCTTATTTAACACATTTGAAAGTAATTTTCAAATCATGGGTAAAATGAGCATCATCTTATTTAACACAATTGTAAGGACTTTTCAAATCACGGGTAAAATGAGCATCTTATTTAACATATTTGTAAGTATTCCTTAAATTATGAATTAAACTTGTTTGGTGGAGTGCTTTTCCATACCATTTGTAACAATGTTTCAACACGTGGCTCGAGATAATAAATAATATGGTCCCAGCCATCTTTTCTCAAACATTGATTTCTTTTAAAGTTGAAATGAAATAAACAAAGTAGGTTTACCAACCACATGCCTAAGGCCATTTTATATAAGAAACTAATTCCAAAGTACATCAATCTCCCATCCTCTCACCTAAGCAATAAGTACATGTCTTTATGCATGATAGAAAAGATTTTGTCCCCAATGTACCTTGAAAAATGTCCCCTTTCATCTTATCCATACTGTAATTTGTTTTTTGCTTACATCTATCCTGTAATTTATATTTGTTTTGGTCAAGTCAGATTTGATGAAACATCTGATAATTACATATTATAAATTTATTTAATTAAATGCGTATTTAAATAATTGTAAACTCTCAATAACATAAAATTTTAAGATCATATAAAATCATAAATTAACATTTGCTTTATATATTCGTTTCAAGAAAAAATAAAAAATTCAGTTTGTTGTGTATGATGCCATACATGGAATAATATTTTTTTACTTATTTCGAACACGATCCAAGTAAATGTAGCACAACATAATGTTTTTTTAACCAAAATAAATCCATCCAAAATAAATATGACACCGAATGAAATATTATTTTACCCACTTGGAACATGATCTAAGTAAAAAGCGGCACAAAGCAAAATATTGTTTTTATTAAAAAACGAACTTGATCAAAATAAACATGACACGATACAACATTAAATATCTTTTTTTAGCTGTCACGATCACTACCCAAATAAAAGTGGCACAATACATTTTTTTAAAACAATAAAATGAGCTTGATTAAAATAAAAATGATACAACATGATTAAAGCACGTATAATATTTAAATTCTATAAGGTCACATGATATTATAGTGAGAAATGTCTACCAAATAACATCGATGGTGTTATTATTATTTTTCTATGAGTTATTATTATTATTTGGTAGAATGTCTACCAAATAACATTCTGTAAGGCACGTATAATTTGATTTGTTTCTTTTTGACACCGTGTGTATGTATTTGTACGCTATTTTTCTTAGGGATAGAGGTTGATGTGATTGTATTCATATTTTGAGATTTATTTTACTACTCTATATATGTGGTTTTTTTAAATGGATGCGTGTTTTACCATATTGAACCTTTAAATTTACTAGGGGAGTTTGTGTTAAACTATTTTAGAAAAGGCAACTTATTTTATTTTTATTGTTGTTATTCTTAAGACACAAGTAGAAGCGATAACGCAAAATGTTTTTTTGAATAAAAAACAACCTCATAAAAATAAACATGACACAACAAGATATGAAATGTTATTTTTTACCGATTTCGAACACTACTCAAATAAAAGGATAACAAAAAATCTTTTTTTTAAAACAAAAAATAAACTCGCTCAAAATAAATCCTAACCGACGTTAACTCCCGAACGGTGTTAAATTTGCGCGGATAGCTAGCACATTGGTAGCAGGATGCATGTTTTTTTTATTAACACCACGTGTCATGTCAATTTGACACGCATGAAATTTAGTACATGATGCATGCTTTAAAAAAAATCCTTTTGCAATTACGTACTTTGGAAAATTTTCCCTTTTACGATTATATTCTTTTTGAAAATTTTCATCGTGCCTTCAGGCACGGGCATACCCTAGTATATATATATAGATATAGAGGGAGAGAGAGAGAGAGAGAGAGGATCTCATGAGGACCTGTGTTCACATACCACTTGTGCGAACCAATTTTGATAAAATAGTAAAAAAAATATTTTTGAGCTAATTTTTTTTATATAGTTTTTAAACATTTCAGTAGGGCCATTTAAAAAAAATCAGGTCAAAATGAATTTTTTTACTATTTTAAAAAAATCAATCAAGCTTTGTCAGTTTTTAACCACTTAAAAACAACTTAAAAACTGACAAAGTTTGACTGATTTTTTTAAAATAGCAAAAAAATCATTTTGCGCTGATTATTTTTTTATGGTGCTATTGAAATGTTTAAAAATCATTAAAAAAATCAGCCCTAAAATGTATTTTTTACTATTTTAAAAAATTGGTCCTCATTCGGGGTCCTCAAATTGGGACCTCACTTGATCCTTTCCCTATATATATATATTCATCTAGCTACGCCCACGACCCATAATATATTCGAACCATGCGTGGCACATAACGCCCGAGTTCTACGTATAATTAAGTCATTATTTTTATTTTTTCAATTACCGCAAATCCTTAAGTACTTCTCGACTCTCAAAGTGTATCCTCTTGATAAATATAAAATCAATAGGTGTACACTCATTACCCTACTGGTCTAAATCCTTCTTAATTCTCGCAAGACCTAATTTAATGTACGCATGATTTACCACTCAATTTCATACCCCCGAAATTCCATGGTTAAATCTCATATAAAGTCCTATTATCCGGACCCTACTATACCCTACTGGTCCTTCCCAAGTCTCAATATGATATTTAAATTATGTCCAAAGGTCCTTATACGTCGGTATTGGATTAACATTTAAAAGGAGAAAAAGTTTTCACTTCCAAGAGGAGTCGATCGATCGATGAAAAAGGGTCGATCGATCAATCCAGTCGATCAATCGATGTTCTTGAGTCGATCAATCGATCAAGTAGTTATTGCCTAGAATTCTGCATATTAAGGCTACGGGTTTCTTCCAACTTAAATCATCAAAACTCCATTAACATGTACCAAACTCCCAAATAAACATTATGAACGTTATATAAACAAATATGGATGAGTTCTAATGTAAAAAATTCATTAGTTCCTCAAGAATTGCCATCAAATGGGTTAATTCAAGAAATTATCATCTAACCCCAGTTTATCTAATTTTCTCAAGAATTCATTTAATTTCCCGATTTCTACCTCTACTGGGCATCAAATTTCATGGTTATTATTCTAAATATAACAAGATATGCATCCTAACATGATTTCTACTCCAAATTACAATAATAATAATCTCCAAAACAACAATATATGTTTATGAGACTTAAAATAATTATCTCCTACACTAGCATCGATGTGTTATCAACTAAAGAACAACAAGTTAGATACTTGCCTACAAATCAAAGTATGAATCATAGATAACAATGGGTATGATCCCGCTCCTCGTTCCCCGATCTATGCATTGGGGGTGGAATTGGTGAGAGTGGTGTAGGGTTGATGGCTCTCCTCCTTGGAAGCCTTCTCTCTTCTCTCTTCCATAGCCTCTCTACAACTTTAATGTTTCTAACCCTCGAGGACTCTTAACTCCCATCAGATATAACCCTTCAATTTTCGTCCATAATTAAGGCCTAAAATTGAAAATTACCAAAATGCCCTCCCGAGTTACCGGTTAGGCCAAAAAATATCACGAGACCCAAACTAAACCACCGAGTATACTGTTCTGACTATCTCGACCCTTTCGGACACATTGGTGCACTCTAAATGACCATAATGACGGCTTAGAAATAATTTAGCTTTTATTCCATTAATTTAGTCCCGACACTACACATGCGCGCCCCGACTTAATTTTTATAATTATCGTATTATTCACCCGCGACAATTTTAATAAATTCAATCTCATATATTACTTTACTCGTTAAGTAATATTCAACATAATTCTTACCAAAAATTACTAACTCTCATCACGGTAGAAAATATTTATTTTAAAATTCGGATTAATATTAAATTAATTTATTCCAATTTAATTTAATTAATCATATATTTAAATGCCATAAAAATACGGGGTATTATATACTTTCCCCCTAATAACGGAATTTCGACCCAAAATTAAAAAAAAAACTAAGGCATACCTGGTAAAAACAATTCCGGATACTTTTTGTGCATATCTGCCTCGCGCTCCCAAGTGGTCACCTCTCCATTATGATGCTCCCACTAGACCTGCACAAGTGAGACTACCTTCGACCTCAATCTTCTCTCGCTATGGTCTAGGATAGCCACTGGTATCTCCTCATAAGAACTATAGGTATTCAAATCAATCTCATTTTTCATAATATGAGTGTGGGCCAAATCATCCCGAAGATACCGCCTTAATGACGAAATGTGGAACACATCATGAATACGGTGCAAGTGCTCCGGCAACCCAAGCCTATATGCCACCGATCGGATCCTCTCAATAATGGGAAATGGTCCTACGTACCTCGGATCCAATTTCCCTTTATTCCCTAACATCATCACTCCCTTCATAGGAGACACTCACAGTAATACTTACTCCCCTACGCTAAACTTCCTGAAGGACCACTTTGCATTGGTGTAGCTTTTCTGCCTGTGCTGGGCTACCCGAATGCGACTCCTGATCAACTCAATCCTGGATGACGTCTCTTGAATCACCTCTAGCCCAAGTATCTTGTTGTCTCCTACATCGAGCCAACAACTGGGAGAACGATAAGGTCTACCGTACGATGCCTCAAAAGTGGCCATGCCAATCGTAAACTGGTAAGAGTTATTATAAGTGAACTCCGTCAGTGGAAGGTACTGCTCCCATCCTCCTCCAAAATCAAGGACACATATGCATAACATATCCTCCAGCTTCTAATTAGTGCGCTCAGTCTGCCCATCTGTGTGCAGGTGATACGCCGTACTCAACCGCAACTCTGTACCCATAGCTCCCTGAAAGATCTCCCTGAAGCATGATATAAAAATCTTGTATCTATCATAAAAAATATCTAGGGGCACCCTACGTAACCTCATTATCTCAATAATAACTAACTGGGCATATTGACGAGTAGTGTAGTCTGTTCGCATCGGCAGAAAATGCGCTACCTTAGTCAAACGATCCACCACTACCCATATAAAATTGTGACTCGGCCGTGATGTCAGCAACCCAATGATGTAATTCATGAAAATGCTCTTCCATTTCCATATAGGGATCTCTAGTGGCTTAAGTAAACCTATCGATATCTGATGGTCCACTTTTACTAGCTGACATGTGGTACACTTGGACACAAACTCCGTAATATCCTTCTACATCCCACTCCATCAGTACTGTCACCTCATATCCTGGTACATCTTATCCCCTCCGGGATGTACCGCAAATCGGGATCCATGCGACTCTGTCATTATTGCATGACGTAAGTCCTCACTCTCTGGGACCACTAACATCCCATTAAATCGCAATCCTCAATCTGAACTCGCAGAGTAGGACTCCGCGTCCTTGGCTAGAAGTCGTACAATCTTATCCTAGAAAAATGAATCATCTTTTTGGGCCAGCATCACTCTCGTAACAATATCTGGTGTGACAGTTATGACGGATATAAAGGATCGGGCCACTGCCTCCTGATGTCCCAATTCTTTCCATTTCGCCTTCCATACTTCCGCCACCTCACCTACTGGCCAACGGCTCAACGCATCAGCAACTACGTTAGCCTTCCGAAGGTGGTACTGTATCTGAAACTGGTAATCCGTCACAAAATCCGACCACCTGCGCTGACGCATGTTCAACTCCCGCTAAGTGAATACGTATTGGAGTGACTTGTGGTATGTGAACATGCAAAACTTCTCCCCCAAAATTAGTGTCTCCAAATCCGCAAGGCAAACACGACCATTGCTAGCTCCAAGTTGTGGGTGGGGTGGTTCCTCTCATGAGGCTTAAGCTTGAAAGAGGCATAAGATATAGCCTGCTCCTCCTGCTGAAGTAGTCCACCAAGTCCCTATAGGGAAGCATCAGTATACACCAGGTACTCTACTCCTGGCCTGGGTAAAGCAAGGACTGGCACTGAAGTCAACTTATCCTTTAGTTCATCGAAAGACAACTGACAAGCATCATTCCATACGTACGGTACCCCCTTGCAAGTCAGATTAGTCAATGAACCCGCTATATTCAAGAATTCATGAATGAACCACCTATAGTACCCTACCAATCCCAAGAAACTACGGATCTCTAATGGTGTTGTGGGATGTCCCCACTCCCTCACTGCGGATACCTTTCCCGAATCCACTGATATCGCCTTGGTGGAAATAATGTGCCCTAAGAAATGGATTTTTAGTAGACAAAATCCGCACTTCTCATACTTGTTATATAGATGATGTTATCGCAAAGTCTGAAGAACCCGTATCAAATGCTCGGCATGCTCCTACTCAGTCTGGGAATAAATTAAAATGTCATCTATGAAGACACGAACTGATCCAGGAACTCTCTGAACACCCTATTCATTAAGTCCATGAACATGGTTGGAGCATTAGCTACCCAAATGTCATAACCCGGAACTCGTAGTATCCATAACATGTCAAGAAAGAAGTTTTGACACATCTTGCTCCCTAATCCGTAACTGATGGTATCCCGATCTTAAGTCTATCTTTGAGAAGAAGGCTGCTCCTCTCAACTCGTCGAACATATCATCAATTCGGGGAAACGTATACTTATTCCGTATTGTGACTTTGTTCAAATCTCGATAGTCTACACAAAACCTCAATGACCCATCTCATTTCTTTACAAAAAAAATAGGGGAGCACCCCAGGGTGAGGTACTCATACAAATGAAGCCCTGTCGCAATAGTTTCTCAATCTGATCACGCAACTCTCTCATCTCAGTTGGAGCCATATGATATTATGCTTGTGCTATTGGTCGTGTGACCAACATCAAATCTATAACGAAATCTATCTCTCGATTAGGAGGTAGTCCCGATATCTCTTGGAACACGTCAAAAAACTCATGAACTACGGGAATCGAATCTATGGGAATCACTATATCCTTAGAGTTCCCCTATTCTATATATTATAAATGGGTGGACGACCCTCCCTCAGGATGAGGCATCGCCACCAGAAACATCTCCTGTCCCTGAATAGCAAAAATAATACTCCTACTGAAATAGTATATCATGGCCCTATATGCAACAAGCCAATCCATGCCAATAATGTTGTGATGCTCATGCATATCTAAGACTAACATGTCTGCAGACAAAATCAGACTCCCAATATCTATACCTACTTCCCAACATATAAAAAAAATCAACGATCCATTACCCAATAGTGAGTCTACACATGTCACTGTACTCTCTGTTGAGTCTAACAACCCCGTGGCCCATGCAAAACTAGTGGCTATGAAGCAGTGTGATGCCCCAGTGTCAAATAAAATGCTCCCCATAGTACCATGGATAGGAAACTTACCCTCAACTGCGGGTGGCGCCAGTGGCATTGCTTCCTGGTGGACGTTATATACACGTCCATACTGCAATTGTCCATACTATACTGGACGGTTGGGATGGTTGGAAAGTCCGGTATCTGAGGTGGTGTGGTGAGGGAGGATGGGAAGATCGGTCTCTGTGGCTCCTGACGGTCACCCTGCTCCTGCGGACCCTGTCCCTCTGGGACAATCCTAACGTCTATGGCAATTCTTGCCACAACAAAATCATCTGCCCCTGAAGTTTCCTCCCCTTTGTCCCTACTATCCCCGACCCTGATGGCCGTTACCACCCCTCCACTGGCCCTGCTGATACCGCTGTTGGACTTGATGATAATGAAGTTGCCCTGTTGACTGGACTAACCCCATTGGATGGACTCTCCGGCTCATTTGCTTCCCTGCTGGTGGAAGAGGTTATCCTGGAAATGCAACAGGGAGGCGTTGAGTACATCAGTATAAGTACCCAATGACAGATTATCCAAGAGGTACTAGGGAATCCTCTAGGTCAAACCATCTATGATCATTCGAATCTTCTTCTCTTCGGTGGGTGCCTCATCCGCCACAATAGTAATTAGTATCATGAAATCCTCCTTATACTCCGCGACAGTTATACTTTCCTTCTATGATTCAATAGTTTCTGCCTCATTTCGGTCTACATGGTGAAAGAAAGTATTTTCAGTCGAACCGCACCCAAAAGATCTGAATCGTCATATTACCTCTCCCCTCCAAGGTGGTAGTGGACTCCCACCACTATAAGGTAGCCCCCACTAGCTTGTAGAAGCCAGTAGTTGTCTCTGAATGTCTGTGCACTCATACATACAAAGACTCCTCTGGAATGCTTTCTTCCATTAGCTAGCGATGATAATATCATAACTGTCCGAGAACTCTGGGGGATGTGCCCTCTGAAAGGCATCCCTGACCCTCTCCCATGAAGTGGAAAACTGAGCTGGAACGGGCGCCACAGCTTGAACCTGGGGTGGGGCCTGCTGCATCACCACTAAAGGTGCATTTACCGCCTGAGCAACTATGGTGACAACTTTTGCTGCGTTCATCATTTCCTGAGCATGAGTTGCTTGCTACTCTGGCTGGGCATTTCTATCCCTCGGGGCTCGTCTTGGAGTCATCTAAAACGAAAAGGAATTTTATTAGTCCACAGTCATTATTAAATCCCAAATAGATGAAGACGTAATCGCATAAATACGAGTACACAAATCCTAAAAAGAGGGTTTTTTATCAAATAACGCTAAGCTGAAAGCATAATAAGTAGTACAGATCCTAAAGGACTCCAGAACCTGATGCTCTGATACCACCCGTGACATCCCGCCTAATTAAATACTTGGTGATCAGTCATTTATTAAATTAAATCAAATTGTCTGGTTGGTTCATTCTTAGCATCACTGTCGAAAAAAAAATTCCTTATTAATCACCTAATAAATAATTAAGATAAGTGTCAAAACGTTTAATTTTATAAATCAAGACCTATTGTTATGATTTAATACACGAAACCATTTTTGCGAACACAAGTAATAATATTAAAACCAAATCATCCATATGAAATAACCAAGCTATATTAACCAATTCAAATAATAAATTCCAATCGTAGGACAAGGAAATAAATAAAACAATCCCAACGATAGCTAAATCAAGAAATAATAAAGAGTATACAAGTCTCTCTCTGAACTAAATAAAATATGGAAATGGACGACGCATGCCCTATTTAAGAATAACTAAATAGAAGACTGGGAAGACAAGAATGGTGTCATCTAATACAAGGACCTGCAACTTTCACACTAGCTGCAGCATGTCAACGGTCCAAAGATCTAGGCATGATGCCCCTATGGCTGGGCACCTGCAATATATATACATATACAAGAGGAAGAAAAGACAACAGGAAACAGGTCAGAGAGCGAGTGTAAAACAACTTTAAAAATAGTTTAGCAAGAATTTAAAATTCTTACCAGTTGATATTACATACATGTTAGTACCTCGACACTCACTTGAGAATTCTCACCTCTCAACTAGTGTGCACGCCTAACGTACTACTGAATTAACCTAGTTAAATCTATCCCAGTTAACTAGTCTAACCCAATTTTCATTTAACTAGTCTAATCCAAGTGATCGCGTGACTATAGTTTATATCTGATAACATTTTCTTATGAATTTACCAAACCAGTTATATTCATCTTAATTCAAACTTAAGTTTTCAAGCACTTAACTCGTTTAATATTAATTATTCCATTTTATCTACTTATCAGAACACTAGATGAATAAATGGTATATGTATATATATTTATCACTCATATAATATATATACTAATTGGTCACCCCACGTAAAATCTATGGTGCTGGCATAATCTGCTAGTAAGTCCCCTGTATCTCTCGTACAAAAGGGAAATACTAGTTCGGAATCACTCTCGAACTGTATTAACACCAAATACACATATTGGAGGCGAAGCATAGTTTGAATTCACTAAGAGGTCAGCGCATAACCTCATGTCTCTTTAGATCGTGTAACTATTATTCTCGGATAGCCTATACCAAGGATGATATGTTTTAGGGTACAAGTCAATATCCCCCATAAAGGTCCAATCGAGATAAGACTTTCTCGGCACGGAACCTCCATTATAGCAGGTAGCGTGGGTATGATTACACACAAATATACAATATTATATATATATATATTCACAATATTCAGCTAGGTACACCCACGACCAATAATATATTCGAACCATGCGCGGTACATAATGCCCGAGTTCTATGTATAATTAAGTCATTATTTTTAATTTCTCAATTATCGCAAATCTTTAAGTACTTCTAGACTCTCGAAGTATATCCTCTTGATAAATATAAATTCAGTAGGCGTACACTCACTACCCCACTGGTCTAAATACTTCTTAATTCTTGCAAGACCTAATTTAATGTATGCACGATTTCCCACTCAATTTCATACCCTTAAAATCCCACGGTTAAATCTCATATAGAGTCGTATTATCCGGACCCTGCTAGTCCTTCTGAAGTCCTATTATGATGTTTAAATTATGTCTAAAAGTCCTTACACACCGGGATTGGATTAACATTTAAAAGGAGAAAAAGTCTCCATTTGCAGGAGGAGTCGATCGATCGATGAAAAGGGGTAAATCGATCCATATTCTTGAGTCGATCGATCGATCACGCAGTTATTCTCCATAATTCTGCATATTAAGCCTACGGGTTTCTTCCAACTTAAATCATCAAAACTCAATTAACATGTCTGAAACTCCTAACCAAACATTATGAACGTTATATAAACCAATATGGATGAATTCTAACATAAAACATTCATTAATTCCTCTAGAATCTTCATCAAATGGGTTAATTCAAGAAATTATCATATAACCCCAGTTTATCTAATTTTCTCAATAATTCATTTAATTTCTAGATTTCTATCTCTACTAGGCATCAAATTTCGTGGTTAATATTCTACATATAACAAGATATTCATCCTAATATGATTTCTACTCCAAATTGCAATAATAATTTCCCAAGCAACAATATAACTTTATGAGACTTAAAATAATTATCTCCTACACTAGCATGGATGTGTTATCAACTAAAGAACAACAGGTTACATACTTTCCTGGAAATCAAAGTCTGAATCGTAGAGAATGATGGGTATGATCCCCCTCCTCTTTCCCCGATCTATGCGTTACTGATGGAATTGGTGACAGTGGTGTAGGGTTGGTGGCTCTCCTCCTTGGAAGCCTTATCTCTTCTCTCTTCCTTTGCGTCTCTATAAATCTAATGTTTCTAACCCTCGAGGAATGTTACTCCCATCACATATAACCCTTCAATTTTCGTCCATAATTAAGGCCTAAAATTGGAAATTACCAAAATGCCCTCCCGGGTTACCGATTAGGCCTAAAAACATCCCAAGACCCAAACTAAACCTCCGATTACACTTTTCTGACTATCTCGACCCTTTCGAACACATTGGCGCACTCTAAATGACCATACAGGTGACCTAGAATTAATTTACTTTTTATTCCATTAATTTAGTCCCTACACGACACATGCGCGTCCCGATTTAATTTATGTAATTTTCATATTATTCAGTCGCGACAATTTTAATAAATTCAATCTCATATATTACTTTACTCATTAAGTAATATTCAACATAATTATTACCAATAATTACTAACTCTCATCATGCTAATAAATATTTATTTTAAAATTTGGATTAATATTAAATTAATTTATCCCAATTTAATTTAATTAACAATGTAATATCATGTGTCAGCTAGATCCATCACTAACAATGTAATATCAGCTTTAACTGATTTATGCTCAGTTCATGTGTTTAAAGACAGATGTAAAGCTGATGATAGCTATGCTATATCGTCGTTCCAGATCAGAATCAAACAGGATCAAATTAAGCTTACAAAGTGCATCCGGTCAAAACCAGTTCAAGGATTGTTTAAGCTAAATGTAGATGGTGCTTCCCAGGGTAACCTGGGTCAAAGTGGTATTGGATGTGTATTAAGATATTTTAAAGGGCATTTTGTAAGGGGATTCAGTATATTCATGGGGGTTACTACTTCTTTAATTACTGAAGCTAATGTAATTATGGAAGGTAATAATATGTGCAGGAACCTCAAGATCAATTTGGAGCTCGTTACGGTGGAATCTGATTCTAAAATCTTGGTAGATTTGATTTTAAACAAAGTTAAACCTCCATGGGCTATACAGGATATTTTGGATAACATTCTTTCAGTCCAGTCTCTTAAGATTTCTCATTGTTGGAGAGAATTTAACACTGTAGCTGATTCATTGGCTTCGATGGCGGCTTCTTCTCAAAACTCAGTTAATTATAGGTCATTTTCTTCTCTCCCTGGATTGATAAAGGGCTTTCTGCAATTGGATAGAATAGGTATTCCTCATTTTAGGAAAATTTCTGTGTAATGGGGTTGTTTCCCCCAAATTTACTTTCCATCAATTCTTATTTCTTTGTAAAGGGGATATTTATAAATCCCCTCATTTATTGCTTTCAAGCTAGAGCTTTGGGCTCAACCTCTAGTTTTCTTTATGTGCGAGCTATTGCCTATTTTTAGGCTTGGTTGAATAATATTTGTGGGGGTTCCGTACCTCTTCCCCCCAAAAAAAATGCCATAAAAATACGGGGTATTATAAAAAGATGTGCAGAGATTAACTGGACGGGTAGCAACATTGAATAGAATCACGTCTAGAGTTACCGATAAGTGTCTTCTTTTCTTCCAAGTGATCAGAAAATCTTTTGAGTGGAACGAGGAGTACGATAAGGCCTTTTAAGAGTTAAAAACCTACCTCGACTCTCCACTTCTACTATTAAGACTACTTCAGGGAGAAAATTTGTATTTGTATCTAGTAGTGTTAGAATTGGCCATTAGTGATGTCATTGTTAGAGATGATGATGGTGTGCAAAAACTAGTGTACTTCAATAGTACGACCCTCTAGGGGGCCAAGTAGAGATATCCTAAAATGTAGAAGTTGGAATATGCTTTAATCCATTGCTTAAGGAAGATGAAGCCGTACTTCCAGGCACATACTATGGTCCTCATCACCGATTCTCCTCTCAGATAGGTCATCCATAAACTTGAGAAATTGGGTAGGTTGATGGCTTGGGTAATTGAGTTGGGGTATTTCGATATCATAAACTAGCCAAGAATGCCCATTAAGGGGTAGGCTTTAATAAAAATTTTAGTCGAGTTCACGTGGGATGAGGCCGATGCAAAAGATATTGAGACTCCAGCTTGTGATCCAGAAGGAAGAGTATTTCTCCCCCCGGCTAAGGTCAAGACGAGTAAAGTAAGGAGTAAGGTTTATGAGAATGAATAAGAGAGATAACTCTTCAAAAGTGGGACCCTGGAAGAGGGTAATTTTTCCAGAGATGGTAATGTGTGGCACTTGTTTGTTAATGGATCTTCGTGCAATGCCAGAAGTGGAACATGTTTGATTATATCGGCCCCAGATAGGACTGTCATTGAATATGCTCTAAGGTTCAATTTCAAAGCCTCCAAAAACAAGTCAGAGTACAAAGAATTTCTAGCAGGACTCTCCCTTTCTAGAGAACTGAATGTTGGCTAGCTCTTGGTTCATAGCGACTTCAGGTTAGTTGTGAATAAAATTTTAGGAGTATATGAGGCCAAGAACGATAGATCAACCAAATACCTTGGAAGGGTAAAAACATCAATGAATCATTTTAAAGAGGTGAAGATAAAGTGGATACCTCAGTTAGACAATAGCCGAGTCGATGCTTTGTCAAGGTTAGCTTCTGCCACAAAAACAGAAATTCGAAGGTCGGTGCCGATAGAGATATTACATCGAACGACCATTGAAGAGGAACATAGCAATGTGGAATTTTTCTTAAACTTGAATATGGGATCTTATTGGATTGATACTATCATTCGCAACATCAGGGATAGAGAATTGCCAGATTCAAATGCCGAGACAAATAAACTAAGGTACAAAGTGATAAAGTTCTCCACCATAGGAGATATCCTATATAAGGAATGATTCCTACTCCCTCTACTCAGATGTGTTCCGTCTGAGGTAGAGTACATTCTAAAATGCATACATGAGGATTATTGCTCGAGTCACGTAAGAGGAAGTTCATTAGCGAAGATAATCCTCACTCAGGACTACTGGTGGTCGACATTGTCCATGGATGCAATGGAATATGTGAAGAAGTGTGAAAAGTGTCAAAGGTTTGCCACCATTTTCCATCAACCTCATTAGTCTCTTAATTCTATCACTTCCCTTGGACATTTGCAGTTTGGGGAATTGACTTATTAGGACCATTACCGAGGGCTGTGAACAATTATTGCTATCTGATTATAACTATTGATTATTTTTTGAAGTGGGTGGAGGCAGAGACGATGATCACAATAACAGAGAAGAAAGCCTTCTAATTTATTTAGAAAAACATAATTTGCAAATATGACATGTCAAACACTCTAATTTTAGATAACGGGAAGTAGTTTAAGAACATTTCACTCGAGAAGTATTGTGAGCGGGTCGACATCAAATAGTTCTTTTAAACTCCCAGCTGAACCCAAGCCAATGGGTAAACAAAAGTGACAAATAAAATAATTTTGATGGAATCAAGAAAAATTTGGAAGATGCAAAGGGAGATAGATCGAAGAGGTGCATCCCGTCCTATGGGACTATAGGATGACAGAGAGGACACCAACGAGGGAGATCCCGTTCATGATAGTCTAGGGCTCAGAGGTCGTTGTGTCGATAGATATTGGTCTCCCAACCCACAGGGTCCAGACATATGACTCGAAGGACAATATTGGAGAACACATATTGAATCTGGACCTCATGGAAGAGAGAAGGGAGGACGCTGAGGTTATGCAAGCCACCTATCAACAAAGGACATCGAATTTCTATAATAAGAGAGTAAAATCCCAACCACGGACAGTAGGATACCTAGTTCTAAAGAAGACTTGGCAGAAGACCAACGAGCTTCATCCTAATTGGCACGGTCCTTATTGGGTGGTTAAAGAGGTGGTTGCAGGTACATATCGGCTAGAGAATTTAGATGGAGAGCCATTGTCCAATTCATGGAATGCCGATCATCTAAAAAAATACTATAACTAGGAGTTTTGTATTAATTTCATCTGTCTATGTATATGAGAAAAAGATTATGAATGAAAAATTTTCGATTGTTCTCTCCTATTTTGTTATATGAGAAATTTTAGATTGTATTTATCAATTCATCTTAAGCTATAGACCATCATTCGTGGTGAAATAGCTTTAACTTACTGTTGGTGACATGACAGTCCAGACGAGGTTGACCTCACCCATGGAATCTTGATAACACCGGAAGGGGGGAAATCACTTAGTGTTGGTTCATGATTAAACATCATTAATTTGGTGTAAAACTCTTTTAGCCGAGACGACAGTGCATGGACGAGATGACTCTCATCCATACACTCTCAAAATGAAGATAAGGGAATTGTGATGCAAACACCATAATTTGGTGAATACAAATTTAAAAATCACTTAGTTATGGTTCATGATTAAACATCACTAATTTGGTGGAAAAATCTCTCGGCCGAGACGATAGTACATGGACGAGATGACTCTCACCCATATACTCATAAAACGACGTGAGGGGATTTGTGATCTTAACAACATAAATTGGTGAATTTAAAATTAGCATGTGTTGTCTCATAAAGGACAATACGACGTGTGATTAATCATTTATACTTAGTGGTTCCAAGATGTTAAACCATTTTAATTATGGTTACTTGATTAAAACATCATGTGGAGTCACACATGAAAGAAAGTAGAGATAATTCATGAGGATGAGAGGGAATATCATTCATTCATACGAGTACAAAAGTACACTTGGTACAAAATAAAGTTCAAAATTAAATACAAAAGTGTTCCCCAAACAAAAGGAGGGAAATTACAAAATAAGGGGTATCGGCCACACGCGTCCACCCTATTAGGTCGGCTCAGTGTTGACATTTGTCTCAGCATCATCCCCGGTTACATCCATCATCCCAGTATTGACATTATTTACTTCAGCAGGAGGGTTAGTGGTCATCCTTTCTCCCTCAGTAGCAGCCGAGGATTCAAAATATGATAGAGCCTCAGTGAAGAGGGGGTCCCAAATGTCAGGCGTCTCCAACGATGGACGAATGGCTGAGACAACATCGGCAAAATTTACGATGATCCATCTGTAGTCCATCTTTATACCCATTTCAAGGTATTCCAGGCCAAAGCCTTGAAATTATTCTGAAGCCATATAAGCTTCAATGGCCTCATCATTGTCCCTCTTTACAACAGCAGTAAGGTCGGACTGGAACTGGGTGGCTTAGGGCTTTAGGGATTTATCATTCTCTATAAAGTTCGTGTCTTTCTCTTTAAGATGGTTGTTATGCTCCAACTTTAACTCTTCGATTGACTGTTTGTGCTCGACCCTGCGCTCCTTCAGATTTTGTTTAAGGTCGATTTCAACTTGTATTGCCCTATCGACATCTTGAAGCTTCTGCTAATTTTTAGCCATCCACTTAGTGGCCAATGTAAGGGTGCATAAAAAATGCAAAAATAAAGAAATCAGGATAAGATAAAGCAAAAAATGATTCGAGACGAGACTAAAGGAAAGTATGATATAGATACATGCACCAAGTGATGGAGATTGAAGTCATAAATTTTGGTGGGGACTTTTTCTCAAGAATTCATAGTCGACCTCTGAAGGGGCCGCGAACATGGCAACCTTTGCTATTGAGATATTGGTGATCAGCGAGCTCGGGTTTGACTTCAGATGGGCTAGGTTGGTTACCCAAAAAGACTCAAAAGATGAAGATGAGCTGGGAGCAGTTTCTGAAGTTTTGACCTTTTGCCTCATCTAGGGATCAGAATGAGTATCTTTGGGGGCCATGGGTTCCTTCCTTTTATGGGTGACCTTAGGTCGGGTCATCCCTTCAGCTGTTGATTCTTGATTGGCTGCTTATTGCTTTTCTTGCCCAAGACAGATAGAAAACTGGGAGCCATCATATTCTAAACCTTATCTAAAATGTTAGGAGGATTATCTGCAAAAAGAAGAAAAATGATTATAAATAATGACAGAAGACGAGGGGAGACTTCAAAGTGTTCAAGTAACTCACACATCTCGTCCATGGGGCCAACCCTTAGACTGGACTCCTTGAGATATTCAGGGACCATGAGATCCTCAAATTTTAGAAGGGCACCATCGTTTCCCTAGTCACTTAGATATTCAATCACGTCCCATTCATCAAGGCTGAGGCCGAGGTCTAACATCATTGTTATGGAGGGGTAGGCCCAGGCATGTGGAACTTTAGGCTCGTTCTCACTTTGGTCAGCCTTGGCTGATGAAAAAGAATCTTTGTTCTAGTAGTGATTTGATGTTTGGGAAACTTAAATAAGTTTTTTGTTTGGTTTCCTAGACCTTAAATGAAAATAGTCGACTTGATTGGTTGAAGACGAGATGTTATAGAAGGTTCTAAAAACATCAACTGAATGCTTATCTGTAAAGGTATTCTTCCATAAAGATATATACCCGAGGATGATTTTCCAAGAATTGAGGGCAGCTGGGAAGGTGAGACCTCAGGACAGATAAGATAGCCCGGATAGAAGGGTGGAAAGGTAATCTGATGCCAACCCTGAACATCTGATCATAAACTCGAAATTTCTCCCTCCCAACCTCGGAATTCTTTCCCATCCTCGTGTGGGATCCTCATAGAAACATCGGGCTTATTACCGTATGAATGTCTCCATATAAGGAGATCAGTCTCTTTAATAGTAGAGATGAAAGACCCAACATATGAAGTGTCAAATGAATCCTTGGCTTCAGATTTTTCAAATAGATGCTCGGCCTCAGAGTTGGCCTCATCACCAGGTTCCTCGGGTACTAGGGTCCATCTTGGAACCTCTCATGAAACTCATGAGAGGTCATGGCAGAGATAGGAATGGTAGGAGGGGGTGTAGTGTTAATCGTCGGCTCGTCCCTATCAAAGACATGAATGGAAGAGTCATCTTGGCTAGATGATTCGACCTCACAAGAAGATGACGTCCAGGATTGTGATTCTTTCATTGATTATTCAAAATCTCTACCCTCGGCCTGGGAAGAAGAAGAGGGAGTAATGGTTTTTAAAGGTATTAGTAAAATAGGTGAGTTATTTCATCCCCAACTCATCATTGAGCCTCGTTTTCATCCTCTACCCTACGTATCTCCTGGAAACATCTCGCCCTCAGAGTGGGTAACTCCTCTACTAATGCATACGACTTCCTTAGCATCCAAAAGTTATACCCTATATTTGGGTAAGTATGGCTATGGGACACAAATAGGCAAAGTTGTTACTGGGGTTTGACTAGAGGATCAAAAGTTTTGAATGTGAATAGTTGAAGCTAAGAACATTCAAGAATAGTTTGAATGCTTCACCAAAAAAGATGACTAATGCTTCACCACAGTTGCCAAATAGGGGTAACACAAGGTGGGGAAAACCCCCAAAACTACCTAAAAACCCTAGGGAAACCTAAATTAACCACTAAACCAACTCTTTCAGCCCCAAAACCACCCTATCGCCACCTAACACAGTCGTTGGAAAAATAACAAACCCATCAAAAAAACAAAACAAGTACATAAATGGCTAAAAAAAGAAAAAAAATCTAACAAGGAGAAAAGAGGGGAAGTACCTAGAAGATGTAACTAGACTAGAAACCGCTGAGGAATTAGAAACGTCACTAAAAAGTGCTTGGACAGTAGAGGAAAGAAAGAAGAGCTCTGAGAACTTAGAGAGAGGTGGAAGTGCGCACAAATGAAGAAAGAGAAAGGAAAATATTTTCACATTTAAATATCATAAAACGGTTATGCACAAGTTTCAAGTTACATCATCGTTTCAGGCACAAAACCGTATACGTTTTGCCATCATTTATGCCTTAATCAGCCACAGCCACATGAGAACTATGATAACAAAAACCTGTAGTCTACTTGATGATTGCCATGTTTCTTCTTAACAGCTACCATCAACATCTTCGAACATTATTACCCCTCAGCCTCCTCCTCACATCTGAGACTAAAGGTCAGGGGTGATTGATATTCCAAGTATAGACCCATCCCAGATATGTATAACCTTAACCCTGCACCAATCAGTCCATAATAACGAATTATATCTCATCTAGGGACTTATCCCGAGCTGACTCAACCTCGGCCTCGTAACCCTTTACAGGTAACCTTATCTTCATCCTCTAAGATCAGTGAATGTGCCTCACATCTTTAATGCTATGAGCTATGGACCCTCATCCTCGGCCTACCTCAGGACAAGGATGAAGGGATGAGATTTTCCAGCATGACAAGTGTTATTTCTAATTGATCATGAATCTATGACTCAGTATCATCAGATCCTTCACAAGCATGAAACCTCAAGAAGGCTTGTCAAGTGGTCTGTGGAGTTAGGAGAGTTTGATGTCAAGTATCAACCTCAAAGTCCCTTAAAAGTTTAGGACTTAGTTGACTTCATTGTTGAGTTTATCAACCTAGAAGAAGAAGAGGAATAAGCCAAGAGTTCTGGAGCAAAAGTGGCCAAGGCAAAGTAACAAAGACTACCATTTTTCCAGGACATATACCTTAGATCTCTCACAAAGGTCATGCACATGGATGGCTCTTCTAACATCTCGAGCAACAGAGCTAGTCTTTATTTGGTAATTACAGAAGGATGTATGGTCTCTCTTAATCGCCGATTCATATTTAAAGCCTCTAAAAATGAGGGAGAATATGTATCCTTTGTGGTAGGCTCAGGACTGGCCATACATTTTAATGCTAAAAATTTCAAGGCTATTAGTGAATCTTAGCTAGTGGTTAACCAGGTCGTTGAGGTCTATGAGGCCAAAGGTGATAATACGATAGGGTACTTAGTAATTATAAATTACCTTATGTAGAAAATCCCCAAATTTTACATTAGAAGGGGCCCACAGACAAAATTCAGAGGCTGACCATCCCACACGAGTGGCCTTATAATACAAGGTTGACTAAGAGGTTAAAATTGTCACCTTGGATCAACCAAGTATCACCCAACTTTCGATTAACATTATAGAGGTAGATCATAGCTCAGACTGAACCACTCCCATCAAGGCCTACCTTAGAAATGGGGCCTTGCATAAAGACAAGCTTTATAACAGACAGATAAAGACTATAGCTTCCATATGCTACATGGAAATTTTAGTATTATTAAAAAGAGGGTACTACTTAGGACCTCAGAGATGCCTTATCCTATTAGAGGCCGACTATGTCCTTAGAGACCTCTACGAAGGGGCCTTCAGGCAAGTTTAATTCTGGAAAACATTAACGAAGGAATCCTAGATCGGGTCCAATGTTGTACCAAGAGTTAGAGGTTCACTTTTGTTCCAAAATAACTAGTCGAGAAGATGTCTCCGATGCTAAGTCCATGTACCTTTTCTCAATAGAAAGTGGATTTAATATGGCATCTTCCCCTAAGCAAAAGTCAAAACAAGTTTTGTATTGTTCCCATTGATTACTTGATGAAGTGGGATGAGGCTAAACCCTTACACATCATCACGGAGAAGAAAATTACCAATATTATATGGAATAAAATCATTTGTAGGTTTGGCCTACGTCAGGCCATCATTTTAGATAATGACAAATAATTTTACAACCCATCATTCAGGGATTTCTAATAAGACTATGGAATAAGCAACCATTACTTATCTCCAGACCGCCCTCACAAAAATGGCTAGGTTAAAGTAGCTAGCATGTTCACTTTTTAAAGCATGAAAAAAATGTTGGAAAAGGCTAAGGGATTTTGGGTTGAGATGTTACTAAGCATATTGTGGGCATACATGACCACATTCAAAGGTCCAGCTAGGGAAACTCCATTCTCCTTGACGTTGGCACTAAGGCAGTGATCCCAATAGAGGTTGAAGTTACCATGAAAAGGATATATTTGTTAGAACTATGGGTTAATAATGAAGGCCGTAAGAGGTCTCTAGATGAGTTAGAATAAAAGAGAGAAGATACAGTGATCCGAATGGCCGCACACAAGTAGAGGAGAATATCCTAATTTAAGAGAAAGGTCCATGATCGAGAAAAGTGGTGTCTTAAGTCTTAAGAGAGGTCACCCTTGCAACTAGTAACCCAAACGAAGGGAAGATATGCCTAAAGTGGGAAGGTACCTATGTAGTAACAAAAATAGTAAGGCCATGGTGTTAATACCTTTAAAACGTGGATGCATGTAAATTGCCACACCCTTGGAACATAGATCACCTCAAAAAGTACTATTAATGATGTATTCTTATACTTTAAAAAAATGAAAATAAGTCATTTTTTACCTATGATGTCTCAATACCATGTTTAAAATGAGTTGTGAGGATTCAATCCTAGGATCTAAACTAATGGTTGAGGTCCACACAACCTTAGTCCAAAGACTCATGGAGTTCTATGGCTTCAATAATTGACTCCCAGTGTCCTAGAGGTCTTTAATGACCTATTAATGAGTTTCAAGGCTTCAATCCTTGACTTTAAACTAATGGATGAGGTCCACATAACCTCAATCAAAAGACTCATGGATTTCTAAGTCTCTAATCCTTCACTCCCAAAGTCTCCAAGGTCTGTAACAACCCAACAAAACTTGTTAAGATTTCATCCTTGGCACGAATTAATAGTCAAATCTCCAAACACCCAAAAAAGACTAAGGGAATTACCAAGGCTTTCATCCTTAATTTCACTAAAATAGACTAAGGTCTAAGGATCCATAAAGGTCAACCTAATTATACCAAAAATACAAAATTGTACGAAAATGAAAAAAAAATCTTAGCAAATTATTTTCCTTAACCCCATTTTTTGAAAAGACCAACTTTGAAATATTAAAAGTCCATTTTATGCCCATGACTGAAAATTGAGACTTTGAAAAAACTTTTATTTTCCAATTTTTTTGGAGGGATAAGTATTCATGCATAAAAAATTGTTCAAAATTCCATTTTTATAAAAATTTAAGGTCGACCCTTGGTGTAACCTCAGACTTAAGCTATAAGGATTTCATCCTATTGGGATAAGGTCCTAAGGTCGTATGACCTATTATGGAACTTCGGATTCAAAATCTCCTAAGACAAGAGATATTGTAACCCATCATGGGGCATCAAGCTCTAAAATGCCTAAGCCTAGAGGTTTTAAGACCCATTGGGGGCTTTAGGTTGTAGAAATTCCTAAGTTTTAAGGTCCTTAGAGCCTTAACAGAACTAAATTTCTTATTCAAAGCCTTGCATCCTTAGCAGTAAAACCATTTAGGAGGTATTAGGACCCTTATTGCAACAAATTTTAAGTCTGAATTTTAAATCTAAGGTCTTAGGAACATTCCCAGATTTATCTTTTAACCTTTATGCCAAAAAAAATTAAGGGACTAAGTGTTTGTGCAAACATTGTGGGCCTTTGATCCTTCAAAAGAACGTGTTTTAGAGATTTTATGGTTCTTAGGTCTTATGACCCATTTTAGAACCTCAACTTTGGCTTTAAAAACTACACAAGTGTATGGCAGAGTTCTTAGGACCCTCAGATTCACTTCAACAAATTCACTGCTCAAGTTATTTTGCTTTACCAAGAAATCTTGGGGATCTAAGTGGAGCACTACTTATTAGAAAACCTCAGACAAATGAAGTTATGCAAAAATATCCTAGCAAAAGGAAAGCAAAGCAAAAGTAAAGCGAAATAGAAGTTGCAATTTCAAAACCTAGGCCATTCTCATCAAAATGATAGGGAGTATATGTTTGAATCAAAAGGCAAAAGCAAACAAAACATTACATAATTTCCTTATGAAGGTTAGGGATTGACAGGTGTTTCCTTCATAGGTGTTTCACTTTCCTTATTTAAAGGTCTTAACTAAGGCTAAGAGATAGAGGCTTTCTTTATATATTCTTCTTCTTGTTGGACCTGATAGGAAAAGTCTTGATCAGCATCATCACCATTGCTAATCTCATCTTCTAATCTCTCATCACTGGACTGTGGGGCTTTAGTAAAAAAATTGGAGACCTCCATTTAATGAAAGATTTTTTGAACCTTAACTTTACGAGACTCAATCCCATTATTATAATTCTGGAAAAGAAATTTCTTGAAGAGCTCAAACTCAAGATATGCATCCAATTTTCTCTTCAGTGTGGCGTGAACTCTCCCTTGGAGCTTAGTGTGACAAATAACTCATCACAATCCCTCTACAAATCTAGGCCCTTAGAGTTTAACTAGTCCTCCACATTATTAAGATTGGTAACTTGATGCTTTAGAATAATCATATCCTTCTCAGCCACAAGAAGTTTCTCTTGAGAACTTTAAAGCTCGAGTTCCTGGACTTGAAGTGCCCCTGCTATCACATTACACTTAATTTTAGCCAAAGAAAGGGGCTTTTCAACTTTGGCCAATGAATCCCAAGTAATGGAAAAAATAGAAATAGTTTCCCTTAGAGTCTTCTCATTAAGAATCTTTTCCTATTCCAAGTAGGTGATCTAGGACCTTCGACCAACCATCTCCTTATCTAGACAGGACACCTCTAGTTTTTAGTTGGTAATTATTCGGTTCAGTTCTAGCTAAATAAGATCCCACTTGTTCGCTAACTCTACAGCTATATTCTAACCTCTCTTGCTCTCGACAGTATTGACCATTAAGGCCTCTGTCAGATGTAGAGCCTACAAAAGATAGTAAAATCATGATAACAAAGCACGAAGAGAAAAAGGAGCATTAAGGAAAAGTAAAAAATGATCTAAAAGTACATTTCCCATCAGATGGACCAAAGCTTAAGCAATATCAAAGGTTCCTTGGCCCTTTAGCTTGACTACCATTTAAGAATAATTTGTCTTAGCCATCGATCAAGTTACATCCATGGTCAAGGAATATGAGTTAATTTCTTCAGTTGAAGGAGGCCTTGAGTATCCCCATACTTTTGAGGTCAATAATTACTCCCTCACAATAAGTTTTGGCCCCTGAGTTTGGACAAAGACCTTAGTAGTTGCATTTATAACCCCATCCTTTCGATGGGGATACCACCACTTCTCTTTTCAAAAGGGGATCAAATAGAGACTCATTAATTTTTAAGACCAAAGGTTGTAAGTGTACTAGAATATAAGAATGACTCTAGGTTTCCCTAGAGCTTCCACCTACCACTAAATTTTTATGAAGAAAGGGTAGGGTTTTAGTTTTGTACTCTGACATTGGCCTTCACCGAGTTCAGAATTCGTCTCTGCCTCCTACATCAATTTGACACCAAGAATTTGGATATCCATTAATGTACTGAACATTAAGCATTTGGTGTACTTTTACCTTTTTTTCTTGACCACAAACTCAACAGGGGTTTCCTTAGTGAATTACCTAGGCATCATCTACTCCTCCCATTCATCTACTGGATCAATAATAAAATTAGAGTTAGCAATTGAAGAACCAAGAATAGGGGCAGTAATAAAAAATAAAGAGAAGCGAGTTACTTACTAGGAGAACATTCAAAATCCACCAAGATAGTCTCCTTGACTGAAGGGATGACCTCCTCACTCCGTGGAGTGAGATTAACCTTAACCTTAACCTTAACCTTAGGATGATTATCTTCACCCTTAGAAGCCTTAGGGAACTTAAAAGAGACTTTAATGATGACCTTCCTCTTTTGGGAAACCACAGTGAAGGAATCAGACCTAATATGTCTCCAACCATGATCTTGGGGACATCAGGAGTAGTCCCAAATGTCAATGTCTTGGTTTCAGGTTATAGCCCACTCTTGAAAATATGCTTAACGGTGACAAGGACATTGAAAGGTGTTGATGCCAACTCCTGGATCTCAGTTATCCTATCCACTTCCTCCTGAGATGGCTCAATAATCACTGTAATAGAAAAGAGGTTATTAAAACTCATAGTAGAGTTCAAGATAAATTCAAACATAAAGTAGAGGTAAAATTTAATTTACCCATGGTTAGAGGAGTGAACCAGAGAGTAGGGCAACCAATTATCTCAACAGGATATGGGGTAGACCAAGCTTCATTAACAAAAATGAACCCCTTTTTCCAGTTCTTAGGAGAATTTTTCTTATCCTAGGAAAAGATCATAGTGAACTTTTGAGCCATGTACTTTAACCCTTTATCCTTGTATTTGTTTTTATCCTAGAACTTGTACAACTTAAAGAATTGGGGCGAGGTAACATCATGTTGGCCCCCACTTTCTTCCCTAAAGGGCAGGAACATGGCCATGAAAGACCTCTAATAACTATCCACTAATTATGAAGGGAAAATTCCCAGGGCTTTTAAGCTCCTCACCACTGGTAGAGGCAAGGTGAATCTATCCCTAAACTAGAGGAAGCATTCATTAAAACACACATTCTAGGAAAAAATAGATTATGCCCTCTCGTTAGGCCGTGCGACCCTTAGATTGACAGTTTTTGAGATTTAGTAATTCTTTCGAATGTATACCAATTCCTACATAGTGATTCGAGAAGACGAGTAAGATCCATAAGATTAATTAAAGTCTTTAGCCCATAAGTATGTAATTAAATTTCTACTAAATGGAATGATCCAAGTGCGAAGATGCTCATAGGCCTCAACCCTTTGATCAATAGCGGATGAAAGAGATATTTGGTCCTAACAGCCGAGAGGGGTATAGGGTCAAAGACTTTAAAGGGAGAAATCCTTTCAATAAACATTGTTGTGTTAAGGGAATATAGAAACAAGTTGTTGGATCAAATAATTCTAGTTATAGAACATGGCTACAGTGAATGTTGAATAATTCAAACTAGACCAAAGGGATCCTTTATAGCCCCCAAGGCCTGATGATTTAGTCTCTTCAACCCCAAGATAAATCCCATTAATTCTCCTAGACACTTGCAATCTCCTTTCTAATGGAATATAATTATGATGGGTATATTGGTGGTTAGTTACACTCATGCCCCTAACATGCATAAAAGATAAATGTAGACCCTTATAATTCTTGCAAGAAACAACACGGAGCTATTGATGATATCCTAACCTCAAACAAACCACTGTTTGTTCCGTACGGCCTCTGTTACTCTTAAGAAAGGACCATAATACTGCATTAGACCTTGATCAGTACTTCCCCCTCCGAGAATGATTATTCGTTCCAACATGTCTCTTCAACTGAACTTAAAGACCACATCATTAGAGTTCTTCATTGTCTAATGCTTAGAGAAGACCTCAATGTAAAGACAAATGACCTTTTAAGGCTATTTAACCCTCGGTACGAAAGTGTGTCACTGCAAAACACCTCAAGATGAACCCATAACAGTTCTATGGCAGCTCTTGATCTCCTAAGACTGTGGAAAATATGCCGCAATCAGTCTGGCGGATAGGTGAAAAGCGTAATAATATTTCACCTACTGCCACCACTCAAATCCCCATACATTAAAAGCTTCCATTCGCATTTAATATAACTAACAACTACCTTACACCATCAGTATAACTTTTATCTAACACTCCATCACTTTTTTGATGCCGTCAAACCTCAAAAACATCACAACCATAGCATGACAGTCCATTCATTCTCTCTCATAGAGTTTTCATATAAATAGGAGGTCGGGTAAAGGTTAATGACATGTTCAAGTCACCATACTTTCATAGAACCAATAGTTTTATCAAGTATAAGTGTTTAATCACTGTTTGATACTCTCCTAACCCATTGTTGTGAGCTTATATTTATATTTTGGATCACATCCTACTACCAAATACTTTGTATTCCTTATTTATCCTTAAATCACTAGTTATTATCCCTTAGATAAGTCTTTGAGTTACTTCCTAAGGTTCTTTTGACTATTAAAAAAATCTGCAAGGACATCAGACTATCCCAGACAAAACCCAAGAGGTCTTATAGATTGTAATAACTCTTTTGTGATCTAATAAACAATATAAGACACTTTAATATTGTACATAGGATCCTTAGGTGAGGTTTGAACCACTTTAAACACTGGTCTCACACTTTTACATTTCTCCCCTTTCACCTGTTTAAGGCCTAAGGAGAGCACATGTTGGGTTTGAGGTCACTTATGATTTAAATACACTCCAGGAATACATAAATCATATTCTTGAAATGTAGTGATATATTCAATTAAATCAATTTCATGTAAGTTTGTTATGAAAATTTCATAGCGGATGGTACAAAATCTATCTTTTGGGAGAGGTTGGGTAAAGATATACGCAAGTTATTTTTCAGTACAAATAAATTAGAGTTCCACATCTCTCTTTTGTACACGATCTCATAAAAATGTGTTTGATGTATGTGGTCATCCCTCCCCAACTTTCAATATTCCTTTCTCCTTCTCCATCTCATGGGTTGGCACTCGCGCGCGCTATGAAGATAGAGAGAGAGGTCTCTCACCCTTTCTAGGAACACTTCGGCCGTCATCGATGTGGAGTGATGGAAGAGATACAATATCCGGCCTATTTTATATAAAATAGGCAAAAGAACATGTTGCTATCCTGAGATAATGACATCATAGACAAACTCATGCTTCTGAAACCAATTAGATCAAAGGTTCGGGGGCTAAGTTACGAAATGGAAAGGTGTTATCCACCCATCCCGCCCTTTCCGTCTCTCATGGGATTATGTTACTATTTTCCTTATATTCTCCGTGAAGTTTGTGTGCGTGTATATATAAGTGGAGACCAAAATTGCTCGATTCGCATCATGGAAAAGACAAAGTTAGGTCATCCATATGAATGTTCCCAAAATAATAATTAAAAATATGATGTGTGAGCTTATCAAGATATTCATCGTTATTATGAAACGACAATATGTGTTAGATAAGACGAAAATATGAATCAAAAGTATGACATATATGAATAATATAGGGATAAAATAGGAAAAAGGAGGAAAATGGGAAAATAGGTTCGATAGCCTATAAAGGCATTAAAGTCCACATAGTTCGCACGCGGCACTAGGGTGGAGTTTATCCCATAAATTCAAACGGGGATTTTATTATATGTGTGTGTAAGAAAAAGGTGTTTTTTGTTTTGAGAGAATGTGGTGACAAATTCCATTGAAATTTATAGGTGTAACCCTCTTTTTCTTGTTTTGATTTTTTTATAGAAAATATATTATGTGCAATATTACTAATAAATAATTGGAGATTAATATGCGTATCATCTAAAGTAAAAGATAAATTATGAACTTATATAACTAATGTGAAAACAAAGAAATTTAAAGAGAGAAGAATATTTTGACCTTCTTTGGAGACTTAGATATTGATCTTGATTGATGATGAGCTTCCTTATGAGTGGGTGAATAATGTAGGGGGATTTTGCTAAATTGGGAATGAAAGTGATGGAAGTGAAAGGTGGGGGGAAAGGTTTCAAAAAAGGAAACCTCGATGACTAAGGAAAAATGTTGTTGAGATCACTGAAGTCAATTTGGGGCGTGACTGGGAACTTTCCCGAGTCACCCCTATTTTGCAACATTGGGTTTCATCGATGGGCTAAGGTGCTTAAATTTTTGAGGTGGCATTGTCTTAATTCGTGGGTTGTTTCTATTTGACTTCAAATAATAGTTGGGCTTGTCCAAAAATTGGATTTGGGTAGTTTTCTTGGGAGTTATTGGCTAAATAGGTGTAAAAATGGGATTAAATCAATGGAGCATCATGGGATAACTCCGTGGACACCTGTTGGGAAGCTAATGAAGCAGTTGTGGACAGTTTTATGGGAGTTATTTGGTAAAATAGGTGTAAAAATAGGATTGCATGAGTTGGGCACATGGAGATCATGGTATAACTCCCTGGACACTTGTTGGGAAGCTAATGTAACTGTTTTGAAGGAAGTTTTATGGAGAAACCTGGTAATATTATAATTGAGACACATGTCCTAGAAGTTAGGGATGTCAACTGCATTTGTAACCTTTATTTATAGCATTTGTCCGTGTAATTTTTTAGGGAGGAAGACTTGGGCAAAAATTGAGTATTCCTTTAAAATCTTTTGAGTGATTAATAAACATTGGAAATTGACTTGCTGTAATTTCGTGTCTTGTGTGCATGTGCCGAATATATTGTGATTGTGTTTGTTGTTTTACTTTCAATTATCGTGTTAAAAGCATTTTATTCGAGTGAACCTCGAGTATTGGTTGGCTTATCAGGTTTTACGGAGACAACTTGGTGCCTTACTAGATAATTTCAAAAAAAAATTATTTGTGTGAGAGTTAACCATAGACACACTGCCGATAAGCAGGGAAATGGGCTTGCTAATTAGTAGTCTCGAGCATATTTTCCAAAACAAAATGTCGTAAAATAAAATCCGTAAGTCCAAATTACGCACAGGGCATACCGTTGGAAAGGTTATTCAGAGAACTTTGAGAATACTTCGGGCTGCTCCCGATTTTGGGAATTGAGTTTTGGTCAAACGAGGCTTCAAAGCACCCATCGATCCTTTGGACAGGAGATCGTTGGATGACCATGACTCTTTCTTCCAAATCATGGGTCTGAATCATACACGGGGCATATCGTCAAAAAGGTTGTGCAAGGCTCTTCGATGTTCCAAAGAGCTTCAATGAGTTTATAGAGTTGACTTTGGTAAGAAAGGGACCTAAATTTCTCGGTGACCTTTCAGAATAAAAGGGTCATTCGTCTAAATCGTAAGGCTGATTCGCACATGGGGGACCATTGGATAGATTATTCAGTTCCCTTTGAAGATTCATTCAATCTCATTCAAGCTGAAGAGTTTCCTTTGGTCAAACGGAGCCCAGGAGTGCCCAGTGGAATTTATATTAGTTTTTGAGGGAAAACGGATCATTCTTCCAAATGGTTATGCTATTTTGTGAACGAAAAGGACCATTGGAAAGGGGATTCATAGACCTTCGAAGATTCATTGAGATTTCGATCTGACGATGAAGTTGATTGGGGTTAAATCGGGGCTCGAGAGTGCTCGATGGCCTCTAGATCTATTTTTAATAGTAAAATGGTTCGTTCATCTGAACCGTTATGCTAATTTGCACATGAGGTAGATTGTTGGATATGAGATTTAGATCCCTTCAAAGATTCATTAAACTTTTTTTTGATGATGAAGTTAAACGAAGTCAAATGGTTTCGGGAGTGCCCAATGGCCTCTAATATTCAGAGTATGGCCTAAGGTTTGTGGTGAATGGGGAGGTGCTAAGGACCTTAGGAAAGACTTGGGGGGGGGGTCCTAGAATGTGGTGTCTATATATCCCTTTAACGGGTGAGCTTAGAACAAGTGAAATCCATCGAATAGACACCACATGATATTTTTTATAAAGAGCTCAATTCTGCGAATCGAAGGGATGTGGATGACTATTTTAGAGGGTTAAGGTAGGTTCTGAGGACCTAAGGTCATGCTGGGGATAATCGATTCTACAGGACGATGTTAATTCTGAGGACTTAAAGTAAGGGAAACCAATTCTGCAGGTCGAGTCCAATTATGTGGACCTAAAGTAGAGGCGACTAATTATGTAAAAAGTTGTAGCGACCAATTTTGCGGTGAGGTCAATTATGAGGACCTAAAGTTGGTGAAGCCAATTATGTGGGTCAAGATCAATTCTGAGGACCTAAAGTTATGGCGACCAATTATATGGGTCAGGGAGAATTCTGAGGACCTAAAGTGGGGGCAACCAATTCTGCGGTTTGAGGTCAATTTTGTGGACTTAATGTAACTGCAACCAATTCCATGGGTCGAGGTAAATTCTAAGGACCTAAAGTAGGGCCGACCAATTCTGCGGGTCGAGGCCAATTCTGAGGACCTAAATTAGGGGTGGCCAATTATGTGGGTTAGGGTCAATTCCAAGGACCTAAAGTTGTGATGACCAATTCTGTGGGCTGAGGCCAATTATGAGTACCTAAATTTGTGGTGATAGCTTCCGTGGGTAGAGGCCAATTCTGAGGATCTAAAGTTGGGGCGAATGATTCTGCAGAATGAGGCCAATTGTAAGGACCTAAGGTCAATTCTGAGGACATAAAGTTGCGGTAACCAATTCTGCGAGTCGAGGCCAATTTTGAGGACCTAAAGTTAGGGTGATCAATTCTGCGGATCGAGGTCAATTTTGAGGACTTAAAGTTGTGCTCTTTGGGGAGTCTTTAATTCACCTTTTATGAGACTCTACTAGGGAAGAGACATCTAGATAGGGATTATGTGGATGGATTGGGAGGAACTTTATTCTGGAAATTCCAGTGGGGAAAAAATTAATGACTTGAGGTTTTGGGATTCCACTGGGGAATGTGTTTCTCTGATACTCTACTGGGGAGAGATAAATGATTAACTTATAGATCCACTGGGGAAGTTGCCTTCGGAAGTTCTGTTGGGAAATTGTAGTGGCCTATGAGGATGTGGGCATGCCATTTTAGGGTTTAAATTGGGGATACGAATGTATTTTTAATCCGACGGGGGAGTTTGAGAATTTGAAAAATGGTTTTCTTGGTGAAGAAATGTTTAACATATATATATATTTTTGGCAAGTTTCAGAATTTTTTGAAGATTTTTTTGCATTTTTTGGGATATTTTGTACAAACTTTTCTGGCGGTTGCCGACTAGCATGTTGCAAAGGTTGTCATTTGGCAATGGCACGGTATTCTAGGTTGTCTTGGGACGGGGAAGAGGTATGTGTCGATCGGTGGGTATCATGGGACTGCCGATAGGGATGCCCCTGGCCTTCTACAAAAGGGGGAGAGTTCTCCTCATTTTTCACAGCTTCTAGCATTCAGATGTTGTTATTGGGCGTCAACGATTGGGCAGACTTAGAGTGTTGAGATAGGGATTCCCTTGGAATTGGGCAATGAAACTTCCTTCGAGTTGTTTAAGCCAGTTGTTAATGATCGTTTTTTGCTGCACGATCCTTCACATCATTGGTCGTCTAGGGTGAGCAAACCTAGTGGCTACGTAAGTATTAATGACCTTTGGCATTCTTTTTCGTATTTTCTTCTTTTGTTAAAGTTGAAAAAAATAATGCCACTTTAGTTTTTTAAAAGGTTTAAGACAGTTTAAATGGCTCCGAACTATTTATTTGAGAAATTATTTTTTTTACAAAACAAGAACTAAGACGACATGTATATAAAAATTATGAATGATATATGTGGGCATCCCCAATCCTCGTGGCGGCTGGGAGAGAGGATCCTAGGTCCCGCGCTCGTCCCTCTCGAGAGAGCGCTTCGGCCAGCGTCGTTGATGAGGTGAAAAAGGTATAAAGATGGAGTCGCTAGTCTATTTTACTTAAAACACAAAAAAGAAAAGGGAGCCATCCTGAAGGACAACATCCAAAGACATACTGATACATACGAAACCAAAATGATTCGAAAAGAGTTCGGAGGCTAAGTTTCGAAATGGGAAGGCGTTAGGCACCCATTCCTCCCTTACGATCTCTCATGGGTTTTTGCTATTTTCCTTTATTTTCCCCGTGATATGTGTGCATGTGTATATGTAGTGGAGATATGAATCCTCGACTTGTATCATGGAAGAGATAAAGCGAGTCATCCGTATGAAGGTTCATAAAAATAATATTAAAAAATAGGATTTACGCGATTATCCTTGCATTGATCGTTATAATGGAACAATAACATATATGGAATAATACGCCACTAAGAACAAATATATGCATATATAAATATAGGTCATCTTAGAGAGTTGAGTTTAGAGAAAATAGAAAATGAGAGAAAAAGTGAGAAAAGGACTCGAGTCTCGGGTTTTACCCCGAGACGCCTACATAGCCCATAGAGGCATCAAAGTCCACGTAGTTCGCATGGAAAATGAGGGGTGGGGTTTATCCCATAAATCTAACCAGTGACTTCTCTTATTTGCACGTGTGTGTGTGTGTGTGTGTGAAAAATTATTTTAGTTGTGAGAAAAGTGTGAGAAAGGTGTGAGAATTCCCGTTTGGAATTTATGAGCAAACCCTCTTTTACTTGTTTTTTGGGTTTTTATCTATATGAAAATAAGAGATATGCAATAATACTAGATAAAAAGTATATTAGGATATGTGAGATCAGAGAATAAAAGTGCTAAGTAATAAAACAAATTATTGGGAATTTATGAGAATTTAAGGAGAGAACTGAGAAAATTGGACCTTCTTGAAGATCTTAAGCTTGATATTGAATGTTGGAGAGCAGCCATTGCACTTGGATGATGATGAAGGTTAGTTAATTCACCAAATTTGATGAAAAGGATGATGAAAAGTGAAGGTTGGAAAGGGATTTGGATGTGGAAATCATGCTGACTTCGAGAGAGGTTTTCTGGATTTGCTGAGAGTGATGTCTATCCGACCTGGACCCTCTTTGTAATGAGGTCAAGGCCTCCTTTTTATAGTCCTAGGGAATTTTAGATCGGCATAGCCCTATTCCTATCAATCGACATGTGTGTTTAGGCACACTGCCGATAGGCAGGGTCTTGGACCTGCCGTTTGGCAGTCTCTTTCAGGTTCTTTCGGAAAATCGGCCGTTGAGCGCAAACCGTTGATACAAATTACACACAGGGTAAACTATTGGAAAGGTAATTCTTAGACCTTTGAAAGTCCTTTGGACTACTCCTGGGTTTGGGAGTTAACTTTTGGTCAAATGGGGCTCAAAAGCGCTCATCGGTCCTTTGGATGGGGAAACTTCGGACGTAAACAGATTGTTCGTCTTCATGGTAAGTCAGAATCGCTCATGGGATGGACCATTGGAAAGGCTACGAGATTTACTTTGACATTCCAAGGAATTTAACTCGTTTGGGGAGTTCACATTGGTCAACCGGGCCCTGGAAGCATTCGATGACCTTTAAGAGTAAAATAGATCGTTCGTCCGTACCGTAAGTCAGAATCGTGCACGGGGCAGACCGTTGTAAATGGGTTTCAGTGCCCTTTGAATATTCATTTACTCTCAGTCGAGCTGAAGAGTTGACTTTGGTCAAACACAGCTCGAGAGCGCCCGATGGCATCTAGATCCTGTTTTAGGGGAAAATGGGTCATTCGTCCGCATGGTAAGTCAGAATCGGGCACGGGATGGACCGTTGGAAAGGGTTTTAGTGTTATTTGATGATTTATTTAGTTTCGGTCAAGATGAAGAGTTTGAATTTTGGTCAAACGGAGCCTGGGAGTGGCCGATGGCTTATAGTGATGAAGGGAGGTGCTTAGGGACCTACGGAGAGTTTAGAGGGGGTCTGAGAATGGGGTATCTATAGAGCCCCTTGATGGGTGAGTTTTGAACAAACGATAGCCATCGAACAGACACCTCATGATGCCTTTGAAATAGGATGGCCAATTTAGAGGGTCGAGGCCGATTCTGAGGACCTAAGGAAACGAGGATGACTAATTTAGAGGGTTGAGGCCGATTCTAAGGACCTAAGGAGTGTGCTAGGGATGACCAATTCTATGGGTTGAAGCCAATTCTGAGGGCTTGAAGATAAGATAACCAATTTTGTGGGTCGAAGCCAATTCTACGGGCTTAAAGATCAGGGTGACCGATTCTGCAGGTCGATGCTAATTCTGAGGGCTTGAAGATGAGGGTGATCGATTATACGGGTTGAAGACAATTATGAAGGCTTGAAAATGTGATGACCAGTTCTACGAGTCGAAGCTAATTCCGTGGGATTAAGTTGAGGGTGACCGATTCTGTGGGTCGAAGACAATACTGAGGGCTTAAGTTGAGATGAACAATTCTACGGGTCGAAGCAAATTCTACGGGCTTAATGATGGGATGGCCAATTCTATGGGTCGAAGCCAATTTTGGGGGCTTGAATATGAGGGTGACCGATTCTGCGAGTCGAAGAGAATTCTGAGGGCTTAAGTTGAGGTTATTGATTCTGCGAGTCAGAGCCAATTCTAAGGGTTTACGTTGACATGACCAATTCTACGGGTCGAAGCCAATTCTGAGGGCTTGAAGATGAGGGTGACAGATTCTGCGGGACGAAGCCAATTTTGAGAGCTTAAGTTGTGAGTATCAATTCTACGGGTCGAAGCCAATTCTTAGTTCTTAAGTTGAGGTGACCAATTATATGGGTCGAATCCAATTATAAGGGCTTAAGTTGAGATGACAAATTATGCGGGTCAAAGCCAATTCTGTGGGCTTAAGGATGGGATGACCAATTTTGCGGGTCAAAGCATATTCTGAGGGCTTAAGTTGAGATGACCAATTTTGTGGGTCGAAGACAATTCTGTGAGTCGAAGCCAATTCTGAGGACTTAAGTTGAGGTGACCAATTCTGCGGGTCGAAGCCAATTCTGAGGGCTTAAGTTGAGGTGATCGATTCTACGGGTCAAAGAGAATTATGAGGGCTTAAGTTGAGATAACCAATTCTATGGGTTGAAGCCAATTTTATGGGCTTAAGGATGGGATGACCAATTCTGAGGGCTTAAGTTGAGATGACCAATTCTGCGGGTCGAAGCCAATTCTGTGGGCTTAAGGATGCGATGATCAATTCTTCGGGTCGAAGCCAATTCTGAGGGCTTAAGTTGTGATGTTCTTGGGGAACTCCACTGGGGAAATTACCTTGTGGGTTTGTTCTGGGATGGGGAGCCGATTGGTGGGGAAATCTTGTGCATCCTCTAAAGGAATAGCCAAAATTCCACTAGGGAGGTGATTAAGTGGTCCTGGGTTTGGACGTATTGCTCGGGTAAATTTGAGACCTTTGGGGTATAGGAGGTGATCCTTAGAGATCCTCCATTTCCAGGAGGATATTCACTTGGCGTTTGAGAGTTCTTCTGGGGAAATTGGGCTTCCACTTGAGGGAGTGTGAAATTTTCTTGGTGAAAACATTCTAAATCATTCCTGGAATTTTTAGGATTTTTCTAGAGGATTTTTTAATATTTTCTGGTATTTTTTGGGAGTTTTTGTATGAAATTTTAAGGTGGGGTGCCGGTCGGCATGGTGTGAGGGGTGCCATTCCGCAGTAGCACATACTTTTGGACTACTTTGGGAAGGTAAAGGGGTAGTGTCGATCAATAAGGTTGGGTCAATTTCGATCGGCATGACCCTTGGCATGCTATATAAAGGGGGCGAATTCCCTTCATTTTTCATAGATTCTTGCCTTCTATCTTTCTGTGACTTACTTCTACGAATCGTTCTAGCATTCCATAATCTGTCAAATGGCCGCTTTTGCGAGTACTGCTGTACACAAGGAGTGGTTGACTGTTGATGGCTGGGCGAATATGGAATGGAGGGCCAGGGCGCCTCTCGCTTTAGGGAGTGAGAATTCTTTCGACGCATTCGAGAAGGTTGCGGATGAGCGGACCTTACTATGGGAGTCGTTGCACCATCGCTCTTCGAGGGTGGTGAACCCTAGCGATTATGTGAGTAAAGTGACTTTTGGCATGGTTCTCTTTTTGGTGATTTTTCCTTTTTTTCTTGGATTTTGACAATGTTTTTTCTTTTGACAGTCTGATGTCTCTTTGTCGAATATGCGTACCCATGGTACGACGCGGCTTAAGGATGTCTGGGAGCACCTTCCACCTGTGGTTCATTGGGTGGTATCATCAGCTAGTTTTGGGAGGCTGGCGTCTATGCTAGATGAGACGCCTCGTTCGACAATGGGCTTATGAGCTCTGGGGGAGAGGTTGCGGGACACTACCCACACTTTCCATTTTAGCTTCGGGGAGATGACTGTGACTCCCATAGACGTATAGCATCTGCTGGGGCTAGATTGTGATTGAGAGCAGATAGAGGTGGATCATTCTCTACGGGTGAGGCCAGACGCGGTGCGTGTGGCACTTGGTGACGTAGGGAGGATAGTGTCTGGGGATTCTATCCGGCTATCCTTGCTGAAGGATGTTCTGTTGAGCAAGTTGATTTATGCAGAGGATGGGCTGCAGGTGAGGCAGGTGGCCCGATTATTCATCTTGTTGGTGCTGGGAGGATTCATGGTGGCGACGCCGTCCATTTATGGTTTTTTCCGTACTTGAGGGTGTTTTCAAACATTCCTTTCTATGATTGGGGGAGCCTGACTTTGGCTACCCTCTATTTTTCTCTGGATGCATTCAGCCAGTGCTGTCGACAAACTTTTACTAGAGCCATGTATCTTCTGGAGGTAGTCTTTAATTTGTGCATTTTCCGTTCATGCATTCGAATTTTCCTTATGCATCTCTCTTTATTGTGAATTCTTGTCTTTGGTAGACGTGGTTCTATGAGGTGATTGGGTACAATACCCAGCTGATCGCTCTGAAGGACGAGACTGTTAGGGACTTCTGCTGATTGTATCGGTGGCGAAAGGTCAATTAGCAGTCAAAAAGATCTCTCTCTCTAGAGGCGGTGTATCAGGTCTTGAATGGCCTGACCAGTTATAGGGTAAGACTCTTTCCTTTTCAGTCTTGCTTTTTGCATGTTCTGATTCAGTATTGACTTATGCCTGTTGGGGATTTTCAGGTGACCTTTACCCTTGGGGGGTATCCGTTCAGGATACGGGGGCGATTGGGGTGAACACACAAATCAGGCATTTGCTAGAGAATGAGTTTAGCCACTATTGGTATCTCGGGGAGCGAGTGGTCCGACAGATTACTAAGGAAGCTATGGTGCCACTTGCGAGGCCTCCCATGTCTATGAGGCGGGAGTGACTGCTATCGGAGGATGTGAGGATTACGGTGATGATCGGCGAGTCCTATTTATTGTACACCGATACGGCCATGCCGTATGATTATATGGACTTTGTGATGAGATGACTGATGGCGCCCAACATATATAATGCCTTGCCTTTCCCTCATGCGGGTTCAAGTCGGGCAATGGGGTCTTCCCATAATAGTGGTGGTCCGTCGACATCTGTGGCAATGACGACTTCAGAGGTTCCCTTCATGCGGTTGTATACCCATTCATATAATATCCGACAGGCTGATGGAGGGATGGTTCCTATGTTGCATTGTCCTCATGTAATGGATCCGGAGGAGTTAGGCTTGATAGAGGAGTTCCTTCATCCTGCGGTATACCTTTCTATTCTTTTCCTCTTTTTATGTTTTTTTATATTTTCTACTTGATACTGATTCTACTTTTTCCTTGTAGCAAGTCCGGTTATTGACCACTTGGCTGAGGGACATCAGAGACTGGATATCTTCGGTGACTACCCATCTTTGGGATGCGGTTCCTGTTCCTTCCTATCTGGTGCCGTGTCAGCTTCATCCGGGGAGGAGTCGAGCTTGGGTAGCGGTGGTGCGTCGTCTCGTCGTAGGGGAAAGAGAGGGCGTCGTAGGGGTGGAATCTCTTAAAGAGAGGGGTTAAGGGTAGGAGAGAGAGAGAGAGAATGTGGGTTCGGGCTGAGTCCCATTATTTTTTGCTTTTCTTTTATTTCCTGCAACATTGATGTAACACATAGAAATATATATGCAATGCAATGGAGTTTTTTAATATCTTCTGTTAATGATGAATGAATGCATGCACATGCGCTTTTACTTTGTTGCTGAGACCGTAAAAAGAGATATTTTTGGGATTTTGGAGGAGAGTTTTAAAAATGAGAAATTATATAGGGGTGGAAGAGGATTTTTTTGAAATTCTGTTCAGAATGTCAATTTATTTTTATTGAATTTTCTGATTTTGATAAAAAAAAGGAAAAAGGGAAATTTCTAAAATAGGGGGTTGCCGATTGACAAGACCCTTGGGCTGCCTATCCATAGGTCAGTCCAGTCCCATCAATTCAAAGTTTTAATTTTGTACCCTCTTCAGCCTTTTGTACTTTGTGGGGTAGGATTACCTTTGATTTCTGTAGGGATTATGTCTTTTGTGAGGGTTTTCAAGTATAAAAAGGGGTAATGGTGGAATATTTTCATCACACCCTCACTTTCTTCATTTTCCACATTCTTACTTGCTTACTATCTCTTAGTCTTGTAAGATGGCTCTCCCTGGTAGCATTGAGTTTTATAACTACCTCGAAGCCCTGGAAGTAATGTGCTCTTATAATGTCAACTACAATGCTTTCAACATGCGTCGAGTCTCTCTATGGCGCAACCGACCTATTGAGTGGAACATGCTGATGGCGGCGGTACAATTTTGGTACCCCAAAGATCATGTATTCCGCTTTGGGATGGATGAAGTTTGTCCTACCTACGAGGAATTTTTTTCCATGCTTGGGATAAATCCCAGCATTGTTGCGACTCTGTCCGAATTCTCCCGTTCTTTCAGGGATTTGTTGGTCAGGCTTCTTCATATTTCACCTTTGACGTCCAGACCACTGGTTGCTAGAGGAATGATCTCACTTTCGGCAGTGTTACAGTTTGTGCATTTTCGGGAAGTAGTTGATTCTGGATACACCTGAGCTATTGTTTTGGGCTTGGTTTCAAAATTACTGTCGGTGACTGGGGAACTGCAGGTGGACTCGAACTTTCAGCCATTACTTCATGGATGTCATACCGTCGTAATCGTGCGGTGGTGATACTGGCGTAGACTCTGCATGGTCTTGATACCTGGAGAGAAGGTCTTTCTAACTTCATGAGGGGTAGCCCCGTGATGCTATTCATATGGTTGTCTGAAAGACTCCGCCTAGTGACTCCTCCAGAATATCCTTTATCGGTTGTAATCAACTTTTTTTCGCGCCATTTCATTAGTGTTGTCTTGGATATTGAGAGCTGGGAGAACTGGTTTGTGGAGCATGGGGCTCTAAATCTCTATTGGTCACTGCCTTGGTGGGGACAGTTACTGGCTATTCTGGAACTAGGAGAATACTCGTATGTTCAGCTAGTTGGCCTCAGACAGACATCTTTTTACTTTTCTTGGAAGCTTCTGCGTCAAATTGGCTGGGAACAGGTCGTGCCATCTCAGACACTAGACTTATTTCTGGTAGAATATTTGACTGAGCGTTTGCGCATGCGGCTTGGCTCTATATGGGAGAATCGGCGTCCATCGACCCGTCCTTCCCAGTCCGTTGGGAGAGTTTGGCACGTCCCTGGGGATTATATGAAGTGTTTGTGGAGGAGAGTAGTCGATAAGATGTTGGTAGTGGAGACCGGACAAAGGTAGCTTGTCTTATTTAATACCATGGAAGGATGTGTCATGGTTTTTCGGAAGCTGGTTCGAGCTTATCGGTCCATGGAGCGTCTGCGATGCTCTGTTCAGGTAGGGGAAGCTTGGGAACCCCAAGATGTAGATGATGATGATGGAGCAGGCTCCTCTGGTAGTTATGGATAGGACTCTTGGAGAGTTTATTTTGTAATGGAGAATAAGTGTGGGGATTTTATTTTGGCTTTTTTAGGAAGGTAGGGGAGAGGGATTTATCCGTTCCTTTTTCTCATGTAATTTGTACCATAATTTCTTATTAGTGAAATAAATAATTTTTTTACCATCCAGCTGTGCCTTTTGATGAATTTTGTATTTTTGAAATATCTATACCGATCGCTAAGGCATGCATAATCCTTTTGCTCAAGTATATGTTAGAATGAACTGTCTTTCTGAGAGATGAGAAAAGAATAGCTTTTTGTGAAAAAGAAGGGGTCATGCTCATGTAGAATGTATGAGCTGCCTAAGTACCTCTGGGGGTTTTTGAATTTTTTTTTATTTGTTTAAAAATGGTTTTTGCAGAGAATCGGGTCCACGTAGTTCTGGGCAGAGGGAAATGAAGAAACTTTTTATTTTTTTTTAGAATAGAAGGGAGATGAGAAGAGTCGTACAACGTCAAGATTTCAGACTAGGGGTAGAACTTCTTGAGACGGTCTAGGTTGACTGGACGATCCATCTCTTCCCCATCTAGGTCGATAAGCATGGAGGCATCTCTGGACAAGATCTTTTTGACAATGTATGGGCTGCTCCAATTGGGCTTGAATTTCCCTCTGGGGTTCCAAATGGGCTCTACTATTTCTTTGAGGGATAAATCCCCCTCTCGGACACCGCGATCTTTGACTCTCTTGTTGAATGAACGCGCTATACGGCGATGGTACCCTTGTATATGGTATAGAGCTTTCAATCTCCTTTCATCTAGGAGGGCCATCTTGTCAAGATGGCTTTGGCACCAGTCTTCTTTACTGACTTTACTTTTAAGCATGACGCGCAATGAGGGTATTTCCAGTTCCACGGGTAGGACTGCTTCCATTCCTTGTACTGGAGAGTAAGGGGTAGCCCCATTAGAGGTTCAGATTCAGGTTCGGTAGCCCAGAGGGCGTACGGGATTCGGTCAGCCCAATCTCTATAGCTTTTAGTCATGTTACTGATAATGGCCTTGAGGTTCTTATTGGTGCTTCGACTGAACCATTGGTTTGAGGTCAGTAGGGAGAAGATTTGTGTCTCTGAATCCCATACTCGTTGACCACACTTCTGCCTCAAAATGCAAGACGTTATCTGATACTAGCTCGTGCGGGACCCCATAACGGCAGATGATGTTTTTCTTGATGAATTTGGCCACTTTCTTAGCGTTCAGCATTGCGTATGACTCAACCCTCAACCCATTTGGTGAAGTAATCAATGGCAACTAGGATGAACTCATGCCCGTTGGAAGCCTTTGGTGTAACCTTCCCTATGATGTCGATACCCCAAGTGGAAAACGACCAGGGAGAAGTCATGTTATATAATTCTCGCGGAGGTAGATGCTAAAGGTTGGAGAACTGTTGTCATTTGAGGCATCTCTTGACATAGGCGGTGCAATCTTGGGTTATGGTGGTCCAGTAGTAGCCTTTTGGGATGATCTTCTTTGCAATCATGTGACCATTCATGTGGGGTCCGCATTACCCGTTGTGGATCTTCTGCATTATCTTTTTAATGACATCCCCTGCGATACAATGTAGATGAGTTCCATTGAAGTTCCTTTTGAGCAGAGCTTTGTGACAGATGATATACTGGGCGTCCATTCTTCGAAGGGTTACTCGGTCTTTCTTATTGGAACCCTCGGGATACCTACCATGCTTGAGGAGGTGCCAGATATCATAGTACCATCAATTGGCTAGCTCGAGATCTTCTGTGGCGACGAACTTAATATGGTAGCAGTGGGTTAGTTGGGCCTGCTTTTGAACTAGGAAGGGGGTCATAGTTATTCCTTCGGGCATGTCGACCATGGAGGCCAAGGTAGCGAGGACTTTGGCTAGGTTATTCTTTGCTCGAGGTAGGTACTGGAAGGTTATATCTTGGAATTGGGAGGCCAATTATTCTAAGTGGGCATGGAAGGTTTGGAGTTTCTCATCCTTGACTTTCCACTTTCTGAGCACTTGACCAATAATGAGGGCAGAATCCCCATAGACGTCTAGGCATTTAATACCTTTCTTTAGAGAAACTTTAAGGTCTATCGTACATGCCTCATACTCAGTCATGTTATTGGTGCAGGGGAAATCCAATTTGATGGTGATGGGAGTGTGTGAGTCATCTGGGGCGATCATAAGTATCCCAATGCCATATCACTTTTATTGGCAGCACCACCAAAGAACATTTCCCATCGAAGGCTGTTTTGAGCAGCACAAAGAATGTTTTCATCTAGGAATTTGGAGATCCAGACATCAACTTCTTCCATGGGTTAGTCAGTGAGGTAGTCAGAGATGGATCTTCCTTTCATGGCTTTCTACATGACATATACGATGTCAAACTTGGCTACGAGCATTAACCACCGGTCCATTTGACTGGATAAGGCGAGTTTCTCGAGTAGGTACTTGATAGGGTGCTTTCGGGATATACGTTTGATGGGGAAGGAGAGCATGTAGTGTCATAAATTTTGGGTAACCCAAACAAATGCGACACAGGCCTTTTCTAAAATAGTGTAGTTAACCTCGTACCCAACCAATTTACGATTGTCATAATAGATGAATCTTTATTTGTGGGAATCCTCAAGGTATTGGTCTAGCAAATCCCCAGCTGCAGTGTTGGTTACGGTTAGGTATAGGAGTAAGGGGAGACCAGGTTGTGGTGGCATGAGTACCGAGGGTTGGGTCAGATATTATTTGATTCGGTCAAAATCTTTTTGGAAGGCCTCGTTCCAAACCTTAGTTGAATCCTTTCGGAGGAGCTTGAAGATCGGTTCGCAGATGGAGGTTAGCTGGCTAATGAACCGATTGATGTATTACAATTTCCCAAGGAAACCTCAAACTTCTTTCTCCGTTCGGGGAGGTGGCATCTCAAGTATGGATTTTAGCTTGGTAGGATCTTCTTCTATCCCCTTCTCACTAACCATGAATCCTAAGAGTTTTCCCTTTGTAACGTCGAAGACACATTTCTACAGATTGAGTATCATCTGATATCATCGCAATCATTCGAAGAATTTTCAGAGAGTGGGAACATGACCTTCTCTAGTCTTGGATTTGATAATGATATCATCTACATAGACCTCAACTTCTTTGTGAATCAAATTATGCAGGATGGTTGTGGCCGCCCTCTAGTACGTAGCCCTAGCATTCTTGAGACTAAATGGCATAACAGTACAATAAAAGGTTTCCCATGGGGTGATGAACGCAGTATTTTCTTGGTGGTCTAGGTGCATTTTGATTTGGTTGTATCCAGAAAACCCTTCGAAGAATGACTTGAGAGCATGACTGGCTATGTTGTCTACGATCATGTCGATATTGGTTAGTGGATAATCATCCTTTGGAGAGGCTTTGTTCAAGTCCCGGTAGTCTACACACATCTGAACCTTCCCTCATAATTTTGGCACAGGCATTATGTTTTCTAGACATATGGGATATTCGATCACACGAATGAAACTCACGTTCAAATGTTTTACCACCTCGTCTTTGACCTTGAGCAACCATTCGGTGCGGAGCTTTCTCAACTTTTGTTTGAGCGACTTGTAATCTGGGATAGTGGGGATCTCATGCTGTGCTATTTCAGGATCAATGCTGGGCTTATCGTCATAGGACCATGCGAAGACATCCACAAATTCCATTAGCAATTCTTTGAGTTGTTCATGCTCATGCTCGTCAAGGGTATCCCCTATCATAATCTCACACAGTTGGCTACTAGAACCGAGGTTAACAACAACATCCTTTTCTTCATTAACTTAAATGCGGTTATGTTGTTTGTTAGTAACCTTATTTAGATCAGTTAAGAATTGTTCATTTGCAAAATCATCATCATCAAAAGTTTTATTAGAATCTAAACAATTAATGTAAGGCATAGCAAGATATTCAAAATCTTCGTTTATTTCATTGATAGGAAAAATAACATTGACAACCTCATCAAAGGAGGTATTGATTACATTTGAGCAAGGATAGAAAACAGAAGAAGAAATAGGGTAAACATTGGGATTATGTATGAGTTCAATAGGTAGAACTGGCATAGCATGCCAGTTGAGGAGAAGTGTATCAGTAACTTTGATCCGATGGGATGGATCCAATTATGTAGTACCTGAATGAACCATGCAGAGTGTCAGCCCCAGTGTTCGTAAATTGAATGAGTCCTCGGAGTCACTTCCCCCAAAATCTTTGGTATCTTTGATGAGCAGTTGTACATGGTGTTGGAAACTTTCGGCCCATGGGTAGCTATTTTGGAAAAATATCTCCATTCCAAGCTTTATCTTCTTGTCTGTATGGTCGTACCATGGTTATGAAAAGCCGCAAAAGGGGAAGTCTTCACCCTCTTTGATGAATCGTCCATTCAAGGAGTCACTTGGGACAGTTTGAATGCAGTCTAGTCTCCTCTTTGGTCGAGACCGGTGGATCATTCCGAGATCTTCTTCTGACGGTTGATACCCCAAACCACAAGGAGGGAAATATTTCTTCAGTTTAATGGGCTCAAGTGTCCCTTATTGTCTTTACCCTAGCCCCTGTACGGGTTTGAAGTCCATGTTTCTAAACATCTGAATCACATTGACATTGCCATGAGGGTCGTATTCTGGACAAACCCTTTCTTTGAAATCATCCCCTGTGGGGAGTAAAAGTGGCTCAATTCGGAATCCTGATAGGAGCATATCATTTGACCCGTGATATATCTTAATAATTGGACTGTTGGTGCTTGCACCCTCGGTATTTTCGTTGTTATCCAAAATGGTGATGACTCGCCTATCGATAAAAAACTTCAACTTCTGGTGGAGCGAGGAAGACATGCCCTTGATACTTTGGAGCTAGGTTCGTCCAAGCAACAGGTTGAAACAAGCTGCAATGTCAATAACTTAGAACTCCACGACAGGTTTTATAGGGACAACCTCTATTACAAGCTTTATGGATCCCATCACCTCCCAACGGGTATTATCATAGGCACGTATAACAGCGGAGGTTGCAGCGAGGTCTTTTTCTTTTAATCCTAAGCACCTGAAGGTCCTTAACGGGCAGACATTCAAGGCGGATCCATTACCAACAAGAGATAGTGGTACGACCTTCCCCATAACTTCGACGAAGATGTTGAGTGCATGATTGTGGTTTGGCCCAATTCTGAGGATTTCTTCTTCGGAAAAGGATAGAATTTGGCTAGAGGTCAAGGATCTGACCAAATTTACCAGATTCTTCTGGTGTGGTAGAGGGAATAATAGTGGGTCCAGTGAGAAACTTGATCAAATCATTTTTGTGCAGCTGGGAAGATATGAAAAGCCCCCATAGAGTGATGTTAGCTTTAGTTTTCTTTAGTTGATCGAGGATCTTGCTCTCCTCGAGGGTCATTTCTGGCATAGGAAGGTTTTCAACACCCTTTCCTTTGTCATTGGCTGGTGGTAAGCTTGGAATCTGGTAATGCCTCCCTGATTTGGTCATGTGATTTACTGAAGAAGGGAAGATCATGAATCCCATTTCCTCGTCGATCTCGGGTCATTCTGCCACTTTGTTTATTTCTCTAAGGAGTTCTTGAAATGATATCATTCCACACATGTCGGCTACTGGGCCAGTTTTTTGTGAAGCTTGCTCTTCCTTTGAATCTTCGAATTCTTCCCCCCATCCAGTGGCAACAATTCTGTCTTTCCATGTAATGTTAATGCATTCCACAACTTCAATGGCTTCTTCATAAAGGTCTTCCCATTCTGTGGGGATATGTAAGGGTGAAGGGACCAGGTGCCCTTGTATCTTCAAAGTATCAAGTAACTTGGTCAAACTGTAAATGTCACTGGTTTGTCTGAATAATTCTGCCATAATCTAGACAACATCATCTAGGCCGACTTCATCCCTCAACACCACCCAACTGTCTGACTCTCGATCCCATTTCTGTGCTTCCAAGAATAGCGTACTGAACCTATGGCAATCAATGATCATCTGTGAGGGCAGTTTCATCCTGAACTCTAGGAGTTGGTTTAACACTTCTGATAATTCCATGCTTCTATTCTTAGAACGGGTACGAACGACGATGCATGCTCTGGTAAGGAGTGACAGTACCTGATCAACGAGGATACTAGGGTGTAGGAGGAAATATGGGCAAGTATGGAGAGGTTTAGGAGAGTATATGGGTGTGATTTGAGTTGAGGGATCACATTTTGGGTTCTCTTCTAAGAAGATGGCTTTGGCATGGTTTGGGAGTGGGTTGTGAGTAGTGTTTGGCTTAGGATTGGCTGGTGGGTCGATGGTACCTCGATTAATTAGACCTTGGATTATATTTCAGAGGTGAAAGCATTGGTCGGTGGTATGGCTAGCAGTTTGGTGAAAGGCGCAATGAGCATCTGCCTTGAAGTTTCTTGCGAATGGATTTGGCAATGGACGGGGATCCAAGGGTTTGATGACATTTCGACTTAACAAGGCATGGTAAACTTTAGAGAGGGGAGCATAGATCTCGGTGTATTCCTTTCGAATTGGGACATGGTGACTTTTTGGTGACCACGAGGTGGTTGGTTGAGAGATGTTGTTAATGGTTGAGACTATAACACTAATAGGCTTATCATATTTTTTGCGGGTGAACTGTTTGAACACTTTCTTTGAATAAACTTCTTTTTTAGTAAGACCCTCCTCGATTTCTACTCCTTCCTCTCTAAGAGCTCGAAAGTGGGGATAGTATTATCCTCCCTTGGTTTCTTGAACATGGGGTAAGAAGTTCTTATGTACTATGTTGACTTGTTCTTCTTCGGATGGTCGATTAGTCATGGTGGATAATTTTTACCTCCATTGGGCTATGAAGTTACTAACTTATTCCCCAGGGTTCTGTTTGAGTAGTTCTAAATCACGGTGGGTGAATTCAAGCTCTTCATTGTATTTGTACTGCGACATGAATTCTCAGGCTACATCCTCCCAGCTACGGATTCTGGACTCTTCGAGAGACAAAAACCATTGGAGGGCACTGTCCTTCAAAGTTTGCTGAAACAATTGGTCCATCACTTCTTCAAAATTCCCTAAGAGAGTCATGGAACAATGAGAACTTCTAAGATGAATGATCGGGGGTCCACTTCCTTCGAATTTCTCGATATTTGGCATCTTAAACTTCTCGGGTAACCTCGCTTTAGGATAAGGAGACATGTGGGTGTAGTCCATGTAATTCCCAGAGACTCTGACTTGGTCGAACTTATTAGTGAGCATCTTGAGATCTTCTTTGACTTTGTTCAACGTTTCCTCTTTTGGATCAATGATCATAGGCAGGTTAGCCCCAAGGCTGGGCAGGCGGCGACCCATTAGCAAGAGGGGCACGTGGAGCGTGATGATATACTTCGAGAACCCAGATAGGCTTAGTTGGACCCATAGCGCTAGGGAGCAGGGCCTTGGGATCTTGAGGAATAGGAACTTGGTTTTGTTGCATCTCTCGAATCTTAGTCTAGAGGTTGTCAATCTTGGACACGAGCTGAGCTAGGATTGCCGCCAGATCTGGCTGCACAAATGGTACTTGGTCGGTGTTCTCCATGGAAAGTGGATGGATATCGGACTCGAAAGAAGTAGTAGGTAAAGACCGAAGATAATAAGGAGCCAGTCCAAGGGCGTGCGATCGACCTAAGAAGGCGTAAAATGGGATTTATTTTTTTGAGAAAACGGATGAAAATATTTGTGACATTTTTTTTTGAGATTGAAAGACAAAATATTTTTGGATTTTTGATAAAGAGAGGAGGAATGTTTTGGGATTTTTAATAAGGAAGGAGAAATATTTTTGGAGACGAAACTCAGCATGATTATTATAATTATTATGTTCTCTCTTGTATTTAATTATCCTAAATGCAAAATAAAATGCCGGACGGGACCCGAGCCTGGAAAATTTAGGTTTGTAATATATGTAAAGCTATGGAAGGACTTGCAACTAGTCTCACAGACAGGGTCCCATTTTAAAAAATGCGCAAAAATTTGGGCGACAAGACGACCCAGAATTTCGATAGAGTTTTGGGTAGAAAACGGCAATCTAACATGTGTGTCCTAGGCTTGACACCTATATGCAAGTATGCAGTTGGTTGGGTGAATTGGAAAAGGTTCCCCCTTTTGCCGTGACTTCTATGATATACGTTTTTCTCTTGGGGGCAATCGATACGTGTGGACAAGCCATTTGATATACCTGAGTGTACATGAATTGCCTCACTATATACCTCGTGGGGACGGTACGTGTGAGAGATAATTCTATATACCCGGCGTACATGAACGAGTTCCCAACGATATACCCCCCGTCATGACTTCGGTCAAGCGGTACGATACGGGGGAACCGTTCGATATATGTCAAAGGTACTTGGCCAATGGAAGGTGAGAGTCATATCGCTTAGGCTAACTGCGACCTGTTGGACCAGCGTCCATCACTAAGTGACCCTCCAGGGTAGAATTTAGTCAATAACAATGATCTTTGGTGATGTCGTGTGAATCATGCATGATTCTCTTATTAGTATATTATGATGAGAATGTCTTTCTTGATCATGCCAAATATGGGGAAAAGTACAAGTACCAATGGTACACCAAGTATGGATGAATGATGTGTGCAACATGTTGATATATGTGACCCTAGGTGCACTTAGTGTGGAGTGTACATGGAGAATTTTCTACAAGAATGTGAATATAAGCATAAGCATAGGGTACACATGGAAAAGGGGAACATACAGAAATGGGGAAAATATAAACAAAACATAACACCCATGTAAATAGAGTCTAGCCCTCAAAATAGTGTCCCCAGCGGAGTCACCACTGTGGCCATCCCCGATCCTCGCAGCGGGTGGGAGAGAGGATCCTAGGTCCTGGGCGCATGCCTCTTGGGAGAGCGCTTCGGCCGGCGTCGTTGATGAGGCAAAAAATGTAGAGAGATGGAGTCGCAAATCTATTTTACTCAAAATAGACAAAAGAAAAGGGAGCCATCCCAAAGGACAGCATCCAAAGACATACTGTTACATGCGAAATCAAAATGATTCGAAAAGGGTCCGGAGGAAAAGTTACGAAATGGGGAGGTGTTAGGCACCCATTCCGCCCTTACGGTCTCTCATGGGTTTTTGCTATTTTCCTTTATTTTCCCTGTGATATGTGTGCATGTGTATATGTAGTGGAGATAGTAATCCTCGACTTGTATCATGGAAGAGATAAAGCGAGTCATCCGTAGGAAGGTTTATAAAAATATTATTAGAAAATAGGATTTACGCGATTATCTTTGCGTTGATCATTATAATGGAACGATAACGTATGTGGAATAATACGCCACTAAGAACAAATATATACATATATAAATATATGTAGTCTAAGAGAGTTGAGTTTAGAGAAAATAGAAAATGAGAGAAAAAGTGAGAAAAGGACTCGAGTCTCGGATTTTACCCCGAGACGCCTGCAACAACCCTCGCTTTTGATAACTGATTTTATATTAATTTACTATGTGAAGTAATTATATAAAATGTTGAATATGGAGTAAATATTAATTGTATGATTTGAAAGTTAATATTTACCAGATTGTTGCATATTTATTGTATGTGTATGTAAATATCATCATGCTACGTTTTATAGCGTCATATGCTTTAAATGACACTTGTGATTTAAATGAAACCGGAACTTGAAATGACTTATAAAATTTCCAAATGATAATTTAGAGGGTGTAGTTAGTCCCGAAATGTGCGAGATAGTCAAAATAAGTGCCATATTATATTTTTATGTTTTGGGCACTTTTGACTGGTTATAGCTTAGATGTGTAGTTGCGAGTCATTTTAATGTGGTATTAACCATTTAAGTTGGGAATTAAGGAGAAAGACATGACTAAGTCTTGCATTTGATTTATTTCTCTTAAGTGTATTTACTAACCTAGAGAGAAAGAGAGAGGAAGAGATCTTGTGGAGAGAAAGAGGAGAAAGGAGATAAATTGGAGATTGAAGATTTGGGATTGTTGCTACCACAAAGAAATCTGAGATTTCTACCTCAAGGAAAGTTTTCTACTTGCTAATATATTATTTAAGATGAGTAAATTGTATTGATTGTTTTGTATTAGAAATAATGGAACAAATGTGGATTTTATGGTGTTTGACCCCTAAATTATGGTTTATGTTGATGATATTGTGGATTATGGTAGTTGATAATCATGTAGGATGGTTTTGGGTAGATTAATGTTGGTGAATATGTGTAAAAATGGAAGAGATTTGAGTTTTGGGGAAAAACTAGGGTTCATAACCCGTAACCCAATCTTGGCCAAATCGCAGGGGCGAATCGATTCGGCCCTAGGGAGAATCGATTCGCTTAGGGGTCAAGTTACATGTCTGCAAGACCGAATCGATTCGGGTTAAGGTCGAATCAATTCGGCCAAGGCAGGAACTAGAATTTGTCCTTCAAATCGATTCAATTTTTGGGAGAATTGATTCACTGCTTGGGGCGAATTGATTTGGCCCTAGGGCGAATCGGTTCAGAAACCTTGCTGTTTTGAGTTATTTTTCTAACTCAATTTTGATCCTTTTCTTTTAGGTTTAGGACTTAGGAACCTTCTTGTATAAAGTAAACTTAGAGTCCTAGAGTCCTAGATGAGTTGGGTAACTACCCTAGAATATAAATGCATTAGATGGGGGTTATTCTGGGGACATACAAATAGGTGATAAAGTGTTATTTTCCTTAGCAAGTTAGTTTGAGTTTAGGAGTTGTAAGGCTATAAATTGGGGGATTTTAGGGGCCCTATGAAGGTATATAAGAACTTGTGACTTGTAGAAATATTCTGATCCCTTGGAGACTAATTCGGTAATTAGTATACGATGAATTCTAATGATGATGTTAATGATTATAGTTTCGGATAAAACAAAACATGCACATGGAAAATGGAAATGAAAGTGAAATGAAAATGGAAATGAATATGATAAATGATAATTTATTTAAACACACCTCTCTAAATGCTATCATAAGGGACGTTCGCGCGTGAGGTGATGTCCCCTGACTAATGAATGCAGGGAGACTATAGTCCTCGACTATATGACCGGTTGATATATATTTATTTTGTGCTAGTGAGGTAATTTCGGGTGTGGTTATGACTCACTCGTAGGTATATGGCCACTTCCCGACGTTGCGTTAGGTGCCCAGGTTGTCTTGTTGATAGGCCCTGGAAGATGATAGTTATTTAGGGGGGACTCGTGGGACTTGATGGGGAAACTCGGAGGGACGGTCTTAGAATCGTTATATGTATATGAATATAACTATTCTCAATCAAGTGGGACTTGATAGATGATAAATGCCATAAAGAGCATATAATTGTGATTATGTTTCATAATGAGAAATGGAACCAGGAAATAAAACGGAGTAAATTATGAGATTTTAATTAATGATATTATTCATATCACCTTGTATAATTAAATAAAACTCATGATGATTTAAATTGCCTTAGCTTATGAATTGAATTGTGTAGGTAGATTCTTATCTTTATAAATCATGATTATCTGGTCATAACTATCATACTCTTTATTCATCTGGTGATCATATAAAATCGGGCCCTGAACCGTTCATATCTCTTGTTGTGCATGAATCTTGTATCCGCTCAGGTGCTCCGTCGCAAGGACACCCGTTCTGAATTTCCTATTCTAGTGTTTTTGGGGAGCCGTGATACCTTGCGGATATTAAGGTATAGCTTGCTCTAGACGCCTTCATTTTTGTACTCTAGTTATGATCGGGTCATTTATTAGGGCGTGTGTCCCAAGCTTTTGTAATTGTCTAATGTAATGTACTATGTAACTTAATTAACTTGTTATATTTGGTTTGTATAGACTGTTGACCCACAACATATCCGGTCTCCTTATTGTATACTTGTTGTGGTTGTAATATAAGTTCTTTTGGGGTTTCCACTCTTTCTTTTTCAAATTGGGTTGTTTAAATTCTTTCTTTAACTTATAAAACAAAATTTTTGGCAACCCGTTTTTCGGAAATATTGGGTGGTTATCCTGCATACTTATTATATTGTTGTGATGCTGAGAATGATCCATCCATGATTCTGGTTTTATTTGAGTATCGGGCTTGTCACCCCTTATTTTGATGAGTGGGTTGTCAGAGATGGTATCGGAGCATCAAGTTCTAGAGTCTTTAGGATCTATGCGGACTTGTCACGTTCTACCGTAGTGTTCTTTGATATAGAGACTAATGTTAGGACTGTTTTGTTGTCTATATATGCGATCTCCTGTAAAATAGATTATTTTAAATAGTATTCTAAATCTATTGTTTCTTTATCTCAGATGCCGCCTAAGAGAGGCCGCCCCGCTAGAAGGAATAGAGTGGTCGAAGAGGATGTTGGTCCTCCACCGCCGCCACAAGGAACTATAAATGCTGCTGATGTAGCAAACATTGTAGCCCAAGCGGTCAACGCAGCGATAACTGCCATGGTTCAACAAATGCCACAAGCTCAAAAATAATGAGCTCTAGAGGAACAAACTCCTATTGGACCGTCTCCGTGGGAGAGAGTTATAGAGTCCTTTTTAAAGGGCCATCCCCCAGAATTCCAAGGAGGTTCTGATGTCATAGTCGTTAATCAGTGGAAGAAGGATATGCAGCGCCATCTTCGAATGGTGGAGTTTAGTCAGGAAAGAAAATAAATCCTTGATACTTTCAAATTTGTTGGAGCTGCACTGCACTGGTGGGAGTCGATGACTACACCAGAGCAGAGGGATACTATGACTATTAATGATTTTTGGGTTTTGTTTGATCGGAAGTATTTCCCTCTCGCAGTTCAGAGGGAAATGAGGAGGAAGCTTCAGGATGTGGCGCAAGGTGAGAGATCCGTGGTGAAATATGAAGAGGAGTTCACCCTATTAGCAAGTTTTGTACAGGATGAGGTGACTCCAGAAGAGAGGAAAATATCGAAGTTCATGGGAGGTCTAAACTATAGAATAAGGCAACATTTGATGGGTAATCCAACTTTACAGACTTTTGGGGATGTGATGAATGCGGCGTTGCTCCATTGTCAGGAACATCCGTTGTATCTTCAAAGTGGTAGGAAGGAATGAAATGATGGGGGGGGGGGGGCAAGCCGAAAAACCTGGAGGAAATGGGATACGAGGAGGAGCATTTCCCTCGTCCCAATCTTCGGGTAATAAACAAAAAGAAAGGGATCCCCAGAAAGGGGACTTGTCTAAAAGGCAACATTTTGGTGGGTTGAATGTGGGTGGCAATAACAATATGCACGGTCAGGGTGCCCCGCAACAACAAATAGGTCGGGGTGGTCATGGGGGTAGGGGCCATCTAGGCCAAGGCATTACCCAATTCAGAAATAATCGGGGCCGAAATCAGGAGAATATGATGGGCTGGTGCTTCCAATATGGGGAGGCGGGTCATTACAATAAGGAGTGTCCTCTTTTGGTTGGTGGTCAGCTTCTTAGGGTTCCACAGCATCCACAGGTTCAATTACCACCACAGGTACCTAATCCAGTTGTCCCTCCACAACAGGGACAGTTACAGTATGGGCGTGTTTATCACATTCAGGATGCTATGCTTCCTTTGGCTCTGCCAGCGCTGCTAGCTATAGAGGGTAAGTTTCTCATTCAGGGGCACATGGGTCGTATTTTGTTTGATACGGGTGCTACACACTCATTCATTTCTAGAAGTTTTGCTCAGACTACAGTGTTGATTAAATCTGCGGAGAGTACCTTCGCTAGTGTTGAGTCTTCTATGGGTGATGGTTCACTCATTTTCTTTGTTTGTAAACAAATAGGAATAAATCTTGGTAACTTGTACATTGAGTCCGATTTACTCGTCCTTGATATGGTCGGGTATGATATGATTTTGGGTATGGATTGGCTAGTGAAGTACCATGCAATAGTTAATTGCTATGGGAAAAGTATAGTTTTTACCATTCCGGGGAAAGAAATATTTTTAGTGGTTATGCCTCATTAAGAAGGAGGTACTAGCACTTACATATATTATATTGCGGAGGAAACTTCTCGGGATGTAGTTGTTTCCTTAGATTCTATTTCGGTTGTTAGAGATTTTGAAGATGTTTTTCAGGAAATACCGGGTTTGCCTCCTAGTAGGGAGATTGAATTTGTGATTGATTTAGCATCGAGAACTCGACCGATTGCAAGAGCTCTGTATTATATGACTCCTGTTGAGATGAGGTAGTTAAGGGATCGGATTCAGGACTTGCTAAAGCAAGGGTTTATTAGGCGAAGCACGTCGCCGTGGGGTGCTCCGGTGTTATTTGTGAAGAAAAGAGATGGTTCTCTCCAGTTATGCGTTGACTACAGAGAGTTGAATAAAGTCACCATATGGAACAAATACCCATTTCCTCGAATTAATGATTTGTTTGATCAACTTAGGGAAGCATTGTACTTCTCTAAGATAGATTTGAGGACGGGGTATCACCAGTTGAGGATACGAGAGCAAGATGTGTCAAAGACGGTTTTCCTAACAAGATATGGGTCCTACGAATATTTGGTTATGCCCTTTGGACAAACCAATGCCCCGCCGTGTTTATGGACCTCATGAATAGAGTATTTCGGAACTTCCTGGACCAGTTTGTCATCGTGTTCATTAATGATATTCTAGTGTATTCTCAGACAGAATCTGACCATACTACTCATTTGCGGTTGGTCCTGCAAAGGTTGAGGGATCACCAATTGTATGCCAAATTCGAGAAGTGCGGTTTTTGGTTACATGAAGTACAGTTTTCGGGACATATTTTGACAGCCCAGGGTATTTCATTAGACCCAAGTAAAGTGGTTGCGGCGAGGGAGTGGGGTCAGCCCACGACACCTACCGAGATTCATAGTTTTCTGGGTTTGGCGGGCTATTACCACCGGTTCATCAAGGGTTTTTCTAAAATTTCTAGCCCTTTAATAAATTTAACCCGGAAAGGGGTGAGGTTTGTATGGGATGATTCTTGTCAGTTTGCTTTTGACGAGCTCAAGGATAGGTTGACTTCTGCTCCAGTCCTTGCATTACCAAGACCAGGATTGGAATATTTAGTGTTTACTGACACATCTCTACAAGGATTGGGAGGTGTACTTCAACAAGAGCGATGGGCTATTGCTTATGCCTCTCGCAAGTTAAATCCCCATGAGAGGAATTATCCGGTGCATGATTTGGAACTTTTCGCAGTAGATTTTGCCTTGAAGATTTGGAGGCATTATCTCCTAGGGGAGAAATTTAGTCTTTTCACGGACCACAAATCGTTGCAATATTTGTTTTCCCAAAAGGATTTAAATATGCAACAACGTCGATGGCTAGAGTTTTTGAAAGACTATCAGTTCGACATCCACTATCACCTGGGCACGGCAAATGTGGTGGCGGATGCTTTAAGTCGAAAGCCTGAGGGGGAGTTAGCGGAGGTATGGAAAGCCAAATGGAAGGAGCTCATTCAGGAGGAAGAGGTTACTAGGGCGTTTATGTCGGTGTTGACCATTATGCCTACTATTGTGGCAAGGGTCGTAGAGGCCCAGGGAAGTACAAAGGCTGTCAGGATCGTATACGCCAATTGTTGACCGAGGGAGCGGAATCCTACTCTATAAGCTCAGAGGGTGGGTTACGTTTCCACGGGAGACTCACTATCTCGGACCAAGGGGATTTAAGATGGGTCGTGATGAAAAAATCTCATAGGTCTAAGTTTTCAGTGCATCCTGGTGGGGACAAGATGTACCAAGACATGTGCCATCAGTATTGGTGGGCGGGCATGAAGCGGGATATTTCTGAGTTCGTGTCCCAATGTACTACTTGTTGGTCAAGATGGATCATCAGCAACCGACGGGTTTGTTACATCCATTAGAGGTACCGGTGTGTAAGTGGGAGGGTATATCGATGGATTTCATCACGGGCTTGCCAACATCGCAGAATGGTCACGATTCTATTTAGGTTATCGTTGATCGTTTGACTAAGTCGACACATTTCCTACCGGTGCACACAGATTATAATACTGCTCGTTACGCCCAGCTATTTATTGTGGAGGTTGTTAGACTCCACGGGGTGCCAATAAATATAGTCTCCGACAGAGATAAGTTATTTGTTTCCCACTTTTGGTGAAGTTTCCAAGAAGCTATGGGAACCGAATTGAAATTGAGTACTTCTTATCACTCTCAAACAGATGGGCAGATAGAAAGAGTCAACCAAATGTTGGAGGATAGGCTTCGAATGTGTGTGCTTGATTTCAAAGGTAGTTGGGAACAATATCTCCCTTTGGTCGAATTTGCTTATAATAATTCGTACCAATTCACTATTGGGATGGCACCCTATGAAGCACTTTATGGTCGGCATTGTAGATCGCCCTCTTGTTGGTTGGAGGTGGGGGATAATAAATTTCTTGGACCTGAAATGATCCAGGATACTTCTTCCAAAATTGAACTTATCCGGAATCGCATTCGAATAACTCAAGATCGCCAAAAGAGTTATGCCGATGCGAATAGAAGGCATATGGAGTTGGAAGTTGGAGATCAAGTCTTGGTGCGTGTATCACCAATGAAATGTATAAAGCGTTTTGGGAAGAAAGGGAAGCTTGCGCCGCGCTATGTTGGACCTTTTCCCATTATTGCCAAGGTAGGTCCAGTGGCGTATCAACTTGCCTTATCGGAACACTTAAAACAACTTCATGATGTGTTTCATGTTTCCTCTTTGAAAAAGTATAAAAGGTGTGAAGGAGCACTTTGTCATATTCCTTTGGAGGATATCGATTTACAACCCGATATTTCATATAAGGAACAACCGGTTGCTATCTTAGAGCACGGGGAGCGTAGATTGAGATCTCGAGTGGTTCCCTTGGTTCGGGTTCAATGGGGTCATCACAACGTCGAGGAATCGACGGGGGAACGTGAGGACGATATGCGGGAAAAGTATTCGCACCTCTTTATCCAAGGTACTCTTGAATTTTGAGGGCAAAATTCCCTCATAAGGGGGGAGTATATAACAACCCTCGCTTTTGAGAACTGATTTTATATTAATTTACTGTGTGAAGTAATTATATAAAATGTTGGAATAAGGAGTAAATATTAATTTTATGAGTTGAAAGTTAATATTTACCAGATTGTTGCATATTTACTGTATGTGTATGTAAATATCATCATGCTACGTTTTATAGTGTCATATGCTTTGAATGACACTTATGGTTTAAATGAAATCGGAACTTGAAATGATTTATAAAATTTCCAAATGATAATGTAGAGGGCGTAGTTAGTCCCGAAATGTGCGAGATAGTCGAAATAAGTGCCATATTGTATTTTTATGTTTTGGTCACTTTTGACTGGTTATAGCTTAAATGTGTAGTTGCGAGTCATTTTAATGTGGTATTAACCATTTAAGTTGGGAATTAAGGAGAAAGCCACAACTAAGTCTTGCATTTCATTTATTTCTCTTACGTGTATTTACTAACCTAGAGAGAACGAGATAGGAAGAGAGCTTGTGGAGAGAAAGAGCAGAAAGGAGATAAATTGGACATTGAAGATTTGTGATTGTTGCTACCACAAAGAAATCTGAGATTTCTACCTCAAGACAAGTTTTGTACTTGCTAATATATGATTTAAGATGAGTAAATTGTATTCATTGTTGTATATTAGAAATAATGGAACAAATATGGATTTTATGGTGTTTGAGCCCTAAATTATTATTTATGTTGATGATATTGTGGATTATGGTAGTTGATTATCATATAGGATGGTTTTGGGTAGATTAATGTTGGTGAATATGTGTAAAAATTAAAGAGATTTGAGTTTTGGGGAAAAACTAGGGCTCATAACCCGTAACCCAATCTTGGCCAAATCGCAAGGGCGAATCGATTTGGCCCTAGGGTGAATCAATTCACTTAGGGGTCAAGTTACAGGTCTGCAAGGCCAAATCGATTTGGGTTAAGGCCGAATCGATTCGGACAAGGCAGGAACTGGAATTTGTCCTTCGAATTGATTCTCTTTTGGGCGAATCGATTCGCTATTTGGGGTGAATCGATTCGGCCCTAGGGCGAATCGATTCAGAGAACTTGTTGTTTTGAGTTATTTTTCTAACTCAATTTTGATCCTTTTCTTTTAGGTTTAGGACTTAGGAACCTTCTTCTATGAAGTAAACTTAGAGTCCTAGAGTCCTAGATGAGTTGGGTAACTACCCAAGAATAGAAATTCATTACATGGGGGTTATTCCGGGGATATACAAATAGGTGATAAAGTGTTATTTTCCTTAGTAAGTTAGTTTGAGTTTAGGAGTTGTATGGCTATAAATTGGGGGACCTATGAAGGTATTAAAACCTTGTGACTTGTAAAAATATTGTGATCCCTTGGAGACTAATTCGGGAATTAGTATACGATGAATACTAATGATGATGTTAATGATTCTAGTTTCGGATAAAACGAAACATGCACATGGAAAATGGAAATGAAAGTGAAATGGAAATGGAAATGGAAATGAATATGGTAAATGATAATTTAATTAAACACACCTCTCTAAATGCTATCATAAGGGAAATTCATGCGTGAGGTGATGTCCCCTAACTAATTAATGTAGGGAGGCTATAGTCCTCGACCATATGACCGGTTGATATCTGTTTATTTTGCGCTAGTGAGGTAATTTCGGGTGTGGTTATGACTCACTCGCAGGTATATGGCCACTTCCCGACGTTGCGTTAGGTGCCCAAATTGTCTTGTTGATAGTCCCTGGAAGGTGATAGTCATTTAGGGGCGCGTCCAGTGGGAAAACTCGGAGGGACGGTCTTAGAATCGTTATATTTATATGAATATAACTATTCTAAATCAAGTGGTACTTGATGGATGATAAATGCCGTAAAGAGCATATAATTGTGATTATGTTTCATAATGAGAAATGGAACAAGGAAATGGAACGGAGTAAATTATGAGATTTTAATTAATGAGATTATTCATATCCCCTTGTATAATTAAATAAAACTCTTGATCATTTAAATTGCCTTAGCTTATGCATTGAATTGTGTAGGTAGATTATTATCTTTATAAATCATGATTATCTATTCATAACTGTCATACTCTTTATTCATCTGGTGATCATATAAAATCGGGCCCTCACCCGTTCATATCTGTTGTTGTGCATGAATCTTGTATCCGCTCAGGTGCTCCGCCGCAAGGATGCCCGTTCTGACTTTCCTATTCTGGTGTTTTTGGGGAGCCGTGATACCTTGCGGATATTACGGGATATCTTGCTATAGACGCCTTCATTTTTGTACTCTAGTTATTATCGGGTCATTTATTCGGGCGTGTGTCCCAATCTTTTGTAATTGTCTAATGTAATGTACTATGTAACTTAATTAACTTGTTATATTTTGTTTGTATAGACTGTTGACCGACAGCATATTCGGTCTCCTTATTGTATACTTGTTGTGGTTGTAATATAAGTTCTTTTGGGGTTTCCACTCTTTCTTTTTCAAATTGGGTTGTTTAAATTCTTTCCTTAACTTATAAAACAAAATTTTTGCAACCCATTTTTCTGAAATATTGGGTGGTTATCCTACATACTTATTATATTGTTGTGATGCTGAGAATGATCCATCTATGATTCCTATTTTATTTGAGTATCGGGCTGGCCACCCCTTATTTTGATGAGCGGGTTATCACAATGCCTACGTAGCCCATAGAGGCATCAAAGTCCACGTAGTTCGCATGCAAAATGAGGGGTGGGGTTTATCCCATAAATCTAACTAGGGACTTCTCTTATTTGTGTGTGTGTGTGAAAAATTATTTTAGTTGTGAGAAAAGTGTGAGAAAGGTGTGAGAATTTCCATTTGGAATTTATGAGCAAACCCTCTTTTACCTGTTTTTTGGGTTTTTATATTATGAAAATAAGAGATGTGCAATAATAATAGATAAAAAGTATATTAGGATATGTGAGATGAGAGAATAAAAGTGCTAAGTAATAAAACAAATTATTGCGAATTTATGAGAATTTAAGGAGAAAATTGAGAAAATTGGACCTTCTTGAAGATCTTGAGCTTGATCTTAAATGTTGGAGAGAAGCCGTTGTACTTGGATGATGATGAAGGGTCGTTAATTCACCAAGTTTGATGAAAATTGAAGGCTGGAAAGGGATTTGGATGTGGAAATCACGCTGACTTCGAGAGAGGTTTTCTTGATTTGCTGAGAGTGATGTCTATCAGACCTGGGACCTCTTTGCAATGAGGACAAGGAATCATTTTTATTGGCCCATGGCATTGACGATCGGCATAGCCCAGTTCCTAGAAATCTGCAGGTGTGTTTAGGCACACTCCCAATAGGCAAGGTTTGGGACCTAACGTTTGGCAGTCTCTTTCAGGTTCTTTCGAAAAATCGGTCGCTAAGCACAAACCGTTGATCCAAATTACGCATGAGGCAAATTGTTGGAAAGGTAATTCATAGACCTTTGAAAGTCCTTGTGACTACTCCTAGGTTTGGGAGTTGACTTTTAGTCATCGGTCCTTTGGACAGGGAAACTTCGAACGTAAACAGATCGTTCGTCCGCATGGTAAGTTAGAATTGTGTGCAGGTTGGACCATTGGAAAGGTTATAAGATGTACTTTGAAATTCCAAAGAGTTTTACCCGGTTGTGGGAGTTGACTTTGATCAGTCGAGCCCTAGAAGCATTCGATGACCTTTCGAAGTAAAACGAATCATTCGTCCGTACCGTAAGTCCGAATCGCGCATAAGGTGGACCGTTGGAAAGGGTTTTTGGTGCCCTTTGAAGATTCATTCAGTCTTAGTCTAGCTGATGAGTTGACTTTGGTCAAACGGAGCCCGAGAGCGCCCGATGGCCTCTAGATCAGGTTTTGAGGGAAAATCGGTCATTTTTCCGCATGGTAAGTCCGAATCGCGCATGGGACGGACCATTGGAAAGGGGTTTCAACCCTCTTTGAGGTTTCATTCAGTCTCAGTTTAGCTGAAGAGTTTAACTTTTGGTCAAACGGAGTCTAGGAGTGACCGATGGCTTGTAGTGATGAAGGAAGGTGCTTAGGGACCTAAGGAGATTTTAGAGGGGTATGAGAATGGGGTGTCTACAATATATTTTGGTTATTAAGTATCCAAGTTTTGAAAAACAAAAATAAATAATTTCTAAATCAGTACACATGTAGAAGGTGATGAGAGGAAGATGAAACATGTAAGAACACAAAATTTTAACGTGGTAAAAACCCACCCAATTGGGGAAACATCCACAGAAGTATTTACACCTCAAAACAAAAATACACTTAAAATAAATATAGATTACAAGATATATAACAAATTAAACATATAATCAGACCTATTCTAAGTCCAGAAAATATACCTGCTCCGTTAGGTCATTCTGACTTCTCTAAAAGGTCTAATGTTGAAGTTGATCTCCCAACTTTGTTCCTTTTCTCCTTTTTAGCTTTCAATCGACTCTAAAGTCAATGATCTCTCTATAAAAACTTCTTTAGTGTTGTAGTATGAATAATGTAAGTGGTGAAGGGCCTAAACACATGCATGCAACACACACACACAGACAGACGCACTTATACAGACATTATACTTATCAAATTATAGATTTCGTTCTAAAATGAAGATATGATTTCTGACTCTCAATTTGTTTGAAAATATCAGATTTCTGATCTTTATTTATATCCACAGATCTTGAGGCAACCTTTCTATTAAAAAGAGGCAAGGTCCTAAACACTTTCTCTTTATTTTATCAACACAGTTATTTCACAAAATGTGAAATATATGAAAGTGTAAAATGCCATTCAAGATCTTAACTAGATCTAAATCTATTTTTTCTCAAAACTGGAAATATAAAGGGATTTGTTGGTGAGATTTTTGACAAAAACATTTACATGTAAAAGAACCAACAAATATGGATTTCTTAAAGAAATAAATTAACCTAAGTATGTATATATGTTTTGTATCACACATAATTCAGATCTACACTTTCTATGAAAATAAAATGAAATCCAAACTTTGTGACTTATTTGGAAAAGAGATTAAAGACTAAAGAGGATGGATCTTCACACAATCGGATACACTCAAACTCACAGTGTATTTTCTGAAGAAAAATCACAAGCGTTTGATTTAGGGTTTGATTCTCTCTCTCTCTCTATCTCTTCTTATTTTCTCTCTAAACTCAACTGATCCAAAGATTGTAAACGCATAACGCCTGGTCTCTATTTATACAACGAAGATAAGGATATGGAAGGACAAACCAAATAAACATCTTGGATAAAGTCTAATTAAATCGAAGCGAATCCTAAGGCTGTAAAATGGTCAATTTAAAGTCCATCTGATTGGTCCAATATATAAAGACATGGGTTGAGATAAGAGACATGCATACCATCGATAACATAAATCCAACGGTTTAGATTGAGTCTCAAGTTTGTAAAAGAGGAAAAACACAAATCTTATGGGTAACTAGCCAAGACGTGTAGGGCAGCGATCAAACCAAAAAAGCGTGTTTTGAAATTTTTTAAAATATAATTTGTTACCACAAATGTTTTTGTCGGTTTCTATTTCTACCCAACTAAGGTTTTTAGGAGATAAAAGGATTTACAAATAAGTCCAAAACATTTTAAACACAATTTTAAATGTTAAAAAAATATTTATAAAATCCTAAAAATCATTTAAAAATCCAAAAAATTATTAAAAAAATATTATAATGGAAATTAATACTCACACGCCTAATATGATATGAATGCAACATATAAATGCAATCCTAGGTGTAGTGTTGGTATTATACCTTTGAGACTAATAGAGGAAATATCATGTAGAGTCCGAGGTTCTTTGGTAGACAAGGGTATGACTCAAATTTTGTCACTATTTCCAAACTAGAGAAGCGCCTATATAATATAGACTCAAATGAGTCAAAGATATAGGGTGCTTCAATCGTCCCCTTTGGAAATATGAGAGAAAATATCCTTTGTGTCATCGAGGACTCGTAGGGATACAAGAAAATAAGAAAATCCTATCCTTATACGAAATTCTATCTACCCCAAATCTTAGAAAAGAAAATTACATTAACTAAATACAAAACAATATCCTAACAATATTCTAATAAAACGAGGTACTGATTTCCTGAAAATAAGATAACTAAGATCAAGTATATTTTTTGAAGTAATCAAAATAATGTCCAGGTGGACTCAAACTTTCTCCCCCATTTTATCTCAAAGGGACAAAGGGTAGGAAAATATACATGAATAAATATAATATAAAGAAGATAAATATTCATCAGCGCATAAACATCAATCAAGTCACATCAAGTATCTCGTACATAAAATAGATATATGAGGTGTCTTTTCTCATTTTTGAAACACCCGTGTCCTATATCCTCAAAGATCAATTATGAGCGTGAATATGACCGGATGATATTTTATGAGATGACAAACATTTATTCAAGAAATATCATGCCAATAGATTTCCATAAAGACTCAAATCTAATATTATCTAAAGGGTTTCTAAACAAATCAGCTAATTGAAGATCAGTGGGAAAATACATAATTTCTAATTCCTTAGATTCTACTAATGCACCGATAAAGTGATATCGCATCTTAATGTGTTTTGTACGAGAGTGTTGCCCGGGATTTTTGGAAATATTAATTTCTCTTTGATTATCATAATAGACGTGCATTTTTTGTTTAATTATGTCATAATCTTTTAACATCTGTTTTATCCAAAGTAATTGTGAATAACAACTTCTAGCTGCATTGTACTCAGATTCAACGGTGGATAACGAGGTAAAATTCTGTTTTTTTTAGACCATCCTACTAAATTATTTCGTATATAATAATAGGCTCATGACGTGCTCTTATTGTCATCAGAACACCTTGCCCAATCAGCATCAGTGTAACCAATTACAGTGCTGGATGAGTTATTGGTGTAACAAAGTCCAAAATTGAGAGTTCCTTTAACATTTTTAATAATTCTCTTAACACAGGATACATGACTCTCTTTAGGTGCATTCTTATATCTAGCATAGACACAAACAACGTACATAGTGCCAGGGCATGAAGCAGTGAGGTATAGTAATCTTCCTATCATACTATGATAAAGAGTGGGATCAATGCATTTCCCATGTTCATCCTTAGACATTTTTACCAAGGTACTCATAGGTGTCCAATATCTTTAGATTTTTCTAGGCCGAATTTCTTAAAAATCTCTAAAGCATATTTGGATTGCAAAATGTATAAACCTTTTGAATTCCGTTTGACTTGAAGTCCTAAAAATAATTGCAACTCCCCCATAAGAGAAATTTGAAATTCTCCACGCATAACTTTAGAGAAATTTTCAACTTCGGTTAAAGATATTGATCCAAAAATGATATCATCTACATAGACTTGAGAGATTAATACTATTTTGTCGAAATGTTTGACAAATAACATCAGATCATTGTCACCTCTCCTAAAGACGTTGTTTAATAAAAACATAGACAATCGATCATACCAAACATGGGGTGCTTATTTTAGACCATATAAGGGCCTTTTCAATTGAAAAACGTGATTCGAATGGTGAGGGTCAATAAACTCTTTTAGTTGTTCTACATAGACTTCCTCAGTTAAAATACCACTAAGGAACGCAAATTTCACATCCATTTAGTAGAGAGTGAATTGAAAATGACAAGCTATTGCCAAGAGTAGATGAACAGATTCAAGTCAAGTTACTGGTGCAAATGTTTCCTCGAAATCTATTCCTTCAATCTGAGAATAGCCTTGGGCAACTAATCTAGCCTTATTTCTAATGACCATCCCACTCTTATCTGTTTTATTTTTGAAAACCCAACATGTACCAAGAACCTTTTTATTTGTTGGCCTGGGTACAAGATACCATATTTCATGAGAAAAAAAATTGAAGAAGTTTATCCTGTATAGCACTTATCCACAAGGAGTCACCTAGGGCTTCATTTACCTTCTTTATTTATACAATAGACACAAAGCATACATAATGAGAAAAAATACATAGCTGGGATCTTATACGAACAGGCTTAGTAAGATTACCAACCACACTGTTTAAGGGGTGATCTTTAGAAACCCAGTTAGGTACTTCGAGCATCTCAGTTGGTAAAGGATCATCTATCTATGAAGAGTCAGAGTTAAAAATATTTTCAGACTCTTCCACGATAGTTGGTCCTTTGGGTTTACTATCAACATTAGTGTCACCAACAATCACATTAATGGATTCCATGAGGGTTTTGGTTCGAAGGTTATAGATGCGATATGCTCTACTATTTGGAGAGTAGTTTTCTCTGTCCTTACACACATAGTAAGCACTGTCAAAGGTTCTAAAATATTTTAGGTTAGGTTTCTTATCATACCATAGTTCATATGCAGTCTGTTTGGTATCTTTTCTAAGGTAGACATGATTTATGATGTGGCAGTCAGTCCTAACAGCTTGGACCCAAAAATACTTAGGAAGGCTTTTAGCATAAATCATAACTCGTGCCATTTCTGGAATAGTCATATTCTTTCTTTCAGCGATACCCTCTTGCTGAGGGGTTTTAGGAGTGCTAAATTAGTGTTGATAACCATTATAGGTACAATATTCAATTACTCATAAGTCTTTAAACTCTCCCCCCACGACCACTATGGATACGATTTACTTGACTATCCTTTTCATTCTCAATACGTAGAAGAATTTTTAGAAACTCTTGAAAGGTGTCAGACTTTTGTTTAAGAAAAACTATCCAAGTAAAGTGGGTAAAATCATCGGCCATCACTAAGATGTAGTTATTGACACATAAACTAATCATTCTAGTAAGACCCATTAGATCCATATGGATGAGTTCTAGAGGTTTAGAAGTCACTATATTTTTTACTTTCCTATGTGCAGACTTAACCATTTTTCCTTCTTGGCAAGGCCCACAAATAATGTTTAATATAGGATTTATTTTTGGAAGACCTCTAACTATTTCTTGAGAACACAATTTACCAAGGATATCAAAATTTATATGACCCACCATATTATGCCAAATCTCATTGTCATCCGTTCTGGCAATGTTACAGACCTCATTATTTGGATTAACTGTATGACAGTTATCTAGGGTAAGAAGGCCTGTAATAATTTTCATTTAAAATTTTGCAATTATTCTTTGAAAATGTTTTGGAGTCACAAAATTGTGATATACTTAATAAACTTGATTTTAGACCTTTTACTAGAAGAACATCTTCTAAGGTAGTTAACCCTTGTTCATGGAGAGTCCATTTACCAATGATCTGGGCTGATACCCCATCTCCAAAAAAAACTTTACCTCCAGAGAAGTTATTTTTATTTAGAAGTTTGGTTTCATCTCCGATCATGTGTTTAGAATATCCTGAATCTAAATACCATGCAGATGCTGTGTGCTAAGCTTTCAAAGCACTGATCACAATATTACATTTCATCTGGGGTCTTAATTCATCCTTCCTAACCCAAATTGATCTAGTTTTTAAAAGCTTGTGCTGATTAGCTCGCATAAGGTAGATTTGTGAGCATTAGCCTTTTCTTTAAAAGATTTTTATGCAAATTTATTTTTCTCAAATTTCTGAGCATTTGGTTTAGGCATGAATCTAGGATTTCCTCTTATTAATGATCTTTTAGTATTAAATATTTTCTTCTTATTACGATAGTTAGAGTTCTTATCTGGTTGCCTAGGAACAATATAGTTATTTCTTCCTTTCCTAGAATACTTACAATTATGATAGACAGGTGAAATAAAAATAGGTTTGTATATACATTTAGAAAAACATCCATCAAGTGAATGTGTAAAGACATCGAAGTATGAGCAATAAAGCTGGCTCATAGGAGGCGTATCCTTAGGAAAGTTATTAGACAGAGGTTTGCCTAAAGATTAAACTCTATCCTTATTCCTAGAAGGTACATGTTGAAAAGATGATTCACTATTCCAAATTAGAGGGTGGAGGTATTTAGCCTTATGTTCAACATTGAGCGTAGAGGTACTAGCCTCACAAATATCTATATTTTGTTATTTCTAATCAAAGTTATTTTTCAAGGCATGAAAATCTGGACAGGTTTTAATAGGTGTTTTGCCACCAGACACAAAATTGATAGTTTCAATATTTTTTGTTTGTTTGTTAGTACTAGGGCAAAATCCTATTCTAGTACTTTCATTAGAATTGGTTTTACTTTCAGCAACAAAGTCTTCAAAACAGTTAAAGTTATTTTTAAATTTTGCAATTTTTTTGAAGACTGTTGATGTCTTTTCTTTAGTTTGTTCCAATTCTAACAATGTCCTTTTATATTTCTTTTCTAGATTTTCATTTGATTTAGACAGTTCCTTAACTTTTTGAGAAAAGACCTTAGTCTCATTCTTATGATCTAAACATTGAGAGGTGTAGTCTTAAGCATTCTGTTTGATCATTTGGCTTATGGCTTCTATTTTTTGGGTAAGGTCGTTGAGTACTTTTTCAAGGTTAGTACACTTTTTGAGGGTTTTCGTGTTATGTGAATATCTTGGAGGTCCTCATTGTCAGAATCACAAAATGTATAGTGTGTAGTGTCCTATAGGGATTCATTTTTAAGACTCACACACACAGATTTTTATCGTCAATAGAAATTTCTCTTTGACTCACACACACGACATTAGAACTACTAGTAGCATTCTCCAGTAACAAAGAAGATAAACCATTAGTAACAATATCATTCAACATTGCATGGTTAGAGATACTACTATCAGATTCAGTACTAGTCATAGTCTCATCATTATATATGATTTTGACAAAGAATGACATATAGGGGTCAAATGAATTAGATGACTCAGACTCATCAGTTTCTGATTCACTTCAGTTATCCTAGGTCTTGCACAAATTAGACCTATTATTTTTATTTTTATTCAAATTAACTCTATAGTTATTTTCCATATGTCCTAATGTCCCACATCTAAAACATTCAACATTTTTTAGGTATTTTCCAGGCTTGTTTTGGTTATAAGTCTGGTGTTTGTCCTGTCTTTTCTCATGAGGCCTATTATTAGAGTACTTTGGATAATTAGGTTTGCCTTGTTTACATGCAATTTTATTTCAAAATTTCATAATTTCTTGAACTGTTTAGACATTAAGGCAATGTAATTATCCAAACTATGTAAGTTACAATCATCATCAGAGTCTAAGTCAATTTCAGGCCAATTAAACTCAGGTTTGGTCAACTCAGAGGTGAAGATAAGATTAGAAGTGTACTGTTTCTTTTGGGTCTGAGTTAATTGCTTCTTAAGCTCTAATTCCATTTCCACTATCCCTAGCTTGCTATTGAGGAGTTCAAGTGTTAAGTTTGGATCGTCCATCTCCTTAATGGGATAGCTCTTATTATTAATATTTTGTGTAAGTGACCTTAGAATTTTTTAAACAATTTCCTTCCTATGATAAATTATACCATTAGCATGCAACTTAGTCACTATGTCTGTCAACCTAATGTAGAAGTCATCAAATAACTCAGTCTCAGTCATGACTAAAGTGTTGTACTGTTAGATTAACATTTGGGCTTTAGCAGTTGTAACATGTATATTTCCTTCATGTTCACTTACTAGAGTGTCACATTATCCCTTAGAGGTAGTACATATAGATATCCTCTTGAACTCGTGTTCATTGATAGACATGAATATGGAATTTTTGCCTTTATTATTATTAAGGGAGATTATTTCTCTTCATTGGTAAATTCACTTAGTAGTTTCCTAATCCTCACAGTACTTCCTTCTACGGCTGGTTTAGTAGGGAAAGTGTAACCATTTTCAATAGCATCCCAGACGTCATCTCCCATTGTACCTTGGATGAAAGAAAACATCCTCACTTTCCAGTCAGGGAAATTGGTTCCATCAAAGAGTGGGGGTCTGGATAGCTTACCTAATCTCTCAAATTTCTCGTCCATTGTTTTGTTTTGAAAAAAAAAACAATTTGAGAAACTCAGGATAAAAAATATTTTATAAAGACAAAGCTCTGATACCAATTGAAAAACCAATAATGCCACTTAAGTTGTTTAAAAGGTTTAAGATAGTTTAAATGGCTCCGAACAGTTTGTTAGAGAAACTCCTTTTTTTTATAAAACAAGATCTAACACAAAATGTGTATAAAAAAAATATGAATGAGATATTTCAGTTATTAAGTATCCAAGTTTTGAAAAATAAAAATAAATAATTTCTAAATCAGCACACAAGGTGATGAAAAGAAGATGAAACATGCAAGAACACAAGATTTTATTGTGGTAAAATCCCACCCAATTGGGGAAACATCCACGGAGATCTCCGCACCTCAAAAAAAAAATAAACTAAAAAAAATAATATAAGTTACAAGCTATATAACAAAATAAACACACAATCAGACCTATTCTAAGTCCAGAAAATATACTAGCTCCGTTAGGTTATTCTGACATCTTTGAAGGCTCTGATGTTGAAGTTGTTCTCCCAACTTTGTTCCTTTTCTCCTTTTTAGCTTTCAATCGACTCTAAAGTCAATGATCTCTCTATAAAAACTTCTTTAGTGTTGTAGTATGAATAATGTAAGTGGTGAAGTGCCTAAACACATGCATGCAACACACACACACAGACAGACGCACACACACACACACACACACACACACACTTTTAGAAACAATATGCCTATCAAATTATAGATGTCGTTCTAAAATGCATATATGATTTTTGAATCTTTGTTTGTTTGAAAATATCAGATTTCTAATCTGTTTTTATATCCACAGATCTCGAGGCAACCTTGCTATGAGAAAGAGCCAAGGTCCTAAACACTTTCTCTTTATTTTATCTACACAATTATTTCATGAAATATGAAATATATGAGAGTGTAAAATGCCATTCACAATCTTAAATAGATCTAAATCTGTTTTTTCTTAAAACTGGAAATAAAAAGGGATTTGTTGGTGACAGTTTTGATAAAAACATTTACAAGTAAAACAACCAGCAAATATGGATTTCTTGAAGAATGAAATCAACCTAAGTATGTATATGTGTTTTGTATCAACACAGTTCAGATCTACACTTTCTACGAAAAGAAAATGAAATCTAAACTTCTTGAATTAGTTGGACAAGATATTAAAGACCAGAGAGGATGGATTTTCACACAATCGAACACACTCAAACTCACAGGGTATTTTTTGAAGAAAAATAACAAGAGTTTGATTTAGGGTTTGATTCTCTCTCTCTCTCTCTCTCTCTCTCTTCTTATTTTCTATCTAAACTAAACCGATCCAAAGATTGTAAACGTATAACACTTTCTCTCTATTTATAAAATGAAGAGAAGGATCTTAAAGGAGGAACTAAATAAACGGCCTGGATTAAGTCTAATTAAATCAAAGCAAATCCTAAGGCTGTAAAACGACCGCATTTAAAGTCCATCTGATTGGTCCAATATATAAAGACATGGATTGAGATAAAAAAAACATATAGACCATCGATAACATAAATCCAACGGTTTAGATTGAGTCTCAAGTTTCTGAGAGAGGAAAAACACAAATTTGATGGGTAACTGGCCAACACGTGTAGGGCATAAATCAACCAAAAATGTGTGTTTTGTAATTTTTTAAAATATAATTTATTACCACAAGTGTTTTTGTCGGTTTCGGTTTCTACCCAACCAAGGTTTTTAGGAGATGAAAGGGTTTACAAATAAGTCAAAAACATTTTAAAACCTATTTAAAATATTAAAAAATGTTTATAAAATCCTAAAAATAATTTAAAAATCCCAAAAATTATTAGAAAAATATTTTAATGGGAATTAATACTCACACACCTAATATGATATGAATGCAACATATAAATGCATTCCTAGGTGCAGTGTTGGTATTATACCTTTGAGACTAATAGAGGAAATATCATGTAGAGTCTGAAGTTCTTTTGTAGACAAGGGTATGACTCAAATTTTGTCACTATTTCCAAACTATACAAGCGCCTATATAATATAGACTTAAGTGAGTCAAAGATATAGGGTGCTTCAATGGTGTCTTTATTTGGATTGACTAACATAGCTTCGATGAGGTATCATTCCCGAGGGACGACAAGGTTTAAGGATGTGTGAGAGAACCTTCCAAAAGTGGTGCACTAAGTAGTTTCCTCTGTGGGTTTTTGTGGCCTAGCGTCTACTTTGGACGAGATGCCGCGCTCTTTGGTTGTTCCATTCGCACTGGTAGAGAGGTAATGAGACACTACCCACACCATTCATTCGGGATTCGAGGAGATGGTGGTGACTCCCATTGACATTTAGCAGTTACTAGGGATTGATTGTGAGGGCATGCATATTAAGGTGGACCGGTCTTTGAGGATGACACCTGAGGCGATTGATGTTGCACTAGGAGACGTGGCGAGGATAGTATCCGGTGATTCGATCTGCATTTCTCCTCTATGAAATATGCTTTTGAGTCAGAGGATCAATGATACAGGTGGTCTACAGGTACGGTAGATGGCCCGTTTATCCATTCTTCTTTATTTGGGAGGTTTCTTGGTGGCATTGAGCGACAATGTCATCCACTTATGTTTTTTACAATTTTTGAGGGTATTTTAGAATTTACCTCTCTATGACTGTGCGATTCTTATCTTGGTGACCCTTTATTCTTCTTTGGATGCTTTCATCCGGTGTTGTCGGTAGTCCTTTACTGGGGCCACATATTTTCTGATGGTTATTATTGCACTTCTCTATGTTTTTTCTTGCATTTTTCCTTTTTTATTGTTGATTCTTGTCCTTTCTGCAGACATGGTTTTATGAGGTGATTGAGCTCAATGCCCATTTGATTGGTTTGAATGATGAGGAGGTGGGGTATTTCTTTCGAATGTATTGATAACGGAAGTCCAACTAGAGGTCAAACAAGTCTCCTACTTTATCAGTGGTGCGTCAGGCTTTGAACACCCTAACGAGCGGCGAGATTATTCCTTTTTTCTTTTGAATATCTTTTTGACATTTTCTCTATTTACACAAATATTCATATTTATTGGAAATTACAGGTGACTTTCTATCCTTGGGGGATGGCTATCCAATACACGGGGGTGACTGGGGTGCATGCACAGATGCACCAACTGCTGGCGCATGAGTTTGGCTACTCTTGGTATTTTTGGGAGAGAATGGTTCGACAGATCGTCAAGGATGAGGTGGTGGTTCCACCGACAGAACCCTCGATGTAAATGAGGCAGATGAGGGAGATGTTGGAGGAAGCAAGGGCGATGGCTGTGATTGGCGATCCCTATTGGTCATATACAGATACGGGGGTGACCTATGACTACCTTAACTTTGCGACAAGATGGCTAAGGCCTTCTTGTATCTATGATGTGGTGAACATGCCTCCGCCTCCTACGACTTTGGGAAGGGCTAGGAGTATGCTGGTGGGGTTCACCCACAACACAGGTGGCACGTCATCGTTAGTAGCAATAATGGAGGTTACATTCATTTAGCTCGTGATGCCTTCGTATAATTTCTGGTTGGTTCGAGATTGATAGCTATGTATGCCGCATCGCCCTAATGTGGTGGATCCCAGGGTGTTAGGGAAGACAGAGGATGTTCTTCAACTAGAGGTATATCTTTTCTCTTTCTTTGTCCTTGTCTGGCTTTTTCTTTTCTTTATACTGACTTGTTTGCCTTTTGTTTCTATTATTTTATTTACAACATATTCGGGTGTCGACTACTTGGCTCAGGAACATCCGGGCCTGGGTAGCCTTGACGACTGCCAACATCAGGGACTCGGTCCCGATTCTTTCTTGTCTCGTGTCGTCTGCTACCTCGGAGGAGGGATATAGATCGAAGAGTGGAGGTTCCATAGCTCGTCATCGGGGGAAGAGCTCGCCATAGGATAAAGGGTCTTAGATAAATATGAGAGATTGTGATTGGGGGTTTTGGGCTGAGTCTCATTGTCTTTGTTGATTTACTATTTTTCTTCCTTTTTCCTAAAAAAATGTAATGATGCAACTGGAAATATATATAGAATGAATGAGATATTTATTTATTCTCTTAAATGACTTAATCTACATGCAATTTTTACTTTGTTGTTGAAACCGTAAAAAGGATGAGATTTGTAAATAACTGAAGACGAAATTTATTTTGAGAAAGGATGGGAAAAACTGGATAATATAGGAAGGAACAACCCTGATTTTTTGAAATAAGGATTTAGTTTTTAGATTTTAGATTTTGACAAAAAAAGGAAATATAATTTTTTTCTAAAATAAGGGGGGCATCGATTGACATATCCCTTGTCCTGCCCATAGGCATGTGAGTCGAGTCAAATCATCTTAAGGCTTTGATTGCACTTTCTGCATCTTCAGAGTACTTGGTGGGGCATTCATTTATTTTAGTTTCTCAGATTTCTTATTATTTAGCCAAGATTTCATGCATAAAAGGGGGTAAGGTGGTGAGGTTTTTTCACCCATTCACATTTTCTCTTCTTTCTTGCCTATTTCTTGGCTTTGTTTTATTATTTCTCAAAATTGCCCTTCCCAGGAGTGCAGAATTTTCTTCATATTTCAAGAGCCTAGAAGCTATGTGTATGTACAATCTAGATTACAATACTTTTAACTTGCATCGGGTCTCTTTGTCGTGCAATCGTCCGATCGATTGAAACATGCTGGCAGTGGCCGGACAATTTTGGTATCCCAAGGATCATATTTTCCACTTTGTCTTGGATGAGGTCTGTCCAATCTATGAGGAGGAAGCTATGCATGAATTCTCTCAGTATCCCTGGGATATGTTAGAAGGATTTCTCCACATCTCTCCTTTGGTGTCTTGGCCATTAGTCACTAGGGGAATGCTTTCGACACTATGGAGGGCGCGTATTGGTTTTCTCTAGGCTGGTCCAGGATTATCGATCCATGGATAAGCTTCAACATAAAAACCAAGCAGGGGAAGTTTGGGGGCCTCAAGGGGCAAATGATGATGGGGTTGGGTCTTTCGGGAACTGCGGATGGGGTTTTTTATGAAGCTGGTGTTTATTTGTGAAGCTTTTGTGATGGAGATGTATTTGGTTGTGTTTGTTTTTGGTTTATGGGAATAAATTTGGGACGGTTTGGTTGATTTTTTTACGGGAAGTTTTGTTTGATTTATTTTAGGATGGTTTGGTTGCCGGGGGGGGGGTAGTTATTTGACTCCCTACGATGATATTTCATGTAATTGTGCTGAATTTTCCCTTTTATGGAATAAAAACGATTTTAATTATATTATTGTGACTCTTGATGAGTTTTATATTTGAATTATCTATACCAATAACTAAGGCATACATAATCCATGTGTTCATGTAAATGATAAAATGAATCGTCGTTCTTGGAGGTAAGAAAAGAATACCTTTTGTGAAAAAGAAGGGGGTCGTGCCCATGTAAAGCATATGAGCTGGCTATATACATCTTGGAGATTTGAAATTTTTTTGAGTTTCATTTTGAAAGAAAATAGTTGTTTAGAGGATCAGGCCCCACGTAGTTATGAGTAGAGGGAAATGAAGATTTTTTTTAAAAAAAATACCATGGGGATGAAAGGATTCGTAGAGTATCGAGATTTTGGACTAAGGGTAAAATTTCTTGAGACGATCCAGGTTTACTGGATGCGCCATCTCTTCTCCATCAGGTCAGTGAGCCTAGTATCACCATCGGACAAGATCTTCTTCATAATGTAGGGACTACTCCAGTTTGGCTTGAATTTCCCTTTGGGGTCCCAGACTGGTTCTATGATTTCTTTTAGGGATAAGTCCTCTTATTAGACACCACTGTCTTTGATTCTTCGGTTGAAAGATCGGTCTATCTGGCGATTTACTGATAGAGAGGGTTTTACCACGGTGTCGCATCATCGACGCCGGTCATTTATTATATTCTTCTCACCAACTCTATACAAAAACCTAAACTATGAATACACTCTTTTAAAGGATTATAGCGACCAGTCCGGGTATCAAATCCACAGAAACAAGTTGCTAGAATTTAATTGGTTTAATACTTCTAAAATAAAACTGTAAAAGATAATTGCTAATGTAAAAATCTTAAACCTAATGTAAAAATGTAAGATATCTACAAAAGAGAACAAAGGTTCTCTTATATAGTAAGTTGGTAATAAAAATATAAAAGAAAAGTAAAAAGAAAAGAAAAGGAACAAGTGCCAAATATCTGAGACTACCGGATGATCGGTCCCTTAAGTTGATGCCCACTGGTTCCCTAGCAAGGCAAAACCCCAAGACGCGGTCGACCAGTACTCTGTTTTCTGGTCTTCACATGGGAGGAAAAGTTCAAAATGGAATTGACCGTAACTTGATCATCCAAACTCAAAACAATGCGCCATTTACGACCACACGATGCTAACTGAACGAACTACGCATCCATGGAAAAACCCTGAGATGGAGATAAAGAGTGATTTGACTAAAATTCCCTTGAAGTAATGTACAGTGAAGAAACTTCTTCAAAATGCAACCGATCCTCACTTTTAGCGTTCCAATAGCTACAAAAGCACAATTAATCCCTGAAAAATATATATGTCCAAATCCGAGGTTATCTAGTTAACGAACATAAATATAGGAATTAAGAATGTAAAAGTGATAGAATGCACAAAGATAAAGGGAGCAAATATGCAATATTCGTGACATATCAAAAACCTTTGTATATGATATTGATCCTTTAGCCTCCTTTTGCCTAAGAGTGATAACTCGTGGAAATGGTGTTCTGATGCCAATCTTCCTCGTTGACTTTGCTCTCAATCATAATGTGTAATGAAGGTATTTGTAGTTCAATGAGTAGGATTGATTCCATGTCATATACCATAGAGTAAGGGGTAGCCCTAGTAGATGCTCAAACTGACGTGCGGTAGCCAAGAGGGTGTAAGGGATTCGATCGGTCCAGTCTCGACAACTTTTAATCATTATACTGATAATTTCTTTGAGGTTATTACTAGAGGCTTCAACTAAACCGTTATTTTGTGGCCGGTATGGAGAAGATTTATGTCTTTGAATCCCGTACTCATCAACCAATCCCGTGACTTTTGCTTTAAAATGTAACCCGTTATTTGATACTAGCTCATGGGGAACCCCGTATCGGCAGATTATGTTCTTTGGATTAACTTGGGTGCCTTTTTGGCATTCAGAACTGAGTATGACTCGGCTTTGACCCATTTAGTGAAGTAATCAATGGTAACTAGGATGAAATCATTCCCATTGGAGGCTTTGGGTATAAATTTCCATATGAGATCGATGCCCTAAGTGGAGAACGGCCAGGGAAAAGTCATTTTATACAATTCCTGTGGAGATAAGTGGTAGAGATTGGTAAAATGTTGGCATCCAATAGATCTCCGAATATAGGCGGTGTAATCCTAAGCCAGTGTGGTCCAATAATATCCCTATCTGATAATCTTCTTAGCGAGCATATGGCCATTCATGTGAGGTGCGCATTCCCCCATTATGGATTTTTAGCATCATTTTTTCAATGTCAGCCCCTGTGATGTAATGCAAATTGGTTCCGTTAAAGTTTCTCTTGAATAGTTCTTTATCATAGACAATGTACTGGGCAACCAGTATGTGGATGGTCTCTCGATCTTTCTTGTTGGCATCTTGGGTGTACCTACTGTGCTTGAGGAGGCACCAAATATCGTAATACCAGCACTCAGCCATATTAGAATCCTCTTTTATGACGAGCTCAATGTGGTAGAAGTGGGTTGGTTTTTCTTATTTTTGGACTATGAAGGGGACCATTGTTATTCCTTCGAGCATGTAGACCATGGAGGCTAAGGTGGAAAGGGAATTTGCTAAGTTGTTCCTTACTCGAACAAAGTAGTGGAAGGTGATATCTCGGAACTGGGAGGCCAACTTTTCTAGGTGGTCATGGAAGGGTAAAAGTATTTTATCTTTGTCTTTCTATCTTCTACGGACCAGTCCGATGATGAGGGAAGAGTCCTCATAGATATCTAGACACTGAATAACTTTTTGGGAGTGAGTTTGAGGCCTATAGTGCATACCTCATGTTCGGTCATATTATTAGTACAGGGGAAATTAAAGTTGATGGCGATGGGAGTGTGAGAGTAATTAGGGGAGATTATGGGTATCCCAATGCCATGTCCTTTTTTATTGGCATCGCCATCAAAGAATATTTTCCACTGAAGGTCTTCCTGAGAGGTGCAAAGTATATATTCATCCTAGAGCTCAGAGATCTAAATATCAGCTTCTTTAATGGGGTAGTCAGTAAGGGAGTTAGATACGGCTCTTCCTTTTATGGCTTTCTACGTGCCATCGGATAGTAGCATCAATAATCGGGCCATTCGTCTAGACAGGGAGGGTTTCTTGAGTAGGTATTTGATAGAATCCATTCTGGACATATGTTTGATGGGAAAAGAGAGCATCTACTGCCATAATTTATGAATGACCTAGATAAGGATGACACATGCTTTCTCCATGGCGGTGTAGTTGACTTCGTACCTGTTCAATTTGTAGCTGGTGTAGTAGATTTCCCTTTATTTGCGGGATTCTTCAAGGTATTTTGGGCTAGAAAAGCCCCAGCTGTGGTGTATGTTACGATTAAGTATATGAGTACAGGGAGACTAGACTATTGTGGTAAGAGTACCGGAAGTTGGGTAAGATACTGCTTGATTCTATCGAAGGCTTCCTAACAAGCCTCATTCCAAATTTTGGTGGAATCTTTTTGGAGGAGTTTGAAGATAGGTTCACATTTTGAAGTCAGCTAACTGAGGAACCGATTGATATGCTGTAATTTTCTAAAGAATGCTCGCACTTCCTTCTCCATTCGGGGTGATGGCATTTAGAGTATGGCATTCATTTTGGCAGGGTCTGCTTCGATTCCTTTATCTGTAACTATGAATCCCAAAAGCTTTACTTTAGTAGTGTTGAAAATGCATTTATATGGGTTAAGTCGCATATAATATCACCATAGTAGTTCGAAAAACTTTCGGGAGGTAGGAACATGACCTTCACAAGTTTTAGACTTAATGACCATATCATCCACATAGACCTCGACTTCTTTGTGTATCTAATCATACAAGATGATTTTGGCAACCCTTTGGTAGGTAGCCCCTATGTTTTTTAGATCGAATGGCATAACTGTGTAATAGAAGGTTCCTCAATGGGTGATGAATGTGGTTTTTTCTTGATGTTGGAATGCATCTTGATTTGATTGTATTCGGAAAACCCATCAATGAATGAATTGAGAGCGTGACTCTCCATGTTGTCCATAATCATGTCAATATTGGGCAGTGGGTAATCATCATTCGGAGATGCCTTGTTCAAATACCGATAGTCAACGCACATGCAGACTTTTTCTCCGAATTTTGGCATGGGTACAATATTGGCTAGACATGTGGAATATTATATCACCGGATGAAGCCTACATTTAACTATTTGATCACCTCTTCTTTAAACTTAAGTGAGCAATCGGTACAGAGCTTTGGCAAATTTTGTTTGACCGATTTATATTCTGGGAGAGTTGGAATCTTATGTTGAGTTACCTCAGGATCAATATTGGGCATGTTGTCATTGGACCATACGAAGACGTCCATAAATTCCTTTATCAATTCTTCAAGTTGAGCACGCTCATGCTCGTCAAGGGTGTTCCATATCCTAAGCTCCCACAGTTGGCTACTAGAACCGAGATTAATAATAATAATTTCATCATCATTTATATCAATGCAGTTATTTTATTTGTTATTAACCTTATTAAGATCAGTAAAGAATTGTTCATTTGTAAAATCATCATCATCAAGAGTTTAATTAGAATCAAGACAATTTATGTAAGGCGCAACAAGATACTCAAAATCTTCATTTATTTCATTCTCAGGAAAAATAGAATTGAGAGCCTCGTCAAATGAGGTATCAATTACATTATTATAAAAAAAGTAGGAACAAAAAAAAAGGAAGAGATGAGATAAACATATGGGTTAGTTTACATTTCATCAGGTGGAACTGGTATAGCATTCTAGTTGAGGAGGGGTTCGTCAATGTCCTTGATCAGGATGGATGGATCCGATGATGTAGCGCCAGAGTGGATCATGCAGAGCGTCATCCCCAGTGTCTGCAGATTGAATGAGTCCTCGAAGGGACTTTACTCTAAAACCTCAGTAATCACTATAGCTTTCTCAATAACTGGTTGCACATGATGTTGGGAGTCCTCGGCCCAGGGGTAACAGTCTTGAAAGAAGATCTCCATCTTTGGCTTCATCTTCTTATCCACGTGATGATACCATAATTCGGGAAAGATACAAAAGGAAAAATATTCACCGTATTTGATGAATGTTACGTTTAAGGATTCCCCTTACACAGTCTCGGCACTTTTTAAACTTCTATTCAACCATAGTTAGAGGAGAATTTTGATTTCCTATGATGATAGTTGATAACCCAGACCGTGTAAGGATTATGGATTTTAGTATCCCATGTTGTCATCGTTCTAGCCCTAGTTTGGGCATAAAATGCATATTCTTGAATACTTTATTACATTGATATTGTGGTGAGGGTTGTGCTCTAGAAAAACTCAATCTTTGAAGTCATCACCTGTAGGGAGTGGAAGTGGTTCGACTCAAAAATTGAAAGTAAGCATGTCATTCGCCCCATGTTGTATTTATAGTATCGAATTATTGGTGCTGGCATTCTAAGTATTATCATTGTCTCCCAATATGGTGATGACATTCCCCTTGGTGAAGAACTTCAATTTCTGATAGAGAGAGGAAAATATCCCTTGATGCTGTGCAGCCATGTTCGACCAAGTAATAGATCGAAATAAGTAGGTATATCGATAACTTGGAATTCAATAATGGGATTCATAGTGACTACCCCTATTGTGAGTGTTATGGATCCCATCACCTCTTGACGGGTGTTATCATAGGCATGCACTGCGGCGGATGTTGGAGCACGTTCGCTTACTTTCAAACCTAAGTAGTTGAAGGTTATTAACGGGAAAACATTGAGTGTTGATCCGTTATAGAAGAGTGAGAGTGGGACTATCTTCCCTATTACCTCAATGGAGATGCTGAGAGCATAGTTATGATTAAGACCAAACTTTGGGATTTCTTCTTCAGAGAAGGAAATTAATCTAGTAGAGGGTAACGACCCGACCAGGTTCACAGCTTCTTTTGGAGTAGTGGAAGGGGGACTGTAGGAACGGTAAATAATTTTATCAAATCATTTCAACGTAGCTGAGAAGACATAAAGAGTCCCCACAACGTGATGTTGGCCTTAGTTTTCTTGAGTTGATTGAGGATCTTATTTTACTCAATGGTAATTTCTGGAATGGGGAGTTTCTTGATTACTCCCTTTCCTTTATTTACCCCTGCTAACTGAGGATTCGAACTCTGGTAATGTCTCCTAGATCCTGTCATATGGTTCACGGATGAGGGGAGGAAGAAAAACCTATTTCTTCATCCATTTTAGGTTGTTCGACCACTTTGTTGATTTCCCCTAGGAGATATTCAAAAGATATCATCCCACACACACTGATTACCAGACTAACATTTTTTTGGCTTGATTCTTCGTCCGAGCTATCAAACTCATCCCCCATCCGGTTGCAGGGATGTCATTTTTCCATGAGAAGTAAATGCATTCCACAACCTCAACGGATTCTTCATATAGATCCTCCCACCCAATAGGGAGGTGCATAAGTGAAGGGATCAACTATCCTTATAGCTTTAAAGCATCGAGTAACTCAGATATACTACAAATCTCATTGGTCCGTTGGAATATATCTGCCATAATTTGTATTGCATCATCTAAACTGGCTTCATCAATAGGTACCACCCAATTATCTGACTCTCGAGACCACTGTTGGGCTTTCATGAATAGGGTTCTAAACTTTTGACAGTTAATGATCATTTGAGAGGGAAATTTTAGCCCAAGCTCTAGAAGCTAGTTTAGTACTTCTAGTAATTCCATATCTTTCCCTCCTAACTGGGTACGACCGATAATACACGCTCTTGTGAGAAGTGACAAAGCTTGGTCGAAAAATAGGTAAGTCATAGGAGAAAAAATGGGCAGAATTTAGGGGGTTTCGATGAAAATATGGGTATGATGGGTGCTTTACTCGGTACAATTTGGGTAGATGGATCGAATTATGGATCATTCTTTAGGGAGATGGCATTTATATGGTTTGGAAGGGGATTTTGAGTGGTGTTAGGTTTGGGATTGGCCGGTGGGGCGATGACACCCCGATTAAGTAAACCTTAGACTACATTCCAAAGATGGAAGCACTAACTACTTATATGGCCGACAGTTTGGTGAAAATAACAATGGGCATCGGGTTTGAAATTTTTAGGAAGTGGCTTTAGTGACGAGGTTTCAACTCAATAAGGTTTGGTAGGCTTTAGAAAGGGGAGCGTCAAGTTGGGGTATTCCATTCTGACTGCACTAGCACGACTTTTAGGCACCCAATAGGTGGCATGCTGTGAGAATTTATTAATGTTCAAGAATGTAGCACGCTTCTCATATGTTCTTGGAGTGAACTATTTGGATACTCTCTTTGGATCAATTTATGTCCATTAATCTCCACTCTTGCTTCCCGGAGGGATAAAAAATGTGGGTAGTACTGTCCTCCCATCGTTGCTCGGATCTAGGGTAAGAAGTTTTTCTTCACAATACTAACTTGCTCCTCTTCGGAAGGCCATTGGTCATAGTGGTCGCTTTCTCCCTCCATATTGCTATGAAATTTTTGACAGTTTCTCTATGGTTCTACTTTAGAAGTTCTAGATCATGGTGTGTAACCCCTAACTCCTCGTTGTATATGTACTGTGATATGAATGCACGGGAAACATCCTCCCAACTACAAGTTCTAAATTCCTTGAGGGCTAGACACCAACGAAGAGCAACATCCTTCAAAGTCTATTGGAACATCTAGGCCATTATTTCCTCAAAAGAACCTAGGAGAGTTATGGATCGATGGTAGCTTAGGATATGAACAATTGGGGGCCCTCTACCCCCAAACATCCCAATGTTAGGCATCTTAAATTTTTTTGACAATCGTGCTTTAGGATAAGGAGACATATGGGTATAATCCATGTAGTTCCCGTAGATTCAGACTTGGTCAAACTTCTTGGTTAACAACTTAAGGTCCTCTTTGACCATTTTTAACTCTTCTTCCTTCTGATCTATAGGTATTGGACGGTTATCCATTGTTTAGGCAAGATTCAGCATAAGGAGCAGAGCAAGTGGTGGCCCATTAGTAGGAGGGTCACGTCAAGCATCATTATATTCTTCTAGGACCCAAATAGGCTCAGGTACTGGTGGACCCATAGAACAAGGGAAGATAACCTAGGGCTATTTGGGAATAGGGACCTAGTTTTGCTGCATCTCATGAACCTCAGTTTAAAGGTTGTCAATCTTGGCGATAAGTTGGACAAGGAACATCATCAAATTTAGATGGAATTTTGGTACTTGGTTTGTGTTCTCCACGAAGGGTTGATGGATTTAGAACTTGAAGGAAGTAGCGGGTGAACTGATGAAGCTTCGGGGTGTTTTGATGGAGGACCAAAGCCAATATGCAACTAGACCAAGGGTCGGGTATGTGATCAACGTAAGGAGAAAATGATTTGAATTTATTTTTGGAAAAGAGAAAAGGAAGAATTATTTTTATTGGAAAAGAGGAAAATGTTTTTGACATTTTTTTTGGAAAGGGGAGGACAAAATGTTTTTGGTATTTTTTGATAAAAGAAGGGAAAATGTTTTTGGTATTTTGATAAAAGAGATGAAAATGTTTTTGACACATTTGGTAATGAAAGAGAAAAAAATGAGAGAAGAGTCTCATCATGATTATTATTACGTTTATGTTTTCACTTGTATTAGGTTTATCTAATGTGACACCCTGCTTAATATAATAACGGGTGGCCAACCCTATACTAAAATAACCACGAATCTCAAGTGGATCATTCTCAGCATCTATTAACGATTCTAAAATAAATACGGCTAACTACCCATTACCACAAAAAGAGGGTATTAAAATTTTTTAAAACATTTATTTAAAACTTACTAAAACCAACCATGCAACAACGAACCAACAACATCACTTCTATTAAATACGATAAGGGACACACACATTCTCAATTGATATAAAAGAGATTAATACAAGAGTACAACAAAATCTCTAAAATGAAATACCCGAATATGCTGTCGGGTCACAGACAATACAATAATCTGAGAAAGAAAATATAAAAATTCTACACTACAACACTTGGGTATAAACCCGATATACAAACTGAATCCTGATCTAGATACACGAAAGACAGGAATCGACTATAACAAAATACCGCAACAGTCCGCTACTGCCACAGCTCCATGACTAAACTGGATGGACGACATCAATGGCGTCCTTACGGAGGAACACCTAGAATAATACAATATATATACACAGCAACAGAAAATATAAACGGGTCAGACCCCGAGGTGTGATTTTTTTTTTCTAGCAAGTGCATTAAAATGCATAATAATTATAAATGCATTATAACATCATTAAAGTGGAGTCGCACTCTCCATCAAATTCAGCTCACCTCTCAACTAAAGCGCGCAACTAAACGTATACACATGATCTTCAAAATAATTTCCCAAATCCAGCTAGGGGCAAAGTAATCTAACTTACACCCAAAATTTATAATTAATATCCATTCAAATAATATCTCAACTTTTACTAATTCCAATATCAAAGATTCGCCCACTATCTAAGCATATAAAATATACATAAACATTCTCTTTTACTAGAATTTCTCAATTCCTAGTTATTAATATATATATATATATATATATATATATATATATATATATATATATATATATATATATATGAGTTAATAGCATCTAAGTGCTAAGGACTAAACTTCTCCCAATTCTCAATACTGGACTGCGTTTCGTGTGTGGGACGTCTCGCAAGCGAAATCAAAATAAGGAACCCTCCCAATACACTACTCCTTGGCAGTATTGATTATCAAGATTCATTATTCCGTCAATGCATGAAGTGTATAACCCAAATTCTTATATACCAAATTTTAATTAATTAATTATTCTCATTTCTCAACAGTGCACGACGTTTCGTGCGTGGGACGTCTCGTAAGCGAAATCCAAACAAGGAAACCTCCCAATGCACTACTCATTGGCACTATAGATCGTCGAGATAGACTAATATGATAAATATGAGCACCAGGGTCTAACTTATCCTCACTCCCAACATTGCACTGCATTTCGTGTGTGGGACGTCTCGCAAGCGAAATCCAAACAAGGACCCCCCGATACACAACTCCTTGGCAATGTTGGTCGTTGAGGTCCATTATGCCATCGATACCCAAAGTACTATATATATACTCATACTTACCTGCTATTTATTTTCACTTTAAGATTTTCATCACAAATTGTCCGGATTTAATCTCTCAGAATGAGATTCAATCAATCTTTGTATATCTCCTTACTCTAGAGACCAATATATGATATCACATAATCATATAGAATTAATATACTATTCACACAAGTATAATTATAACCATTCCAACGAGCTATAACTCGAGGATGCAGGTTCTCAATGCTATCATCTACTAGGGAATCACTCACATATCATCTTGGGTACCAACGATCGGAATCTCACACCGCCTTGGCAAAACAGCCATATTACAACGTACGGGAAGCGGTTATAGTTCCTCCACGGAATTGAGATGAAACATACCCACCACGTCTCATCCCTAATAAAAATCACACAATAATAAATGGATGATATGGCCTGGGGACTATACGTGCCCTGCTCCTTAAACCAGGGGCCTCACCCACATCACGCAACTTCCCATGATAGCATAGAGGGGGTATGCTTAACACACACACACACACACACACATATATATATATCATTCACACAAGATGTACATACATCATCACATCATATAAATGTATACCATCACACAAGGTATATATATATATATCACATTATTTACATACTCTTATTACGCTCTTAGGCGTAGATGAAATAATATCATTATTTAGTATATTATACTCTCGATATAATATTTGTCAATAACTCACATAACTTCCCCACTTAGTATACACTTTACAATTTCTCACTTGAAATTCACACCTCACTTATTTTAGTATGAACCATCTCTCAATTCAATCTACGTTAAGGATATTCTCTATATCTGTATGCACATAAATCAACATTTATTATTCTCAATCCATAATATGGTTCAATCAATCATATGAACCATTAAACTTATCCCATTTGGGATTTAATCAAAACCCAATATCACTAAGCGCATCCCAACTCTCTCTTATAAAACCATAATTATCTCCACACCGAATTCTCAATGATGGTGGGCTTCCCCACTTTGTCAATATGATACTCTCTAATCGGTATTCTCTCTAATTAAGTCAATAGGACTCCAGTAATCTCTCATGAGGGAAACTCCCTAAAAGTCTCCAAAACACATTTTTCATAACTCATATATAGATTCCCCATCGATAAACTCAAACGAAACCGGACGAAAGTCACTTCAGAAAAACTCCCCCAAAATAGCCCTGTTTCGAATCGATTCGGGCTCAATCCGAATCGATTCGCCCCTAATAAGAATCGATTCGGTCCAAAGGACCTGGGATTCTATCTTAGGCCGAATCAATTCGTCTTGGGTCCGAATCGATTCGCTCACTCAGACCTGGGCACATGCAACATTCCGAATCGATCAGTAAGGGGACGGATCGATTCGGCCTATCAGAAGCTACGAAAATAGCTATTTCTTCCAAGTCAAAAATTCCCAAAACTCATTTTTATCAACTTCTAACCATTTCTCTTCAACCCAAACATATATATAACATTAATACTCCTTAAATAACCCACCTCAACTAATTTACAATCTCAAATCCATAATATACACTACAAATCTAAGATTTTACCCAAAATCCACAATTTTTATCCACAAATCATGAATAAATGATACACAACAATTATTTACCAAGTTTAATCACTTGTCTCAAATTTGTAGGGTCTGATTCGTCCTCGGAATCGCGTAATGGCAGGAAATCCCGACTTTTCTCCTTTTCCCCTTTTCTTTTCTTCTTCTCTCTATTTATTTTTCTTTCTCTTTCTCTCTAATGAGATTAAATCTCTCGTAGGGTTAATAAGCCTTATCTCCCAAAATACAAAACATTAAATGATAATACAGACTTTAAATGACTCCGTCACTCTAATTAGAGCCAAACGGACTTAAAATACTTTGGAACCCAAATAAGACCCAAGTACAGTCATTGTGACTATCTCTACCCTTCCGGAAACAACCGTACCCTCAGAATCATCATTCGAATCACTTTCTAACATCTTCAAATTTTGACCTCAAATGCCAATTTAATTATTCTCCAATTAACTTAATATTTATTTCTCCCAAAAATAAATAAATTATTGTCCCAAAAATCTTGGGGTATTACAGATTTCCCCACTTACAAGAATTTCGCCCTCGAAATTAGGCTAGGCCTAATACTCCAAAGCTCAACTAGTTTCTACTATACTAATCCCCACTAACACTATACCCAATCCTCTAACTTCTCACGACGAATTATTTTAATTTAATTTTTTTATAAAACCAATTATAACTACTAGGGCTCTTATACACCCTTTATTTGAGCTCTACTCTTATAAACATAATTAGGCTTCTCTTGCCTCAAATAATACCATAACTTGAAATATATCAAATATACTAACATACTAATAATATAGCAATTTTAAAAGGTCCAAAGATTTAACTCCTTTCAATTCCTGACATTCGCTACTTTCATGCGAGGGAGGTCTCGTAAGCGAAATCGAAATAAGGAACCCTCCCAATACACTAATATGTAGCGATGTCGGGGATTGAGAGTTTCTTAGGTCGGGACTAGAGTTTAAAATATTTTTGTGGAAATCATTTTTTTTATATGGCCCGAAGGCCTATAAAAAGTTTATTTTGAAAACAGTTTATTTAAAACTGTCTATGTCTTTCGACATTTTAAATATAATACCTTATGCTCAAGACACAAGGTTTTAACAATTCTCATACTCATAATAATAAATAGTTCTAAAATTAACATAATTATAAGCTAAGTCTCTTACTTATTAATAATCCACTAAATTCTGAATCATTTCAGTCATAATAATCTCTCACATCATATTAACATATTGCCATACACTAGGTTCTTCCATAGCTGGAATATAATAATTAAATAAGTCTAGCACGACTATAAAAATAAGTAGCTTTATCATTACTACTCAACACATTTCAACAATTCTTATGTTCACAATAAAGTTATAGCTCTCTTTCTAGCACATTACAAAATAATCTATTATCTCAAAAGATAACAATATAAGAGCCTCACTTGCTCAATATTCCCTTCCGGGTCATTCCAAACAAAATAGGGTTATAGAACTACCCTCTCCTAACTATCTCACATAAAATATTCCCAAGGCTTCATACAACATAATCCTATTCACAAAGGAAAATAACTTACATCATGCCTCTCTAGTCCGATTTCATCTCCTCGTCATTGGGTTCCCACACAAAGTCCCCTGACCTAAAATGGCCTCAAATCTACTATAAGGGTTTCACTTCCAAAACTTCCTCAAAACGTGGTCATTTACCTCTTTTAGGACAATCTCTCTTCCTATGAAAAAATTCTTTACAAAAGAAACATCTACCCGCAAATTCTCTCTGCCCATCTTGAGGAACATAAAGTTGTTCCGACCCTCTATAGTCTGACTTATACCTACTGGAATTACTGGTATTCTCTTCACTAAACCTACTTAATGAACTCGAATCTCTAAAGTTCTTACCCCCTTTCGAATGAAGACGATGTTCATTACACAGCAACAGTGCCGCATTCACTACCTCGACAAAAGTCACTAACGCTGGGTTCCCTAACAAATGTTGCTGAATTCTCCAATATAAACCTCGCATGAACTTAGATATATGCTTCTCTTCCGTATTTACCACATCAGGTACTAAATTCGTTAATCGAGTAAATTCTTCTTCATACCTGGCCACCGCTCTATCACCTTGAAACACATCCATCAATTTCCTCCTCATTTCCTTCTGAATCGTAAAAGGAAAATACCTTCGGTCAAAGAGTTCCTAAAAATCTATTATGGGCAATGTATCTCTCTGGTGATAGACTCCCACCATTGGATAGATGCACCCATTAACTTAAAGGTTGCAAGAAATTGCTTCTACACTTCACTACATTCAACCATACAAAGGTGCCTTTGTATACTATTCTTCCTTTAAATTGTAGCCATCGCATCAACTCCCCCTTAAAACTCTGGAGGATGCCTCTTACTAAAATCTCCCCTCACTCTTTCCCAAAAAGACGGTCCTGAATGGGTTTGTGCTACTTGAATTGCATGTTGATGCGCCATCACAGAAATTGCAGCAATTACTGCTTGTGTCACAATGGTGGAAATTTCATCTGTAGTCATAGTCCTTTGAGGCAATTGGGTTTCCACACTCTCAGCCCCTTTATTTGCCCTGCCTAAACGACTTCTCTTCGGTGGCATCTGAAACAAGAACAATTGTATCAGAACGCCTTTCAATTTTTTTCTCATCACAGAAGAAAATAAGGACGTATGAACACAACAGTCCCAATAATAGGGCTCTATGCCAAGAACACTTATGAAAGATCGCAGTAAACCCACACAGATCCTAAAGAAACTAGAACCTTGTGCTCTAATACCACTTGTGACACCCGCTTAAAATAATAATCGGTGGCCATCCCTATACTAAAATAATCAGGAATCTCAAGTGGATCATTCTCACCATCTACTAACGATTATAAAATAAATACGGCTAACTACCCATTACCACAAAAAGAGGGTATCAAAATTTTTTAAAACATTTATTTAACACTTACTAAAACCAACCATGCAACAACGAACCAACAACATCACTTCTATTAAATATGATAAGAGACACACACATGCTCAATTGATATAAAAGATATTAATACAAGAGTACAATAAAATCTCTAAAATGAAATACCCGAATATGCTGTCGGGTCACAGATAATACAATAATCTAAGGAAGAAAATATAAAAATGCTACACAACAACACTTGGGTATAAACCCGATATACAAACTGAATCCTAATCTAGATACACGAAAGATAGGAGTCTACTATAACAAAATACCACAACAGTCCGCTACTGCCATAGCTCCACGACTAAACTGGATGGATGACATCAATGGCGTCCTTGCAGAGGAATACCTAGAATAATACAATATATATACACGGCAAGAGAAAATATAAACGGGTCAGAGCCCGAGGTGTGAAAACATTTTTATAGCAAGTGCATTAAAATGTATAATAATTATAAATGCATTATAACGTGATTAAAGTGGAGTCGCACACTCCATCAAATTCAGCTCACCTCTCAACTAAAGCGCGCAACTAAACGTATGCACATGATCTCCAAAATAATTTCCCAAATCTATCTAGGGGCAAAGTAATCTAACTTACACCCAAAATTTATACTCAATTAATATCCATTCAAATCATCTCTCAACTTCCTCTAATTCCAATCTCAAATATTTTCCCACTATCTAAGCATATAAAATATACATAAACATTCTCTTTTACTAGAATTTCTCATTTCCTAGTTATTGAAATAAATATATATATAAGTTAATAGTATCTAAGTGCTAAGGACTAAACTTCTCCCAATTCTCAATACTGGACTGCGTTTCATGCGTTGGACGTCTCGTAAGCGAAATCCAAACAAGGAACCTTCCCAATACACTACTCCTTAACAATATTGATTATCAAGATTCATTATGCCGTCAATGCATTACGCGAATAACCCAAATTCTTATATACCAAATTTTAATTAATTAATTATTCTCAATTCTCAACAGTGCACGGCGTTTCGTACGTGGGACGTCTCGCAAGAGAAATCTAAACAAGGAACACTCCCAATACACTACTCATTGGCACTGTCGATCATCGAGATACACTAATATGATAAATATGATCACTAGGGTCTAACTGATCCTCACTGCCAACATTGCACTGCATTTCGTGCGTGGGACGTCTTGCAAGGGAAATCCAAACAAGGAACCCCCCGATACACTACTCCTTGGCAATGTTGGTCGTTGAGATCCATTATGCCCTCGATACCCAAAGTACTATATATATACTCATACTTACCTACTTTTCATTTTCCTTTAATATATTCATCGCAAATTGTCCAGATTTAATCTCTCGGAATGAGATTCAATCAATCTTTGTATATCTCTTTACTCTAGAGACAAATATATGATATCACATAATCAAATAGAATTAATATAATATTCACACAAGTATAATTATAACCATCCCAGCGAGCTATAACTCGAGGATGCAAGTTCTCAATGCTATCATCTACTAGGGAATCACTCACATATCATCATGGGTACCAACGGTCGGAATCTCACACCGCCTTGGCAAAGCAACCATATCAAAACATACGGGAAGTGGTCATAGTTCCTCCACGGAGATGAGCTGAAACATACCCACGACGTCTTTCCCCTAATAAAAATCACACAATAATAAATGGACGCTGGGGGCTATATGCACCCTGCTCCTGCAACTTCCCATGATAGCATAGAGGGGGTATGCTTCACACACACACACACACACACACACACACACACACACACACACATATATATACATATATATATATATATATATATATATATATATATATATATATATATATATCATTCACACAAGATATACATACATCATCACATCATATAAATGTATACCATCACACAAGGTATATATATATCACACTATTTACATACTCTTATGACGCTCTTAGTCCTAAATGAAATAATATCATTCTTTAGTACATTATACTCTCGATATACTATTCGTCAATAACTCACATAACATCCCCACTTAGTATACACTTTACTATTTCTCACTTGAAATTCACACCTCACTTATATTAGTATCAATCGTCTCTCAATTCAATCTACGTTAAGGTTATTCTCCATATCCGTATGCACATCAATCAACATTTATTATTCTCAATCCATAATATGGTTCAATCAATCATATGAACCTTTAAACTTATCCCATTTGGGATTAAATCGAAACCCAATATCACTAAGCGCATCCCAACTCTCTCTTATAAAACCATAATTATCTCCACACCTAATTCTCAATGAAAGTGGGCTTCCCCACTTTGTCAATACGATACTCTCTAATTGGTATTCTCTCTAATTAAGTCAATAGGACTTTAGTAATCTCTCATGAGGGAAACTCCCTAAAAGTCTCCAAAACACACTTTTCATAACTCATATAGAGATTCCCCGTCGATAAACTCAAATGAAACCGGACGAAACTCAATCCAAAAAAAAAACCCCAAAACAGCCCTGTTTCTGAATCGATTCGGGACCAATCTGAATCGATTCGGCCCAGCGAATCGATTCGCCCCTAATGCGAATCGATTCATTCCAAAGGACCTGGGATTCCATTTTGGGACGAATTGATTCGGCTTGGGTCCGAATCGATTCGGTCACTCAGACCTGGGCACCTGAAACATTTCGAATCGATTTGATAAGGGGCCGAATCGATTCGACCTATCAGAAGCTATAGAAATGGCTATTTCTTCAAAGCCAAAACTTCCCCAAAAACATTTTTATCAACTTCTAACCATTTCTCTTCAACCCCAAACATATATATAACATTAATACTCCTCAAATAACACACCTCAACTAATTTATAATCCAAATACATAATATACACTACAAATCTAAGATTTTACCCAAAATCTAGGTTTTAACATTTTAAACCCCAAATCCATAATTTTTATCCACAAATCATGAAATAAATGATACACAACATTTATTTAGCAAGTTTAATCACTTGCCTAAAATTTGTGGGGTCTGATTCGTCCTCGCAATCGCGTAATGGCATGAAATCCCAATTTTTCTCCTTTTCTCCTCTTCTTTTCTTCTTCTCACTATTTCTCTTTCTTTCCCTTTCTCTTTCTCTCTAATGAGATTAAATCTCCCATAGGCTTAATAAGCCTTATATCCCAAAATACACAACTTTAAATGATAATACACACTTTAAATGACTCGATCACTCTAATTCGAGCCAAACGGACTTAAAATATTTTGGAACCCAAATAAGACCCAAGTACAGTCATTTTGACTATCTCGACCCTTCTGAAAACAACCACGCCCTCAGAATCATCATTCAAATCACTTTCTAACATCTTCAAATTTTGACCTCAAATGCCAATTTAATTATTCTCCAATTAAATTAATATTTATTTCTCCCAAAAATAAATAAATTACTACCCCAAAAATCTTGGGGTATTACATCTAAATGCAAAAGAAATGACAAACAGCACCCGAGTCTGGGAAAAAGAGGGTTTAGAAGATATATAAAACATGGTTCGACTTATTGTCAGGATTGTGGACAGGGTCCTATTTTCAAAAAGACAAAATTGCACGAAAGTTTAGGCATCATGATGACTCAACATTTTGATAGTGTTTCTTATAGTTTTCGACAAACTAAATATGAGTTTCCTAAGTCTGATGCCTATATGAGGGTATGTCGTTGTTGGGTTAGTGGGAAGGTTCCCTCCTTTGGCATGACTTCCATGATATACGTCTTACTTTTGAGGGGAATCGATACGTGTGGACAAGCCATTTGATATACCTGAGTTAACGTGAATTTCTGCACTATATATCTCGTTGGGACAGTACGCGTTAGAGAGAATTCGATATAGTCGATGTACGTGAACGAGTTCCCTTCCATATACCTCCCATCGTGAGTACGATCAAGTGGTACGATGTGTGAAGAACCATTCGATATACATTGAAGGTACTAGGCCAATGGAAGGTGAGAGTTATATCGCTTAGGCTAACTACGCCCTATCGGACCAGCGCCCATCACAAAGTGACCACCTAGTGCGAGACAAAATTTTAATCAATAGCCATGCTCTTATTGATGTAGTGTGCAAAAGTCATTATTATTGATTAGTATATTATGGAGAGCGTATTTTATTTGGCATGATGAGCACTATACTAATAAGGAAGAATGTACAATTAAAAAGTAAGTCTAGCCTCGAGCATGAATATTACACTAAGCATGGATACGCAAGAATGAGTGATATGTGAATATCTATGAGTGAGTGTGTGACAGTGAATATAAGAATGGATTAACTACAAGTGGTGCGTGATAAGTATAAATGATCATGGATATATACAAGTGTGACACCTAAGCATTGATATGCTTAGTGGAGTGTGCACCATATGGATATAAGTTAACCTATATTCAAGTGTAGGTAGTGTGAGGTGTACATGGAGAGTATTTATAAGTGTGTGTGAAGTGAAACATGAGTGAGAGGTGATATAAACATGAGGTAGATATATTAAAGAAGTAATATAGAGAAAAAGGGAATATATAGGTAGGTGCTACGCACACAAGAAGAAAATAATAACACCCATGCAAACAGAGTCTAGCCCTCTTAAGTAAGTTCATCCCCAGCAGAGTCGCCACTGTGGCCATCCCTCCATGACTTTCATTTTTCATTTTATCCTTCTCCATCTATTGGGTTGGCACTCGTGAGTGTAGTGGAGAGAGAGAGAGAGAGAGAGGTCTCACGGCCTTTATAGGAACGCTTCGACCGTTATCGACGTAGGGTGATATAAGGAGATACAATCGCCAGCCTATTTTGCATAAAACAGGCAAAAAAAACATATTCTCGCCTCGATATAATGACATCAAAGACAAACTGATGCTTGCGAATCCAATTAGATCAGAATTTCAAGGGCTATGTTACGGAATGGGAAGGTGTTAGACACCCATCCCACCCTTTTGGTCTCTCATGGGCTTATGTTACTATTTTTCTTAATTTTTTTGTGAAGTGTGTGTGCGTGTATATATAAGTGGAGATAGGAATCACGCGTCATGGAAATGATGGAGTGAGGTCATCATATGAATATTCCCAAAATAATAATTAAAAATAAGATGTGCGCACTTATCAAGATATTGATCGTCATTATGAAATGATAATATGTGTTAGATAAGATTCAATTATGAATCAAAAGTATGAGATGTATGAATAATGTATGGATAAAATAGGAATTAAGAGGAAAATGGAAAAATAGGACTCGAGTCTCAGGTCTTATCCTGAGATGCCTACTTTGCCTATAAAGGCATCAAAGTCCACGTAGTTCACATACGACACGAGGGTGGGGTTTATCCCATAAATTCAAACGAGGATTTTATTATATGTGTAAGGAAAAACGTATTTTTAGTTTTGAGAGAATGTGGTGACAAATCCCGTTGGAATTTATAGGTGTAACCTCTTTTTCTTATTTTGGTGTTTTTTTTATAGAAAATATATTTTGTGAAATATTACTAATAAAGGATTGAATATGAATATGTGTATGATCTAAAGTAAAAGCTAAATTAAGAACCTATATAACTAATGCGAAAATAAAGAAATTTAAAGAGAGAAGAACATTTGGACCTTCTTTGGAGACTTAGAGATTGATCTTAATTGATGATGAGCTTCCTTGCGATTGGGTGAAGAATGTAGGGGAATTTTACTAAATTAGGTGTGAAAGTGATGGAAATGAAAGGTGGGGAAAGGTTTCAAACAAGGAAACCTCGTTGACTTAAGAAGAATGTTACTGAGATCACTAAAGTTGATGTTTTTGAGGTCCCTCTCAAAGTGAGCAAATGTTCTCCTTATATAGGGTAAGGGGGTCTGCTGATCGGCATTGCCCTTATCCTGCATGTCGGTAAGTAACCCTAAACGCAATGCCGACAGGCAGAGAAATGGGCCTGCCAATTTACTATTTCATGCAGATTTTCTGAAAAAATGATCATAAAACGCAATCCATGAGTCAAAATCATGCATGGGACATGCCATTGAAAATGTTATTTAGAGACCTTTGAGAATCCTTTGGGCTGGTCTCGGGTCCAGGAGTTGACTTTGGGTCAAATGAGGCTCAAAAATTCCCATCGGTGCTTTGGACAAGATATCATCGGACGAATATGTAACATCTTGTATTTCTGAGGATTTAAAATTTAATTAATTTGGTGATAAAGGATTTAAATTTTTCTCGAGGAAATTGAGAATTAATTAATTTTGGTTATTTTCTAAATTAAATGTGTTGTAATTTGAGGACAAGGATGGAAATTTAGGTTAAGTAACTCGGATGGAGATTCTGAGTGCGCGGTTGGTTCCGAATAGGTTGAGAATTTTGAAAAAGAGTACCCGGGGGTAGTAATTAGCTCTCGAGTAGGCATAACCGGGCTCACACGGGGTGTTTGGGTCATTTTAATTTGGTCCATAGGCTTAATTTCAGAATTAGTAATATAAAACCTACACTAGGGAGTTTGTGGTAGACACAAATCAATAAGAAAACCCTAGCTTTGTAGAGGAGAAAAGAGGGAGAAATCAGGAGAAGTTTTGGGATCCCAACCAAGAAGATGGGTGTGTTTTTGGTCAAACATTCATCTAAAACAAAGGAAATCAGACCCTATAAATTTATTCAGTCAAGTACTTATACTTTCTTTCATTTGAAATGAGGTATTGCAATTCATATAATGGTGGGTGTAAACCATATTTATTTTGGTATGGGTTATTATATCAAAATTCGTTTTGGGTGGGTTTCATACGAAAAAGGGTCTTTGGATGATTTAATTATGTTGTATAGATTAAATGGAAATGAATGATTCTATATGATTCTAGGTTGTAGGAATCTGAATCCCGTGATAAACCCAGTAGAGATTGATGTTTAATTTATGATTATAGAATAAAATTTATAACCGATTGAATGGAACCTAGATAAATACTCAATTTAGAAATTGATGGATTGTGATTGAAATCAATAGTGTTTTAAGGTTTGGATGATGATTAGAACCTGATTTGGAGTTGTATTTATGTTAAGAACGATCGTATTAAGGTGGTGGTAGAACCAGAAAGCTTAGAACTTTGTTAATGGAGGAAAAACGAGTTAGAGAAGAAGATGTTTCGCATATCGGGTATGGCGAACCAATTCGATTTACCTATTTGTCAAATAGAATTCGTAGATATTTTCGTTATGATCGTGTGGGTGCTGACCTCATATTTTTTTTATTTGTTTTGAATTAATTATGATTTTTCTACGGAACGGTGTCTGAAACCAAAATCCTTTGTGAGAAATCAAATCTGGATTATTTAGGGATGTCCGTAGATGAGTGTAGGACTTTAAAAAATATTAAGGAACATTATTTTTACCTTGGAATTGGTTGGAAATGAATTAAGGGTATGGATTTAGAGTGTTTTTTTTTAGAAAAATGGGAATTTATTTATATTGTAGTGAGAAAAGCCCTCACTGGAGCTTACAACCATAAGAAAACTAAGATAAACAACGAAATAAAAACTAGAAACATTCAATTTCTAATATAAGGATTTAGAGTGTTTAGGATGAACAACACTAAAAAAAATATATGAACGGATTCAAATTGAAATTTTAGATGAAATTACGATACGGGCTGGATTGAGATATGCTTAGTATCTTGAAATAAAAATATGAATGTAAGTTAATATTATGGAATTAAGGGTCGGGGTTTTGAATCGAATATTTTTAGTCTAGTGTGATGGGGGTTAGTCACGGAGTAGCAGGTTTAATTTATTATAGATATACACAATAAATTATCGAATATTAAATTTAACGAGATGTGTTAAACTTAATAGTGAGAATTTGTGTGATAAATTTTAAAGGGTGATGATACGGATCAAATGAGTGGGTATGGGTATTGTAGTTGGGTGACACTAATTTAATAACAAAATATTAATGTGTGATTAATTAAATTTAAAGTCGAGATATAGACTTTGGTATTTTGAAGCTAGTTCTAAGGATGTTAGGAACATGTTACTCAGACTTTATTTAAATTTATATATACGGTTAGTGTGATAGTATATATATTTGTATAATTTATAAATATCAGTGTGACTGATATTTATGTGAAATCATACCCCTCTAGTGCTATCATCGGAGGTTGAGCGATGTGGTTGAATCCCCTAACTTGAGGAGCAGGGAGAGTATAATCCCCAGGTCATATCGTCCAGGGGTTTTATTGTGTGATTTATTTTTTAGGTGAGACATTTTGAGTATGATTCGGTCTCACTCTCGGGGAAACATAACCACCTACACTACATTTGCGATATTTTCACCCAAGTTCGGTGTGAGCTAGTTCGACTTGAGGTGGCCGAGTTAGAGTGAGCATGCCTGAAACACGATAACGTTTTAGAGAAAGCATCCGATGAGTTATTACTCGGGAAAGGATGGTTATTATATGCGACATGTGTGTGAATCTTATAGTATACTAGTACGTATGTAATATGAGTAGATAATTATATACGAGATTAATACATAAGTTTGAATGTATTGATAATATAACTAGTGTGAAAGTTATATGATTTAAAAAGGTTTCCTATATAACTAGTGTGAATGTTATATGATTTAACATAGTTGAACCGATTAATAAGTTAATGAGAAGAAAACTTAATTATCAAGGTAATAATACTCGGGTTAGAGTAGTGGGACAAAAAGAGGTGTGATATGGCTAGTTAGGTGGGGTAGATTAATTAGGAAGGTTAGCAGGCAAGAGTTAGGTGCGTACATTAGATGAGGGGTGAGTTATACCTCAAGTGAGTGCGACACTAGCTTAAATATGAAATGTGTGCATGCATATTTAATTATTGCAATTTAAATGTTTGCTAAAAAATTTTAAAAATGTTTTAATTGGGCTCTTACCCATGTCGAAATCTTTTTCAAAACCTTTTAGGTGTATGACCACAAGGATGAGCAGTTCGAGGATTCTATCTAAGGATGCGCAGCTGCAGCTCATGTGGAAGTTGCAGGACTTGCTATAGATGCTTCGTTCATTTATTCCTAATGTAAGATTCTTTATTCAAGTACTCATTTGGGCATGTTGGCCTCATATTTAGTATTCAGTTTATTTATGTGACCTTTTCTATCTAGGTTATGATTTCAAATATTGTTGGATTTTATTGTTGAAGCGATAGTTGATTCGGTAAACTTATTTATATCATTCATCGATGTTGGATTCAATTATCAGTTTGTGTTGATGGTTTAAATTATTATTTATTTTGGCATGTTTTTACTTCATGAAAGGTAAAATTTGGCACCAGTATATTTAATTACTAGGTGGTTAGTAACTTTAAAAAGGTTTTCGACAGTGATGCTAAGAATGAGCCATATGAGACAAACATTTTATTATGATTATGGGATGGACACCTGGTTTTTTAGTAGGCGGGGTGTCAAAAAATATAGATCTTTTGTCCAAACCGTGAGTCTGAATCGTGCATGGGTGGATAGTTGGAAAGATTTGTGCGAGGCAATTCAATGTTCCCAAGAGCTTCGCTCGGTTTGGAGATTTGACTTTGGTCAAACAGGGCCCAAAAATGCCCGGTGACCTTTCGAAGTAAAACAGGTCATTCGTCCCTACTGCAAGGCTAATTCGCGAACGGGGTGGACCTTTGGAAAAGGTATTCAGTGCCCTTAAAAGATTCATTGAGTCTTATTTGAGCTGAAGAGTGTTAAATGGATACCGGGAGTGCCTAATATCCGTCAGATCAATTTTAGGGGGAAAACGGATCATTTGTTCGATTGATTATACCATTTTGTGCATAGGGAGAACCATTGGAAAGGGGATTCAGAGCCCTTCGAACATTCATTGAGATTATTCTCTACGATGAAGTTAATTGGGGTCAAATTAGGACTCGGGAGCGCCCGGTGTCCTCCGGATTGATTTTTGATAATAAAATGGTCCATTCGTCTGAACCACTATGCGGATTTGCACACGGGGCAAACTCTTGGAACGGGGATTTAGAGACCTTCAAAGATTAATTGAGATTTTTCTCTGACAATGTACTTGACCAAAGTCAAACAAGGCCCAGAAGCACCTTGATGACCTAAGGTTTGTGGTGAACACGGAGGTGTTAGGGACCTAAGGAACGACTTAGTGGGGTCCAAGAATGTGGTGTATACAATGTCAATATGTTTGGTTTTAGAGTGTTTCACCTATTTTTTTTTTATGAAAATGGCACTTGTGTTATCACTTCAAATCGGGATTTTAATGACAAATACTTAGAAGTCTCTTTATGGTTGTCTAATGTTATAATGTTTGAGCATAAAAATTTCCGACATAAAGTTATTCGTCTTCAACTATGGTTAGTGTTTCTTAATTGTCCATGAAATTAATAAGTGTCCAAATAAGTGATATGCTCCACTAGTGTTTTTTCGACTAACCGTACATCCTTACCAATTGGTGTCCGAGTAGCTTGTAATATCAAAACTTGATTTTTAAGGATAAGAAATACCTAATTCTATAGTTCATATAAGATAGTCAAAAATTCTTTTAATGACAATTAGATTGGAGTCTTTGGTAGATATTTAAAACTAGAACAAAGAGAAACACTAAACATGATACCGGGTCGACTTGTGATTAACTATAATAAACTTCCTATTATTCCTTAAAGAGTTTTTTATTAACTTCCATTCCATTCTCGTGAAATTCTATTTTTAAAGATGTTCTCATATGGTTATTAATGTGTTTTGAGGTAGATAATCCAAATTTATGGAGTAAATCATTAATGTATTTGGATTTGCTTTAAAAAATTCCATTTTTGTTTCGTTTGAATTGGAGACCGAAGAAAATGTTTAATTCCCCTATAAGACTTATTTCAAATTTTGTATGTATATATTTTAAAAACTCTTCACACAATTTATCATTGGTGGATTAAAAAATGATATCATTCGCATAAACATGAATAAAAAGGATATTTTTTTATATTTTGATAAAAAGAGTTATATCGAGTAATCCTCGCACAAAGTTGTTAACGATGATAAAACCACTTAATCTTTTGTATCATGCATGTGGGTCTTGTTTCAATCCATATAAGGCTTTTGTGAGTTTGAAAGCATGTCGAGATTTTTGTCTTAATCAATTCCTTCCTCTTACTTGAATTCGAGAGCAATAAGTCGGGCTTTATTTTGAATGATTGTCCACTTTGATCTCTCTTATTTTTTAATATTTATTTAGTGCCTATGATGGATTTGTTTTTGGGTGGTGGTAAAAGGTTCCAAGCTTGATTTCTTTCAAAATCTACTTGTTCCTCTTGTATCACAAGTAGACATGATTCATCCGTCTTACCTTCATTAATGGTTTTAAGTACAATTTGGGAAATGAATTCAACATTGGTGTGTGCATATCTTAACTTGGATCTACTGGTCAATAATTTTTAAGTTTCTCCAATAATTTAGGCTTTAGGATGGTAACTATCAAACTTCCAACTTCAAGGTAGGTCTTTGTGGGTTTCCTTTTCGACTGTAGTTTCTTCTTCTTTTGAGTTTTTAATTGGTTTTATGGAAATGGTTTTTTTTTTCATATAAGGTTTAACTCTTCCTCATCGTCATCATGTCATTGGGGATAATAAGGATTATTTTCATTAAATGTGACATGCATGTATTCTTTAACGACACAGGTTCATTTTTTGAAAATTCTATATGCTTTGTTAATCGTAGAATAACCATAAAAGAACCCTATATCAGATTTAGGATCAAATTTTCCCTATCATTTAAAATAAAACACTTCCAACAAATCACTTTGAAATACCTGACATTAGGCTTCTCCCTTTGCAAATTTTATTAGGGGTTTGGTTGATTACCTTTTGATTGTAACAATAACATAGAAAGAGGTGTTGCCCTAAATTATTCTGGTAACTTATTTGCATTAAACATTATCTGGGAAGTTTCTTGAAGTGATTGGTTGTTTCTTTCTACCACTCCATTTTTTGTGTCATTTTAGGATACGAGAATTTCTGATTTTACCCCCATTAATCGCAATACTCTTAAATATATTTGTTATTGAATGATAATCCTTTATCACTTAGTACACGCTTTATCGTCACCCCTTTCCCATGTTGACGATAAAGCGTGTACGAATAAGAGTCTTACAATTAACTCCATTTTTTGTAGGTTTTGATATTGATTTTTAAATTTACAAGAAGTTACCCTATCGTCTAGTCCCCTGAGAAATAGATTGGATTCGTTTGATTCATTTCTCGAATAAGAGTCTTACAATTAACTCCATGTTTCTTTCATTGCATTATTTCCATGTTCCTAAAAATTATCTCATTTTCCTTTTCTTACTACCATCTCGCATTTGCGATAATCCTTTATAAAGTGACCATATTCATTGCATCAAGAAACATTTTTCTTCTTTGGGTGTATTTTCATTAGGTTGATATCTTTTGAAATTGGATCGACTAGGTTTACCTTTGTTTGATGTTTTAGAAAACTTTTGATTTTTTTGTACAGAATTCCATTAATTTTTTGGTAGAGATTTCACCTTTCTCCATGTTTCCAATGGGTTCTAAGATTTTCTTTCGATAAGGTTTTTCGCGTTTATCTCTTTTTAAGTTCCATATCATAGGTTATAAGTGATCCCACTAGTTGTTGCAAGGATATATCTTCTGAGTTGAGTTGTGCTTAAAGGACAATCTTCTTTGATTCCCACTTATTTCGCATGGAATCGAGAAGCTTTTTATCCTTTTCATTATTAGAAAATACATTTCTAAGTTTAGGAAGTTTGTTAAGAGTATATTTGAATCTATGGTACATTTTAAAGATATAATCTTCCTATTGCATTTGAAATAATTCCTAGTTATTCCCAAGTATACTAATCTTTTCTTCTTTTACTAAAAATGTACCTTCATATGTGATTTTAAGAATATCACATATTTTTTTAGTGGAGGAACAACATGATACTCTTTGATATTCATTTGGTAAAAGTGAGACACATAAAATGTTGATTTCTTTAGCGTTGCCTTGAATTATCCTAAGACCATCTTTGGTAAGCTCGATTTTCAAGTTTTGTTGTGGACGCATCATCAACAAGTTTCATAAGTACCATTGACAATAACTATCCATATTTAATAATCATGGTCTTGAATAAACCATTGCATTCTATTTTTCCAAAAGTTATAGTTAAATACATAAAAAATTGAGGTCGGTTTGTATATTATCCTTTGATAATATTGACAATTGAAAAAGTTGTCATCGAAATCGATAGACTCAAACATATACTTTTCAAAATAAGTATCTATGAGGTGGATGATTAGGCAAAAATATTTCATATTTATCCATTTAATTTCGATTCTTTTATGGTCTCGTGTGGTCTAAATAGACTGAATTTATCTCGTATTCATGATACTACCCATTTGTTATACCCCTCCCCAAAAATTAGGTATTTAACGTTATTTGAGGCGTTTTGTCCAAAGGAAAATTCGATGAATAAATAATTCAAGTGTAACATGTAAAGTAATATATAAGGTGGTGTATTACGTAAATGGTTTAAACGAGAAAAAATCCAACGATGAAGGTGTTGCATCAATGCGTATTTAATCTCTAATAATATTATCTGGGATGTCCGTTAATTTTGAGGAAAAAATATCAAGGAATGAATGTGACACGACAAGGTTAATAAGACGCGATATTTAAATGGTACGAAAAATAAAGTATCACAAAATGGATTAAATGAGAAATCTTTATGTTTAATGGTTCACAAGAGTTTTATTTTGATTTATATAATTACTTTAAGTACTTCGGTTAAGTTTCACGCGATTCCGACAAGTAATGAGCGCTACGCGAGCCTGAGTACAAATCGTCTGATCGTGTGCGACACTGCAAAAGTCTAGTTTTGTGTGAATTGTTTAAGACAATTGGTAAGTCAAAAAAATATTCTGACCATATATTTAGACTCATAAAAATATAAGGAATATTACCATGAAAAGAAAAATCGAAAAAAAATATGTTTTGCATGGAGGTACCAATTCTTGCGCACCTTGTATAGGACAATTCGGAAAGCCAAACGACCATGGTAAATATGATTTTTTTAGCTAAAACAAATACAAGGAATATGATTTTTAAGTTAAAAGTTTCAAGAAAATTATTTTTGGGGCTAGTACCAAAAGTGACGCAAATTAGCATTTGTGGGTGTTTTTGAACATTTTTCGAATGGGTTTTTTGGGGTCACATATTTGGTGTATGTGTGGTCTCTTTCAAGACTTACTATGCCGAACTTGAAGAATAAAATTACACCCATTTGGGCACTCAAAACCTTGGATTTGTTGGTCAATGATGGAAATCTTCCATAATTGCATTATAAGAGAAATGGGAGAGACAAACTTGGAGCCAAAACTCTCAAACATTTTCAGATTATATCTCCAACTTCAAGCTCTTGCAATAGTTATTATTCCTTTCAAATTTGTGGTCCTTCTTTGCCACCCCTCCCCCCCCCCTAATTAAAACTGTAAGGATATATTTTTAATAAGTCCGTCACAATTAATTATGTCATATACCACTACAAGTCGTCGAAGAATTGCGATGATTGCATATACAAAAGATGGATCCGAATTACCAGTTGCTTTCAACATTCAAGCCCAACAATATGAACTTTGGTAAGATATTGTTTTAAAGTTTCATTTACATTTCATATTAAGAGTGTTGGGATATTTTTAAAAATCTTTTAAAAAGCTTTTATATATAAAAATATTTTTAAAAAGGTGTTAACTATTTTAGAAAAAGAATAGTATTGAGAAAATTTCATTGGCAGTTAACGCACCTCGATTTTTATGCCAATCTCATTCGCATAAGATCAGCATCTCGTTCGAACGACATTGGGATGTCGCGCGTAGTCATTCGAATGACACGCGATCTCGTTCGCGTGAGATGACATTCTCGTTCGAGTGAGATGGCTTTTAGGCTAACACGCTGTTGTAATGCTTGTCCTTTGACCGACTTAGATTTTGTATAAAAAGGGGTCTTGGCAGCCTAGAAAAACATGGAGAATGATTTCAAGTTTTAAGAGACTTATTCTTTTGAAACTTTTGTGTATCTGCCCAGATTTAATTCAATACCTTTTGGCAGAAAGTTTTTCTCCAACAATTTTACGGGTTCAAATATTTTTGTATTAATTCACAAAATCCCAATTACTTTTATGTGAATTGTTTTGTGGAACTCAAGAACATATTTTGCTTTGGTTTATTCTTTGTGGGGAAAACTCTACAACCGACAGATGCGTGCTATTGTGGAGGGGGTCCTTATAAAGTTCACATCTTGTGGAGAAGCCGGCTTCTTCTTCATGCAACCCTTCTGGAAAGGGAAAGTTACATCCAACGACATCAGAACCGACACCTGCGGGTATTTCTGTGTCAATATTTCTAGCCGTTGCTTTGGAGGTTTGATAATGCCATCGTGCATTACACTTGTGGGCAATTATCAGGTTGTATATAAGTCAATGGTCTTGTAAATTCTTAAAAGTTCTAGAAATAAAAGGTTTTGCCCTTCGTGGATATTTCCTGAATATTTGTGTCACATGATTTATTTATTTATCATATTTATATGCATGTTTAGGGGCTGAATTTATTTGGTTTAAAAATAGACTCTAATTAAATAAGGTTTAAATGGAAACTTGCGAATTAATTTAATCAATCATCACAAAGTCGCATTTTTCAAATTGGTATCAGAGCCGGTTGTGCTAATTTACTGCGTATTCCTTTTTTCACAAAATTGTGTGATATTGATTTTTTTGAAAAATCAGTTTTGTGAAAAATTGCAATTTTTTCAATGGAATGCCCGTTTAATGAGGAGCCTATTTTTGAAAAAGTTCATGACCGTGCTGAAAAATTAATTTTGATTCAAAATTCTCTCTTTAAAAGTGCTGAAAAAGAAAATTCTCTCTTTAAAAGTAAGATTGAATATTTGCAAGCGGTTCAAACTCAAAGTGATATTTGTCGTGAGCACTTTGGTAATTTGTGTATTGATTTTGATTCTTTGAAAATTGCCAAAAAGAAGAGTGATGAGAAAGTCATCGTTTTAGAGAAGGAATTGAAGGACTTAAAAAATTCTAGGGTTCCCGTTTGTGCCGTCGATGATAAAAAATTAATCGATGATTTTACGGCACGTGAAAAAACTCTTAGGGATATGTTTTTTTTAATTGAGGGGGAGCGTGATAAACTGTTAAGTTTAATTAAAAATTTGAAAAATAAATCCGTGTCTTTGGAAGAGTCTAATTCTTTGCTTGAGTAAAAAATTTTGAAGTTAAAAAATGATTTGATAGACGCAAGAAGGTTTGATAGTGATGGTAATGGCTCATCGTGTTCTCATGCTTCTAATGCTAAAGCCAAAACTATTATTTGTTTTAGAGGGTCAACTAATTCGAAGGATGTTAGAAAATATCACACTTTGGGTGTCGTTCCACCCGTTTACACAAGTTCATATTGTGGTAGGAAAGGTCACCTTAGGAGATTTTTTTTTATCTTGAAAGAGGTCCTTGGAATTCGAAGTCTAGTATTTTGTTGGTTACCAAAACCCCGTGTCGACGTGTTACATCTGTTTGGGTTAGGAAATCACTTTTGGATATGCTAGATTATAGAATAGTTGATTCTCATTTGCTTGCACATGATTCTTCTCTTGACATATCATATAGATGATTGTGTTTGCATGTTTGTCATATGATAGTTACCCCTTTTGATATATATTTGCTAGCGTTGTGACATGTACTTTTTGTATACATTTTTGTTTTTGAAATTTTTTGAAAAATACAAATATATTTTATTTTGATAAAATTTTGAGAAAATCCAAAAAGATTTTTGTATATTGTTTGCACCGTTTATAGATGGACACTTTGGATGACCGAGTCACAACATCATTCCATTTTTTTCATGTGACTATTTGATAGTGTTTTGAGACAATAGGTCAATTCATCCATGTGCTTTACCATGTTTGGAATCATTGAGATGTAATTTTATGTTACTTCCTACATGTTTGACTCTTGATTTCCTTTATTGCACACATGCACGGATTTGTTTGATTATTATGCTTGTCTTATCACATGTTGGTTGGGTGTTTTCAGTTCAATCATGTCCTTAAAACGAACCAAGCGTGATAAAACTTGATAAAAAGTTGTGCATATTAGAATCGTTTTGTGAGTTTGTGTGATTTATTTAAAAACGGGGAAGGGCTGTGAAAGGTTCATTTGGCCTTTGCGAATACTAAGCCACTGTTTAAATTGGACCTAAAAATTGGAGGAATTTTATTATCCGGGGTCTAAATAGGTTTAAAAGAGGTCGAAAAAATTTAAAGGCAATAAAAAGAAATTCATACCAATTATGGGCCATTTAGGGTTTTGCACCAATTCTCCAAAGTTTGAGAATTTAGTTTATTCACCTCTAAAAGAAAATATATATGAGGGAGTTTGGTTGGAGATTTTATAACGGGTTTGCACGTCCTTGAAAATCTTGAAAAAGTGCTAAATAGTTTTGGACGTTATTGGTGTGGAAATCATTTGACTTTGATTTGTTGATTTGTATAAGACGATGTCATTTAAATTCAACAAATTTTTACACCTAAGGATTCTTTTGATATTCATTCATTAGGGGTACACATATGCATCGTGCACATATGCTTGATTGACTTGATTTACCTATCGAATGTGTTCACACCCATTCATTCCATTTTCATGACTTGGTTGTTTGAGTTTAAATCCATGGTGTGATTTTTTTATCATATTTTTCAAAGTGATATCTTATTTTTGTATGAAAAATTGAAAAATCCAAAAATAGTTTGTGAGTTTTTTTTAGATATCTCTTTGCATGCGTGTAGTTTGATCCATATTTGCAATTTTATTGTGACACTCCATATTTTGATTTTTTTTTCTTCTTATCTGTCTATTTGGGAACATAAAAAGGGGGAGAAAGAATTATCATGTTATGGCGGAGTTTTTGCACTTTGGATGATCTATTCCTAAATCATTTCAAACTCGATGCGTCACGAAGGTTTTTGCTTTATCTCATGTGTGTAGGTACGAAGATTGAAGATCATGATGTTAAACACCCTGATGCTAAAAGCTTTGAGAGTTTTGATGTCGAAGAAAAATCTGAGAACTTTCAAATAATACCTTTTCAGTTTTGGGATTCATGGGAGGGTAGATTTGTATAGACATTTTGGTTCTTGATAATTTGGATGTTTTTATGTATGTACAGGCATAGACATAGGGGGAGATTTTTAAGGACATATTTTTAATAACTCCATCACAATTAATTATGTCATATACCGCTACAAGTCGTCGAAGAATTGTGATGATTGCATCTACAAAAGACGGATCCGAATTACTAGTTGCCTTCAACATTCAAGCCCAACAATATGAACTTTGGTAAGATATTGTTTTAAAGTTTCATTTACATTTCATATTAAGAGTATTGGGATATTTTTAAAAAGGTTTTAAAAACATTTTATATATAAAAATGTTTTTAAAAAGTTGTTAAATGTTTTAGAAAAAGAATAGTATTGAGAAAATTTCATTGATAGTTAACGCACCTCAGTTTCAACGCCAATCTTATTCACGCGAGATCAACATCTCATTCGAACGACATTAGGATGTCGCGCGTAGTCGTTCGAACGACACGCGAGATGTCATTCTCGTTCGAGCGAGATGACTTTTAGGCTAACACACTGCTGTAATGCTTATCCTTTGACCGACTCAGATTTTGTATAAAAAGGGGTCCTGATAGCCTAGAAAAATGTGGAGAATATTTTCAACTTTTAAGAGTCTTATTCTTTTGAAACTTTTGTGTATCTTCCCAGATTTAATTCAATACCTTTTGGCAAAAAGTTTTTCTCCAACAATTTTAAGGGTTCAAATATTTTTGTTTTAATTCACAAAATCCAAATTACTTTGAGGTGAATTGTTTTGTGGAACCCAAGAACATATTTTTCTTTGGTATATTCTTTGTGTGGAAAACTCTACAACCGAAAGCTGCGTGCTATTGTGGAGGGAGTCCTTATAAATTTCACATCTTGTTGAGAAGCCATCTTCTTCTTCATTGCATCCCTCCTGGAGACGAAAAGTTCCAGTCGATGACAACAAAACCGACACCTGCGGGTATTTCTGTGTCAATATTTCTAGTCGTTGCTTTGTAGGTTTGACGATGACACTGTGCGTTACACTTATGGGCGATTATCAGGTTGTATGTAAGTCAATGGTCTTGTAAATTCTTCAAAGATCTAGAAATAAAAAGTTTTGCCCTTCGGGGATTTTTCCTGAATATTTGTGTCACGTGCTTTATTTATTTATCATATTTAGATGCATGTTTAGGGGCTGAATTTATTTGGTTTATAAATTGACTATAATTAAATAAGGTTTAAATGAAAACTTGTGAATTAATTTAATCTATTATCACACAGTCGCATTTTTCAAAGACACCACCTTGGAGGTCCCCAAACTCTATTAAAACACCTCTCAAAATTGGGACAACTCAAAGGAGGTTTTGTGAGGAGTTCTTGGAGCTCAAAGGAAGCCTTGTTAGGAGTTTTTGAAAGGAGTTTCTCATGGAAGAATAAATAAATAGTTAATTGAGATTGAATATTCATTTGGGAGATTGAAAATTGGTCTATTGTGACTCCTTTTAGGGCCACCTTTAGAGGTGGGGGAGTCACTCACCTTCTTTACCATTATTTGAGGAAATTTTGAGGTGAAACATATTTATCTCTTACTAATTTATGTTAGTGATGATATTAGTATGCGTATTTTGCATCTTGTTGATATTAGGTGTGTAAAATAACCATCCATGATTAAAGATTGAATACTACGTGCTTTCAAGATATAGTTTAGAAGAAAATGGGATTTTTTTTATCTTTGAAATGGGTCTTGTAATGAACCCATATTTAGCTTGATTTTTCTACATACTTAGAGCTTAAAATATGTTGATTAAGATTTTAAAAGTACCAATAGACTTATTAGTATCATTCTTACTATTTTCTATGAAAATGGGCACTTAAAATCAAGGATTGAATGAGTTTTGAAAATGGATAATTTCCAACCCACTATTCACAAACATGTTATGAAATAACATGTTTTAACTCATGTTTTAAGGTGAATAAATGATTTTCCTTATGTGAAGAACACTTTGTATGTATATGCCTTTTTATGATATTAATATAGTGATTAAATGTTGATGATTCATTATGAAATAAGCAAATGGAGTTTCATTTACCAAGTGTACGATTTATTTTGTTAAACTAAGTTTGTGGATTAAAAATGTAAATATGTGAAAGTGTAGTCTTCTTGCAAACTTTGGGTGAAAATATAAATAATGAAAGTGTAGAAGACTAAGTGTGAATAAAATGACTAATTATAGGTCTTATGCAAAAAGTCATAATTAAAGTGTGTAACACTAAGTTTGAGATGCAAAGTGCCAAATGTGTAAATGTTGACTAAAATGGGTTTTTAGTGTTAAATCTCATAAATAAAGTGTGTAGACTTTTAATATGTGCAAAGTATGATTTTTTATATTAAAGGGAGTAATCTGCAAAACTATGATTTTCGACAAAGTTAGAAGTTAAAAAGTTTCATAGTGACTTAAATGCCTACGTAATAAGTTAGAAGCTTAAAAAGAGTGTTTTTTTTTTGTAAATAACACGTGAATAAGGAGTGAAGTTACGTATTTTTATGTAAATTGGGTAAATTGGTAATTTACTTAAAGTGTAACATTTTTATGAAACAAAAAATGTTATAGAGTGTTTTGACATGTATGTAGAAAGAATGAAATGAGTCTTGAAATGGAAATCATTTTCAGTATAAAATCAACATGTGTGAAAAAGGGACTTTATGGAAGGTAATGATTTTTCCTAAATGGATAATGGAAAAATGGACAATTAAGTCCAAAGCTTTGGCTTCGGCCAAAAAAGGAAAATTAATGTGAACAATATGAAAATGTCGAACACATTGGCAAGATAATGATATTGGATGATGTCGGGTTAAATAATTTAAGTAGGGCTATGCTGTCCCTAGTGGTGGAAGACCACAAACTGACTGCAGGTTACTTAGTGCTCGGTGACGGGTCATGAAATTCCATAAAATTATGGGTGTGCGTGTGTTCACGTTGCATGAAATTTTCCTTTAGGGTCCCTCCTTTTGTTATTGCAGGTTCATCAAATTTTGTATTTTGAGCGCGTTATACATGTAATTATTTACTTACATTTACGTTAGTAGATCTGTTTACTTGGCCTTGAGGCACTTCCCTTGGTTCATATCATGTAGTGATTGTAAATTGAACTCGCATGCTAATAAGTGTAACGTTAAATAATAATAAAAATTCAATTAGAAGCATAAATTAGGGTGTTTCATTGAACTTCATAATTAACGTGTGAACCGTATCGGGTTAGTTCTTTAATAACATTTAAACACGGGTCGGGGTGTTATAACTTGGTATCAGAGTTTTAGGTTCAGTGTTCCTTTTGGGTGTGATGTGGTGAGATTAGTAGTGGGTCATTCGACGTCGATATTGGTTTGGTCGATCTTGCTGGATTAGTGACAGTTTCGATTCGTATCATGATGGTAATATAAAGGATAATAACACAATGTGAAACTCTTTATGAGGTTGTAAAATTACTTGGTTAGTAACCATTCATGTTTCGCTGCATTTTGATGTTGATATGTTAGTAAGTCACGGGTGTTAGTGTAAGCAATTAAGTGGTGACACTGTAGTCTTCTGCGAGGTACATTATATAGAAGTTTAATGATTATAAAGTCTTAATGATTTTGGTTGCATCTTAGCTAGTATTATTGTGGTTTTATCTATGGGATTAGGTGACTAAGTAACGTGACTTGTGAATGAATAATTCTATGGAAATTAGAATTCTGAAGTGAGTTGATTATGATGTGGGTTTAGATGATCATATTGATTCAGGGTAATTTAAGAACGAATCTATATAGTCCTTGGGACTTGGTGTTAGAAATGATGGTATTGAATTATGGTTTTAAAAAAATGAGGTGGTACTGATGAATATGATCTCTTGTGTCGTTAAAGGTATTGACCTAAAGGTTTTAGAGGTATTACCTAATGGATCATATCCTATCAAAAGCTTTATAGTGGTGATAGCTTGTTATCTATCAAATGAGTGTGATGGCTATGTAGTGAGACAAGTTAGTTATCATGACTGAGTGTTTAATAAGGTTAAGTTATACGCCATGGTGAGTTTGATCTTGGGTTATAGTTGTGGACATACATGTGAACTCGCATTGATAATGCTTTGGAGATATGTGCTAAGGACGAGATAATTAGTTATTATTACAAGTGGTAAACAGTCCCTAGTAATGGTGAATTTTAGATTGCGCTTCATGTATTACGATAACAAGGATGTCCCTCTTGCAACTTTAGGTATTTCTTATGATGTTAAAGGCATATAGTTACAATTGGTGTAGCACGTAATAATTGGGTTAGTGTTTATCCCTCTATAAAAAAAATTAACAACCATGATCGGTTGTTTTACTTGGTGGGATTTTGTCGTGATCACTCCTACCCTAGAATGTGCATGATCGTTGGAGATGATTGAATTGGTGTCCTTTTCATGAAGCGCTGGGAAATTTATTTTGTGGATATATAGTTTGTTGATGTTTATAGTACGATTTAGTCATGTCATTTTGTGGCAATACTTAGGAGTCCACGACATGGATTGTTGATAAGATTATGTTAAAGTATGACCCTTTTGGATAATATAAAAAATGGGTTCATTCGTGATAGGTTTTACACTTGGGAGACTTAGGACACGATGATGTTTATCATGGTTTTAGAGATAACACTCGGAATGGAGTGTTAGGCTTCATTATAACACCTACGTATGCAACCTGTAGGGTATAGTATGACTCTAATGAGGAGAATCACTAGGTATTAGGCATGGATAATGCTTGAAAAAAATTGAGGTGTCATTGTAACTAGTCTGATAGTTATGATTTGGGATCACATAGGATTTTGCTAAGTATTGTAGCGATGGTCCGTAGGGTCAAATTATGTGAGTGTTGTGTTTAATTAGATGAAAAAGATCTCGAGTCTCAAAAGTTAGCAATCGCATGTGGAAATTATGAAGACTTGAGTATGTAGATCAGTGACTAGCATTAAGAAATGAGAAATGTAACTTCGCTTTGATAAGAAGGATAAAAAAAAGTAACCTCAGCCTTAAGGAGGAGATCCTAGAATTTAGCTTCCCAAATGAATCGGTTACCAAGTTGTTGCCTTTGAAAATGAGTAGTCACGATTTGTGATTCAATCTAGAGAGCGTGCCATGGCTAATATTTTAGCGCACGTGTAGGTCGACAAAATTTTAGACTTCAAGTGTACATTATGGTTCTTATTTCGCATGGCATGATTTGTCGCCTGAATTGAATTATTTCATTCTGGCGTGGCAGTCGCCTAATCCATTGTTATCTTAATATTATGTCGTCTTTTATCCCGATAATGGGATGTTGTTATGTAAGTTATGGGTCTATATTCAGGTGTACCGTTGTATAAGCTCAGTAGTGAGGTAGGATAGGTCGGATTGAGACTGATGCATCATGGTACATAAGTATGGTCTTCTTCAAAAGCACCTTTATTTTACACTGGTTGGTGTATACTCATGGTCTCGTGGTTTGTTGTATGTGTACTTGATAACTTTAGGTTAACACACTCGCTAGTTCACTGGTATAGCTGGTTATGATGTATATCGTGGATTTCAAGTCATGACTCTAAGATATGAATATTAGAACTTATTGGAACATTGAATTCTAGTGTTACACTCTGTACGGAATTTGGAGAATTGAGAATGTAGCCTCTCATGTGTATTTGGGTTGTCATACCTCAGATGACTCTAGCTTAATGCATAGTTTCATAGGAGGTATCAGTCGGATGGACTATTGGGACTAAAACGGCTGTCTCGAAATCATTGATGTGAATGCTTATTGATGTTGAGGGCGTATCTTCCTAGGCTATGCAAGATCCAAATAGTTTGATGAAACGTAGGCATGTAAATACCAAGGTTCGGAGTAATTTATGATACAGAGTTCTTTGGGGTGTTAGCATGGTATTTGCTCACTATCAGTTACTTTGAGATATCGTTAAGATGGACATGTTAGGCATTCTTGAAAGTTAGTAATAATACCTTGGGATCCACTGTGGTTGTATCAAATCGATGGTATGAAATCTTTGGGTTAGACTATAATGTTAAAGACATCTAGGATTAAAATTAAATTGTTGGATGGATGATTTGTAAGCTTGATGATTGTGAATTTCGAGGACGAAATTTCCTAAGGAGGGAAGAATGTAATTCTCTGCCATAGAAATTAGGTATTTAACATTATTTGAGGAGTTTTGTCCAAAAGAAAATTCGAGGAATACATAATTCAAGTCTAACACGTAAAGTAATACGTAAGGTGGTGTATTACGTAAATGGTTTAAATGAGAAAAAAAAATAAACGATGCCGATGTTGCATGAATGCGTATTTAATCTTTAATAGTATTATCTAGGACGTCCGTTAAGTTTGAGAAAAAAATATCAAGGAACGGATGTGACACGACAAGGTTAATACGATGCGACATTTAAATGGTACGAAAATCAAAGTATCGCAATATGGATTAAACAAGAAAGTTTTACGTTTCATGGTTCACATAAGTTTTATTTTAAGTTTATATAATTACTTTAAGTACTTCGGTTAAGTTTCACGCGATTCAGACAAGCAACGAGCCCTACGCGAGTCTGAGTACAAATTGTCTGACGGTGCGCGACACTACAAAAGTCCAATTTTGATCGAATTGTTTAAGACAGTTGGTAAGTCAAAAAAATATTTTGACCATATATTTAGACTCATAAAAATATAAGGAATATTACCATGCAAATAAAAAAAAATGTGTTTTGCGCGGAGGACCCGATTCTTGCGCGCCTTGTATAGGACAATAAGGAAAGACAAATGACTATTGTAAATATGATTTTTCAGCTAAAAAAGACAAGGAATATGATTCTTCAGTTAAAAGTTTCAAAATTTTTTTAGGCTGGTACCAAAAGTAACGCAAATTAGCATTTTGTAACAACCCGAGGCCTTGGAGACGGTAATTTATTTATTTTGGGGGAAATAAATAATATTTTATTGGAGAATAATTAAATTGGCAATTGAGGTCAAAATTTAGAGTCGTTAGAAAGTGTCTCGAATGGAAATTCTGAGGCTACCATCTTTTTCGGAAGGGTCCAGAAAGTCAAAATGATTGTACTTGGGGTTTATTTAGGTTCCGAAATAAATTAGTACCGTTTGACTCGAATTAAAGTTACCGGGTCATTTAAAGTGTGTATTATCATTTAAATATGTGTATCTTGTGGGATAAGGCTTAAAGGCCACGTGAGAAGTCATTGTCACTTAAGAGAAAGAGGAAAACCCTAGAAAGAGAGAGAGAGAAAAGGAGAAAGGAAGGAGAAAAGAGGAGAAAAGTGGAGATTTCCGGCCAATGCACCATCTCAAGGCGGATTCAGACCCTACGAACCCGAGGCAAGTGATTAAACTTGCTAAATAATTGTTGTGTACCAATTATTGCATGATTTGTGGATTGAATTTTGGGTTTAGGTTTAAATTGTTAAAAACCTAACTTTTGGGGAAAAACCTTAGATTTGTAGTGTATAAAATGGATCTAAGGTTAGAAATTAGTTTATAAGTATTCTAGAATGAATATTAATGTTATGAATATGGTTGGGTTGAAGATTTTTGGTTAACTGTAATTATTTTGGGGGTTTTGAGAAGTTGGAGTTGTGTAAAAATGGAGTTTGACTGTGGTACCTGGTAGGGCCGGTCGACCGTGTACAGAGGGCCGGTCGACTGCGCCTCCAGAATTGGGCACACTGTCTTCGATTATAGGCAAAATTAAGAAACACGGTCGACCGCGGTTTGGGCACCGGTCGACCGGTCCCCTGTTTTGGGTTCAAGTTTGAGAATTTAAGTTATCCCCTTTTTCTTTGGGTTTGTATGTATGGACTTCCATAATCATAGTATCATAAAGGATTAAGTGATTATATAAGGGGAATTATAGACTTTAGAATCATAAGACTATATATGGGGCTAATTGATATATAAATGTGATGGTGGGATATCTCTCTTATATGGGAAATAAGAGAAATAGTGATAAATGACTAAATGAAAATGTCGGGGAGTTTTAGTGATTGATTTTGAGAAGTGAGAATCTAAAAGGTATATCAATTTGGTGGAAAATCCTTTAAGTATCGAGGTTAGTATTTGAGGAATACCGATTGGAGATTTTCGTATTTTACTAAGTGGGGAAGCCCACTTTTATTTGGGATTTTATTTGGTGATAATAACAATTTCACGATCTGAGAATGAGAATAACTTAGAGGTACCGGATCTTAGGATCAAATCCCAAATGGGATAACTTTAAAGGTTCATAAAATAAATTGAACCATATTATGGATGGAGAACCGCGTATGCAAATTGAGGTTTATTAGGATCAAGAATATCCTTAACTTGAATTGAATTTTGAGGCAATTCATTATTAGAAGCGACATGTGAGCTTCAAGTGAGAATTAGTATAGCAGATACTAAGTGGGATTATTGTGCGGGAATTGACAGTTAGTGTATCAAAAGAGAGAGATATACTAAGTAATGATATTAATCTATTTCGCCTAAGGGCGTATGATGAATATGGAAATGATGTGCAGGTATACCTTATATAATGGTATATCTTTATTATGTTGGATGTACATATACCTTATATGATGGTGTATATACATGTTAAGCATACCCTCTCCTTGCTATCATTGGGAAGTTTTGTGCGTAGAGGGTGAGCATTCTGACTAGAAAAGCAGGATGTGGATATTCACCAGGTCATAGTCGTCCATGGTGCTCAACAAATGACATATATATATATACATTTTTTATTTTGGGGATGAGAGGTCGTGGGTATGTGTCGCTCTCACTTGCCGGTTATGAGCTATGACCGCTTCCCGGGACGTTGTGTGTGTGAGTAGTTCACGAGGTGGGTGTCATTGAACCCCACCAGGTGGCCCCAGTTTGCTACATATATGGGCTGCTGGAAGATGATAGCATGTGAGCATGCGTCCTTCGAGTTATAGCTCGGTTGGATGGTTATTATTACTTGTGTTTGTACTCGGGTATCAAGGGCATAATGGACCTCAACGACCTACATTGCCAGGATTAGTGTATCGGGGGGGTTCCTTGTTTGGATTCGCTTCGGCGAGACGTCCCACGCACAAACCGCAGTGTAATGTTGGAACTTTGGGATAATTTTAGTCCTTAATGCTCATAATTATCTAAATATATATATCACCTCTCCCAAGGATCGACAGTGAAAGGATTAGTGTAACGGGGGGGTTCCTTGTTTGGATTTCGCTTCGGCGAGATGTCCCGCGCATGAAACGCCGTGTACTATTGAGAATTAGGAATATAAATTAATTAAAATTGGATTATAATCATTTGGTTTACATGCATCTTGCATTGAGGGTATAATGAGCCCCGAGGATCGATACGGGCAGGAGTAGTGTAACGAGGGGATTCCTTGTTTGGATTTCGCTTCGGCAAGACGTCCCACGCACGAAACGCAGCACCGTGTTGAGAATCGGGAGGAGTTTAGTCCTTAACTCTTGATGCTAATAACTCATATATAATAATTATATATATGGTTTCATGCCTTATATGGGCATCACTAGAATATAAAATTCTAGTAAATATGATTGTTGATGTATTGTGATGATGTGGACATGATTGGATCATGTAACTTTATATGTTCAACAAATGAACATTATAAAGATAACTATAACTATTACATTAAAGTTAATGTATATGACTTATAAATTATGGAAAAAAATGTATTGGGAGATAGGTTAGATGATTTAGCTTAAATACTTCTTTTAGGTTTAAGTTAGGATCCTCCTACCCAAATCGAATCGAACATCCATTTGGAGATCACGTGCATACTTTTAGGGCGCTCTTTAGATGAGAGGTGAGCTGAATTATTATGGAGAATTCGATTCCAACTAAATCATGTAATAATGAAGTTATAATTATTATGAATTTTAATACACTTGCTATAAAACATTTTTCAAACTCGGGCTCTGACCCGTTTATATTTTTCCTTCTCCTTATATATATTGCATTACTTCAGGTGTTCCTCCGTAAGGACGCCTTTCATGTTATCCATCCAGGTTATTTGTGGACCTGTGGCAGTAGCGGACTGTTGCGACACTTTGCTTTAGTCGATTCCTATCTTTGTACATCTAGATTAGGATTTAGTTTGTATATTGAGTTAGTATTCAAGTGTTGTAGCTTAACACTTCCATATTTCATTTCTCAAATTATTGTATTGTCTGTTACCCAACAGCATATTCGGGTATTTCATTGTTGAGATTTTGTTGTACAATGTATTGTACTCTTTCATATTATTGGAGCATGCACATTTCACTCATCATAGCTAGATGTATATTGTTTGTTATGTGCATTATTGGTTTTGTTGTTGTTGTTAAATATAAAAGTTTTAAATTTTGACAATTCGCACTTAACGATTTCGGGTAGTTAGCCTTATATTAGTGGTTAGTAGTTGATGTTGAGACTGTACCATCTGAGATACCTGATTTATTATAGTATAGGGCTGGCCACCCATTATTATTTGGAGCGGGTTGTCATAGATGGTATCAGAGCATCAGGTTCTAGTGTCTTTAGGATATGTGTGCGTTACTACAATCTTCCGTAAGCGTTTTTGATATAGAGCCTTATTATTAGGACCATTACATTCATATGTCCATATCTTTCCGTGATTCGAAAATATTTTAAAGGCCTTCTAATTCAATTGTTCTTGTTTCATATGCCACCGAAGGGAGGTCGTTCAGCCAGGGAAAATAAAGGGCAACCCCAAATGCCTCAAAGGAACTTGACTACAGATGATGTTGCCAATATGGTGGCATAAGCGATCGCTGCTGCCATTTCTACGATGGCTCAGCAATCTGCCGCTCGAGCAGCCCCACCCCATTTAGGATTGTCTTTATGGGAGAGAGTGAAGAAAGATTTTAGTAAGTGGCATCCTCCCGAGTTTGCAGGGGGAGTTGATGTAGTGGCTGCAAGTCAATGGAAATTTAGTATGCAGAGGAATCTTCATATGGTTGAGTGTAGTGAGGTGCAGAAACAGTTTTTAGTCTCTCCATTGGTGGGAGTCTGTCACCACATCTTAACAAAGAGATACTTTACTTATAAAAGAATTTTGGGAACTTTTTGATCGGAGGTATTTGCCTTCCTGGACTCAAAATATAAAGATTTTTCAAGGAAATAGAACGGTGGCGGAATATGAGGAAGACTTCTCTAGATGGGCGAAATTAGTACCTAATGAGGTAAATACGGAAGAGGAACGTATATCAAAGTTTGTTCAAGGTTTAGATTGGAAAATCCGACAACGTTTGTTGTAGATTACTAGGGTAGTGACTTTCGTTGAGGTAGTGAACGCGGCACTACTAAAGTGTCATGAATATCTTCTTCGTTTGCAAGAGGGTAAGAACTTTGGAGATTCGAGTTCATCAAGTAAGTTTGGCAAAGAGAGTGCCGGTAATGCTAGTGGACAGAAAGGATTTGTGGGTAAGTGTTTCTTTTGTAAAGAAATAGGTCATAAAAAGAGAGATTGTCCTCAAAGAGGTAAAGGACCGCAGTTTGATGAAATTTTGGAAGTGCAACCCCTACAGCAAATTCGAGGTCGATTTAGACCGGGAGATTTTGTTTGGGAGCCCATTGATGAGGATGGGCAATCGGACTAGAGATGGGTAATGTAAGTTAATTTTCCTTTATAAATAGGATAATTACTAAAATGAGTTTTGGGGATATCGTATGTAAGATAATTGTGAGAGGGTAGAAATATAGCCCTATTATGTATGTAATGACCCTAAAGGGAAATTTTGAGCAAGATAGGCTCTTATTCTATTATTTTGTTAAATGGATAGATAATTTTGCAAGGTGCTCAAAAAGAGCTTTAAACCTTGTGGTAAATGTAAGTGTGGTTATGGTGATAAGTAGTAATGACAAAGCTACTTCTTTTTATATAGTCATTATAGACTATTATAATTGTTGTATTCCAGTTATGGATTTGCCTTATAAATGGCAATACATTGAAATCATGAAAGATGTTGTTTATGATTGAAAGTTGAGATTGTGGTTTGATGGGACGCAGGTAAAATTTTAGCTCATAAGTATGATAATATTTGTGAGCTACATGTTATATAGATGATGATCTAAAAAGACCTTGTGTTGGACATAAGGCATTTTATAGTATATATATATATATATATATATATATATATATATATATATATATATACCATTTTCAAAGTAAACTATTTTTAAATAAAACCTTTGTCGGCCTTCGGGCCCTTTGAAAATGATTTTCATAAAATTAAACTTTTCGAACTCTAGTCCGAATTTAACAAACTCTCAATCCCCGACGTCGCCTCATAGTAGTGTATTGGGAGGGTTCCTTGTTTGGATTTCGCTTTTGCGAGATGTCCCCCGCACGGAATTGGCGATTGTCAGGAATTGAGAGGAGTTATTTCTTCGGACCATTCAAAATGTTTCCTCTATTAAAATTTTAATATTACTTATATTGTTGGAATTGTGGTATTTTTGGGGGCAAATAAAGCCTCATTATGATTGTTGTGAGCATAAAGCTCAAATATTAAGGGTGTATTGTCGCCCTTGTTGTGGAAATTGGTTTCATATAATTCATAATCAACTTAAAATGAAATAAATTAAATAAATTCGTCTTGGGAAGTTAGACGTTTGGAGATAGGATTAGTATTTGGGTATAGTAGGACTAGTTGAGCTTTGGAGAATTAAGCTTAGCTAAATTTCGCGGACGAAATTTTTGTAAGTGGGGAAGTTTGTAACAACCCGAGGCCTTGGAGACGATAATTTATTTATTTTGGGAGAAATAAATAATATTTTATTGGAGAATAATTAAATTGGCAATTGAGGTCAAAATTTAGAGTCGTTAGAAAGTGTCTCGAATGGAAATTCTGAGGCTACCATCGTTTCCGAAAGGGTCGAGAAAGTCGAAATGACTGTACTTGGGGTTTATTTAGGTTCCGAAATAAATTAGGACCGTTTGACTCGAATTAAAGTTATCGGGTCATTTAAAGTGTGTATTATCATTTAAAGATGTGTATCTTGTGGGATAAGGCTTAAAAGCCACGTGAGAAGTCATTATCACTTAAGAGAAAGAGGAAAACCCTAGAAAGAAAGAGAGAAAGAGAGAGAAAAGGAGAAAGGAAGGAGAAAAGAGGAGAAAAGTGGGGATTTCCGTCCAATGCGCGATCTCAAGGCGGATTCAGACCCTACGAACCCGAGGCAAGTGATTAAACTTGCTAAATAATTGTTGGGTACCAATTATTGCATGATTTGTGGATTGAATTTTGGGTTTAGGTTTAAATTGTTAAAAACCTAACTTTTGGGGAAAAACATTAGATTCGTAGTGTATAAAATGGATTTAAGGTTAGAAATTAGTTTATAAGTATTCTAGAATGAATATTAATGTTATGAATATGGTTGGGTTGAAGATTTGTGGTTAACTGTAATTATTTTGGGGGTTTTGAGAAGTTGGAGTTATGTAAAAATGGAGTTTGGCCGTGGTACCTGGTAGGGCCGGTCGACCGCGTACAAAGGGCCGGTCGACCGCGCCTCCAGAATTGGGCACACTGTCTTCGATTATAGGCAAAATTAAGAAACACGGTCGACCGCGATTTGGGCACCGGTCGACTGGTCCCCTGTTTTGGGTTCAAGTTTGAGAATTTAAGTTATCCCCTTTTTCTTTGGGTTTGTATGTATGGACTTCCATAATCAGAGTGTCATAAAGGATTAAGTGATTATATAAGGGGAATTATAAACTTTAGAATCATAAATGTGATTGGAGATATATAAGGGGAATTATATATGGGGATAATTGATAAATAAATGTGATGGTGGGATATCTCTCTTATATGGGAAATAAGAGAAATAGTGATAAATGACTAAATGAAAATGTCGGGGAGTTTTGGTGATTGATTTTGAGAAGTGAGAATCTAAAAGAGTAGATCAATTTGGTGGAAAATATTCTAAGTATCGAGGTTAGTATTTGAGGAATACCGATTGGAGATTTTGGTATTTTACTAAGTGGGGAAGCCCACTTTTATTTGGGATTTTATTTGGTGATGATAAAAATTTCACGATCTGAGAATGAGAATAACTTAGAGGTACCGGATCTTAGGATCAAATCCCAAATGGGATAACTTTAAAGGTTCATAAAATAAATTGAACCATATTATGGATGGAGAACCGCGTATGCAAATTAAGGTTTATTAGGATCAAGAATATCCTTAACTTGAATTGAATTTTGAGACAATTCATTATTAGAAGAGACATGTGAGCTTCAAGTGAGAATTAGTATAGCATATACTAAGTGGGGTTCTTGTGCGAGAATTGACGGTTAGTGTATCAAAAGAGAGAGATATAGTAAATAATGATGTTAATCTATTTCTCCTAAGGGCGTATGATGAATATGGAAATGATGTGCAAGTATACCTTATATAATGGTATATCTTTATTATGTGGGATGTACATATACCTTATATGATGGTGTATATACATGTTAAGCATACCCCCTCCTTTATATCATTGGGAAGTTTCGTGCGTAGAGGGTGAGCATTCTGACTAGAAAAGCAAGATGTGGATATTCCCCAGGTCATAGTCGTCCATGGTGGTCAGAAAATGACATATATATATACATTATTTATTTTGGGGATGAGAGGTCGTGGGTATGTGTCGCTCTCACTTGCCGGTTAGGAGCTATGACCGCTTCCCGGGACGTTGTGTGCGTGAGTAGATCACGAGGTAAGTGTCGTTGAACCCCACCAGTGGCCCCAGTTTGCTACGTATATGGGCTGCTGGAAGATGATAGCATGTGAGCCTGCGTCCTTTGAGTTATAGCTCGGTTGGATGGTTATTATTGCTTGTGTTTGTACTTGGGTATCAAGGGCATAATGGACCTCAACGACCTACATTGCCAGGATTAGTGTATCGGGGGGGTTCCTTGTTTGGATTTCGCATTCGACGAGACGTCCCACGCACGGACTACGGTGTAATGTTGGAACTTCGGGATAAGTTTAGTCCTTAATGCCCATAATTATCTAAATATTTATATATAACATCTCCCAAGGATCGACAGTGCCAGGAGTAGTGTAACGGGGGGGTTCCTTGTTTGGATTTCGCTTCGACGAGACGTCCCACGCATGAAACACCGTGTACTATTGAGAATTGGAAATATAAATTAATTAAAATTGGATTATAATCATTTGGGTTACATGCATATTTCATTGAGGGCATAATGATCCCCGAGGATCGATACGGTCAGGAGTAGTGTAAGGGGGGGGGGGGTTCCTCGTTTGGATTTCGCTTCGGCGAGACATCCCACACACGAGACGCAGCAACGTGATGAGAATCGGGAGGAGTTTAGTCCTTAAATCTTGATGCTAATAACTCATATATAATAATTATATATATGGTTTCATGACTTATATGGGCATCACTAGAATATAAAATTCTAGTAAATGAGATTGTTGATGTATTGTGATGATGTGGACATGATTGGATCATGTAACTTTATATGTTCAATAAATGAACATTATAAAGATAACTATAACTATTACATTAAAGTTAATGTATATGACTTATAAATTATGGAAACAAATGTATTGGGAGATAGGTTAGATGATTTAGCTTAAATACTTCTTTTGGGTTTAAGTTAGGATCCTCTTACCTAAATAGAATCAGACATCCATTTGGAGATCACGTGCGTACGTTTAGGGCGCGCTTTAAATGAGAGGTGAGATGAATTATTATGGAGAGTTCGATTCCAACTAAATCATGTAATAATGAATTTATAATTATTATGCATTTTAATACACTTGCTATAAAACGTTTTTCAAACTCGGGCTCTGACCCGCTTATATTTTTCCTTCTCCTTGTATATATTGTATTACTTCAGGTGTTCCTCCGCAAGGACGCCTTTGATGTTATCCATCCAGGGTATTTGTGGAGCTGTGGCAGTAGCGGACTGTTGCGGCATTTTGCTTTAGTCGATTCCAATCTTTGTACATCTAGATTAGGATTGAGTTTGTATATTGAGTTAGTATTCAAGTGTTATAGCTTAACACTTCCATATTTCATTTCTCAAATTATTGTATTGTCTGTTACCCGATAGCATATTCGGGTATTTCATTGTTGAGATTTTGTTGTACAATGTATTGTACTCTTTCATATTATTGGAGCATGCATATTTCACTCATCGTAGTTAGATGTATATTGTTGGTTATGTGCATTATTGGTTTTGTTGTTGTTGTTAAATATAAAAGTTTTAAATTTTGACAATTCGCACTTAACGATTTCGGGTAGTTAGCCTTATATTAGTGGTTAGTAGTTGATGTTGAGACTGTACCATCTGAGATACCTGATTTATTATAGTATAGGGCTGGCCACCCGTTCTTATTTGGAGCGGGTTGTCACACATTTGTGGGTGTTTTGGGGCATTTTTGAAATGGGTTTTGGGGGGTCACATGTTTGGTGTATGTGTGGTCTCTTTCAAGACATACTCTGCAGACCTTGGAGAAATAAATTACACCTATTTGTACATTCAAAACCTTGAGTTTGTGGATAAATTGTGGAAAGCTTCCATAATTGCATTATAAGAGAAATGGGAGGGACATACTTGAAGCCAAAACTCTGAAACATTTTCAGATTATATCTCCATGTTCTAGCTCTTGCAAGAGTTGTTACTCCTTCCAAATTCGTGGTCCTTCTTTTCCACCCCATTTCTACAATTAAAACACCACCTTGGAGGTCCCTAAACTCAATAAAACACCTCTCAAAGTTGGGACAACTCATCGGAGGTTTCGGGAGGTATTCTTGGAGATGAACGGAAGCCTTGTTGGGAGTTCTTGGAAGGAGTTTCTCATGGAAGAGTAAATAAGTAGTTCATGGAGATTGAAGATTCATTTGAGATATTGAAAAGTGGACTATTGTGACTCCCTTTAGGGCCACCTTTGGAGGTGGGGGATTCACCCACCTTCTTTACCATTATTTGAGGACATTTTGAGGTGGAAAATACTTATCTCTTACTAATTTATGTTAATGATGATATTAGTATGAGTATTTTGCATCTTGTAGATATTAGGTGTGTAAAATAACCATCCATGATTAAAAATTGAATACTACGTGATTTCAAGATACAGTTTAGAAGAAAATGGGATTTTTATCTTTGAAATGGGTCTTGTAGTGAACCCATATTTAGCTTTATTTTTCTACATATTTAAAGCTTAAAATATGTTGATTAAGATTTTTCAATTTACTGATAGACTTACTAGTATCACTCTTACTATTTTCTATGAAAATGGGCACTTAAAATGAAGGATTGAATGAGTTTTAAAAATGAATAATTTCCAACCCACTATTCATAAACATGTTATGAAATAACATGTTTTAACTCATGTTTTAAGGTGAATAAATGATTTCCCTTATGTCAAGAACACTTGGTATGTATATGTCTTTTTATGAGATTAATATAGTGATTATAATGTTGATGATTCATTATGAAATGAGAAAATGGGCTTTCATTTACAAAGTGTACTATTTAGTTTGTTAAACTAAGTTTTGGGATTAAAAGTGTAAATATTTGAAAGTGTAATCTTCTTGCAAACTTTGGGTGAAAATATAGATAATGAAAGTTTAGAAGACTAAGTGTGAATAAAATGACTTATTATGGGTCTTATGCTAAAACTCATAATTAAAATGTTTAACACTAAGTTTCAAATGCAAAGTGTCAAGTGTGTAAATGTTGACTAAAATCGATTTTTAGTGTTGAAACTCATAAATAAAGTGTGTAAAATTTAATATGTGAAAAGTGTGATTTTATATATTAAAGGGAGTAATCTGCAAAAATGTTATTTTCGACAAAGTTAGAAGTCGAAAAGTGTCATAGTGACTAAAATGCCTACGTGTTATGCTTGAAGCTTAAAAATGGTGTTTTTTTGTAAATAACACTTGAACAAGGAGTGAAGTTATATATTTTGATGTAAATTGGGTAAATTGGTAATTTACTTAAAGTGTAACATTTTTAGGAAACAAAAAATATTAAAGAGTGTTTTGAGGCATTTGTAGAAAGAATGAAATGAGTCCTTAAACGGAAAAAAATTTCGGTGTAAAATCAACATGAGTGAAAAAAGGGACTTTAATGGAATATAATGATTTTTTCTAAATGAATAATGGAAAAATGGATATTTAAGTCCAAGGATTTGGCTTTGGCCAAAAGAGGAGAATTAACGTGGACAATAAGAAAATGTCGAACACATTGGCAAGATAATGATATTGGATGATGCCGGGTAAAGTATTTAAGCAGGGTTATGTTGTCGTTAGTGGTGAAAAACCTCAAACCAACTGTAGTTTACTTGGCACTCAGTGCTAGACAGTGAAATTCCGTGAAACCTTGGGTATGAATGTTTTGTGACGGGTGTGTGTTTTAGCAGAATCCCTAAAGAAAATACTAAGTGATGAATTGAATATTCTTGAAAAAGGCATAAATGAATGATATTGATTCATTGATTTATTAATGCAAAAATGACGCATTAAAAGTTTAATGCTCATGTGGTAACATGGGATGGTTAAACAAGATGACTTAATGATGTTTAAGCTACCTAATGAGGTTTGAATCACAATAAACACAAGCGTATGTTATATGAGGCTTTTAAAGGAAAATGAGTGTTTTTTTAAACACGATGTGTGTGCGCGTTGAATGGAAGTCCCAAAATTTGATTAAGTAACTCTGGCATGAGTCAATAAACGTTTGAATGTAAAAAAAATATGTTTCCCAACAATTTCTTATTGTTTAACCATATGTGTTAATGGGAAGGAATGCTAGTTTTTTATCATAATGGTACAAAATGATTTTTTGTAAAGATAAGGAGAATAAACGAGTTAAATGGCATTTTTGGAATAAAATGGTTTAATACATTAGGATATGTATTTTAAAAGGTGTATATGTAGATACATACGTACTTTCACATGCATATAATGTAGCATGTAAGTATTCTTTTATGTCATTTGTTTCTATACTACATTTGTATAGTTCTCACTGAGCATTTAGGTCACTCCCTCCTTTTGTTACAACAGGTTACATGCAATTTCGTATTTTAAGCGTATTATACATGTAAGTATTTACTTTCATTTACGTTAGTAGCTCTATTTACTTGGCCTTGGGGGACTTTTCTTAGTTCATATCACGTAGTGATTGTATTTACTGCAAGGTAGTTTCGTTTTAGAAATGGGATGATCTAGATTCTCCCAACATTCCACGGTATGGAGTCAAAAAAGATCTACCTCCACATTTGAGAGTTTGAGGAGGCATGCAAGACTTTCATGGAACAAGCATGCACTCAAGATTTAGTATGTCTTAAGCTTTTCCCCTTCTCCCTAAAGGATAAGGATAAGACATGGCTTTGTCCACTAGCACCAAACTCGATGGCCACTTGGAGGGATATGTAGACCAAGTTTCTCCAAAATTTATTTCCCGTACATAGGAATAATGTGATTAGGGATCAAATTAAAAAATTTAGACAAAATGAGAACTAACCATTTGATTGATGTTGGGAGAATTTCAATGAGTTAGTCAACATGTGCCAACACCACAGTTTTGAGAAGTGGAGTCTCATCTTTTACTTCCATCATAGGCTAAATTTAACTTCTAAACAACTCGTTGAGACTATGTGTGAGGGAGAGTTTTTAAGGTTAGACGCAAATGATGTGGAGGCCCACTTTAAGTATGTAGCCGAGACTAATCAAGCATGGGACACATCGGACACAAATACCCAACCCAGGCCTAAAAAAGCATCCACAGCTGCTTCCGCATGTGGACTTTATTAATTGGATAAGGAAGATGAAATAAAACTCCAAATTAATCAACTAGTAAAGAGGCAAGAAGACATAGTCGAGGCTACGAGGAGAGACATATCCGGCTCCACTTGATATTTAAGAGATGAGTTGTGTGTTATTTGTGAGGTGGGACATTCAACAAAGGAATGCCCGACGATACCCGTATACAAAGTGATGCTACAAGAGCAAGTATAAGCGGTAGGAGATTTTAAGGATAACTTTAATGACCAATAAGGGAATTCTTATAACCCTTCATGGCGGAACTATCCAGGTTTTAGTTACGAGTAGCCGATTGTAGTGATGAATCCGAATTCACTTTCCTAACAAAATCCACCCATATAAGAACCCATCATGCGCCTTATATTATTCCACATCGAAGAAGTCTAAAGGACACTTCAAATCAATTCATGCAAACTCAGTGAGCGATAAACGCTCCAAAATGCCCAAAATTATGCCGACCTGAAGGCGTTGTTGTCTAAGTTCCAATCTTCCCTACGTGTCCAAGAGAAGGGGAAGTTTCCTGCCCAGGGTCAAAGACCTCCCGAAGGTCAAAACTATTTTAGCTCTAATCCTGATAAAAATCAAGAGCAATGTAGCGTGGTAACCACTATCTGTAGTGGAAGAGTTGTTGACTTGTCACCTCATCCACACGACAAGAAAATGACAAGGAGATTTCTCCCAGCAAAAAAGAGGCCAAAGATGTCCCCTTGAGAAAGAATGGTAATGATGACATAGCTAGCCTTAAGGTGGCTGTGAAACCTCCAAATTCTTATCCATACCCTAAATATTAGTATCCATCTCTAAAAAGACTGCATGTGACGATGTTTTATACGTTCCTAAGAAATTAAATATTAATTTATCATTCCTTAAAATAATAAAGCAGATTCCCACCTATGCTAAGTTTCTTAAGGACTTGCTCACAGTGAAATGAAGGCTAAAGGTAAAGAAAAATGTGTTTTTAGAAAATAATATCAGTTCAGTATTTTTAACGACCTTCCACCCAAATATAAATATCTGGGTGCACCAACCATTTAGTGCATCATGGGGAAGAATCGAATTAAGAGAGATCTAATAGATTTAGGGGCAAGTGCTAACATTCTCCCCTACGCCATCTATAAGTAATTTGATTTGGTGTACCTTAAGCCCACAAAGATGACTCTCCAACTCGCAGATCATTCTGTGAAGATACCTCGGAGGATCATTGAGGACGTGATCATCTAAGTTGACACTTTCTACTTCTCGATAGATTTTCTCATTTGGGATAAAGAGGCCTCTGATTTCTCGAGTAATCATGTTCTTGTGATCATTGGCCACCAATTCTTAGCCACGTCTAATGCATTGATTAACACACAAAATGGGCAAAGGCAGCTCATATTTGGGAACATGACTCCCAAAATAAATATATTCAACATCACCAAACATGAGGATGTTGAGGGAGAATTGCGAGAGACGAATCTTATGAAAGACACAGTACACGAGCACGTTAAGAGTAATTACATGAGAGAGCCATTAGGGGTATGTCTTATTACATCAAGTGAGAAAGATAATTCTGACGTTGAGTGAGAGGTAAAGGAGGTGTGTTTAATCACACCCATTGACACAAAAATTGAGCATTTTGTATGAGAGTAAGAGAGAGTATTCGAAGATCGAGCAAGAAAGAGAGAGTCAGGATATATGAGCCTAAAGTACTTTGAGAAAGAATTTGGGCTGGTGGATGAGAATATCAATGTATACGTCCAATAATTATTGGACTCTTTTTGTCACTTAGAGGAGAATGACTGTAATTATCGAATAGAAAAATTCCTTGTTTGTGACCATCCACCCATGTCACTTGAGTTATCAGTTGAGATCGAGGAGAGGACTAGTGTTTCATCCGATTTAGATCCCAATCCAAGAAGTCTCGAGTGTAAGATGAATCTAAGTTCATCATGTTCTTCCAGTTTTCATCGAGATGTTCTCTCCATGTAGGGACAAGTATGTTGTAATTCCACTGGGCACCACGACAATCTCATCCACATGATATATCACGAGCCTCGAGGTGTCCCCCATACCTATGGGGATGATACCCACTTATTTCGATTATTGATTTAAAACGTGAGGAAGATGGAGACAAAGAGAGCATCGAACCCCATTCATATGATTGAATGAGTTTTAGGGTGAGAGATAGGTCGCCACACCCCCGATGCGTGTTGGATGATTTTTACTCTATACTAATTAGTAGAGTTAGTTTTAGGGTAGTTTAGAGGTTCCTAGAGGTCATGATTTAGGAAAGTTAAGAGCACCATCTTGGGTTTTCACGAACGAGAGAGCATACGCGCGTTACGGGAGTGAGGTTGAGGTGTCACGGGGTCCCGAGGTGTTTAGGGAGGTTTAAGATGCATTAGAGAGGAGAGCTATGGGGTGGAAACACTTGAGATATAAGAGATGTAGTGACAATAAATACCAACACAAATTATAGGTAAATGCAATCACCAGAAAAATAAAGAACAAGAATGACAATAAGAATAATCACACACAACACAAGATGTACGTTGTTTGGCAAATTTCCCACATCCATGGTGGTTCTCTCAGTTTCTATTTCTCTTTTCTCTAGAGGAGTATTTTCAGTTACATGCCCTTTGCCTTGGGCCAAGGGTACAATATATACATGAAAATTAGGAGAGTGGGGGTATTGGGTACCCACACGTTAACCCACTATCCTTTAAATATCTCCTTAGAGATTTTAGGAATAGACTGGGTCATCCCCCATTAACCCTCTTTCATTATCCATAGTTTGAGGCCTTAAAGTTTGGACCGAGCTCTCCCTATTTTTAATAAGGCTTAGTTCAGATACTCCTTTGGGCCTACAAAGAGGGAAGCGGTACCCATAATTTCCCCTAAAATTTTTGGGCCACGATCTGGTCTCAATAATTTTAAATAATAACTCTTATTGTGCCCAGATGGCATTGTTGTGAATTATGTGAGGTTCAGGAAGTGAAACATCTTCTTATTAGGGATTTAGGTGGTAAATCTTCTTCGGTTAGTGTGAACCATCATTAGAAGGGTTTAAATTATTGAGTTTGAACAGATCTTTGACATTGCTTAATAATATCCAATTATCGAAACTTTCTTTTCACTCTAGTGTCCCCTCTTGCTCCCAGGCTTTATCTTTCATCATCTTCAAGTCATTCTTAACTCTTCATATCTCTCTGTCTATGGCTTTGCATCATCTCAGGCTGAATCTTACTTCGTAAGTCTCCAAAATTCTCTTTCTTTCATTGTTGTTGTTTTTAGGGTTTATTTATGGCCACAATATGTAATAGGTCTGTGGAAAAATTTAGGGAGTTATATAAAATCCCCAACTGGGTGGACATTGAATGTGCCCCTGTTCCTCGCAATGTTCGAGACATTAAGGATGGGCATTGGATTCACGTCCTCCTGTTGTCTCAGAGGGGATCTAACTTTTCCCCCAAATTGCCTGTTTTTACACTTCTTTAGTTAGTTCTACATAGTCCCTACCCAATGTTCTCCAAATGTTTAGAAAATTTTCAACGGCGTACATAGGATCAATTAACTCTATGGCACTATTTTAGGTTTCACTGAAATCAGCTATTGTTATACCTTTTCTCGAATGAGCTTGGGTCTCCTTTAGCTGAAAGCTAGGAGTTCAGATAGGGTTTTGGTAGTCAATCTACCTAATTCCCATAAGGATTATTCGCACAAAGGCTTCATTGCAAGGAACTAGAAGTTCCCTCCCCAGACCGAGGGGACTAGGCACAGGGGACCTACGATTCCCTTATTCGGGGAGGAGTACATAAGTAGATATTTTTCTTGTATTGATTTTTAATTTCCTATTAGTGTGTTCTTTCTCTTATGTCTTCTTTTTCCTTTTTCAGCGAAGGCGAAGAACTTGGAACATGCTTCCCGCGAAATCCGAGTTGATGAGCTGATAAAAGCTTGGAAGATAAGGGAACTTTTGGTTTATGGCGAGCATTCGAGGTCAGTTCCTTTCCGTTTAGAGTATAAAAACATAGGATCTAGCTTCATTGTATGTCCTGTTAATAGCATTCCTTACCTCAATATCACAGAAAAGTTCGCTACTGAGCCAATTCAGTTGGACGAAGAGGAGAGTAGCTCTGGTGAAGGTAGTGTTGGAGATGATAAGGGTGAAGCTGAGTGTAATTATAGTGAGGAGAGCTTGAGTGTTGAGGGATATTCTTGTTCGGAGGAGATTTCAGAGAGTTCCAGTATGGAGACTATGGATCCCCTAGGAAGAATTTAATCTAGGATGATGATGTGGATAATATTTCTCTGGCTCGCAGGCTGAAGAAGCAGAAGTCTGAGAGTGGGGACTCTGCCACTGGCTCCCAAACTGTGGATCATGAAAGGGAGAGGAAGAAGAAGGAGGAGGCATTGATAAGGGGGATACAGAGGAAGAAAGAGGAAGAGTGGAAGAAGGTTTATATGGAGAAGAAGGAGAGAGAAGAAGAGATAAGGAGAGAAGAAGCGAGGAAAAAAAGGATATTCCTTGGTTCCCGTGTGTGCCTTGGATGAGGGGGCTTCCATCGCTCTTGCTCCTCAACTAGCTCCAGCAGTGCTCGAGAGAGCGGTATTGCTAGAAGAATGCTAGAGGTCATCAAGCATGGGAACCGACAAGTTAGCCCTAAAATTGAGTTAGATCCTAGACTTGGTAAGTCTACTTTTACTTCTTTACTCTGCAATTTTATTTTCCGTACCTTCTCTACTAACGCTTTCTTACTTCTCTGCAGTTTGTGTCTGATTTCACCATCCTCTATTGCATCCATAACGAGATGGAGAGGAAAAATTTTGAGCTAGAGGAGAGCCTAAAACCTGCTTGTGCTGCTTAGAAATCTTCTGATCTTGCCTTGGTTGAAGATAACAAAGAGAAAGAGGCATCGTCTAAAGAGATGGATGGGATGAGATGGTCTTATGACATAGTTTGTACGAGGAAGCTGTCGGTGGTTGAGGAGAATAAAGAGCTTGCCAAGAAGATGAAAAAGCAAGAATATGAGGCCTCCATAATCAAGGGGAGCTCTTACAATGCTGGGTGGCTCGTGGCATATGAGGATGATGAGACTCAAATCGCCTACATCATCCGGTCCAATTTCAAAAAAGGTTAGGACAGGGCTTTGCTTGCTGTAGAGGTGGATGTTGATTCCCCTCTCTTTGACGACAAGAACCTTGTTTGAATCCTATTGTAGAGGGTGTGCCTCCTCCTGTTACCAATTAAAGTGTTTTAGCTGTTCTAAATACTTATGCTGATGCTCCCATTGATTAGGGAATGGTGGTTGTTCCATCTGAGGGAGGTGCAAATGAGGCTACTGCAGATAAGGGGAAGAAGCCAGCATCCTCAGAGCAGACTGAGGTTTCCAACTAGTATTTTTAGGGGGGCCTTGTATTTTTTATATTTCTGTTGTTCTCTCTTTTTCTTGTTGATGTAGTTTTACGTGAACTATTTTGGTTTTAATGAAATGAAGTTATGTTCCTTTTCATATAATGATCTAGTTATTATCGATGCTTGTATGATTTGTAGCTTATCGATCTTGATGAGTATATCCCGGAAACTTCTCACTTAGGCTAAATGCTTCGTACTAATGTGAGCTACCAAGTTCATCGTGCCTTTATGAAATTTGCATATCTCTCAGATCAAGGAACCAGGATTATAAGAACTAGTCCGAGTTGGTCACAAAGTTAAAAGATAGGCTTGAGGAGATGAGTGAGACTGGTGCCTTTTTTCAATAAGAGGTCAATGCTATTAAAGAGAATCTCCTATAAGCGTTTGAAATCAACTTAGCTGGATAGATTCCGCAATAAGAAAATGATACATTGAAGCGCGAGCTCACTCGCTTGAGGAAGAATGCACCGAGCATAGTTTTGTTGCTTATCCAAGGTTCTTCATCATCAATTACACGGCGAGATGGAACCTTCCCAATAGTTCTTATCATGTGAGGGAGAATGCACCGAGCACAGTCCCATTGCTTACCTAACATTCTTCATCATCGGTGATATAAAGAGCTGGAAACCTCAGAAGTTCTCAGAGGGAGATTATCGAGCTGAAAGGGGATATCACTTGAGCGTATGTGATTGCGGTCGGGCTTCAGCGAGATGTTGCTAGGTTGAGACAGTTGTTCAAAAATGGTCCTCGACAGGCGTGGGCGAATGGTTACGACTAGGATTGGAGTGATGCTCCAACAAAGTTGAAGGAGGTCGAGGAGTTAGCTTTTGTAAGAGGGTGGGTGAGTGCCCTCAAGGAGTTCAAGTTCCCAGGAACTCTGTTTTGTGGTATAGGCATGAAATCTCTCCCTCAACTTTGATGTCGAACCCATTCAGAAGGGATGGTCTCTAGATTCCTATAGATGTGATCTCAAGAACGCTCCTGGAGATGAGTTTAGATGAAGTCGAGGAGAAATTTGCTCCTCACCCAGACGATAGTTGAAGAGCGCGAGTAGCTGACCACCTCGCTCAGCGACCTGGTCTTCATTAGGATTTGAATCACTTAGCATATGTGACTCTTTGTACATGTAATGATGTAATAAAATATTCATGTTTTGGATGATTTGTCAACTAAACATGTATTGTGTTATTTTTGACTTTATTAATCTCTTGTTCAACTATCTTGGGCTCTTCCGGCCGACTAGATATGACTTAGGTAGAGTTGGTTATCGAGTGAGTATCCCCCAGTCCATTATTCTTTAAGCATACCATTCCGCCTTACTTTACCTCTTAGGTCGTTTCGTCACACTGCCTTAGGCCTAAGTGAGGCAATGGCGAGGATACACCTGGTATCGAATATTCTATCCGAGCAAGATTTTTAGGTCATATAATGTTGATGACCAACTTGGGTTGGCTGTGTTGCCTAAGGGTCTGTAGTAGGGCTTCATGTATTGCTAGGTGAAATCTAGGAGGTCATTCGTGTTAATTAAAAATGCCCGAGGAGGTTCATTACATATCGATCCAGTTATTTTAACCAATAAGTTGCTTGTGATATTTAGTTTTGCATGTTAAAAGGGGAGCCTGTGGCTTGGAAAGGGTGCATATACTAAAATGTAGTTGAGAAAACCAATACTTCATAAAATGCAAATTCCAAACAAATATTATTAATCGGAGAAGAATTGAAAATTCAACATTAAGTTCGCAAAAATAAAAAGTAAATTTATAAATATAATTTCTTCAAGTTGACTGCATTCCAAGCTCTTGGTATCTCCCTGCCCTCTAGTTTTTATAAGTGGTAGGCTCCTTGTAGGTCGTCTTTTATCACCTTGAATGGTCCCTCCCAGTTTGGTCCTAGCTTGCCATCTGATGGCTTCACAGTGCTGCCAAGAACTTTCATCAGGACGTAGTCCCCGACCTGGAATGTTCTTGGATTGACTTTTCTATTATAGTTCTTTGATAACTGTTGTTAGTAGGCTGCTAGTTTTACTAGAGATAATTCCCTTCGTTTGTTGGCTAAGTCAAGTTCAGTGAGTAATCCTGCATCGTTCTGGCCTTGGTCGATCAGAGTGGACCTCATGGTAGAGAGGCCAGCTTCTAAAGGGATAATTGCCTCCATCCCATACGTAAGTTTGAATGGTGTCTCTCTAGTTGCTCGCCTTGGGTTGGTGCAGTAAGACCATAGGATATGGGTTAGTTTATTTACCCATGCTCCGTTAGATTTCTCTAAAAGCTTTTTTAATCCATCGATCACCATTTTGTTGGAAGCCTCAGCCTGTTCGTTGCTCTGAGGGTATGCCACAGAGTTGAAATAATGCCTGATCCCATGGTCACTGCCGAAACCTTGGAAGATGCCACTCTCGAACTGGGTTTCGTTGTCAGTGATTATAGTCCTGGGGATCCCAAAGCGAGTGACGATGTTTCTCCATATGAATCTTATCATGTCTGCGTTTCTAATGTTTGCTAGTGGCTCTGCCTCTATCCACTTAGTGAAGTAGTCTGTTACGACCAACAGATATTTGCAATTATCGACTGTAGTTGGTAGAGGTCCCACGATGTCCATACCGCATTGGGCGAAAGGCCATGGGCTAGTAAGTGACTTTAGGTCGCTGGCTAGCAGGTGAACCATTGTGCATGAAGTTGGCATTTTTCGCACTTTCAAGCGTAGATTCCAGCGTCTTTCTTCATGTACGGCCACCACTACCCTTCTTTCATTACTCGAAAGGCTGGAGACCTGCCCCCAATATGACTCCCACAGATTCCCTTATGGAGTTAATGCAGGACTCGCTCGACTTCCTTTGGATGAACGCACTGGAGGTTAGGGCCAGTGAAAGATCTCTTGTATATCTTGCCCTTAGGAGATAAGTGAAAGCGAGAAACTTTGACTCTTATCTAATGAGCGATCTTCTTATTTGTTGGCAGTAAAACATTTTTCAAATAATCTATTACGGGGTCCATCCAACTGGGGGCTGTCTTGATCTGGAGAATGTACTATATATTCGGTTGTTCATTGATCTGGTTGACACTTAGCTGGGCAAGGAAATCAATCTATATTATCCTTTTCAAGTCGGAGTTGATTGCTGAGCTTAAGGGTGCTAGGGCATCAACATGGTTGTTCTTTCCCCTGGGAAACTACTAGATGTTGATGTGCTCAAAGTTGGCCATTAATCCTTTCAAAGTGGCAAGATAGGCTACCATCCACTCATCTCTTACGTTGAAATCACCACTTATCTATTTAGAGACAAACTACGAGTCGCTAAAAACTTGGAGTTATTGTTCTCCGAAAACTTGGAGTCATTGTGCTTCAAAAACTTGGAAGGTATCAATGTTTCGCATCCAAAAGAGTATTGCTCATGTAATAGACTGGGTACTAGATCCCATTTTTCTCGGATACCAGTGCAGAACTCACAGCATGACTAAATACTGCACGGTAAAGGTATAGAGAATCATTCTATTGAGGGATTAAGAGCAAAGGCGATCTACAGAGGTAAGATTTGATCCCTTCCAACGACCTTGAGCAATCCTCATTCCACTCTATATCCTTGATTTTCTTCAATAACTGGAAGAGCGGTTGGCATCTTTCAAATGACTTTGAGATGAACCGATTCAGGGTGGCAAGCATTACCATGATCTTTTATACATCTCTTATAATTCGAGGTGGCTTCATCCTATTGATAGCATCAATCTGGTCTGGGTTGGCTTTAATACCTCTCTTGTTGACCAAGTACCCAAGGAATTTTCCTGACTGGACATCGAAGGAACACTTAATCATGTTAAGCTTCATTCGGTACTTCCTAAGGATTTCAAATGTCTTTGATAGGAATGAGAGGTGGTCATATTTGAGATTTCTCTTGACGAGCATGTCATATATGTAGACCTACATAGTGCTTCCTATTTGGTATTTGAGCATCTTGATAACCAACCGCTAATAAGTTGCTCCTGCATTTTTTAGCCGAAAAGGCATAACCTTATAGCAATATAACCCAACTGTGGTTATAAATCCTGTTTTGTCTTGATCTAACTCGTGTAGAGGGATCTGGTGATATCTGGAGTATGTATCCAGGAAGCTCATCCTCTCATGTGCTGTCGTGGCATCCACCAGCTGATCAATCTTTGGGAGGGGGAATTTATCTTTAGGGTATTCTTTGTTAAGATTAGTGAAGTTGATACAGACTCTCCACTTTATGTTACTATTGGAGACAACCATTGGGTTGGATAGCCACTTAGGGAATCGGACTTCCCATAAGGATCTTCCATCCAATAGGTTTTCAACTTCATTATTCACTGCCTTAGCTTTCTCCGGAGCAGTTTGTCGAGCTTTCTGTGCTATTGGTTTGAAATTTGGATCGACATGAAATAAATGACAAGTAATGTTAGGATCAATCTCGGGCAGCTCACAAATCTCCCATGCAAAGACATCTCAATGACTCCGAAGTATGGTGACCAACTCTTTTTTTTTTGCGGTTTGTGAGTGACGTTCCAATCAAGAACTTTCTTTCATTCGAGATGCTACTAGCTGTGACTTCCTCCAGGTCCTCGACGAATCTTTCAGAGGGGACGATCCTAGTCTCCTCCACTCCTGGTCTGCCATATTATAGTTGCTATTTGGAGGGCATTAGGTTCTCATGTTCCTCATTCATACTTCTAACTTCTTCAACCATCTTCACTGGTTTGGGATGAATGGACGCTATAAATCACTTTCTTACCATCGCTCGATCTCCATGGATCTCCACCACTCCTCGTTCAGTCACACATTTGAGTTTATGATGGTAGGTAGATGGGACAACCTTCATCGCGTGTAGCCATCCTCTGCCGAGGATAGCTTGGTAGGGTGAATCAATATCGATCATGAGAAATTCGATCATTTTTTAGATGTTTCCTGCCCTTTCTAGTAGGACGATCTTTCCCAAGGTGATGGTTATCTTTCCAGTGAAGCCAACTAAAGGAACAATGTCTTTCTTTAGGTTGGAGACACTTAATTTCAACTTTTTGAACAGGTGGAGATACATTACTTCAGATGAGCTACCTTGGTCGATGTGCAATCTATCGATGTTGTAGTTAGTTATCCTGAGTGTGATGATTAGTTCATTATGATGTGGGGTTCTCACTCCCACCAGGTCCTCATCTGTGAAAATAATATGCCTGTTGTAGTCGACATCTTCTGTTCACCGATGCTTCCCATCTTTTTTTTTGGCTAGATCGATCCGAAAATATTGCATTACTGCTGTAAGATTTTTTACTTCCATTTGAGTAATATTTCCTTGAATATGTTTGAGGTCGAACGCCCCATGAATTATTGTAAACTCATGGCTGATGTCTTCCTCGACCACATTATCGGGCCTTTGATCTCCATTGGCAGCTACCTTCTCGGCCTTTTTTTCCACGAATTCACTCAAGTGTCTAGCTTGAGCTAACTCTTCAAGGTGGTATTTTAGGGCTTTGCAGTTCTCAGTTTTGTTCCCTCCCTCCTTGTGAAAAGCACATCTCAGTGTGTTATTCTGCTTGGAAGGGTCTCCACCCATGTTCTTGGGCCACTTGGTGAACAGTTCATCCTTGATCTTTGCTAGAATCTTATAAATCCGTTCTCTAAAAACTTTATTTACTTCTTGAAATTCCTTTAAGGCATAACTCTTGTTCCCATTCCTGGGGCCATTTTTACCCCATTCTTACTCCCTTTCTTTTAACCCTCATTCCTATCGCTCCCCTTGCTGACAACTTTGGCACGACCATTTTCTCCTGCACTGACATGGGTCACGTCTTTAATTTTGGCATATTTTTCAATACGAGCAATCAAGTCGTCGATGATTGTGGCCTCCTTTTAGTGAGGGAATAGTGCAAGAGGCAGGAGTTGGGTAAGACAATATTAAAGGATGTAATGGCGACCTGCTTCGAGCAGTCCTCGACCTCGTTGAACATTTCCCAGTGCCTCTTTGCGTAGTCTCTAAGGTTTTTCTGAGGCTTTTTCTTAATTGTCAACAAAGAATCCATACACTTTCGACGGGAGATGCAAGTAATAAAGCGAGCTATGAAGAGCTCTTCAAGGGACTCAAAGTTCCTAATGGATCTATGGGGGAGTTTTTCGAACCACTTTTGGGCCATGTCGTGTAAGCTCAACAGGAAAATCCAGCACATCAACGCGTCCTTGTGGTTCCAAAGGGTCATATACTACCTTTTCTATCTGACATGGTCGACGGGGTCAGTCTTTCCATCGTAGATTTTAAACCTGATCATTGCGAACTTCTTGGGGGCCTCCTCTTATTTTATTGCCCTTGAAAAAAATGACTTCATCTGGGTCCTCAGAGCTTGCCCAGCTAGCTCTCTTATCGATCTGGCACCCCGATGTGCTGGGTGTTGGTCCATATCTCTCTAGAATAAGTTTCATATATCGTCGTTCCTTTGGCCTGGACTTATGTAACGGTGAGTTGGTTGTTGTTTCTTGGACCATTCGTCACCTGACCTATGTCCCTCAACTTTTTGAGACCCACGCCTTGGGTTCCCTCCTCGGTTGCGAGATCTACTCGCCTGAGGGCTAAGTGTCCGATAATGGCATTAACTCGTGTTACAATGGAGTTCTCTCTCCATTTGCCTCTTAAGGCGAGCATTTTCATCTTCCTACTTGTGAGTAGCCTCCTCCTGCTCTTAGAGCCTGGACTCATAGGCATCGATCAATCTGGAAACTTGTGTATACCTAATTGGCCCCTGTCTCTCTTCCGAGGCTTTCCGTTCCGGGTGAAGCCTTCAGTTTGAGTGTCGAAATTTAGATCTAACTCTATGAGGGATAGGTTGCTCTTGAATATCCCCCATTTGAGGGGCATTGCTTCTATGATCGGACATCCTAGGTTCTTGCTGATGAAATCTTTTTTAAAGGGAGAACAACCACTTCCCACAGACGGCGCCAATTGTGGTAACAAGAAATCTGAACACAAATTATAGGTAAATGAAATCATCAGAAAAATAAAGAACAAAAATGAAAATAAGAATAATCACACACAACATAAGATGTACGTGGTTCGGTAAATTGCCTACGTCCATGGTGGTGCTCTCAGTTTTTATTTCTCTTTTCTCCAGAGGAGTATTTTCAGTTACATGCCCTTTGCCCCGGGACAGAAGTACAATATATACATGAAAATTAGGAGAGTGGGGGTATTGGGTACCCACACGTTAACCCACTATCCCTAAAATATCTCCTGAGAGATTTTAGTAGTAGACTGGGTCATCCTTATTAACCCTCTCTCGTTATCCACAGTTTGAGGCTTTCAAGTTTGGGCCGGGTGCTCCCTATTTTTAATAGGGCTTAGTCTGGCTACTCCTTTGGGCCTGCATAGAGGGAAGTGGTACCCACAAGAGACATGAAGAAAAAGAATTTTGAGGCGGAGCATATTGGTCGAACCGCAGGCCGAGACGGTTCTCCAGTGAACTGGTGCTCCTGCAACTACCGAACCGATTTTGATGAACTGCTTTATATTCTTCCCCACTTTTATTTTTTCCACCAAATTCATTCACCTCTTTTTTCCCTTCCCTCGCATTATTTTTTATAGGTTTCCTTTTGTAGTTCTTGGTCATTTTCATAAATTATCTTGTCAGAACTATGTAATTACTATCTCCTTTCTTCTTGTACTTGTGTGGTGCTTTTAATGAAATTTTTGCATTTTAAATATTTGCTCATTTTATTTTCGCATTTATTCATTTTCATCTTTAGATTTCAGTCCTTTTGATTGAGGACAATGCAAAAGTCTAAGTTGGGGGGGGGGGGGGGGGTGATGAGTGCGTCTCTCAAACTTCACAAATTTTAAAGTACAAAAAAAAATGAAAAAAGTAAAAAAGCCCTTGAAACTAGACAATTTTTAAAAAAATTAAAAATTAAAAATTTTCGGGAAAAAAGATTAAAAATATTTTTCTTCAAAATAAATAAAAATTATAATTTAAAATTTTCAAAAGTATTACTACATTTTTTGTTTGAAGTCTCAATTTTTAAAAACTAATTGCATAAAGCCGAAATTGACCAAAAGAGGAAATTAAGTAAAAATTGACGACTTTATGAATAAGTGTGGAGATAATTAACCCGGTGAGATTTCGAGCTTGTCACTTTTAGCAAGTAATTAAATCAATTCGAGTTAATGGTCAACTCAAATTTCAATTTAGCATTAAATAAGTCATTGAAGATCTCTAATTTCTTGTTTTGATTGGTTATGAGAAACGAGTGAGATATCGTCTTGAAAACACACTAAAAATATCTCTAAATTAAATGTAATCTCGAGATGCATATGCTAAAATAATTAGTAATTCGGATAAATCAAGTTAGTCCATCGTTTTGTAACCCAAAAATATTATCCACAAAATGTAATAAAAATTACCATTTTGCTAGCCATTTTGTGCCTAATAAAAATTTTCATTCGTTTCATAACCCCAAAAACACATTTAGACCAGAGTTTTGAAAATAAAAATTCATCAATCAAGTCCAAATGGTACAATAAAAGGGGCAAAAAAATTAGTGAAATACTCAAAAAAACAGAAAAAAATTGAAAAATAAGATAAAAGAGATAAAATAAGAAATGCCCAAAAAGTGCCAACGGACATCATAAATAAAGAAAATTTCCAACTCTAAATTCTCCGACCATTCCCAATGTACCTAACACACTTTATAACTCGAGAAAGTCCTACTTGAGTCCGAATAATGAAATTAATTACCACGTGGAGAGCCAAGATACGAAAAGATAGTAAGAGAGATTAATTGGTGCAAATAAGAGGCGATGTTTCTCATTTTCCAACAATCGTACTCCGATGATGAGATCTATTCACCCCAAATATTCTGTCGTTCTAATTGTGTGTGTGAATTCGTGTTCTACTGTATTTACTCTTGATATCATGCACAATGAGAGAAAATTTCCACATTTCAAGTGCTTTGTTTGTGAGAGCATCCCGCGAGAAATTGAATCAAAGCGAATTTTCAAAAAGTAACGTAATGACTAATCGGTGGAAGTTAGCAGTTTGATTTTCAGCTTCACACATACACACACTATGAATTGAGATTCCCGAATAAAAATTTAACATGACTATTTTTAACAATTTTATATTGAACGGTTTTTAGTTATTTTATATTTGTTCTTTGAGTCGAAAAATTAATTTTGTGGGTAAATTCACTATGAACCTTCACGAGACACCACTCGTCTTACAAGGGTAGCTGAGGGGTTTAATGGCTTGTTTCATACGCTAAATGTAATCTCTTATCCGAGAAATAGTTATAATATCCCAATATAGTTTTTGAAAGTTTCTTCGACTTACACGCTTATTCTTTTACATTGGTCGGGACGCGTAACGTTCTAAGTTAGGGGGATCTGATTAGGCATAAATATTTCATATTTATCCCCTCAATTTTGTTTCTTTTATGGTCTCGTGCAATGTAAATAGACTATATTGATCTTGTATTCATGATACTAATAATGTCTAGCAAGTATTTCTTGTTTTGTGTATTTCTCATTTGTTTTACAGGTATTTCATGCAAGTGAATACGAGAGAGAAACCAAAATAGTGAAAGAAACAAAGGAAAAGGAAGTTAAACGGCATTTTGTAATGTTGTAGCCATAGTCCGGAGGGAGAACTAAATCGAATGTTAAAGAGCTTGAAGTCCCAATAACAATGGAAGAAATGACACCCTAATCCGAGCTACGGTGTAAAAGTTATGCGTGTTCAAAATCGAGAAGGGAATCCGGGGGAAAAAGAGAATCCGGGGGAAAAAGAGAAAATATAGAAAAGTTGATTTGCAAAACGGTTCAGATTCCAAGGGAATCGATTCGGTTGACCTGAGAACGAATTTTATATTGTTTTGAAATTTTATCTAAAGCTATATGGGTTTAGTACTCTTTCAAAACCGACTTTTATGAGTTGTAACTTAACATTACATTATTTTAACCTAGTTTTAGAGGGAGAAAAGAAGGCAAGAATATAAGACGTTTATTTTTTGCATCAAGTTTATGATTTGTGGATATTTTTCAAGAAATATTCAATCTAGTTTGTCTTCTTCTCCTTTGATCTTTGATATTAGTTATTTTTATGATATTCTTGCATCTTTTACAATTTAGAATTCACTCTTGTACGCTTAGCTACACCTTAATGATGAATAGATTCACATGCAACGTAGAAATCATTTTTTCAATTAGTAACACTATGTTTGGCTAGATTTCCATGGGTAGGGATGCATGAACCCAATCCTACATGTTTCACATGGATATAAAACATGTTCTTGAATTAAAAAAAATAATTAAAAATGTGGTATTTTGTTAATATAACCGTTCTAGGACTTTTAACTCCATTTTCCCTACGTAAACGGAGTGTTTGAGAATGCGACGCGCGTATTGACAATTTTGTCACACACTTTATTTTTTATTCTTGATTATGTATTGTGAGGCTTAATTCCTTTATATACATAATTATTGAAGAAAATAAAGTCTTCTTTTCGATTAAATGTTTAATTCTTGACTAGTTTTGTATCCGGTGAAATTACTGGGGGTTAGGGGATTGTATTCTAACCTTGTCTTTCTTTTATATTAATTTATCTGGCAATTGTTAGTCTTCGATACATAGTTAACTTAGATAGGATTTAATTTATTTCGTTAGATGTTGTATAAAGATTTCAACAATAATCATCTTTTTTCTTTTGTGATTCACTCATTAGGGTTAGTCATCTTACTGAGTAGTCGTCACGGGCAATTGTCTTAGTTCCTCTATTCGACACCCGATTTATCGAATTATTACTTGAGTGGCCGACTTACACTTGAGCAGTAATTACATGCATTAAGGACACTTTTAGAGTCGTGTCATTAGGATCTTATACTAATTGTTATCCTATAAATATACCTAGGGGTGAATAGGTTATTATATAGCTTTTCAAACCTCTCTCTTAAATGATTAATGAAATATTATGATTCAATTAGTAATGAAACAACTTATTAAATAATAAATAATAAATCTAGATAGTTAACATCAACATTAATGAGAGAGTTAAGAGAGACTTTGAAAACCGAGATTTAATGTGGTTCTGCCTTGCCTATTTCCATGCTCGAGACGGTACTGGACAAGCTACACTATCTCCAATTCACTAAGGTAGAACCAAAAACCTCACAAGTATTTATCACATCTTGTAACCACAACTAAAATGACACTAAATTATTCCTTGTTAAAGTGATATCCACGAAAGGGCCCAAGATCTAATCCCATCTTAACACCCCCCACCTACGTCACTATTAGTCATGAAGATACAATAAAGTTAAACTATAGTAAAAATAATAAGTATCATAACCAAAGTGTAAAAGAGAGTTTGGTTAAATAAGGAACAATGGTGCAATGGATTTTTTACTTTCACTCTCTTAAAATTAATTTTTTAAACAATCATAAGCACAATATTTTGAGGGTTTGACTTTTGGTTCTTTATCAGAAGTGGGTAAAGGATTGGGAACTTTGCTAAAGGCGTTTTGGATTGAAACTTTAGCATAAGTGGGTTCTCTAAATGCTTTTTCTTTAATGGATTTTTTGGAACAAAAACTACCAACTAGATTTTGGGAGTTGATTTCTTCTCTATAAATTCAAGGATGGAAGGAGACAATATTGCTAATGGAACTTTCAATCTTTGGATGTTTTTATACTAGCTTGTGTATTTTGGAAGTGAGGCTAAGGATTCCTTTTATATGCATTCGAAAAATCTAGTCGTTAGGGGGTAGTTTGGGAATATAAGGAACCTTTAGGTTTTTAAAATTAAAAATAGAGTTGTTGAAAATCATTGTCCAAACTACCCTTGGGGTTATTTCTACCCATATAGAGTCGACTCTATATAACGCTTTGAAAAAATTTCATTTTATTTTTGGCCCAATTGAAAAATCATATTGCAATGGCCTAAAAGAGCAAAGTGTAGAGTTGATTCTACCCTAACATTGAGTCAACTCTACCCTCTTATGGAATAGACTCCGTGTAGAGTAAGAAATTCGGTTGTTACGTTTAAAAGAATTTAATTATATAAAATAATTAATCAATTTGGATTTTGGGTTTTAATTGGATTTTTAGAAATTTATGGGAGAACTTTAAATAACGATTTTGAGTGAAAACTAATTTTTTTTTATAATTGTTTAAGTGAAAAATAAAATTGTTCTACGTAAATTTGAATTTGATTTGGAGTTAATTTTAATTTGGTGTTTATTTGATAAAAGAATGAAATTTTCAAATGCCTAATTACAATTTTAATAAATAAGGATTTTTAAATTATTATTTGCAAACTAAGTAAACTAATTATTTACATGGATGAGGTTGATAGCGTAAGTGAAGCATACTTTATAGGAATCTACATTGCTAGGAGAGAGATCTAGTTGAAGGAATTAGGAATTAGTATAAGAACCAAAATGAAACCCTACTACCGCCTAAACCCACAATCCAACTTACAAACCTCAACAAAATTTTACATAAAATATTTTCTTTCAATTTACAAATTATTTGATTTCATCCTAACCAAAAATATTACATTTTAAATTTAGTTTTGGGAAAACATACGCCTAATTAAAAAACAAAACACTTCGGGGGTCATTTTGGAAGAGCAATTCAACTATTTCTCAAGGGGTTCTTTTCTATATCATTGGGATCTTCTTTCCAAGAATTAAAGATTTGTTGTAGAACACTATTACAAGGGTTTTGGAAGAATTTATTTTATCTTTATTATGGGGAATTGTATTCATCATTCAAGGAAATATAATTTTACTCTATCCTCTTAATATATAAATAATGTTTACTACCTAAATATGGTTTTATAAATTATAAAAATTATGTAGAAATAATTAAAGTTATTTGAAGTATCGAAAAATGATGATTCTTGCAAATAAATGAACGAATCCAATTCTTAGAATTATATATTTTGTTTAAATTAGTTTAACTTAACTGGGTTACAGAATTATATGTTCATATTAAATATTCCTACTTAAATATAATCATATGGTAGACTACTCCTTTACATGTATTTAGACATTTCCCTTCAAATCTTTCTGTATAAATTGGGAATGAAATGATATGTTAAAATCTCAAAGCTTAATATGGGAAATTGGGATTTTTAAGTAAGGATGGACTTTAATAATTATCCTAGACCATATTTGGAGCATATTGGTGCATAAAACTTCATTTTAGGAAGAAAATGACGATTCGGAATTTTGGGCTTATGACAGAGGGTATAGGTTAAAGACATGCATGTTTCTAGGAAATTCTAGTGTCATGCACTGCGCAAACGCTATGGTTTTATACCGTGCGTACGACTATCGTGCGAAAGGTGGCATGTGCACATCTAAGATTTTGTACCGTGTGCATGGATCCCTTTGAGTTTGTAATTTAGTTAAATTTTAACGACATGCATGATAATTTTAGAAGTGCACCTTTACTCAGTAAGTTATGAATATATTGGAAATGTTGGGGTTTAAAACATAGTAATTGAAAAGACTTAACTCAAATGATTTGACACCATTAAGGGTTAGGTATAATTATTCGTCTAATAACTGTAGAGAATATTATTTATACTCATAATTGAGAGTTATATTAATCAAGTGCATAGTTATTATCTTATTGCGGTGGGCCTAACCAGCCGCATTATTATAGTTCCTCCATGGTACCAGACTTATCTTTCTTTATGAAGTACTAGGTTGTTACGTTCAATCACTGTTGATTTTGATCACGTAGGTGTTGGAGCTACCATTAGTTTTATCCTTCATTTATTTTTCTTTATGTCGAGAGATTCCAGGTTTATCTTAGCATTGAACTCATTCTAGTTTGGAAACAGTATTACGTTTAGGAGTTTGGAATGCAATAATTTTTTTAGGTAGTACTCTTATTACTTAGTGGTGGTGATTGATTATCCATGTTATCATTTGAGGTTTTAACATATCATTATTCTTTTCGATTATCATCATTCATTGATTCCTACTTCATGCGAAGGATTGTATTTACATTATTTTTACAAACTGTAATAATTAATAAATAGACTATCAACCTAATTATTAAAAATTATGGGGTGTCACCGTTAGTATAGGAGCACGATCCTATGAAGCGTTGGTTTCATAGATCCATTCTAGTTTTCCGCATAACCTTCTTTGATGCATTATTATCTTTGTACTCTTTTCATAAGATGCATAATATTTTTAAGCATTTTGTGTCATATTTCATATTTCATGGAAAAGGAAGACTTGTTCCTTTACACGAGCTGCACAACTAGAGCCCGCAACACCAGTGCCACCTGCACCATCCTTTGCACCACTTCTATATATGTCAGCCGTCCCATCTCCCTATATTTAGGGATAGTTTATTTTTAGATCTAAGTAGTTTTTCAAGTTCATCTCCTAGGAAGTACATGTAGGATTGGCCACATGTAAACATGAGAGAGCCATTAATGCACCGTAACTAGTGATACGGGCTCTCACAACATACTAGGAGAATATTCATAGCGTATTCATGAAGAATTGTCTGCCCACATTTTTAGGGTCAACAGATCATCTGGTAGCTATTCATTGGCGTGAATATATCAAGATCCTTCTATGGATCTTATCTTGTACGGATGTTCGGAAGAAGATTCTAGACACTTTTTGACTGACCGATGATGCTCTTTAGTGGTGGGAGATTATGACTACTCCTGAACAGAGGGATCATATGGATTAGGCTTTATTAGTAGATAAGTTCATTGACAATTACTTCCCTAAGTCCATTCACAAACAAAAAATAATGGAATTTTCGTCACTTCAACATGAAACTTGTACGGTTGCCAAGTAAGAGAAAGAATTCAATAATTTATCATTGATTGCTCTGGAGGAAGTGAATACAAAGAACAAGAAAATTGGTTATTTTGTACAGGGTCTCATATACCCAATTCATTGTATTATGGTGGTGAAACCCCGCTTATGCCACATACACTCAGATAGTTGGTCCAATACTCACCCTTTGTAGGGATTGATGTGAGCATAAGAAGACGTTGGATAAAGGGGCTAGGCAAATGGGCCTAAGAATGAGGTGGGATCCAGTAGGGACCATAAGGGAGCTAGGGGAAAGCAAGGCCAAGAACCATGGAAGAAGTTTCAACCTAATCATAAGAGGCCCCACCAGGGTAGGTAAGGTCAGCAACAACAGGGGAGGAAGGGTGATACTTCCATAGGGAAATCTTCACAAGTCTATTTCACATGTAAAGGATTTGGTCGTTAGAATAAAATTTTCCATAGTGAGGCCAAGCCAGGTCAGTAGAGTCAGTATGGATGGGTATAGCAGGTCCAGTTTTCTTAGGGCCAACAAAAACATAGCTAGCTAGGCCAGTGGAAACAGGGCTTTAGGCCCAATCATCAGCAGCAATAGAGGCAAAAGAAGATGCCATTTATTCTAACTCCTAGGCACAAGTACCAATAACTCTTCCTGTACTACCCATATCACCTCAGCCCCGGCTATAGTGTAGTAGGGTATATCAGGTAGGACCTAAAGATGATCAGGCATATTTTTTGGTAGTCGATGGTATGTTCTCTGTTCATTGAACTCTATCCATAGTTTTATATTATATGTGTGCCACACTCTCTTTTGTTTCATGACATTTCGTGATTTTATTAGGGGTGGTTCTGACTCCCTGCACTAGAAGATTATTTATAGCTACTCCATTACAAAAATTCATTGTTATTACCAAGACTTGTGATAGGGTAGGCATTGATATTAATCGACTATAATTTGTAGCAAATTTATTGGTTTTAGATACCCATGCATACAATGTGATTTTCGTGATGGATTGGTTGTGAATGTACTAGGATCAGATTGAATGTGCAAGTCAAGTGATTGTATTTGTTGTACGGGGACAATATTTGTATTTGGTGATTATGCCTAGATGTGACGGTGGAGTTACTACCCACTTGTATTTTATTAACGAGGAGACTTTGGAGGAGACCAAAGCATCCCTATATATGATTACCTTAGTTCAAAAGTTATCCAACGTATTCGATGAGATTACAGGCTTACCACCAAGTAAGGGGATTTATTTTTTCATAGATTTAGCACCAGGCACTTAGTCGGTAACTAGAGCATCGTATGGTACGGATCCTACGGATATGAAAGATCTCAAAGACCAGATTCAACAATTGTTATAGCAGGGGATTATCCATCTTAACACTTCACCTTGGGTGTGCCAGTGTTATTTGTAAAGAATAAAGAACTATCGTTGAGATTGTGCATCAACTACTGTGAGTTGAATAAGATGACTATCAAGAACGAGTATCCACTGTTGAATATTTATGGATTTTTTTTTCAATTATAGGGAGATTATTTCTTTTTCAACATTGATTTGCAATTTGGTTATCACTAGTTGAGGGTGAAAGAGGAGTATGTACCAAAGATAACCTTCTTGAGTTGTTATAGGTCTTATGAGTTTCGAGTAATGCCATTTGAGTTGACTAATGCCCCAGCTGAATTTATAGACTTAGTGAATCTGATGTTCTGACCATATTTGGAGCAATTCATCAAGGTCTTTATTAAAAATATTTTATATATTCATGGACTAAGAAGGAGCAGGACCAAACTTTGCGAATTGCATTGTATATATTGCGGGTGCATAAACATTATGCTAAGTTCTCAAAATGTGAATTTTGGAAAGGGGAAGTGAAGTTTTTGGGCCATGTTATGTTAGACAGAAGAATTACAGTGGACCCGAGTAAGGTGTTAGTTGTGTTGGATTTGGGACAACCCATGACACCTATCAAGGTTCGAAAATTTTTAGGTTTGGTCGGGTATTACATAAGATTCATTCGGGCTTTCTCAAAGATAGTGCTACTAGTTAACGAGTTGACTAAGAAGGGTGTGGTATTTTATTGGAGTGATAAGTGTCAGTAGGTGTTCGACACTCTCAAGGGGAAGTTAATTTTTGTCCTAGTTTTTTCCATACCCAAGAGTGGATTTGAGTTCTTGATCTATATTGAAGATTCTCTACAGGGACTAGGAGGGGTTTTAATGAAGGATGGTAGGTCTATTTCTTATGCCTATAAAAAGTTAAAGTCACATGAGATTCATTACCCACCTTATGACTTAGAGTTGGTAAACATTGTGTTTGTATTGCATGCGTGGAGACATTATCTTTAAGGTGATAAGTTTAGGCTCTTCAGCGATCACAAGAGTCAATAATATGTATTTACATATAAATATATCAATATGAGTCAGTCATGATGGTTTGAATTTATTATGGATAATGAGTTCATAATCCGGTATCACATAGGGAAGGCTAACATGGTGGTAGACGCATTAAGTAGATGACCCACTAGTAGCCTCTCAACACTTCAGGCAGTCGAGTGAGGCTCAATAGAGATGATTTAAGAGTTGAACAAAGAATTCATGAGTATGCCCACAGTGACTCCAGAATTTGTTGTACGGGTGATCTAGGGATAGTTCCAGAATGAGATGTCTAAAAGGAAGGTGATGGAGCTTCTCTCTATCAGTGTACCTTTCTTTTCTGTGGGATTTGATGTCAGGTCCCGTTATAAGGGTAAGTTAGTGGTACCTTTGGATGAGGAATTGAGATGGGATGTTATAGAGGAGATGTGTTGTTCACATTTTGAGATACACTCATGAGGGGATAAAATGTATCAAGATATGAAGTGGCAGTATTAGTTGATCGGTATGAAGAATGAGGTGGCCTAGTTCGAATCGAGATGCATTAGTTGTCAGATAGTGAAGGTGGACCATCAAAAGCCTTCTGGTATGTTTCATCTTGTACCTATTCTTGAATGGAAATAGGACATCATCTCGATGGATTTCATCACGGGGCTATCATTAACGCCTTGACACATGATTTTATATGGGTCATTATTGACCACCTTTCAAAAGTTTCATACTTTTTTACCATTCGTAGCGATTATTTGACCGAGCATCTTTCATGTTCATATATAGCTAAGATTGTTCATTTACATGGGGTTCCATTATTTATCATTTCATATCGGGGCCCAACATTTGTGGTACAATTTTAGGAGACTTTCTAACAGGCTATGGGGACTAAGCTGCATCTTCGCACATTATAGGATCCATAGATGGATGGCTAGACTGAGAGGTTTAATCAGGCATTAGAAGATATGTTGCGGTTGTGTATAATGGATGTAAATGGAAGCTGGGAGGCCCATTTTCCTCTTGTAAATATTGCACACAATAATAGTTATCAGAAGTCCATTTTTTAGCCCCTCGTAAAGAACTTTATGGGACACCATGTTGATCGCCAGTATGCTAGTTAGACTTTACTAGTGTAGACATTTGGGACCGGAGTATATCCAAGAGACTAATGAGAAGATTAAGGTCATAAAAGAGAAAATTAAAAGACTACCGAGAAGAGATATCCGATAAGAATCGAAAGTTGATGGAATTTTAGGTGGTAGATCAGGTTTTATTACGGGTTTCCCCACAAAAGAGCCATGCCGATACATACTTTATATTCACAAATTATTCAATTTCATCCTAAACAAACACATTACAATTTTAAACTTTGTTTTGGGGAAACATTTATCCAATTACAAAAACAAAAGACTTTTGAGTATATTTTGGAAGAGCAATTCAACTATTTCTCAAGGGGGTACATTTCTACATAATTGGGATCTTCTTTACAACAATTGAAGATTTGTTGAAAAAGGATTACAAGGGTTTTGGAAGAATATATTTTATCTTTATTTTGAGGAATTGTGTTCATTATTCAAGGCAAGATAATTCTACTATTTCCTCTCATGATATAAATAATGATTTCTACCAAAATGAGGTTTATAAATTAAAATAAATATATGTATAAATAATTAGGGTCATTTTATGTATTGAAAAATGATAATTGTTGAAAATAAATGAATGAACCCAATTATTGAAATTATATGTTTAGTTTAAATTAGTTTAATTGAATTGGGTTAGATAATTGTATGTTCCTATTAGATATTCCTATTTAAATAGAATCATGTGGTGGACTACTTCTTTACACGTATTTATATATATTTCCTTTCAAATCTTAATTTAGAATGAAAATCTGATTACTGACTCTAGCTCTCTCTCTCTCTCTCTCTCTCTCTCTATATATATATATATATATATATATATATATATATATATATATATAGCCGCCAAACCCTAATTAGGGTTGCATGGAAACTTCTTAACCATCCTCATATCCTTCCATTAACCCTAAACCCCCTGATGCATCCAACCCTTATCAAAAATGATTTTCAAGTCTATTGAAGGAACCTTTATTTCCCCATGAAACAAACCTCAAGCCTCTTTCGAAATACAAAGGTGAACCTACCATAATTTTCACGAATGAAGAAGTAGATCAACTCACTTCTCCTTACAAATATGCCATTGTTGTAAAGCTCTCACATAGTAAGCCTTCGATGGATTTTGTTAGAAAAAACTTTGAAACTTTTGGTCTTAAATCTGCATATCAGATAGGATTGTTGGATTATAAGCATATTCTCATTAGAGTTTATTATCAAGAAAATTTTATGCGACTTTGGATAAAGGATCAATGGTTCATTGGTAAAAGTCCTATGAGAACATTTAAATTGACTCCTTAATTCAGAACAGATCAAGAAACCCCCATAGTCCCAGTGTGGATGAATTTCCCAAGTTTACCTATTCATTTTTTCGTGAAAAATCTCTTTCATCCATTGCCAAGGTAGTAGGTCAACCACTTAAGCCTGATAATTCAACATCCAATATGAATAGTCCTAGTGTGTCTCGAGTACATGTAGAAGCATATTTGTTAAAGACAAGGCATCAAATAATTTAGCTAGGGTGTGGTGATTAAGGGTTTTGGCCAAATATATAATATGAAAACTTACATTGTTACTGCTCTTACTGCAGTAAATTAAGACATAAAAAAGAAGACTTTTTACCCATTAAAGTAGGCCCACAGAAGAAAAATCCTAACAAAGGAAAATCAATTGTTGTGCAAAAAGAAGTCCCAATAAAGAAGCTCAAGGAAAGATAAGAAACTCTGCAAATTTATAGAATTTAGGGGAAAAAGAAGGAACAAGAGCTCGATCGGAATAAAAAAGGATTCACTAGTGAATCATCAACTTGTACTAATATGAAGCCAACTCATAGAAAATATAGGTAAATGGGGTAAAAATAATCAAGAAGATAATAAACAAGTTGATCAAGATATGCTTATCATCCAGGAGGAAAGTGAATGAGAAGAGGAAGGTGAATGGAAAGTAGAGTCTGAGGAGGACTTAAACATTGAAGACCTTTTAAATAGTAAGAAGAAATATTTAAAAGATGTGGAAAAAGATTATATCTCAGATTCAAAAGAGGAAAGTACAGTTCCAAGGATCTTACCAATTAGAAGAAGGTATTTCTCTAATAATGACAAAATAGAGCAGAAATAAGTGTCTGTTTGGGAGGATCTAATCTAATTTTCTAATCTTTTATCTGATAAGATTGCAGTTTATCAAAGATCATCAAGTAAACAAGTCTTAAAATCTGCTGAAGCCAAGGTTATAGTGCCAAGACAGGAGGTTATTTCATCAAAGAAAATCAAAAAATGGAAGAAAAGAAGTTTAACAAGCAAAGTGAGAATTACTAGATTAGTAGTCAAATTCAAAAATCAATTTTCCACAATCAATTCCCAATGATTAAAGGTATAATTTGGAATGCTAGAGGGGTTGGAAATATAGCTACAAAAAAAAAGATTAAAGAAATTATACAGGTATCATTTTTTATCTTTATTGGCAACCCTAGAACCAATGATTGATGGTTCAAAGATTGATAATATAAGGAGAATCATTAATTTTAAAGGTTGTTCATTTAATCATGCTAATAAGATGTGGTGTTTTTAGAGGCATGGTGTATCTAGTAAAGTTATATTTGATGGAGATCAAAATCTAGTTCTCAAACTAGATCATCCTCTTTTAAAATATAATATTAGTATAAATGTGGTGCATGCCAAATATACAAGATAAGAGAGATTGAGTTTATGGGATTATATTGATAATAATCCAGTTTTATGCAATCAAATTCCTTTACTTATTGTGGGGGATTTTAATATAGTTTCCAATGGTTCAGAAAGAGTTAGAGGAAGATCTATAAATTTGGGATGTGATTCTGATTTTATTGCTTGTATAGCAAGTAGTTAACTTCAAGCTATGGGATTCTTAGCGTCTAAATTTACGTGCGCTAAAGAGATCAATAGTTCCATGATTTTTGAAAGATTGGATGGAGGTTTGATTAATTCTCAATGGATTAATTATTTCCCCAATTCTTTTTTAAATCATCTTAACATAAATTGCTCAGGTCATAGTCCTCTCTTAATTTCAATCCTTAGTCAAAATTATATAGTGCCAAAACCATTTAGATTTCTAAATATTCTGGGTGATCATGAATCTTTTAGCTTGATGATAAAAATATTTGGGATGAGCCTACAGCAGGCAGACCTATGGAGATATTTTCCTACAAGTTAAAGAGACTAAAAGGATGATTAAAAAAAGTGGATCAAAGCTAATTTCAAAGAAATATTTGAAGAGATCAAGATTCTAGGAGATAACCTCTTGCAATAAGAATTGATTTTGAAGCAAGTTCCTATTTATGAGCAAAGGGAGAAATGTTCAAAAGTTAGAGCTTACCTAAATTCAACTTTATCCAAGGAGGAGCAATATTTGTTTTTAAAATATAAAGGAGAGTGGATTGAAAATGGAGATAGGCACATTAAATTTTATCATGCTTAACTTCAACAAAAAAGAAGAAGGCTCTGGATCCATCCAATAAAAGATGAGGCAAACAAAAGTCAAGAAAGTCAATAAGAGACTGGTAACATTTTTAGTTCTTATTTTTCTTCTTTATTTACTACAAGAACCTTAGAAGACAAATGAATGCTTCATAAAATCCCAAATCTCATCTCTGAAGAAAAAATATTAATTTATCAAAAATTCCAGAAGAGGAGGAAATTTTGAAGGCTATTAAAGAGATGAACAACAACAGTGCAGTTGGAGCAGTGTATATAATGGTTTCTTTTATGTCAATTGTGGGAGATTATCAAGGAGGATTTCATAAAGGCAATTCAATCTTTATTTCTAGGAGATGAGATTACTAATGCTTAGAGTTCTACTCAAATTTGTCTTATTCCTAAAGTTAATAGACCATATTTTTGTAAGGATTTCTGACCAATTAATATATGTATCTAGTTATAAGGTTATCTCTAAAATCCTTAATTCAAGATTATGTATTATCCTTCCAAATATGATATCCCAAAATCAATCAGATTTTGTTAAGGGGGGATGCATTCAAGATAAAATCTTATTAGGTCATGAGAGGTTTCATATATTAGATACAAAAGTTTCTAGAAGTAATGTTGTTATTAAGCTTGACATGTCCAAGGTGTGTGATAGAGATTCTTGGATCTTCAATATTAAATCTTTAAGAGCTTTTGGATTCTCAAAAACTTTTATTTATTTGATATGGAGATGTATCTCTTCCCCTTAGTTCTCTATTTTGATTAATAGTCAATATATGGGCTATTTTCCACCTTTAAGAGGTATTAGGAAAGCGGATCCTATGTCCCCAAGCCGCTTTATCATCATGGTGGAGTATTTTAGCATAGAATTAAATGACAACATGTCCAATGATTCTATCATTCCTTTTTCTCACCCAAGGAATTGCCCTTTGATAAGCCATTTAGGATATGTAGATGATCTGATAATTTTCACTAATTGGATGAAGAGGAGCTTGAAGCAATTGATGGTGTTATTAAGGAATTATGAAAATGGATCAGACCAATTAATCAGTATAGAGAAAAGTTATTTCAAAATTAGTTCCAAAGCTTCAGCATGCACAAGGAGTAGAGTAGCAACAGTTACTGGTTTGAAATGTGAATATGGTCACCTGACTTACTTGGGGAGCCCTTTATTAAAAATTAGAAGTAAATCCTCATACTTTGACTCGTTAGTCCAATCTATAGCCTAAAAAATTATTAGTTATAAATCCAAGTTTTTGACAATGGGAGGTAGAGTAACTCTTATCCAAGCAGTCCTTTCTTTTGTGCCTTTGTACACTCTATTGGTTTTAAGCCCTCCTAAACTAATTTTGAAACCTATTAATCAGCTATTGATCTCTTTCTTTTGGGGGGTTAACAAAGATAATGTGGGGAAAAAATTCACTGTATTAAATGGTATTCTATATGTTTTCCAAAACATGAAGGTGGCCTAGGTAATAGAAATTTGGAAACAGATATATTAGCCTCAGACATCAAACTTGCTTGTAATTTTAAAGAGAGTAGAAGTTTATGGGCTTAATTATTGAAGCCTAAGTATTATAATATGGAATTTTCAAATGGATATAAATGTTTTAAGATGATTCAATTATCTTGGGAAGCCGTGGAGGATAATTCTACTTGGATATCTAATGAACTAATCTGGAAGACTAGTTTAAGTGGCAAATTTTCTTTTCAATCATCTAATGAGATTTAAGGAGGTTCTAAGATTTCTTCTTTGATTTTAAATCTTTATGGCACCCTAGAATTACTTCTAATACATCAACGTTTGTTTGGAATGTTCTATCCAGGTGTGTCCCTATTGAAGAAATAGTTCAATTAGTGGAAATTGAACTTGTTTAAGGTGTCAATGTTTCAATTCTTCTACATAGTCCTTAATTCATTTATTTAGAACATGTCCAATGGCATCTAAGGTGTTGAAATATTTCAATGGAGTTATGGGAATTAATTATTTACCTTTAACAAATCATTATTCTATTATCAAATGGTGGCTAAAAGTAAGTAGTTATAAAATCTCTAAATGGTTTTTCAAATTTGTTACTGTAAGTATAATCTGTGAAATCGGGTTAAGTAGGAATAAGGCTATTTTTGAACCTAAACCAATTAAGAACTTCACCATTATTGAGAAGGTTATTCACAGAATTTCTGATATTGCATTTCAAAGGAGGCCATCTTAAATTCAATGAGGAAACTTTGAGTATCTTCAATATTACTCTAAAGTGGCCAATTGATAGAATTAATACCTATGATTATTGGTTTTCTCCTACTTGAGGGAATGTTAAAATCAATTCTGCAGTTACTGAGGATTATAATTCATGTTTTGGAGCAGGTTCTGTAATTAGAGATGATCTTAGCATATTTTTATGGGATACATCTACATATGTTCACTAAGGTTCGATTATAGAAGCCCAAGTTCTAGTCATCAAGGAACGCCTTAGGTACTATATAGAGAAAAATCATTTTAATGTTAATATTGAAATTGATTCACAACTCATATTCAATGGCCTCTCTACAATTCCAAGAAGTATTCCATGGAGAAATAAGCATGCCTTTAAATAAATTGAGGCCATCTCTCAACCTCTTTAATAATCAATCAAGTTTTTTTCAATAGAAGTGAACTAAGTAGTTGTATATTTAATCTCTTATGCTATTTCTCAAAGACGTTTCTCTATTTTCCCAAAGCTAGAAGACACTCCTAGATTCATCAACAAGGGTATTGGGATAGATGTTCCAAGTTCTCATTTTTCTAGAAGTATGATGTATAACTAGGTATTATTCTCTTTTAAGCTCTCGTTATTCAATAAATTTCCAATTCTTCTAAAACAAATATCAATGTATAAATTGGGTATGAAATTATATCTTGAATTATCATAATTTAATATGGGAAATTGGAATTTTTGAGTAAGGATGAACTTTAATAGCTATCTAGACCATATTTGGGGGGTACTAGGGCATATAACATCATTTTTTAGAAAGAAACTAGTGACTTTGAGTTATAGGCTTGTCACATAGGATATATGTTGAAGACATACCTATTTTCGAAAAATTTTAGTTCCGTGATTATTCGAACGCTATGATTTTATTCCGTGCGAATGGTTTTGTTTTTACCGCGCGAATCGTGGCGTGTGCACAACTAATATTTTGAACCGTGTACGCGGATCTCGTGGAGTTTGTAATTTAGTTATGTTTTAAGAACTTATATGATAATTTTATAAATGCCCCTTTACTCATAAAATTATGCTTATATTGGAAATATTGGGGTTTAAAATATAGTGATTGAAAATACTTAACTCAAAGTATTTGACACCAATAAGGGTGATATATAATTATTCGTCTAATAAATGTAGATCTTATTATTTATACTCATAATTGATAGTTATACTACTCAAGTGCGTATATATTATCTTGTTGCGGTGGGCCTGACCTATTTCATTGTGTAGGTATTGGGTCTACTATTAGTTTTATCTTTCATTTATTTTTCTTTATGTCGAGAGATGCGACGTTTATCTTAGGATTGTACTCATTCTAGTTTGGAAACGGTATTAATTTTAGGATTTTGGCATGTAATAATTATTTTATGTAGTATTAGTACTCTTATTACTTAGTGGTGGTGGTTGATTCTATCCATACTATCATTTGAGGTTTTATCATATCGTTATTCATTTCGATTATCATTATTCGTCGATTCTGACTTCATGCTATGGATGGTATTTAAATTGTTTTGAAAACTATAATAATTAATGAATAGACTTGATCAAACTAATTATTAAACATTATAAGGGTCATAGACTCTATAAGGTGGGAATAGTTACTATATTTTGGTGTAGGCAAGGTTTAGGAAGGTTTTGGGATTTTTTGGGGGGTTTGTACTTGAAATTGTAAGATTATTTGTTTCGTTAAAACTCTTCTAAACCTTTGAAACTAGGGAAGAAATTTTCTTTATTCTCGTGATCTTTTCTCTTTGAATAATTCTTCTTAAAATTAGACTTGATCTTGCTTTGGTTGACTTTCTGGTTCTTATATGGATTGGGAAAGTTGCTTTGATATTGATCTTCACACCTCTTTATTTATACTCATGTCATGGTGTTGCCTTCCTTGAAATTGTAATGATTTTTTATGGCTTGTATCTTATGTTGCATTTATTATGATATTAAGGTCTCTTGGTTGATTGGATGATATGATACTTGTGTTATATCTCATCTTTCATTGAGTGTTTCTTTTTTTCTCAAGTAGGTTAGAGAGAAGATATTTAAGTGTGATCATATATCAATTGTGTTGTTACCATACAAAGTCTTTTTTGTTGAAATACTTTAGGTTTCACACAACCTAACCATTTCACTAATTAGTCCAAGGTCAATATGGGTTAGCCTACTAACAAATAACACTCTGGTCCCTATATAATAATTTGAATTTACATATATAATTTAAATTACCATTAAATTTATTTAATCCATTTTGTAATATACTTCTCATTAATATCTCGATTAATTCCTTATATTTATTATTTATTATAAATATGGTGTATGACAATATTTCCCTCTAACGAAAATAATTATGTCATAGGAATTCACAAAAAAAAACATAATGATCTCAAAATAAGTGAGTGTTGGTGTGTCACCATATCCTCGTATTCCCAAGTGGACTTCTCGCCATTATGGTGAATCCATTGGACATTACTAAAGGTAGCTCCTTAGAGAACAACATCTGAACTCTCCTATCAAGAATACCCATTGATTTCTCACAGTAAGATGCATCTGACTCTAAATCGATCTCGGCCAAATCAATATGATGGTAAGCAGTCGTATCACATAAAAATATTCATAAAAGGTATATATGGAATACATTATGTATCGGGTTAAGATGATATGGAAGTGATAACCCATTCATAACACTCCCCGCTGTGTAAGTAATCATAAAAGGGTCAATATAATGTGGTGTTAACTTTCGTTTCTTCCCTAAGTTCATCATCTTTTTCATAGGGGAAACTGAAAGTAACACCTTCTCTCCCACCTCAAATTGCATGAGTCTTACGTCGGTCTTTGGCTATTTTAATTCGTTCCCAAATCATTTTAATCTTCTCCCTCATTTCCTAAAAACATTTTGGGTAAAATAGTCTACTCTCACCTGGGTCCATCTAACATACTGGTGATCGACAATCTGGTACCGATATGGGAAAAATTACTCCTCTTATTCTTAATTTTCTTGGCTTAGGTATCCACATCTAGATGTCGGCATATAGTTTCGGGGTATATCCCCGACATATCCTTATGTGACCATGAAAACATGGTCTTCTACTCTTTCAAGAACTTAATGAGATTAACTTTGACATTAGGTTTCAAGGTCGAACCAATTTTCATTATTTTTTAGGGTCCTCTTCATCGAGAACCACCAAATCTACCTTCTCGAATGCTTCTCGTTTCGTCAATTTTTTCTCATCTCTTGGGTCAAAGGTGTCAATATTGTATGAATTAGTATTCATCCTGTAAGTTTCCATCTACTTTAAGGACGTGAACTTGATCTCCATATACTTCTTATACTCCAAAATGAGTAGGAATCTCATCATGTAATGAACGATTGAAGGAACTTCTTCAAACTGCATTAGGGAAACTTGCCCAAGAGTAATGTTTTAGCTAAATATCACATGTTGATTCATTCCAAATAATCTTACTTTATTTATCAAATAATCTAGCCACTTACCCATACATCATACCAAGTGAGAAGACTTTCTCCGCGCTAAAGCCAATAAGGTTATGGTGATAAGGTTGGAGTTACTTCATGTTTAACTTTAGGCATTTGAAATAGTCCTAATAAATTACACTTCCTAAGATTCCTCCATCAACAAGAATTAGATAAACATTATATTTATGAACCATGAGGCTCAAGAGTAATGGGTCATCATGTGAGTAAAGTATGTTCTTTAAGTGCATCCTATAAAAGTCAATGATTAGCCGATCAATGTTCACTTTCATAGGCTTAATTTCTTCTTCCTTTCCTATTGCATAATTTATATCCATTCTTCGAGTGTTAGATCTTGCTTCTTCTACATATGCTTTTTATTGGATGATTCAGTTCCTCCTCCAACGACTGCTCCTGAAATCATGGGAATACCGATCGACATCAAATGCAGGACTACTCAAAAAATTTATTCCCACAGATGATGTCAATATGAATTTTACACTGAAATGTAACATCTATCTAATAAGAGGGAACTCAGTGAATAATGAAGATAAATATTGTCAGGGTGTGATAGTGAACAATAATAATTAAATTAAAATTTAGATGAAGACACATAATTTAGAGTGGTTTAACCAATTGGCCTACATCCACTTTATAGCAACTCCTTTATCACTATATGAACAATGCTTTACAAGTAATAGGTCTACGTTCTCTTACTAGAGAGTATTTTTATAGAGTAACAATGTATTTTTAAAATATAATGACTTATATAATACGTGCGAAGGTACAATTTATTTATAGGTGGCTTGGGGTGTAATGTGAAACCTAAATCATAAGAAGAATGTCTATTGAGGTGATCCTCTTAATTGTTGATACATATCCTTATAGAAGCTACATGGAATGTGTAAAAATTCTCTTCATGTGCAATGCTATTATGTGAACCCACTTGTGTAGTCCTATAATGATTGAAATACCCATTCGTTCAAATTCTGAGCCTTCTTAGCTGTCTGGTGCAATTTGGCCAACCCTATGAGCCCGAGGGACCCTTTTAGGTTGATGGCCCCCAAATGTTCATAGTGTAGAGGAGGCCATTTATTGGATCATCAGTGTTCATTGATGACATCCTGATATAATCATGAATGATAAATGACGAACGACAATTTCCCATCATTTGAGAGTTACCTTGTAAACCCTATGTGACCACCCTATCTGTGCTAAGTTTGAGAAGTGTGGTTTTTATTTGAGGGAGGTTCAGTTATTATGGCATCTATCATCAAAAAGGGTTATTTCGATAAACATGAGTAAAGAGGGTTGTCGCCAAAGACTCTAGTTTGATATGTAGTATCATCAATGGAAGTCCAAGGAGTTGGACAATTCCCTGAGTCAATGATCGATAGGTACTTTGTCACCACTTTGGACTAAGCAGTGGGATTATCAAACTGCCAAAGGAGAGGGAGTTATTGACCAAGGGGGAACCATTATATTATATTGGGTCATATGGAGGTTTAGATTTTTATGGAAATTTATTTATGCTTAGGAATGGGGTTTTAAGCCAAGCCATTTTTATAAAGGCACATGGGTCTAAAATTAAAATGCATCCTAGAGGGCATTAAATCTATCAGGATATGAGGTTACAGTATTGGTGGGTATGCATGATGAGTGATATAGTGTTTTTTTGTCCAAGTTCGCCACATGAAAAACAGTGAAGGTAGAATACCAAAGACCACTAGGTGTCCTACAAACTCTTGAGATTCTATGTTGGAATTAGGAGTGTTTAGGAGGAGCTTATAGATAAACCTCCTTACTTAGAGATAAACCTCATCATTATAAGATTAATGATAGATCAAGATAAAGAAGAGCTTAATCAAATATTGAGGAAGAATTTCAGAAGAATCTAGTTGATCTGTTATGTATTTTTTATATTTTTTATGTAATTATAAGTTATGTTTTAATAATTATGAGATTACTCAGTACCAGCAATCGACTAGGTGTGACAAGACCTCAGAAAACTTTCATGCTCTATCGAACAACCTCACTTGGAAACCTCTAAAAGACATGGTTTGGATCATAGAGATCAAGTCATCGTTAAAGTATGATTTAACCATTTGAGATACAAGAGGTAAAAGCACCCAACTTTGCCCGATTGAGCACACTCGAGGAACCTTGAGCTACCAACCACGAGCTTACTTAGCCATTGAGTTTTGGCGCTAAAAATAGTTTATTTCCATAAAAGATCTAAGGGATGTAATAGTCTACCTACACATGTCAAATCAACCATATCTCAGTATAATGTTGAGTTGGTGAAATATTAGCTGAAAAGGTATTGACACACCTATGGCACCACATGATAGAATGCTTGCTCAATCGATAATTTCCATCATCATTTAATCCTAATGACATATTGGGTATGGTAGTATGACCCAACATCTAGTGTAAATAAGGTTCCACATGTGTGAGTTGAGCCTATGTACCCCATTTATCCTTTAATAAACGATGAGACTTTTGAGCCAAAAGATCGATATTCATTACAAACCAAACTTCCTCCATTAATATGTTTGCACAAATTCTTACTAAGAACACAAGAATTTATTAAGCCTTAAACATCTTTCCATCATACTTTCATGTTGACCTACCTACCATGGTTTTATTTAGAATACTTATTTCACTACCTTTCTAACTAACTTCTAACAGAGGTTCATTTATTACCAACATAATTGTATATATTAACTTTTCTTATGATATATACTTGAGTTGATACTATATCATTAATAGCACATTTACTATTGTGTTATCACAATTAATATGGGTCACGCCTTAATTCCTCTATAAACACCCTAGCAAAGGGAACTACTCTTTTCCATTTGGAAAGTTTGACCTGTGTAGCCCATTTTCTTCCAATTTTGACTGACTTCACAATCGAGAAATATACCAAGCTATTCAGGACTAAGATAATATGGATATATGGCATTCCACTTGACATTTTTTTTATGGGGACAAGACTTTTGTATGATAATTATGTCCTAATTTTCAGCAGGTTATGAGTTTCTTTAAAGAACTTCGTACCACTTAAGGACTAACATGAGAACATAATACATGAACCAGATGTTGAAGGGCATGATACAATCTTATGTGTTCAACTCCAAGGGAAATTGGAAATATTATTTACCATTGGTGGAGTTTTCTTATAACAATAATTATCAGTAAACTATTTTCATGGAACCCTTTGAGACATTATATATGAGGCTTTTTCATTCTAACATTTGTTGGATGGAGGTGGGGGAAATAAGTTACTTGGTCGAAAGTTCATTTAGGAGACCTTGGAGAAGCTGGATCTAATTGGGTATAAGTTAAGGACTGATTAAAATAGGGAAAATAGTTACGTGGAAAAAATATAATCACATATCGAGTCTACATTTAGAGACCATGTTTTTCTTGAGGTGTCCCCCCATAATTGGTTTGATGCAATTCAAACGAAAAGGATGTTGCTGCCCCGATTCTTATGGCCCTTCGCTATTATTTACCAAGTGGAACCATGCGCCTATCGTCTACCCTTCCATATCATCTATAAAAGGTACATAACATATTTCATGTCTTTATAATACAAAAGTTCCTTAGAGGTGACATGGTGTATCATCATATTTATTTGGACAATATATAGATTCAACCAATGCATCATATAAGGAAAGACCATTAAACGTTCTAGAATGTAGAGATAAGATTCTCCATTCCAAAATCATCTTGTAAGTATAAGTTTAGAGGAGTCACCATAAGAAGGTAAAGTAATAGTGGTAGCGGGAGTGTGACATGTGAGATAAGTATCTAAAACCCTTCGACCCAGGTATAACATAATTTTGGCGATGGAGGGAATCCTGTAATGCCCAATAAGTTTTAATAATTAAGCATTACACACTTAACTTAAATTATTGCATGTGTAGTATTTTTTCTCTAAATGTGGTTGCATTTTAACAAATAAATTTAAATCAGGAACTTAAATTATATAAGTACATAGCATAACTTAATACTACTATTCGGAATTTACTATTTGGGATATGTGTTACAATATCAAGCTTTGGAAGGATTAGAGTTACCCAAATAGTTTTAAAATATGAGAAATAAGATATTTTATGGGATTGTTCCAAAAATTACACAATCTAGTTAGATGTAATTTTTCAAACTTACCTTTTCATAAACCAAATTAATTCAAATTAATTAACACAAACGAATATTAAACTAAACAAATTAACCCAAAGTTAACTGTTGCACCAATTAAACGAGTTGTGATTAGACTGATTTTATTGTAGACCTAAGCATACATCTAGGTGAGTATAACAAGACAAAATAAAACAAATACAACGCTCGACGTAAGAGAAGAACCCAAATGGGAGGCCAACCACCCAAAGTACACTATGTATGGAATTACAAAAGGATACGACTAGAGACTTACAACATAGAATCGACACCCATGTAAACCTTGACTCTCTTCATTCCTTCAACCTCTACTCAGTGACATGCTGGAGACAACCCATGAAGCTGCAATAATGTGTAAGTCCACACACGCCTCGAAATCCACCAATAAGGATGAATAACCGTCATGCACACGAATTCCACTGTGTCTAAACCAACAGGCATGTAATACTCCTGAAAAAACAATTCTCAATATCATGTAGAGAATAAATAATAGTAATAAAATAAAATCTCAAAAAACATAATGATGAATGTTGGATCTTAGACTAATTTGGTGTAAACAAGGGTTTGTATTTGAAAATTTTAATCATAAATGATTATAAAAACATGGAGGACTTTTTAGAATAGTTGAAGCATACAAATAGATGGAAAAATCACTTTCATAATTGATGATTTGCACTACTTAAAAGGCAGGGAAAACTGAGATCATGGGAGGAGTGGGAAAAAATGTTGCTTTTGAAAAATGTCCCAGGTCGTTCGAACCACACGGTACCTTGTTCTAATGTAGTAGCTATTCTCATTCAAATAGGGATCTAATGATAACTCAAACGAAGTTCCAAAGATATCAAGTTTTTTGAAAATTTACCTTATTAGAAGGTCATTCGAATGAGGGTATCAATATATTTGGAACGACCTTCAGACATGTTATCTAACGAGATTCTAGAAAGAAATAAATAATGGGTTGTTAGAAGTTTATCATATCTCGTTCGAATGAGGCACCTATTCTTGTTCGAATGATGTACTTGTTCTTTGTAGAACCAACTTCTATAAAGATATTCGATGAGAAAACAACAAAGGCTAATTTTGACTCGTTTGAACTTATGTTTCATTCGGGATCTAATTACACCCATAGAGACTTATAAAAAATGTTTAAAAGAAATTCATAATTTTTTTGAAAACATCTTAACAACCAATAATAAAATATCCTTGGATCATTGATGATGAAACATGGAACAAAACACGATATGATGATGTGTTCCTTTTAGGTTGGCTACTATGTCTTCAATTAAAACATCATAGGACTGGAAGGTCACTAACACAAGTTCTAACTTATGGCTCAAAATATTTTGTTTGGAATTAAGCTAATACAAAAACACCTATATCCCATCAAGCTTAAAAATCTCCCACTTTAGCTATTTTGGGAAAAAACCAAAACCAAAAACACCTATGAGCTATCAAGCTCATCTAAAAGATTCAATCCGAACTCAAACCAAAAAAATTGTATAATATTCATGAACACATACTCTAAGTAGCTTTACATGCATAAAAACTTTACTGCATGTTGTAGACCTACACACTTAAACACACCTTCAAATGCAAAGAGAAAATATAAATAATATAGACCTCCATATGAATAAAAAAACATCATCCTCCTTTTTATAACAATCTATACCTAAGATAGGAAATCTCCTCCTAAGGCAAAAATCTCCCCTAGACTAGAAAGATGAGATACCATTTCTCCCCCTTTTCAAGAATAGACAAATATTAAGGGCATAAGAACTAATTTCTCAAAAATTAAACCAAGTCTCCCCCTAAATGAAATAAGGGATAGGCATAAACGAAAAAAGTATATCCTGCAATGGTGTATAGTGATACAAGTAACAACAAATGAACTTGGCAAAACAAGAACAATTAATCCAAATAAAGAACAATAGATACCAATTATACTGCAATAACAAAATGATTCCAAATAGAACGTAATAAGAGAAGCATAGAATACCAACGTAAAACATGAAACAAGAAAGATACTAATATTAACAACAAGCATACCAAAATTAAATATAGCTTTAAACTGATTGCATAAATGGATTAGATGAAACCCCAAAGACTCAAAACGAACGACACCATATATAAATAAATGGCAAAAGATACCAAATGAAGCATAGGCACATCTAAATAAGTATAAACACCACATAAGACACTAAATACAATAATCTTTCCACACTCGTATGGAATAACTGTGTATGAATAAACATGCCGTAAACGGAGTGAAGGGGTGTGAACTAGGTACAAAAGAATTACGATCCAATCGCTTAAACATGTTCAAGGAGTTCTATTTGACTGCAAAACTTTATCAAACTTAGATTTAGCCTCCAGTGACAAAATAAATTGAACTCAAAGAACAAACAAGCACAATGCACATAAGCCTAGAATTTTAATAATTCTATAAATTAATAGCATCATGACATTTTAAGCATAACTAGGATTCATTGTGCAAACCCATTGATCTTCAACTATAACATCCTTAAAAACTAAACATCTATCATTTTTCAACTTATATATTTTGAAGATATTGATTTTTATTATCAATATTAAACCCATGGCCTTCGCAGTGTATTCTTTTCTTTTGCCTCTTAATTTTTTAGACTCTTGCCAATGGTGGCTTTGCCGCAAAGGATATTTACTCCGTCTGTAGCCTTTTTCGGTGCACACTCATATTTTTAATTAAAAACAAACTCATGGGCAATGGTTCTTACATGCACAAATCCCCCATAGTAGAAAGATATGTAGATGACAAGATTTATGGGAGAACATATAACTTAACTTAAACATAACATGTGAAGTTAAAGTTCAAAAGATCCCGTGCTTGAGTGTGAGGAGGAATATACAAAGTGAATCCATTAAGTAGATAAAAGTCAAACTACTCCACGAAATTATGATTAGGAACAATTTAATATAATAGTCTAGCCACTTGGATACATGGAATGATATTGGATTCATACCGTAGGATATGCAACACAAAGTGTGTTAAACAATACTACATAAAAATCTTTTTAATTTTTAAAATTTTGAAACCAATTTTAAAACAAATATAACTCAAAAGATAATTTTTTTTTGTATTTTTCAATAGGACTCAATATAAGAAAAATAAAAATAAAAAAGACTCAAACCACATACAACTAGCAAATACATATACCATGAAGTACAAAAGCTATTGCATGAAAACATGCGAACACATTAAGACATTATATTTAGCATGGAACGCATCATGTGAAAGAATTCGAGAAGTCTATTATATAAATTCTCTAAATTAGATTTCCTAATCCATATAGGTGAAACGTGTTGTTCTTGGGCTTTGTAAACCTTGGTGACTCTATATTTAGACTTTCTAGGACTGTTTTTAAGATCAAACCAAAATTTCACAAGGTGACACTTCCTATTACAATGTGTTCATATAGAGACACGAGGAGGGTTACCCAAACGTTTAACTCTTTTAATGTTCCTAGCAACAATTGACTCTCTTAAAATCATGGTCTTGACATTATTAGTGGAAGCATTTTGAATATCGAAGCTAATACCACATTTGTCATTTTTTATTTTAAGGTGCTTAGTATTTTATCTAACATTTCGAACCTAGACTCAAAATCAAATTTGACACGACTCGATTCTCTCAATCTCTCATCAATCTCTACTATCCTAGACTCTTAAAACTCAAGAAATTCCTTCTGCATACACTCCATCAAACCTCAAAGACTATCTCTCTCACCCTCAACATACTTTAGCTTCTCTCGAATAATCATCTCACGTGCCCTAATATATTCAATTAAAAACATGTCATTATTTTCTACAACATATTCTTTCATCCTAGATTCTAACTTCAAGTTTTCCTTTTTTATTATCAACGATTTCGTATGCAACTAACTGAAGGAAACTTGGAGTTCAGTTTCCTCCTCCTCTTCTTCATCTTCACTCTTTTATCAATTTTCTCTACCATCACACACTTGGGATTCACACATAATGGGTCAGAAGTGTCATGCAAAGAAATATCTTCTTAGGAAGATGTCTCATCAAAATTGAGATGACTAGCCATGAATGCGATGAAGTTACACTCAATGAGGTAATAGGGTTCTCTTTTGGTTCACTATCACTAATGGAGGCATTGTATGCCTTCGATTTCTTTCCCTCCTTCCTTAGTTTAGTGGGACACTCAGCTGACTTGCGGCCATAGCCTTCATAATAAAAGCATATTTCTGCAGCATCCCTCTTAAGGTTATCATTACGATTTTTAGGTAACTAATGGGCCTGGTTATACTTATTTTTCTCAAACCTCTTCACATCTTTCTATACTTTTTTAAAGTTGTTAAATTTTCTAAATTTCTTAGCAAAAATGGCCACATCATCGAAATCAATGTCAAACTCATCATCCGAGAGTCATGTTTTCTCCTTTCGACCTTTTAAAGCAATGCCTTCATCTTTTTTTTTTCTTAGCTTTAGAGAAAAACATATCAAGCTCATAAGTTTGTAGATCACTTACAATCCCTTTGAATTTTATAGTATCAAAAGTACCCAAGGAATTTAAAACCTTATGATTTTCTTGATTACTAGATTTTTGGGTATTATCTCTCCCAAGTTAAAATGCACGTTAACTATGTCGAACAATCTAATGTAAAACTCATCAAATATCTCATTCTCCAATATCTTAATGATTTCAAACTAAGTGGCGAGGTTTTTGAATTTGTAAGCCTTAATAGAACTAGTTCCTTCACGGGTGAGTTGGAGTATGTCCCAAGCCTTTTTTGACATTTCACAAGTCATAATATGACAAAAATCCTTCGGGGTGACAGAACAAAACAGAGCATTTAAATCTCAGGAGTAATATTTTGCCAACGTATGCTCATCCTCACTCCATGATTCTATGAGTTTGGGCATCATATTTTCTCCAACTAAGGTTGTAGCTGGAGTCCAACTATTAAGTACTGCTCGCTATACCCGCTCATCTATAGATTAAGTTATAATTTCATACGAATTTTTTAGTATGCGTAGCTTGACCCATCAAACATTGGGGCTTTAAGACCCTTAAATCCACAAAGATTCATACTTAACAATAGAGAATCAAAACAAGATAGCTTAAAATTCTATCCCACAAAAAATTAAAGTCACACAATAAATTAGTGTAACCCACTCTGATACCAATCTGAAAAGCAAATATTTGATAGGATGGTCAAAAAAATTAATTAACAAATAAATATTAAACCCAAAGTTAAATGTTGCACCAATTAAATGAGCTGTGATTAAACTGATTTTTATCTTAAACCTAAGCATGCATTAAGGCGATTATTGTAAGATAAAATAAAATCTCAATGCATATAATGATGAATCTTGGATGTTACTAATTGGGTGTAAAGAAGGGTTTGTGTTTGGAAAATTTAATTACAAATTATTTCCAAAACATAAAGGACTTTCTGGAAGAGTTTAAGCACTCAAATGAATGGAAAAAGTCATTTTCATAACTACTGCTCCATGCTACTTAAAAGGAGGGAAAACTGAGAGCATGGGAGTGGTGGGAGGAGTTGGAAAAATTGATTTTTTTTAAATGCGCTAGGTCATTTGAACGACATGGTACCTCGTTCAAACGAAGTACTTATTCTCATTCGAACAGGGATCCAATGAGAATTCAATTGAGATTCCAGAGAGGTAAAGTTTTTCAAAAAATTGCATCGTTAGAAGGTCCGTCGAACGAGGGTACCAATCTATTTGGAACGACCTTCGAACGAGTTATCTAACGTGACTCTAAAAAGAAGGAAATATCAGGTTATTAAAAGTTTATCAGATCTCGTTTGAATGAGGTACATTTTCTCATTCAAATGAGGTACCTATTCTCGTTAGAACCATCTTCTAATGATCCAATGAGAAAACAATAAAGGCTAATGTTGACTCATTTGGAGTTTTGTTTGATCCGGGTCTAATGAAATCCAAAGAGACTTTTAAAATATGTTTAAAAACATTTTTTAACGTTTTAAAACAACTTAACACGCAATAATAAAATATCCAAGGATCAACATAAAGTATGCATTCATACCGGAGATATCCTTGGAACGTTGATGACAAAACATGGCATGAAACACAGCATGATGATGTGTTCTCTTTATCTTGGCCGATAATTCTTCAATAATCATGTCATAGATGTGAATGGTCACTAACCCAAGTCCTAACCCACGACTCAAAATATTATGTCTAGAATTAATCCAATACATACGAATTGACTCAATTAGAAAATTTTCTTTTCAAAACATGCTAAGTTGGGCCCCGGGCCTGGGTCACCCTTTAGGATAACGTTTGGAAGCATTGGTGTAGCCTTTTGGGATCATTTAGAGGTATTAATTTTTGCCCAAACATGACATTAGTGATTAAATAATCATATAGGGTCATTAGGTCATTTAATTAACTAAACCAATAGATATCAATTAATCTAAGAAATCTCTACATATAGAGGACATAATAAGAAGCAAGGAGATACACCAAAGAGAATCAACATAAAGACTAGGAAAGAAATACCTTTCCTTCTTTCTTATTAATTACAATTTATTTATTTTAATTAATATATTTGAGAATTCTAGTAGGTTTGATTAATACTTAATTCATGATAAATTATTATGATATTCATGAAGACTTGATACTATTTCCTTATTTGATGATTAACTAATCTAATGGAGAATTTAGATTAATACTTGTTACACATGATTAGATTTGGAGATATTGGATTCAATCTGAAATTTTGGTACTGAAATTAGGACTTGAAAATGAACTTAATTTACAATATAAATATTTGGGGTTTACACATTATTATCAATTAGAATAATCCCTTACAATGAACTAATATTAGGATAACTTATTATATGTTAAACGTTGTGTTAGGTTTGTATTAGGACTATTTGAATGTAGGAAACCCTCCTATGAAGGTTTAGTCTAGGAGAAAACACCATCAAAGGAGTTTTTAAATTTGTAACAAGCGAAAGTCCCTATTTTGGTATGACCATATCAATACGATTTAGTTCCAGATTGATCCAGGTTTGAGTTTTTATGTCATTATTTTGAGGAGGACCATAATAATTTGGGTTTAGGAGGATCGATGTAGGTTCAAAAAATTCAGGCAACGAGTTGTTTCAGGACTGTTTTAGGAAGGTAATGTTTGTTTTGAATTTAAGGCATATTATAGTGGACCAATATAAATTAGTGAGTAAAATTTATATACATATATACATAAGAAATCATTGAGCGGATTCGGGGATAACTCGGGAAATGATTAACCTAACCTATATGGTAGACTTTGTAAACTATCTTTATGTGTGTATATTATGCTGTGTTATTTATATGTATTGTTTTTGTACATACCAATTTATGTGGTTAAACTCATGATCAATCTATTAATGGTAATTTGATGGCATAGTTCATGGGACCGTGTATTATGCTCCTAGTAGATGATGGAAATCACGTATATGTATGGCATCTTGATCTTATGTGTTGTGGTTACACTATTATTTTGTCAGCATGGTGATTTCCCCTTTTTGTCTTATTTTTATCCATTAGGAGTGAGACCTCCTATGTAGCAAACCAATAGAGGCATGAGAGGTCTCCAAAGTATGTGCCTTCATATTCTTGTTATATGATATAACTAGTCTGGCTATATACCTAACTTACAAAGAAATTATATAGTACTATTATTGGTATAGTGATGGACTTAAGTTATTGGTATATCATTGAGTGTTAGATGTTATGTATGCATTGATCTTACTTATATACTTAGTGGACCAAATCCTATACTTTTGTGATAGGTATGAGTTATGTAACTTATATGATTGTCATGGGATTTGGATATATTGGGTGTAGGTTTAACATATATGATTATGAATCGCTTAGATAAAGATGAGGTGAGTGACCTATGAGCGAGTGTTGGCAGGGTTATAGCATGAGACATAATTAAGTGACATTTAGTATGTTTTCCAAGTTCATATAGATATTATTTGTTGTGGGATCTAACACACATTTCATTTTAAAAATCATTTTCAAGTCTGGCATCTGGAGTAGCTGGGTTAAATAGATAGCTTCCAGCGCTAACATTATCCAATTATTTGAGTCATAGATGTATGTGTTTCATCCGTTTAGTTTTTACTCTTCGGTTGGACATTCACATCTTGTTCAATTATTTCTATCATGGGCCCGTAGTGGGTGCCAAAGTTGTATATTTCCCTAATTGGATTGATTATTTGGTTTATTATCACATGAATGTTGATTTTATTTGTTATTCAGTTATGTTTTTAGACTTATTAACTTGTATCATTATTTTCATTATATTGTTATTTTAGTTGTATTAATATTATTTTATCTTTGATGCTTAGAATAATATAAGTTGTTAGAAACTTCTCATTCTCAGCATATAAGACTCGTTACATTATATGGAGAAAATTGAGGGTGCTAAAGGAGAACTGTACTTCACACCCCTCTACCTCGAAGAAAATCCCTGTTATATAAACCTCCATGCTATAGTGGTTAAAAAATCCTACTATAGAGGCCCTAATATCCCAAATATTATAGCCAAACAACCTGTTATAATAACCTTGATGAAAACCCAAGGTGAACGTCACCATTAATTTCAATTAAATTTCAGTTTAATTATTCCAAACAGATTCCCACTCACCCACTACCATTACCCACATTTGTAATCAAACAAAACCCTAGCAAACTCTATGGTTTCTTCCTAACCCTATCCCACACTTAGTCACGACTAAAACTTAGAGTCCAATTATTTTATTTTATTTGAAAGTACATTTCTTAATTAATCGTTGTTTATTTTTGTTTACTTGTTTACAAATTTATTTTTGGGATCATAAGTGTTTAGTCCCACTTTTGAAGTTTCACCTGTACCCACTCCCATGTTTTTATTTTTTAGTTGTTGGTCCTATTGTAACAACCATGAAACAAATGTTATTCTATGTGAAGAGGAATAAAGATGGCTACGAGGTAGTTGATGAACGTTTTGGGTTGTTTTGGAACTTAATACAATTTAAAATATACATGGGAGGGGAGCCTAATAAAACTTTCAACATGATATTAAACCCAAAAAACTATTTATTTTTTTGAACTATAGTTTTTGATTAAATAAAAACTTAATTGCATAAAAAATAAGGGGTAATAAATAAAGAGTTTTTATGAAAGTTATGCAAAATTGAATATTAAATGCTGTTTCTATTTGTAAGTTTCTTCCATATTTCACTTTTCATTTGTTTGGCCCGTGATTTTTCCCTTTTGGGGGTTTTACCTCTTACACCTAGGCATTGTGTAATTGGTCATTTTTGGCATTTTGATTATATGATTTAATATTAGGAGATAAAATTGGATTGAATCATTTGTTAAAATTTACCAGATAGGCATAGAATTTTGAATTTTTTCTAAATAGTTAATTAAAAAAATATTACCTCAATATCAATGAAAAATATTTGTTGCGTGGTTGAGATAAGACTTCTTTTTCCTTTGGATTTTTGAGCCCAATCACTACAAATACATCATTCTCATATCATATTAGAATGTTTACTCATTTTTAGGTTTAATAACCTTGAGTTTATCTCTAGATACGTGCAAAAAATTAAAACTATGTGTGTGTGACAAAATAAGAGATTTAAATTGGTCAAGAAAAAAACATGCTTTTACCAGAACCATTTCTCTATCCAATTTTGTGTGTCATCCTTCGTACAAAAATGAAGATGATTTAAGAGAGGGATAACGTGATGAAAAATATATTTATGTTATGAAACATAATTATAACTAACATTGAGGCATCTTTTAAAATATTCAAAGGAAACGTTTTGATGTCCTCCTCATTGAAACAATATAAAAATGAAGGAATAACTCCAATTTTGAGGAGTTATTTAGTCAAATGAGAATTTAACGAGGTAGTCTTCAAAAGAAAGTCTCAATAAGTAAATAAAATAAAGCAATTTTGAAACTTAAAAAATCTTGACTTTATTAACTTCAATTTGATCGGGATAAAATTTATTAGAAACTCAAGTTGTTTAAGAAAGAGTTCTCAAAGGTTGGTGTGATTAAACAAAATCAACTTTTGAAAAGATCCAACATTTTCAAAAGGAAAATTCTATGTTTTTAAATGGGCTTTCACTTTTGAAAGATGAAATTGATTTTTTTTATGTGATTTGGAAGCTCAAGGAACTAACCTCTGAGAATCTTAAATATTTCTATGCCAATTTTTTTATCTATTAGTATCACTTATGGACTATAGTGATTATATAACTTATTCAAGATAAGAGGATGAATTTGTGTCCAAATTTGATAAATGAAGGAGATGATATGTCCATCTCCTCAGAAATTTTGAAAAGGAATATCAGAGTTGTGAAGAATTAACTATCAAATGTTTATAGAAAATTAAAAAAACATTAAAAATACTTGAATTGTAAAAAATCAATTATTCCTAAAGAATGACATTTTTTGTCAGAGCTTCATCATCACATGAGACAACACAATTAGAAAATATCCCTTCCACATTTCAATATAATGGAAACACATGATCAATAATTTTAAGGGAACAATGTTGTACCTCTATTTTCGATAACAAAATCAATATTTTAACATAAATAGCCAACATGATTTTTTTGTTCTTATATTCATAAGAAAAGCCACTATAACAATTTTTGTTATAAGTGGAATAATGTTCAATTATTTAATGACATTTTTTCCTGAAAGAAAAATATTTATGACTCAACGAAAAACCTTTAAATGTGATTATTATCACAAAATATATAATTTGGGTGGATTTTTCTTTTCACTCAAACGAACATTGCCTTGACATCATTATAGGAGTGCTAAAAATTGTGTGGAACAACAATGATTAAAAAGTTTTTGATTTTAACAATTTTTATTCAAAATTCGTTGAAAGAAAATTTTGGATAGAACATCATCAAATATGTTTAGATAAAAGGTATTAAGGTAATAAAGAAAAAATATTTCAAAATGCTCCCCATGTCCTATCGAAGTTCAAGGATTCCTGTGTGAGAAAATAATGAGTAAAGAATTACACTTTTTATATGATTGAAAAAAAATACAAAAAACAGTTCAAAATAGCTCCCATCCACATATAATAATTTGAGTTAGTTTATTTTTGAAATATTCTTTCATATCATCTCATATTTCATATCTCTTGTGATAGATGATGTGCTTTTTATTCTTATACGAGAGTTTGTATTACATGATTATCTTCTATGATATCTTGTACATAAATTCTTTATCTTCTCATGCTAAGATGGATTTGTGATAAAACTTGAAAGATTAAAATTAGAAATGAACAAATTTGTAAAACAGTAAAAGTAGCCAATATAGAAGATAAATTTAGAGAAAATTGACTTTGATGGTGGTAAGTTATCAAGCGTAGATTAATGGATGCCCCTCTAAGGAAGAGTAATTTAATTAGTATTTATGGTAACACAAGGGCTAGAGGTAAATGTAAATTGATATGGTGGGATATTGTAGAAAAATACATGCTAGAACGTGGTTTAATTGAAGATATTGTGTTAAACAGAATAAAATGAAAAAATAGGATTCATGTAAACAACCCCAATTAATTAGGAAAAGGCTTTTTGAAGTTGAGTTGAGGAATTATTTATCTTCTCGATTTGTTCTTGCTACCAAATCTTCGAATCATCAAAAAGATTTTTTCCAAATTATCTTTTGGTTAGTTTTCCTAATAAAATACTTTTAGAACTATCAGATCTAGTTGATATTTTTTCCACGTATGTCGTATATCGTTTGCATGTTTGAGTGTTTTCATATTTTCCATTAATTAAAATTATTTTCATTTTGTTATTATGTTTTATTTTTCCTAAATTGTATTTTGGCATTACTTAGCGTGTTTTTCTAGTTTTGCATATTTATGATTTCATACTTCATGTATATCATTTTTATTCCATGTCATGATTTAATTTTGACTCTCTCTCTCTCTCTCTCTCTCTCTCTCTCTCTATATATATATATATATATATATATATATATATATATATATATATATATATTGTTGAGAAATATTTTTTGTGTAATAATTTTTATTCACTTTAGATGATGTTGTCCATGACATATTTTTGTATATCAAAATGGCTTGTTTTATCGTACTTCCATTTGTTTGGGAATATGATATGTTCTTCATGGTCTTGATTTTATTTTTTATGTCTTGTAAATTTTGGGAGAAAAATGTTAGTACTACAAACTCATATCTTATGAAACTTATCATCCCAGTACAAGTAGACACCACAAATTCATACCCTATAAAAATCACTTTTCAGGCTCTCGAGCAATTGAGCTTTCTCCAGGACTCCTCCTGAAAATCCTGAAGGGTCAAAGTTCCTAGATCGACCGAATCATGAACATCTGCACCAACCCAGCATTAATCCGACCCTTTGAGGTGGAGGCTATACCTTTTAATAAATTTTACGACCTGTTAAACTCCCGAGCAACTGATCATTCTCTAGGACTTCTATTGAGGCCCCTAAAGGGTCAAACTACTTAGTTTGACCCAATTAGTAACATCTACACCAACATAGCATTCATTGGACCTTCAAATTATAAACTAAGCTATTTAGACACTTCTTCACACCACAAGATCCGATCAACTGATGTATCCCCAAGGTCCCCTGAAAAAACCCTTCGAAGTCCAAGAACGTTTTGAGTCCCAATCAAGAACACCACTATTCATCTGACACTAACCAAACCCATGATGATCAATTTCACATAAATAGGGTCGTGGTTCAGAATACACTATGTAGTTCGACACTGATTTATAGATTTTTTGTGACATAACAAGCTATCACTTCTCATTTAATATAGGATAAACAACCATATTTTCATATCTTTCAATCGGCATGCCAAATGGAGACACTCGAGTGCATCGGTCCGACATCCATAGTGTCATCCGACACCTTATAAAAGGACTCAAATTTTTTTTTTTTGCCAAAACCTTCCCCTATAAATTTTCGGCACTTATCTCTCATTTTTAGGAGGAAAATCTTGTATAATCCATGTCTTCCATGATTTCAAACACGTAACGAATCATGGAACCTCTATTCAATCAATTAACAAACACTTTGTCATCCTCTCTTGAATCTTATCAATAATATAACCTATCAAAATAGTCCCAAGAATATCCATTCTTTTACTTCACTAAGCCCAAGACTTTATCAAATCCTAAAGATTTTGTATGAAGAATTATAACAGATAGGGAAGGTCTATTTAGTTATACTAAATAATGAGACTCTCCTATATTAATCGAAAATTACTTACCATGCATGTAAATAGTTCAGGGACATTCTCCAAGCCCATTTGAGTGATTTTGGTGATTTATACGGTTTTATACTAATCTATTCCCATGTATTGTCACTTCACACCATATATTATTACCTTACAACTCAAATGGGCCACCTTACACCCTCTTACTTTGATTTGTTTTCGATAAACTCAATAGGGAGTCTTATAGTGTAATGCGAAAGAAGGTTTTGTTGTGAAATTTAACTTTTTTATTGATATCCCAAAACACCCTTCTTTGCAAGAATAATTATTGATTTAGTCATGAAAATTACTATAGAAAATTTTTATGTCTAAATCAGCAACATCAACCAATCCCTAAAACGAGTTTGCAAAAAGGCATAGATATCCATCGCAATAACGTAGACTTGTGTCTTAAGGTAGTGAGATTTCATGGACTCCTATAAATTATATTTGTAAACTATAAACATTGTTTAAACATAACACCTTCATGTTCATTCAAGCTGATTGAACGTCGATGAGGTTTGAGGACAATGTCATTTGGCATTAGAACATTATAGGTAACAATGAACCCTTGTCTGGCATTAGGGATATCTTCCATAAGAATTTTTTGCTCGGTTATTAAATTATTTTATATACAAACTATTTTCACCATGAATGAAAACCCCCTTTTTAAATAAATCACCTCCATAAATTCGAAACACATTATTAAAACCCTCATCGAAACTATGACTTTGATTATGCTCGCACTGATACGTAGGCTCTACGAGGAAACAATCATCCAAGTACAAGTAAAAACACTCAAAAACATCCACACACTCTGTCTTTCTTTTGCTAAATTATGATGTATTGCATATATGTTAGAACATGCACACACATTAAGATATATTTTATAGTATTTCACATATGACAAAACACATGTACGCATTTGTGCATACTTGAATGTATGATTTAATCTCGTTTTACAAACTACATTGACTTTGATTTCATCTGCACGGATATGTAAGTGCTTTAAGGATACAAACTTCAAAAGGACAAATTAATACACAATCACACACCCGTGGTTCACTAAATTCTCGCATATCACACATATGTTAGAACATACACACATGTTTTACTAAATTCATGAATATCGTACATATGCTAAAATGCACACACACGCACACACATTTCTAACTTCTTGCATACGTTATAACAAACACACACACTTTACTAGATTCTTACATATTGCACACATGCAAGAACATGCACACAATTTTGATCTTTTGATGTATAACACATATGTCAAAAGTTGCACATGTACATTTTCACATATTCACAAGCCTACTTATATTTACACAACACTCACAACTTGTATATACTCTACCCCATCACATTTTTTTAGAAAAGTGTTTAAGTTTACATGCACCAAGTTATAGCTAAGCAAGTTGCACCAAACTTCATCAAGACCAGAAGAATAAAGGGGGTACCTAACAAATTCCTTCACATAATCTAGTTCATGTACACAAAATTCTTGTTTCGCACAAAGATCACCACCTTGCACATAGTCCTACGAGGGTTACCGTTATTTTGTCCATTTTAAGTAAAATAAAATTGATACTCCAAACATAAACATATCATTTAAGAGTCCACTAAAAAAATCATATTTACATCAGGACTGACTCAAGAACAAGGATAACTTGTACATGAGGGCATGTAACATGATGACACCTCTCTCTCTCTTTGCTTCACTCTCCCATGTACACATGTGTGGGGTATCCAGATCAAGGTTCTCGCAGTCATGACTCCATTGGGGAGAGCTAAGAGGAATATATTCACTTTTGTGATTCGAAACGACTTGCTCATTGCTTACCTACTTGATCACTTGTACAAGTTTTAAATTTATACGTGATTTTGACATAACTGCAATGTTAGGATAATCCCTTATCCCAGACACCATCATAGGATTTATCTCTCTAGAGGGTCGTCCTAAATTTTCATGTATCTATATTTACATTTGAAATAAATTACATTTATTATCACATCAATTTCCTACAAGAAAAATAACTAACTCTTCACACAACGTTCACTTGCGATTTCATAGCATGTTGCATACCCTTTTGCCCTGAAAACACTTTAACCTTCACTGGACCACTGCCTTGATTTTGGATATTGATATAATAAAAACTTTATTTCTTCAAGTCATTTTACCTACTAGAAAATAGAAAGAAAAAAACCTAGATTTAAATCATAAACCTAGGCATTCGAATCACGATACCTTCGCGGAACTTATAGGTGATATAAATGAGGATAAAAAATTTGTGTGCAAGATGAAGATGATGCTTTTCTTTTCCCTCCAAAATCTTGTTATAATTCCCTAAATTCCTTGAATATTCTAGTATAGGATCCCACCCCCAATGTAAGCCTAGTGTTTGGGAACTTCACAAGATGGAAAATTGTTAGTTTGTGAGAGAAATCAATCTCTCTCCTCAACCCTTGACAAAAAAATGAATAGGGTTTCCCCTATCTCTAAACCTTAACATTAAAACCTTACCTTAGACCTATATATGTAGGGACACAAATTGGGCTTGGGCTTATTAGAGTTTCAAAAGAGTTTGGTCCTACCACTTAGGTAATGGACTATACTAGGGATGCAAGAGTAATAATTAAATTGGCTTCTAAATGTAAATCTAAATATCCTACATTTGATTTTGTAACATATTCTCATCCCCTTTTACTTATAATTAAATCCACTAATAATTATAACTACTCTCTAATTTAATTAAATCATAATTATTAAAATAATGAGGTCTTGTTTGAAATTTAGATAACACATAATTTAATTGCCTGAGAAAAGCATAAAATACCCACTTGGTAAAATTAAATTTTCAACTATTTATTTTGAACATTATCTTATTTATTCCTTGATCTCAAGCTTAACTTATTTGATACTTTATCGGATTATAAATAATCCCTGGTTAATTTTACTGGTTGAATTAAAATTTACAAGTTTATTAAAGGTGTATCAGAATCTAGGATGTCTCTGAGACCTAGATTCCTCAGTAATATTATCTCATACATGTACACACGATGATTTCCCAACTTACAGAGATTTAAACAAAATATATTAGATCATACCTATAGCAATGAAAGAAATAATTGTATGCACATTTTAATCCTCATAGTCCACGGGATTAAAAATATGTGTACCATTGCAAACTAAGTGAGATTGTTCAAATATAATCTCATCCGTACCTTGATTTTAATTCAACTTTTTATCATTAAATACATTCCTGATATACTGATAAGATCCTCTGTGAACTATCATACCAATGAATGAACCATTAAACATGTTCCTATACTGTAGATGATTACTTATATCATACTATTATATTACAGATAGGATATCCATTCCCTAATCGGGCTATGAATTATTCAATTGAACTAGAAATATAATTATGATCTCCCATGATTAGATCGAACCGAACTAATAATAATTTTTACAAAGTTCAAATGATAGACATTAACACGATTTATTAAAACAAATACAAGGCATTCTCATGAATATTATTTTGATTTCAAAATGAACTTGAGACATCGTTATTAATAAATAAACATCATACATGATTTTGAGAATAAAACCCCAACAATCTCCCACTTAGTCTTAAACCCATGCGCCTATGCATCTAACACCCATTCCCACTACATAACTATCAAAAGCCTTTTTTGTTAAGATCATTGTAAAAGAATCCACCAGGTTGTCTTGAGATTCAGTATTAGTCATGATAACATCACTTATTCTCACAATATCTCGCCTCATATGATACTTGCACTCATTTTTCTTATCCCTCTTATGAGTTCTTTGTTATTTCGAGTTATTAAAAACTTTGCTATTGTCATAATAAAGTCTGATAGCTGACTATAGTGAATCAACTACACCTAAAGTAGTTAGGAAATTCTAATGCGAAATAAGGTATTTTATTTCCTCCGAAGAAACAAAATATTCATTTTCCATGGTCGATTCATATATAGATGATTACTAAATACTCCTGTAAGTTATTGCTCAACCTCTTAGGGTAACCACATATCCTGAGGTCGATTTTATAGAATCCTCATTCGATAATGTCCGAGTCTATGTACCTTGAAGGTATAAGACTATCCACTGAGTAAACCATCACATAATCTCTGGTTCTTTTCAATTATTTGGGAATGTGAATTACTAGAGTCTAGTTCTCCTCAACTAGGTTAGATTGTAATATGTTGACCATGCCAATGAAAAAGAAGCCTGCCGATCTTGAACAAAGCATAACATACATGAGACTACCCATCACCGAAGAATAATGTATATTCCTCACCACCTCTATCTAATAATGTTTCTTAGGATAATAATCAGTAAATAAAGAGATTCCATGACTGAAAAGAAGAATTTGTTCTTGGAATCTTGCGTGCTAAATTTTATGAGCATTTAATCTATATAAGTGACTCAGGATATGACTAACATCATATCTTTTCGTTCTCTCAAAATATTAATACTATGTATTTAATTCGCTCTCCTAAGTCCTTCATATCTAACTAACTAAATAACCACATTCTTATGATGGACAACACACCTATATCGTTCCTGATTACGAGATTATCATCCACAGAGAATATCATAAATACCACCATGTTTCTGCCATGATTCTTATATATAAAATTTTCATTCGGTCATTCATCAAAACTAAATGATTTTATGGCCAGATAAATTGGATTTTCTAATACCTTTATACTTTCTTAAGTCCATAAATGGATATCTTAAGTTTTCGCACCTTGCTTTTTTGGATATTTTTTATAAATCCATTGGGTGGGATTAGATAGATGCACTCTTAAAAACAAACATTCAAGAACATAATATTGACATCCACATGCCAAATATTGTTGTGGCCATTCCCCGAATCCTCTCAACTGGGGGCGGCATGAGGGAGGATCCTCGGTCCCACGCGTCCCTCTCGGGAGTGCTCCGACCGGCGTCATTTGGGTCAGGTGGAAGATGTAGAGAGATTAGAGTCACCAGTCTATTTTACTCAAAACCAACAAGAGAAACGGGGAAGACATCCCAAAGGACAGCATCCAAAGGCATACTGATGCATACGAAACTAAAATAATTCGAAAAGGGTCCGGAGACTAAGTTACGAAATGGGAAGGTGTTAGGCACCCATTTTGCCCTTTCGATCTCTCATGGGTCCCGTGATGTGTGTGCATGTGTATATATAGTGGATATAGGAATCATTGACTTGTACCATGCAAGAGGTAAAGTGAGTCATCCGTAGGAAGGTATAAAATATATTAGAAAATAGGATTTACGCGATTATCCTTACATTGACCGTTATGATGGAACGATAACGCATGTGGGATAATACGACACTAAGAACAAATATATGTATATCAAATATATATATATATATATATATATATATACATATATATATATAAGAGTGGAGTTTAGAGAAAATAGAAAATGAGAGAAAAGGTAAAAATGGGACTCATGTCTCGAGTTTTACCCCGAGATGACTATGTAGCCTATAGAGGCATTAAATTCCTCGTAGTTCGCATGCAAAACGAGGGGTGGGGTTTATCCCATAAATACAATCGGTGGATTCTCTTATTTGTGTGTGTGTGTGTGTAGAAAAAGTGTTTTAGTTGTGAGAAAAGTGTAAGAAAAGTATGAGAATTCCCGTTTGGAATTTATGATCAAACCCTCTTTTTCTTATTTTTTGGGTTTTTATTTATATGAAAATAAGAGATGTGCAATAATACTAAATAAAAAATATATTAGGATGTGTGAGACGAGATAGTAAAAGTGTTAAGTAATAAAACAATTTATTGCGAATTTATGAGAATTTAAGGAGAGAGTTGAGAAAATTGGACCTTCTTAAAGATCTTGAGCTTGATCTTGAATGTTGGAGAGAAGCCCTTAGACTTGGATGATGTTGGAGGGAAGTGAATTAACCATGTTTGATGAAAAGGATGATGAAAAGTGAAGGTTGGAAAGGGATTTGAGTATGGAAATCACGCTGACTTCGAGAGAGGTTTTCTGGATTTGCTGAGAGTGATATCTATCAGATCTGGCCCCCCTTGAAAGTGAGGTCAAGCCTCATTTTTATAGGCCTAGGGAATTTCCGATCGTCATAGCCCTATTCTTACCAATCGACAGGTGCGTTTAGGCACACTATCGATAGGCAAGTTCTGGGACTTTTCGCTTGGTAGTGTCTTTCAGGCATTTTTGGAAAATCGACCGTAGAACACAAACCGTTGATCAGAATCGTGCACGGGGTGGACTATTGCAAAGGTCTTCAGAGACCTTCAAAAGTACTTTGGACGGATCCTAAGTTTGGGAGTTGACTTTTGGTCAAATATGGCTTGGAAGCATTCGTCAATCAATTGGACGGGGAATCGTCGAACGCAAATGGATCGTTCGTCCGCATGGTAAGTCTGAATCGTACACGAGGTAGACCATTAGAAAGGTTAGGAGATGTAATTTGACATTGCAAAGAGTTTGATCCGATTTGGGGAGTTGACCTTGGTCAACGGGGCCTTGGAATCATTCGGTGACCTCTCAGAGTAAAATGGAACATTCGTCCATACCGTAAGTCGGAATCACTCACGGGATGGACCATTGGAAAGGGGTTTCAATGACCTTTGAAGATTCATTTAGTCTTAGTCGAGTTGAAGAGTTGACTTAGGTCCAATAGAGCCCGGGAGCACCCGATGGCTTCTTGATTGAGTTTCAAGGAAAAACAAGTCGTTTGTCCCCATGGTAAGTAGGAATCATGCATGGGATGGACCATTGTAAAGGGGTTTTAGTTCCCTTCGAAGATTCACTCAGTCTCGATTGAGATGAAGACTTTGAGTTTTGGCCGAATGAAGCCCAGGAGCGCCCGTTGGCATCTAGGTCAGTACTCGGGGGTATGACCTGGGTTTGTAGTGATGAAAGGAGGTGCTAGGGACCTAAAGATAGTTTAGGGGGTAACCAAATGGGGTGTCTATAGAGCCCCTCGACGGGTGAGTTTAGAACAAACGATAGTCATCGAATAGACATCGCATGATGCTTTTGAGGGAGGATGACCAATTCAGAGGGTCGAGGTAGATTCTGAGGACCTAAGGGAGCGTGGATGGCCAATTCAGAGGTTCAAGGCCGATTCTAAGGACCTACAGAGTATGCTAGGGATAACCAATTATGTGGGTGGAAGCCAATTCTGCGGGTCGAAGCCAATTCTGGGGGCTAAAGTATGAGATGACCAATTCTGTGGGTCAAAGCCAATTCTGAGGGCTTAAGTATGAGATGACCAATTATGCGGGTCGAAGCCAATTCTGAGGGCTTAAGTTATGAGATGACCCATTCTACTGGTCGAAGCCAATTCTGCGGGCTTATGTAGAGATGACCAATTTTGAGGGTCAAAGCCAATTCTGCGGGCTTAAGGTGGAATGACCAATTCTGCGGGTCAAAGCCAATTTTGTGGGCTTAAGGTGGAGGTGACCAATTCTGCAGGTCAAAGCCAATTCTACGGGTTTATATAGAGATGACCAATTCTACGAGTCAAAACTAATTCTGCGGGCTAAAGGTGGAGGTGACCAATTCTGCGGGTCGAAGTCAATTATGCGGGCTTATATAGAGATGACCAATTCTGCGGGTCGAAGCCAATTCTGTGAGCTTATGTAGACATGACCAATTTTGCGGGTCGAAGCCAATTCTGCAAGCTTATGTAGAGATGACCAATTCTGCGGGTCGAAACCAATTCTGTGGGCTTATGTAGAGATGACCAATTCTGCGGGTCGAAGCCAATTCTGCAGGATTAAGGTGGTATGACCAATTTTGCAGGTCGAAGCCAATTCTGCGATCTTACGTAGAGATGACCAATTCTGCAAGCTTATGTAAAGATGACCAATTCTGCTGGTCGAAGCCAATTCTGCGAGCTTAAGGTGAGATATTCTTAGGGAAATCTACCGAGGGGATTATCTTGAGGTTTTGATTTGCGATAGGGAGCTGATTGCTTGGGGAAATCTTTTGAATCCTCTGGAGGAATAGCCAAAATTCCACTAAGGAGGTGATTGGGTGGCCCAGGGTTTGGATATTGCTTGAGACCTTTGGGGCATAGGGGGTGATATTTACAAATCCTCCGAGGACGTTGCTGGGAGGAGTTTTACTCAGTTTTTGAGAAGTCTGTTGGGGAAATGGGGGTTTCGCTTGAGGGAGTGTGAAATTTTCTTGGTGAAAATGTTTTAAATCCTTCTGGGATTTTTAGGAATTTTTTGAGAAGTTTTCAGGGTTTTCTGGTATTTTCTGGGAATTTTTGTACGAAATTTTAAGGGGGCTACCGGTCGTCAGGTGCAGAGGGTGCCATTTGGCAGTGGCATGGACTTTTGGACTACCTCGGGAAGGTAAGGGGTCAGTGTCGGTCGGTGGGTGGGGGGTCAATGCCAATCGGCATGACCTTTGGCATCCTATATAAAAAGGGGAGAATTCCCCTCATTTTTCACAGCTTCTTGCTTTCTTTCTTTTTGCGATTTTCCTCTACAAATTGTTTTAGCGCTCTGATCTCTAAGAAATGGATGACTTTGTGAGCACTGTAGCGAATAGGGAATGGTTGACTGTTGATGACTGGATGAACATGGAGTGGAGGGCAGGGCGCCTCTTGCTTTGGGGGAGTGAAAACTCCTTTGATGCATTTGAGCTGATTGCAAATGAGCGGACTTTGCTACGGGAGCCATCACATCATCGGTCTTTGAGGTTGGTGAACCCCGACGGTTATCTAAGTAACCTCACTTTTGGCATTCTTCTCTTTTTTTATGTTTTTTCCTTCCTTCTTGAATTTTGACGAGGTTTTTGCTTTTGACAGTCTGATATCTCTTTGAAAAACATGCGTGCCTGTAATACCCCATATTTCTGACGATTTAAATAATTATGTGATTAATTATTGTTATGGGAATAAGTATGCGATTAATTATTGTTGTTGGATTAGTTAAATTAAAATGTGAGAAATTAATTTGTTATTAATCTGGATTTAAATAATTGTTAACTAGCGTGCCAAGGGTTAATACTTATTGTTGTGAACTAGTGAATATTACTGTGTGATATGTAATACGGAATTATGATATTTGATAAATTGTCGGAAGTGATAAATACGGCAGTTTGGTAATTTAACTTTGTCACCCGTGTGAGTCGTGTCGGGACTAATTGAATGGAATAAATAGAGAATTTATTTTTATTAACTCGTATGGTCATTTCGAGTGCGCCGTTGAGTTCGGGAGGGTCAAGATAGTCAAAATAGTATACACGAGTCTTTAGTTTGGATCCCAAAGCGATTTTAGGCCTAACCGGTACCCCGAGAGGGCATTATGGTAAATTGTATTTTGGGGCTAAATTAATGGACGAAAACTGGGACTTATTATATCATCCAAGGAAAGTCCATTAGGGTTAAGAAGTGACAGGAAGTTAGAACAGCCATGGAGGGTGTGAGGGAGAACCAAATTCCAAGAGAGAAGACTCATTTGGCATCACCTTGCATAACCAAGACCACTAATGCGTAGATCGAGAAGAGAGGAACGCGTATGTACCAACATCACCAACGGATCAAACCGTCATATTTGCGAAAAGTGTTTATTACTTGCTTTCTTTTAGCAATATTCATGCTCATGTTAGTATAGGTGGATTTAATCATGATTTATATGTTAATTGGGTGAAAATTAGGGATTTAAATTATGATTAAGGATTGGTTTAATTAGTGGTTGGAATTCCTTCATGTATGTAGAGGATTAATCACGGAATTTGAGTATATATTTATGAACGAATCTGGGTTGATTAGGTTATTGAATTGGAATTTTGAAAACTAGGGTTCATGTGAATTAATTTGGGGGTTTTATGTAAGTATGATGATTAATGACGAATTAAGGATCCTAAGATGATAGAAATGATCTAGAACCTGTTAGGGGTTGATGGGTATTGATGATGAGTTGTTGGGAACTGAATCTTAGAGGTTTTTAGGTTCAAAAATGTTGAAGTTTGGTGAAGAAGACGAACAGTGCAATCTCACACGATCTCGCGCGAATTGGTTCAAATGAGATGGGGATCTCGCGCGAAGTAGTTCAAACGAGATGAAGATCTCACGCGAAGTCGTTGGATCGAGATGGCATCTAGGACGAAGCTGCTCCAACGACACGTGGAAGTCGTTCAAACGACAACCCTTCTGGTTCGAGCTACAAAGGGAATTTTTGGGGATTTTTCTCAAAGTCTAGTTTTGAGTTTGCCTATTTATTGGAGTGAGAGAAACTGTCAAATAGCAAATTTAAATAAGATGGAATTTCAGGAAAGTATGTGAGAATTAATAATTTAATTATTTCGGTACAGAGAGAATGTACCCTAGAGATTACGAGAGAGATATTAATCTAATTATTTATACTATACGTAATAATGATGTTAAAATACGTATGGGGAGTATATATGTAGGTTGGATAAAATACCTATAAATTATAATAGGAGGTGTGTATGCCTATTATGTGATATTATTTTTAAGAGCACTAATGGGTGATAACCCGGGGGTGCAAGAACCTTATAGTTAAGAGCACTAATGAGTGATAACTCGGGGGTACAAAAACTCTATTATTAAGTGTACTAATGGGTGATAACCCGGGGGTACAAAGATGATTATTGTTTGGCGCACTAACGGCTGATAACCCGGGGGTGCTGGATTAATATAGATAGGTGCATTAATGGGTGCTAACCCGGGGATGCAATATTCTATTGTTAGGCGCACTAATGGGTGATAACCCGGGGGTGCGGAATTATTATTGATAGGTGCATTAATGGTAACTAACGAGGGGATGCATGATTTTCTGGAGATATGCACTAATGGGGCTTAGCCGGGGGTGCCGGATTAGAATATATATATATATATATGTGTGTGTGTGTGTGTGTGTGTGTGTGCGTGTGTGTGTGTGTGAAATTAGTAGACTTGGTGATAATAATAATTATTACATTGCACCAAGCGGTCTTAACCTAAGGGTACATGATTAGTGTATATATATAGGGATGATGAGACTATATATATGTATGAGTGTACTTGGGTAACTTTCTACTTTGTGAGACTAGTAGATAAAATGAAAATGAGAAGTAAAATAATCTTAGTGAATAAAAGATTTAGCCATTCAAACGGTGAATAATAAAATTTAGTATGTGATATAGACTATCTGATTAGCGTATTATATGGGCGATACGGGAATACTACTAGGGAGCATAGTTAGTATTAGTATGGTGTCTGACTAGTTAGACTGGGAGGTATAACTAGGGGGATATTAGATGTACCTTAGGCGTGCATAATAGACGAGAGGTGAGAAACTCATGTGAGAGTTCGATAACTAACATGCGTATAAGACTTATTTTAAGAAGCAGTTTTAAATACTTGCTAAGTCATTTTTTTACATATTAGGCTCTGACCCGTTTCTTGTATCTCTTCTCTCTTTTGTTATATATATATGTATTATATCAGGTGCTCAGCCACAGGAGTATCAGATTTTGAGATTTGGATTGCTTGGCGTGCTGCAGCTGTTGTGGAAGCTGTAGGTCCTTATAGTAGATGCATCTATCCTTTCCATTCAGTCTCATCCAGACTTCTTGTTTAGGGCATATGTCTCCCACTTCTAGTTCTTTCATCAGAGTTATTGTATTCAGTTTATTGTATGGTTTGGAGTTTTGAAATGGGAAGTTTTATCTAGTCTTATTTATTTCAATACTTGATTCATGTTCAGTATTTATTTATATTCCTATGTGTGGTAAATGGTTTATATTTTAAGATGGAAAGAAATGGATTTACTTGGTTTTATTAAAATTGGAAATGTTTTGACACCTAGCTTAATTTTATATTAGGTGATTAATATGTTCAAATTTTTTGAATAGTGATGCTTAGAATGAACCAACTGAATATCCTGTTTTAAATTGGTAGAGGACTGATCACCCTATATTTAATTGGGCGGGGTGTGACAGGTGATATCAGGGCATCAGGTTCTAGTATCTTTAGGATCTGTGCGACTTATTACGTTTCAGCGTATCGTTCTTTGATTTAGAGCCTTATGATAGGGTTGTTGTGTTCCCTTACGTATGTGACTTACGTTCTCCTGCTACGAATTTTAATGGAGGTGACTCATTATAGGAAATTCGGTGTGATTCAAACCCCGAACATTTTAGAACGACCATCCAGGGTCGTAAGAAGAACCGCGGGAGAAGAGGCTCAACAGAAGACATAGAGTTATCGGGTAAGAGTGATTGGGAAAAAAATCACCACGAGAATTACTTAAGTAAGAGATAGTAAAAATCGTCACTCGGGAACGGTGGGTTCCCAGGACATAGTCATAGATAACGGTGGAGTGATTTCAGGACCACCTAACATATTAAATAAAGGGAAAATCAGAGGGACTCTTTTGAAAACCCATTGATGAAGGTGCAGAAAAAAAATGAGAAAGTGTAACAGACCAGCGGAGGTAGAAAATCCAAAGGTAATTGTGTAGAGTGGGGCGTGATGACACTCAGAATTTAATTTGGAGTTAAAAGTTACAGCTCTTAGGAGCATCATGTATTGATTAGAGACAATCACTGTACATGAAGAAGTATGTTTGAAATTTAAGGAGAAATTTGGGTACAACTTGACCGTGAGGTCTTCCATTCGATGTGGTAACAAAATGCGAGTGAAATTTTGATGTTTAAAATGATGGGTAAGATAGAAACCGATCATGAGAGAGAGGTTGAATTGCATAATGAACTTCGTACCTGGTAGAGGGGTATAAATTATCCAAAGGGTTTATAGTTGATAAAGGACCCGTGAGTATAATACCAGTATAGATGAGAAATCCATCTAAGATGACTAATGTTGATGTCATCAAAGTTATACGGTTGATAGTGATGGCAGTCCTTCCAAGAGAAGGGAGTAAAGAGGGTTAACGAACCTGCTGAAGAGCAAAAACTGAATTTAACGGTGTTAGTGAAACCCCACGTGAGAGTATACCCAATAGGGAACTCGATTAGATGATTTTAAGTGATTAACATTAAGAGGATGATGAAGTCAATCAGGCTGTAGAGGTCAACCATAGTTTCGAAAGCTAGAGTATCCAAAGGGATAATGGAAGAATAATAGTGAGTTGAGACTGTCAGTCCGAGAGAAGGACATTCCCAAAATGGTCAGTGGAACTAGTGATGGAAAATAGTTCGTGAAGTTTTCCTTATATAAAGGAAATAGAACTATAAGTGTTGAATGTTTCCACAATTGAGAAGTGAGACCGAAGAGATTAGAAATGGTAAACCGTGCCAGTTAGGCATAACGACTGGAGGAGCGATACTTCCAGCGAAAGAATTTGGGTTCAAGGGAATTAGGCCCAGGAAATTTATAACTCGAGAATGATGGGTTCAGTCTTGACCAGTAGAGTCCTCGTTAATAATAGCATATAAGACGTCAGGGTCTACGGGACCCGAGATGTAAACGGGAGTTTAATAAAGCTATAATTGAGGCCTAGAGAGTTTGGGCCAACGTTTTAATACTGGGCGTGAAATCCACATGATGGAATAAATTGTCCATGGTGAGAGGGGACAACTCTAGGATGAAATCCTAGGATGTATGATGATTGCAGATGATCAGGGGTCATGATGGCAGCCACGTGATGAGACCCTGTGATTTGGAGAGACTGGTGAGGTTTTTCTTCTTCCTTGTGAGTAAAGGATAGATTCTAGTGACATGGGTGTGCCACAACTTTTATGTAAATTGGAAACCCTAAACTTCGCGTGCGGGTCGAGTTTAGTGGGAACGTTAGTTTTAACAGTTGTTACAAACATACTTCTCGTTGTTAGCAGGGCATTTTGATGATTTCCCGTGAGTGAACCGGGTGGGCCCTAAGAATATGTTTTGTTGTTATAATTTACTACTGCATTGAGTCAGCTTTAGTAGAGTTTATTATGGTAATGTGTAGTGATTAATTACCGTATGGTTAAACGATAGTAAAAATGTAGTGATATGACTATCGTGCCGAATACTCCAGGAGGAGTGATCTTAGTTTTGTGCGGCACCACCTGAAATAAGGTTGGGCCCAGATATGAGTAAATATGAAACTTTCATGGTATTATAGGCCTCAGCGAGTATAGTGTCTAATTATATGTGATTCCCGAGCATAGGAATTTTTTTGTCTATTAAGACTTAGAATACATTGTGTTCTTATCGAGAGGAGAAATATAGCTCATTATATATCTATAGCGCCAAGTACTTGGGATAGTGTGGGCGCCATGCTTCATGTTACATTTTTAAGGACATAAGAGTGGATGAGTAAACCTTTATGTCATTATACGTAAATTGTGGGAAAGTACATAGTAAGTACTGAAGGCCTTACGGACCTCAACAACCGACTAGGTTAGATAGTAGTGTATCGGGGGGTTTCCTTGTTTGGATTTTGCTTTGCGATACATCCCACGCATGAAACCAGCGAATGTCGGGAGTTGGAGGAAGTTTGGTCGATAGTACATAAGTTTTGTATGTGGAATTATTATGCCTATAAAGGAATATAATTGAGAGTTAATAATTTGTTTATGACTTAAGGCCAATAGAGTAGCCTAGCCTTAGTATTTTTCGAAATAGATGAATGATGCCATTAAAGGATGGTTTAAGTCATGATTAGTGGGGCGATTGAGTGTACCCCTACCACATCAGCATACCGAGTGTGCAAGAATTGAGGTAAGAAAATTTTATCTTTTTGTATAATGATACGTGAGGCATAGGGTGTATGGGCGCCCTAGGGGATTGAATCAAATGGTGGATTATGATTATCTTAAGAATTCGATAACATGTAATTGGGTAATCCGAAGATTACCCCGTGAGATTTGTCAGAGACTTACATTTCAAGATGCATTGAAACTTATTCAAGAAAGATAAAATGTATCAGAATAAAAACAACAGTGGTGATGGGTTACGAAGTAGGTTAATATTGCAAGGATAGTCTTGTAGTGGGTCACCTGACGGATTGAAAAATGGTGGACAATTCGAAACCGGTAGGGGCTCCTTCCACTAGATAATGGAAGAGTATCCCTAAGGATCTTCTCATATAGCTGAGATGGTGAGATTATAGGTACTAAGATGCGATTGAGTACGGCCTAATACCCACAGAGGGATGGGCAGGATAAGCGGTCTAACCGGATGCGGGAGAGAAAATTTTATGTGAACCTTGAGATCTTAGAGGAGGGCGGGAGCAGTACCTTCCACTAGTGGAGTTTGTGTCCAAATATCTCCTGTAAGTTCACGTTCGGGCAGAGTGCCAGTGGAAGTATGGCACGGTAAACTTTGTTGTTGTCCTACTTGATAGTTAAAGGTGAAGGACCAGTTATGATTACAAATGTCAAAGAAGAATCGATATTATTGTATATATTGTGTGTGAAATATATATTGCACAACCCATTTACTTGTATGAACCACACGAGACGAAGTCGTATGTATATGAAAAGAGGATAAATCTACTAAGGTGCAAATAGTAGAAGGCTAGATAGTGAATATCTAAAATAAAGTTGAAGTAGTGAAACTTAAGCAGAAAGGCTTGGGCAAGAGCCTATATGACAAGGTAACCTGGAGTTTAAATCAAACACATGTGAAGTGTTCATTATTATGAGTATTCGATAGCGTACTATATGGGTAGTACGGAGTAGCTTACTTGTGAGAGCAAGGATGCGATGCGCAATATTTTTATAGCGTTATCTATACCTGGTATACTTTTTCCGAATTTCGGGAAGAAATTCCATTGCAAGGGAGGAAGTATGTAATACCCCGTATTTCTGACGATTTAAATAATTATGTGATTAATTATTATTATGGGAATAAGTATGCGATTAATTATTGTTGTTGGATTAGTTAAATTAAAATGTGAGAAATTAATTTGTTATTAATCCGGATTTAAATAATTATTAACAAGCGTGCAAAGGGTTAATACTTGTTGTTGTGAACTAGTGAGTATTACTGTGTGATATGTAATATGGAATTATGATATTTGATAAATTGTCGTAAGTGAGAAATATGACAGTTTGGTAATTTAAGTCTGTCACGCGTGTGAGTCGTGTCGAGACTAATTGAATGGAATAAAAAGATAATTTAATTTTATTAACTCGTATGGTCATTTCGAGTGCGTCGTTGAGTTCGGGAGGGTCGAGATAGTCAAAATAGTATACCGGGTCTTTAGTTTGGATCCCAAAGCGATTTTAGGCCTAACCGGTACCCCGAGAGGGCATTATGGTAAATTGTATTTTTGGGCTAAATTAATGGACGAAAACTAGGACTTATTATATCATCCAAGGAAAGTGCATTAAGGTTAAGAAGTGACAGGAAGTTAGAAAGGCCATGGAGGGTGTGAGGGAGAACCAAATTCCAAGAGAGAAGACTCATTTGGCATCACCTTGCATAACCATGACCACTAACGCGTAGATCGAGAAGAGAGAAACGCGTATGTACCAACATCACCAACGGATCAAACCATCATATTTGCGAAAAGTGTTTATTACTTGATTTCTTTTAGCAATAATCATGCTCATGTTAGTATAGGTGGATTTAATCATGATTTATATGTTAATTGGGTGAAAATTAGGGATTTAAATTATGATTAAGGATTGGTTCAATTAGTGGTTGGAATTCCTTCATGTATGTAGAGGATTAATCATTGAATTTGAGTATATATTGATGAATGAATCTGGGTTGATTAGGTTATTGAATTGGAATTTTTAAAAGTAGGGTTCATGTGAATTAATTTGGGGGTTTTATGTAAGTATGATGATTAACAACGAATTAAGGATCCTAAGATGATAGAAATGATCTAGAACCTGTTAGGGGTTGATGGGTATTTATGATGAGTTGTTGGGAATTGAATCTTAGAGGTTTTTAGGTTCAAAAATGGTGAAAAACGTTGAAGTTTGGTGAAGAAGACGAACAGTGCAATCTCGCACGATCTCGCGCGAAGTGGTTCAAATGAGATGGGGATCTCGCGCGAAGTGGTTCAAACGAGATGGAGATCTCACACGAAGTCATTGGAGCGAGATGGCATCTCACGCGAAGCCGCTCGAACGACACGTGGAAGTCGTTCAAACGACAACCCTTCTGGTTCAAGCGACAAAGGGAATTTTTGGGGATTTTTCTCAAAGTCTAGTTTTGAGTTTGCCTATTTATTGGAGTGAGAGAAACTGCCAAATAGAAAATTTAAATAAGATGGAATTTCCGGAAAGTATGTGAGAATTAATACTTTAATTATTTCGGTATAGAGAGAATGTACCTTGGAGATTACGAGAGAGATAGTAATCTAATTCTTTATACTATACGTAATAATGAGGTTAAAATACGTATGGGGAGTATATATGTTGGTTGGAGAAAATACCTATAAATTATAATAGGATGTGTGTATGCCTATTTTATGATATTATTGTTAAGAGCACTAATGGGTGATAACCCGGGGGTGCAAGAACCTTATAGTTAAGAGCACTAATGAGTGATAACTCAGGGGTACAGAAACTCTATTATTAAGTGTATTAATGGGTGATAACCCGGGGTTACAAAATGATTATTGTTTGGCGCACTAATGGGTGATAACCCGGGGGTGCTGGATTAATATTGATAGGTTCATTAATGGGTTCTAACAAGGGGATGCAATATTCTATTATTAGGCGCACTAATGGGTGATAACCCGGGGGTACTGAATTATTATTGATCGGTGCATTAATGGGTGCTAACCCGGGGATGCATGATTTTCTGGAGATATGCACTAACGGGGCTTAGCCGGGGGTGCAAGATTAGTATATATATATATATATATGGACTTATGAATATGTGAAATTCGTAGACTTGGTGATAATAATAATTATTACATTGCACCAAGCGGTCTTAACCTAAGGGAGCAGGATTAGTGTATATATATAGGGATGATGAGACTATATATATGTATGAGTGTACTTGGGTAACTTTCTACTCTGTGAGACTAGTAGATAAAATGAAAATGAGAAGTAAAATAGTCTTAGTGAATAGAAGATTTAACCATTCAAACGGTGAATAATGAAATTTAGTATGTGATATAAACTATCTGAATAGCGTATTGTATGGGCGATACGGGAATACTACCAGGGAGCATAGTTAGTATTAGTATGGTTTCTGACTAGTTAGACTGGGAGGTATAACTAGGGGGAGATTAGATGTACATTAGGCGTGCACAATAGACGAGAGGTGAGAAACTCATGTGAGAGTTCTATAACTAACATGTGTATAAGACTTGTTTTAAGAACCAATTTTAAATACTTTCTAAATCATTTTTTGCACATCGAGATCTGACCCGTTTCTTGTATCTCTTCTCTCTTTTGCTATATATATGTATTATATCAGGTGCTCAGCCAAAGGAGTATCAAATTTAGAGATTTGGATTGCTTGACGTGCTGCAGCTGTTGTGGAAGCTGTAGGTCCTTGCAGTAGATGCATATATCCTTTCCATTCAGTCTCATCTAGACTTCTTATTTAGGGCATATGTCTCCCACTTCTAGTTCATTCATCAGAGTTATTGTATTCAGTTTATTGTATGGTTTGGAGTTTTGAACTCGAAAGTTTTATCCCGTCTTATTTATTTCAATACTTGATTTATGTTCAGTATTTATTTATATTCCTATGTGTGGTAAATGGTTTATATTTTAAGATGGAAAGAAATGGATTTACTTGGTTTTATTAAAATTGGAAATGTTTTGACACCTGGCTTAATTTTATATTAGGTGATTAATATGTTAAAAGTTTTTCGGCAATGATGCTGAGAATGAACCAACTGAATATCTTATTTTAAATTGGTAGAGGACTGATCACCCTATATTTAATTGGGCGGGGTGTGACAGTGCCCATGGGACGACGGGGCTTAAGGACGTCGGCGAGCATCTTCCACCTGTGGTGCGTTGGGTGGTATCATCAGCGGGTTTGGGGAGGTTGGCGTCTGCGCTGGATGAGACGGCTCGGTCGACAGGGATCTTATGTGCTCTGGGGAGAGATAGTGGGATACTTCCCACACCTTCCATTTCGATTTTGGGTAGATGGCCGTGACTCCCATAGACGTGCAACCGCTGCTGGGGCTGGATTACGATGGGGAGCAGAAAAAGGTGGATCGCTCTCTAAGGGTGAGTTCGGAGGTGGTGAGGGCGGCGCTTGGTGACGTATGGAGGATAGTCTCTGGGTATTCCATCCGATTGTCCTTGCTGAAGGATGTTCTACTGAGTAGGGTGGTTGATGTGGAGGGTGGGCTGCAGCTGAGGCAGATGGCCCAGTTGTTCATTTTGCTGATGCTAGGAGGTTTTATGGTGGCGTCGAATGGCGACATCGTCCATTTGTGGTTCTTGCCATATTTGAGGATATTTTCAAACATCCCTCTCTATGATTTGGGGAGCCTGAATTTGGAGACCCTCTATTTTTCTTTGCACGCATTCAGCTGGTGCTGTCGATAAACTTTTACTGGAGCCATGTATCTCCTTGAGGTATCCTTTAATTTTTTGCATTTTCCTTTCATGCATTCGTATTTTCCTTATGCGTCTATTTTTTATTGTGAATTACTGTCTTTGGCAGACGTGGTTCTATGAGGTGACTGGGTGCAATACCCAGCTGATCTCTGTAAAGGATGATACCGTTGGGGACTTCTTCCGATTGTATCGATGGTGGAAGGCCAATCAGCAGTCGAAGGGATCCCTCTCTTTGGAGGCGGTGCGTTAGGTCTTAAATGGCCAGACCAGTGGTAGGGTAAGACTCTTTCCTTTTCAGTCATGGTTTTTGGCATGTTCTGATTTTGTATTGACTTATGCCTGCTGGGGATTTTCAAGTGACTTTTTACCCTTGGGGGACAGTCATTCAGGATACGGGGGCGACCGGGGTGAATGCACAGATGAGGTATTTGCTGGAGCATGAGTTCGATCATTCCTGGTATCTCGGGGTTCGAAAGATTGCTGAGGAAGAGGTGGTGGTTCCACCTGCGCAGCCTCCTATGTCTATGAGGCGGGAGCGATTGTTGTCGGAGGATGCGATGATCGGCAAGTCCTATTTCTTGTATACTAATACGGCCATGCCGTATGACTATATAAAATTTGTGATGAGCTGGTTGATGGAGCCCAGCATATATGTTTCCTTCCCTTTTCCTCCTGAAGGTTCGAGTAGGGAAGTGGGGTCTTCTCACAACGGCGGTGGTCCGTCGGCATCTACGACAGCGACGACTTCAGAGGTTCCCTTCGTACGATTGCACACTCCTTCGTATAACATTCGGCGGCCTGATGGAGGGATGGTGCCTATGTTGCACCATCTCATGCGATGGATCTGGAGGAGTTGGGTTTGATAGAGGAGGTCCTTCATCTAGCGGTATACCTTCTTCCTCTTTTTCGTTCCTTTTCTATTTTGATCCTTTCCTAATACTGATTTTACCTCTTCTTGCAGCATGTTCGGGTGTCGACCACTTAGATGAGGGACATCAGAGACTGGATATCTCCGGCGACTGCCCATATTTGGGATGCGATTTCGATTCCTTCTTATTTGGTGTCGTCTTCTTCATCCGGAGAGGACTCTTGCTCGGGTAGCAGTGGTGTGTCATCTCGCCGTAGGGGAAAGAGAGCACGTCACAGTGGTGGAAGCTCTTAGGGGTGAAGGTTAGGTGAGAGAGAGATAATGTGGGTTCAGGCTGGGTCCCTTTTTTTTCTTTTCTTTTATTTCCTGCAAAATTTGATGTAACACAGAAGAATATATATATGCAATACAATGGTTTTTTTATTATCTTCTGTTAATGATGAATGAGTGAATGCATGCACATGCGCTTTTTACTTTGATGCTGAGACTCTAAAAAGATATATTTTTTGGATTTTGAGGAAAGTTTTTAAAATATAAAATTATATAGGGGTGGAAGAGGATTTTTGAAATTCTATTGAGAATATTAATTTATTTTTATTGACTTTTTTGATTTTGACAAAAGAGGAAAAAGGAAAGTTTCCAAAAATAGGGGGTTGACGATCGGTAAGCCCCTTTTCCTGCCTATCGGCAGTCAAGTCCTGTCCCATCCATTCAAAGCATTGATTAGTGACCTCTTCAACTTTTTGGTACTTTGTGGGGATAGGATTCCCTCCAATTTTTGCAGGGATTATGTCTTTTGTGAGGGTTCTCAAGTATAAAAAGGGGTAGGGGTGGAGTATTTTCATCACACCTTCACATTCTTACTTACTTGCCTACTATCTCTTAGTCCTCCAAGATGTCTCTCCCTGGTAGCATTGAGTTTGCTAACTACCTCGAAGCCTTGGAAGCGATGTGCTCTTATAACGTCGACTACGATGCTTTCAACATACGACGAGTCTCTTTGTGGTGCAATCGATCCATTGAGTGGAACATGCTGATGGCGGCGGTACAATTTTGGTACCCCGAAGACCATGTATTCCTCTTTGGGTTGGATGAATTTTGTCCTACCTACGAGGAATTTTCTGCCATACTAGGGATAAATCCCAGTGTTGTTACGGCTTTACCCGAATTTTGTTGGTTGGGCTTCTTCGTATTTATCCTTCGGCATTTAGATCATTGGTTACTAGAGGAATGATCTCCCTCCCCGCGGTGTTGCAGTCCATGCATTTGCGGGAAGTAGGTGATGCTGGTTATGCTAGAGTCGTTGATCTGGGCCTGGTTTCAAAATTGTTGTTGGTGACGGGGGAACTGCTAGTGGATCCACAACTTGTAGCCATCACTTCATGAATGTCATAACATCGCAATCCTGCGACGGTGATACTGGCGGAGACCCTAAACGGTCTGGATGCCTGGCGAGAAGGTCGTTCTAACTTCTCGCGGGGTAGCCCCGTGATGCCGTTCATATGGTTGTTTGAAAGACTCCACCTGGTGACTCTTCCAGAATATCCTTTTTTGACTGTACCCAACTTCTTTTCGCGTCACTTCTTTAGCGTTGGCCTGGATATTGAGAGCTGGGTGAATTGTCTTGTGGAGCATGGGGCTCAGAATCTTTATTGGTCAGTGCCTTGGTGGGGATAGTTGCTGCCTGTTCTGGAGCTAGCAGAATACCCATATGTGCGACTGGTTCGTCTCAGACAGACCTCTTTTTATTTCCCTTGGCGGCTTCTGCACCAATTTGGCTAGGCACAGGTCGTGCCACCTCAGACACTAAGTTTATTTTCGGTAGAGGATTTGACCGAGCGTCTGCGCCTGCGGCTTGGATCTCTATGGGAGAGTTGGCATCCGTCGACCCGTCCCTCTCAGTCTGTTGGGAGAGTTTAGCATATCCCTGGGGATTATTTGAAGTGGTTGTGGAGGAGAGTAGTTAGCAAGATGTTGTCAGTGGAGACTGGAAAAAAGTGGTTTGTCTCTTTTGACACCATGGAAGGAGGTGTTGGGGGTTTTTCAAAGCTGGTTTGAGCTTATCGGTCCATGGAGTGTCTACGACACTCTGTTCAGGCAGGGGAAACTTGGGGGGCCCCGGATGTAGATGATGACGACGGAGAAGGCTCCTCTGGTAGCTGTGGATAGGACTCCTTGAGAGTTTATTGTGTAATGGGGGATAAATGTGGGGATTTTATTTTGGATTTTTTAGGAAGGTAAGGGAAAGGGAGTTATCCGTTCCTTTTCTTATGTAATATGTACCATAATTTCTTATTAGTGAAATAAACAAGTTTTTGATCATCCAGTTGTGCCCTTTGATGATTTTTGTGTTGTTTGAATTATCTATACCGATCGCTAAGGCATACATAATCCTTTTGTTAAAGTATATGTTAGAATGGACTATCATTCTCGGAGATAAGGAAAGAATAGTATTTTGTGAAAAATAAAGGTCCGTGCTCATGTAAGGTATGAGCTACCTACGTACCTCTGGGGTTTTTGAAAAGTTTTAATTTTGTTTGAAAATGGTTTTTGCAGAGGATCGGGCCCACGTAGTTCTGGGTAGAAGGAAATGAAGAGATTTTATTTTTTTTAGAATAGAAGGGAGATGAGAAGAGTTGTAGCGCGCCGAGATTTTGGACTAGGGGTAGAATTTCTTAAGACCGTCAAGGTTGACTGGACGAGCCATCTCTTCCCTATCTAAGTTGGTGAGCATGGCGGCACCGCCGTATAAGATCTTCGTGACAATGTAGGGGCCGCTCCAATTGGGCTTGAATTTCCCTCTGGGTCCTAGATGGGTTCTATGGTTTCTTTGAGGGCTAGGTCCCCTTCTCGGACACCGTGATCCTTGACTCTCTTGTTTAATAAATGCGTTATTCAGCGATGGTACCCTTGTATGTGGTATAGTGCTTTTAATCTCCTTTCGTCTAGGAGCATCAGCTCGTTAAGACGACTTTGGCACCAGTCTTCTTCGCTGACCTTTCTCTTAAGCGTGACGCGCAATGAGGGTATTTCCAGGTCCACAATTAGTACTTCTTCCATGCCATAGACTATAGAGTAAGGGGTATCCCCAGTAGAGGTTCGAATTGAAGTTTGGTAGCCCCAGAGGGCATACGGCGTCTGGTCGGCCCAATCCCGACAGCTTTTAATCATCTTGTTAATGATGGATTTGAGGTTCTTGTTGGCGTCTTCAACTGCACCATTGGTCTGAGATCAATAAGGAGAATATTTGTGTCTTTGAATCCCATACTCGTTGACCACTTCTGTAACCTCTGCCTCAAAATGCAAGCCGTTATCTGATACTAGCTCGTACGGGACCCTATATCGGTAGATTATATTTTTCTTGATTAATTTCGCCACCCTCTTGGCGTTCAACACTATGTATGACTTAGCTTTGACCCATTTGGTGAAGTAATCAATGGCAACTAGGATGAACTCATGCCTATTGGAAGCCTTCGGTGTAACCTTCCTTATGATGTCGATACCCCAGGTGGAGAATGGCTAGGGAGAAGTCATGTTGTATAATTCGTGCAGAGGCAGATGCTGAAGGTTGGAGTGTTGTTGGCATTTGTGGCATCTCCGAACATAGGCATTACAATCCTAGGTCAATGTAGTCCAGTAGTAGCCTTGTCGGATGATCTTCTTGGCAAGCATGTGACCGTTTATGTGGGGTTCGCATTCCCCACTGTTCATCTTCTGCATTATCTTTTCAATGTCAGCCCCTGCGATACAGTGAAGATAAGTTCCATCGAAGTTCCTTTTGAGCAATGCTTTGTGATAGATGATGTACTGGGCAGCCAGTGTTCGAAGGGTTTCTCAATTTTTCTTGTTGGAACCCTCGGGATACCTGTCATGCTTGAGGAAGTGCAAGATATCAAAGTACCAGCAATTGGCTAGCTCGGGATCTTCTTTGATGATGAGCTCAATGTGGTAGCAGTGGTTTGGTTTATCTTGCTTTTGGACTAGTAAGTGGGCCATTGTTATTCCTTTTGGCATGTCGACCATGGAGGTCAGGGTAGCAAGGGCATCGGTTAGGTTATTCTTTGCTCGAGGTGGGTAATGGAAGGTGATATCTTGGAATTGGGAGGCTAATTCTTTTAAGTGGGCATGGAAGGGTTGGAGTTTCTCGTCCTTGACTTTCCATTTTCAAAGCACTTGACCAATGATGAGGGAAGAATCCCCGTGGAAATCTAAACATTGAATACCTTTCTTGAGAGCAACTTTGAGGCCTACTATGCATGCCTCATACTCAGTCATGTTATTGGTGAAGGGGAAATCCAATTTGATGGAGATGGGAGTGTGAGGGTCATCTGGGGTGATCAGAAGTATCCTAATGGCATATCCCTTTTTATTGGCAGCGCCATCAAAGAACATTTGCCATCGAAGGCAGTTTTAAGCAGCACAGAGAATGTTTTCATCTGGGAATTCAGAGATCCAGACATTGGCTTCATCCATGGGGTAATCAGCGAGGTAGTCATAGATGGCTCTTCCTTTCATGGATTTCTGTGTGACTTAAACGATATCGAACTCGTCTAGGAGCATCAACCATCAGGACATTCGATTGGACAAGGCGGGTTTCTCAAGTAGGAATTTGATGGGGTCCATTCGGGATACAAGTTTGATGGGGAAAGTGATCATGTAGTGCCGCAACTTTTGTATGACCCAGACAAGTGCGACACACTCCTTTTCCAAAGCAGTGTAGTTAACCTCGTACCCGACCAATTTGTGATAGGCATAATAGATGGTTCTTTATTTCCGGGAATCTTCAAGGTATTGGGCTAGCAAATCCCCAGCTGTAGTGTCAGTTATGGTTAGGTACAGGAACAAGGGGAGACCAGGCTGTGGTGGTATGAGTACCGAGGGTTGGGTCAGATATTATTTGATTCGGTCAAAAGCTTCTTAGCAGGCCTCGTTCCAAATCTTAGTTGAATCCCTTAGGAGGATTTTGAAGATTGGCTCACACATGGAGGTTAGTTCGCTGATGAATTGACTGATGTATTGTAATTTCCCGAGGAAACCTCAAACTTCTTTCTCATACGGGGAAGTGGCATCTCAAGTATGGATTTCAGCTTGGTGGGATCTTCTTTTATCCCCTTCTCACTGACCATGAATCCCAAGAGTTTGCCCTTTATAATGCCGAAGATGCATTTCTGCAGATTGAGTCTCATCTGATAATGTCGCAGTCATTCGAAGAACATTCGGAGAGAAGGAACATGACCTTCTCTAGTTTTGGACTTGATAATCATGTCATCCACATAGACCTCAACTTCTTTATGAATCAGATCATGCAGGATGGTTGTGGCAGCCCTCTGGTAGGTAGCCCCAGCGTTCTTGAGACCAACTGGCATAACGGTGTAGCAAAAGGTTCCCCATGGGGTGATGAATGCGGTTTTTTCTTGATGGTTTGGGTGCATTTTTGATTTTGTTGTCTCTAAAAAACCCATCGACGAATGACTTGAGGGGATGACTGGCTGTGTTGTTCATGATCATGTTGATATTAGGTAATGGATAATCATCCTTTGGAGAGGCTTTTTTCCTGTCCCTGTAGTCTACACACATCTGAACATTTCTTCCTAATTTTGGCATGGGCACTATGTTGGCTAGCCATGTGGGATATTCGATCACACGAATGAAGCCTACATTCAACTGTTTGACCACCTCTTCCTTGACCTTTTACGACCATTTGATGCAGAGCTTTCTCAAATTTTGTTTGACCGACTTATAATCTGGGAGAGTGGGGATCTTGTGCTGAGCTATTTTAGGATCAATGCCGGGAATATCGTCATAGGACCATGCGAATACATCCACGAATTATTTTAGCAATTCTTCGAGTTGTGCACACTCATTCTCATTAAGGGTAGCCCCTATCCTAATCTTGCAGAGTTGGCTACTAGAACCGAGGTTAATAATAACAGTCTCTTCTTTATTAACTTTAATGCGATTATGTTGTTTATTATTAACCTTATTTAGATAAGTTATGAATTGTTCATTTACAAAATCATCATCATAAAAAGTTTGATTAGAATCCAAACAGTTAATGTAAGGCGTAACAAGATATTAAAAATCTTCGTTTATTTCATTGATAGGAAAAACAACATTGAGAACCTCTTCAAAAGAGGACTCAATTACATTTGAACAAGGATAGACAACCGAAGAAGAAATAGGGTAAAAATTAGGATTAGGGGAGATTTCAGCAGGTAGAACTGACACAGCATACTAGTTGAGGAGATGTGTATCAGTAGTTTTAATCAGTTGGGATAGATCCGGTGATGTAGTGCCTGATTGAACCATGCAGAGTGTCATCCCCAGTGTCTGTAAGCTGAAGGAATCTTTAGAGTCACTTTCCTCAGTCTTTTCGGTATCTTTGATGAGTGGTTGTACTTGGAGTTGGGAATCTTCGGCCCATGGGTAGCTGTCTTGGAAGAAGATCTCCATTCCAGACTTCATCTTCTTATCTGTATGGTCATACCATGGTTTCGAAAAGCAGCAAAATGGGAAGTCCTCACCCTCTTTGATGAATCGTCCATTCGAGGAGTCACCTGGGATAGTCTGGATGCAGTCTAGACTTCTCTTTGGTCGAGACATGCGAATCATTCTGAGCTCTTGTTCTGACGGTTGATACCCCAAACCACAAGGAGGGAAATCCTTCTTCAGTTCAATCGGCTCAAGTATCCCTTGCTGTCTTTGTCCTAGCCCCAGTCCGGGCATGAAGTGCATGTTTCTAAACATCTTAATCATATTGACGTTGTCGTGAGGGTCGTATTCTGGACAAACCCTTTCTTTGAAGTTGTCGCCTATCGGGAGTGGAAGTGGCTCAACTCAGAATCCTGATAGGCGCATATCATTTAACCCATGCTGTATCTCAAGGATTGGACTGTTGGTGCTTGCACCCTCGTCATTATCTTTGTCACCCAAAATGGTGATGACCCATCCGTCGACAAAGAACTTTAATTTCTTATGGAGTGAGGAAGACACACCCTTGATATTGTGGAGCTAAGGTCGTCCTAGAAATAGGTCTAAATATGATGGGATGTCAATAACTTGGAATTCGACGACAGGGTTTATAGGGCCAACCCCTATTACAAGCTTTATGGATCCCATCACTTCCCGACGGGTATTATCGTAGGCATGCACAACAAGGGAGGTTGAAGTGAGATCACTCTCTTTCAGGACTAAACATTTGAAGTTTCTCAGTGGGCAGACATTCAAGGCAGATCCATTGTCGACAAGAGAGAGTGGTAAGACCTTCCCCATAACTTCGAGGGATATGTTGAGTGCATAATTGTGGTTTGGCCCAATCTTGGGGATTTCTTCTTCGAAAAAGGATAGCATTCGGTTAGAGGTCAAGGATCCGACCAAATTTACCGCTTCTTTTGGTGTGGTAGAAGGAGGAACTGTGGGTCCAGTGAGCAACTTGATCAAAGCATTTATGCGCTATTGAGAAGACATGAAAAGCCCCCATAGAGTGATATTAGCTTGATTTTTTTCAGTTGATCGAGGATCTTGCTCTCCTCGAGGGTCATCTCTGGCATAGGAAGGTTTTCCACTCCCTTTCCCTTGTCATTGGCTGGTAGTGAGCTTGGGATCTGGTAATTCCTCCCTGATCTCGTCATGTGATTTACTGAAGAAGCGAAGAATATGAACCCCGTTTCCTCGTCAACCTCGGGTTGTTTCGCCACCTTGTTTATTTCTTTGAGGAGTTCTTCTAATGAAATCATCCCACACATGTCGGCTACCGGGCCAGTTTTTTCTGAAGCTTGCTCTTCATTCGAATCACCGAATTCTACCCCCATCCGGTGGCAATAATCTTTCCATGTAAAGTCGATGCATTCCACAACTTCAACGGCCTCTTCATACAAGTCAACCCATTATGTGGGGATGTGTAAGGGAAAAGGGACCAGGTTCCCTTGTAGCTTTAGAGCATCAAATAACTCGGTCATACTGCAAATGTTGTTGGTTTGTCTGAATAATTCTGCCATAATCTGGACAACATCATCCAGGCTGACTTTATCGGTTGGTACTACCCAACTATCTGACTCTCGGGCCCATTTCCTTACTTTTAAGAACAACGTATTGAACCTCTGGCAATCAATGACCATTTGTGAGGGCAATTTCACCCCGAACTCTAGGAGTTGGTTTAATACTTCTGACAATTCCATGCTTCCACTTTTAGAATGGGTACGGACAATAATGCATGCTCTAGTAAAAAGTGACAGTGCCTGATCAGTGAGGCTAGTAGGGTATAAAAGGAAATATGGGCAAATTTGGAGAATTTTAGGAAAGTATATGGGTGTGATTTGAGTTGAGGGATCGAATTATGGGTTCTCTTCTAGAAATATGGCATTGGCATGATTTGGAAGTGGGTTGTGAGTAGTGTTTAGCTTAGGATTGGCTAGTGGGGTAATGGTACCCCGATCAATTAGACCTTGGATTACGTTTTGGAGGTGAAATCATTATTCAGTGGTATGTCCAGCTATTTGGTGAAAGGGGAAATGAGCATTTTCCTTGAAGTTTCTTAGGAGTGGATTTGGAAATGGACGGGGATCCAAGGGTTTGATAAGGTTTCAGCTTAGCGGGGCTTAACAGACTTTGGAGAGAGGAGCACGGATATCGATGTATTCCTTTCAGACTGGGATAGGGAATCTTTTTGGTGCCCATAATGTGGTTGGTTGAGAGATGTTGTTGATGGTTGAGACTGCAGCACTAGCAAGCTTATCATATTTCCTGGGGGTGAACTGTTCGGACACCTTCTTCGGTTCAACTTCTGTCTTGGTTATTTCTACTCTTGCTTCTCTAAGAGCTCAGAAGTGGGGATAGTATTGTAATCCCATTATTTCTCGGACATGGGGTAAGAAGTTCTTCTTTACTATGCTAACTTGTTCTTCCTCGGAAGGCCGATTGGTCATGGTTGCTGCTTTTTTCCTCCATCGGGCTATGAAGTTATTGGTTGATTACCCAGAGTTCTGTTTGAGTAGCTCTAAATCACGGCGGGTGACCTCAAGCTCTTCATTATATTTGTACTGCAATATGAATTCTCGAGCCACATCCTCCCAACTACGAATCCTGGACTTTTAGAGAGATAAAAACCATCGGAGGGAGCTATCCTTTAGAGTTTGTTGAAACAATTGGGCTATCACGTCTTCAGAAGCCCCTAGTAGAGTCATGGAACAGTGGTAACTACGAAGATGAACAATCGAGTAACCTAGATATTTCTTGATATTTGGCATTTCCTCCAAATTTATCGATATTTGCATCTTGAACTTCTCGGGTAACCTCGCTTTAGGATAAGGAGAGATGTGGGTGTAGTCCATGTAATTTACTAAGATTTTGGCTTGGTCAAACTTCTTGGTGAGCATCTTGAGTTCCTCTTTGACTTTTTTCAGCTCTTCTTACTTCGGATCAATGATCATAGGCAAGTTAGCCCCAGGCTGGGCAAGGTTTTGTATAAGAAGCTGCACAGGCGGTGGCCCATTATCAGGAGGGGCATGTGGAGCGTGTTGATACTCTTAGGGAACCCAGATAGGCTCGGGTGGATCCATAGCACTAGGGAATAGGGCCTCGAGCTCTTGAGGAACAGGAACCTAGTTTCGTTGCATCGCTCAGACCTCGGTCTGTAGGTTGTCAATCTTGGACACAAGTTGATCTAGAACTGCCGTCAGATCCAACTGCACAACGGGTACTTGATCTATGTTCTCCATGGAAAGTGGCTATATTCTGGACTCGAAAGAAGTAGCAAGGGAACAGGCGGAACTCTGGGGTGATCTGACTGAAGACCGAAGACAATAAGGAGCTAGGCCAAGGGTTTGCGATCGACCTGAGACGGCATAAAATGGGATCTATTTTTGAGAAAAAAGGATGAAAAAAAAATCAACATTTTTTTTTCGAGATTAAAAGACAAAATATTTTTGGATTTTTGATAAAGAGAGGAGAAATATTTTTGGATTTTTGATAAGGAAAGAAAAAAATGTTTTTGGATTTTGAATAAAGAAAAAGGAGAATTTTCCCTTTGGAGACAGTCTCAACATGATTATTATAATTATTATGTTTTCACTTGTATTAATTCTCCTAAATGCAAAAACGAAATGCCGGACGGGACCCGAGCCTGGAAAAATTGGGTTTGTAATATATGCAAAGCTATGGCTGGACTTATGACTAGGCTTACGGGCAGGGTCCCGTTTTAAAAATGAACAAAAATTTGGGCGACAGGCCGACCCGAAATTTCGTCAGCGTTTCGGGTAGAAATCGACAATCTAACATGTGTGTCCTAGGCTTGACACCTATATGCGGGTATGCAGTTGGTTGGGTGAATCGGAAAGGGTTCCTCCCTTTGGCGTGACTTCCACGATATACGTCTTGCTGTTGCGGGCAATCGGTACGTGTGGACATGCCATTTGATATACCCGAGTGTACGTGAATTTCCTCACCATATACCTCATGGGGACGGTACATGTGAGAGAAAATTCGATATACTCGGCGTACGTTAACGAATTCCCTGCGATATACCTCCCGTCATTACTTTAGTCAAGCGGTACGATGAGGGGGGAACCGTTCGATATACGTCGAAGTTACTTGGCCAATGGAAGGTGAGAGTCATATCGCTTAGGCTAACTGGGCCCTGCCGGACCAGCGCCCATCACGAAGTGAACCTCCAGTTACTGGGCAAATTTGGTCAATAATATTGCTCTTTGGTGATGTCGTGTGAATCATGAATGATTCTCTTATTAGTATCGTATGAGAATGTCTTTTTCGATTATGACAAACAGGGAGCAAAGTACAAGTACCAATGGTTCACCAAGTATGGATGGATGATGCATGCAACATGTGGATATATGTGACCCTAGGTTCACGTGGTGCGAAGTGTACATGGAGAATTTTCTACAAGTGTTTTAATTGAAGCATAAGTATGGGATATACATGAGAAAGGGGAACATGCAAAATTGGGGGAAAATATAAACAAACATAACATCCATGTAAATAGAGTCTAGCCCTCAAAAGAAAGTCCCCAACAGATTCACCACTGTGGCCATCCCCTGGATCCTCGCGGCGGGCGGGCGGCGTGAGGGAGGATCCTTGGTCCCACGCGTCCCTCTCGGAGTGCTTCAGCCGGCATCATTTGGGTGAGGTGAAAGATGTAGAGAAATTGGAGTCGCCAGTCTATTTTACACAAAACAAACAAAAGAAAAGAGGAAGCCATCCCGAAGGACAGCATCCAAAGACATACTGATGCATACGAAACCAAAATGATTCGACAAGGTTCCGGAGGCTAAGTTACGAAATGGGAAGGTGTTAGGAACCCATTTCGCCCTTTCGGTCTATCATGGGTTTTTGTTATTTTCCTTTTATTTTCCCCGTGATGTGTGTGCATGTGTATATATAGTGGAGATAGGAATCATCGACTTGTACCATAGAAGAGGTAAAGCGAGTCATCCGTAGGAAGGTGTAAAAATATTAGAAAATAGGATTTACGCGATTATCCTTACGTTGAACGTTATGATGGAACGATAATGCATGTGGAATAATACGCCACTAAGAACAAATATATGTATATATATAATATAAGAGAGTGGAGTTTAGAGAAAATATAAAATGAGAGAAAAAGTAAAAATAGGACTCGAGTCTCGGGTTTTACCTCGAGATGCCTACGTAGCCTATAGAGGCATCAAAGTCCACGTAGTTCGCATGCAAAACGAGGGGTGAGGTTTATCCCATAAATCCAATCGGGGGATTCTCTTATTTGTGTTTGTGTGTGTGTGCGTGTGTGTGTGTGTGTAAAAAGTGTTTTAGTTATGAGAAAAGTATAAGAAAAGTATGAGAATTCCCATTAGGAATTTATAAGAAAACCCTCTTTTTCTTGTTTTTGAGGTTTTTATTTATATGAAAATAAGAGATGTGAAATAATGATAAATAAAAAGTATATTAGGATGTGTGAGATGAGATAATAAAAGTGCTAAGTAATAAAACAAGTTATTGCGAATTTATGAAAATTTAAGGAGAGAGTTGAGAAAATTGGACCTTCTTGAAGATCTTGAGCTTGAGCTTGAATGTTGGAGAGCAACCCTTAGACTTGGAAGATGATGGAGGGTAGTGAATTAACTAAGTTTGATGAAAAGGATAATGAAAAGTGAAGGTTGGAAAGGGATTTGGGTGAGGAAATCACGCTGACTTCGAGAGAGGTTTTCTTGATTTGCTGAGAGTGATATCTATCAGATCTGCCCCCTTGCAAGTGAGGTCAGGCCTCCTTTTTATACGACCAGAGCATTTTCGATCGGCATAACCCTATTCCTACCAATCAGTAGGTGCGTTTAGGCACACTGCCGATAGGCAAGGTCTGGGACTTGTCATTTTGTAGTGTCTTTCAGGCCTTTTCGGAAAATCGATCGCTGAACGCAAACCGTTGATCAGAATCGTGCATGGTGTAGACCGTTGGAAAGGTAATTCAGAGCCTTAGAAATTCCTTTGGATGGATCCCATTTTTGGGAGTTGACTTTGGGTCAGATATGTCTTGGAAACATTCATCAGTTCATTAGACGGGGAATCATCAGACGCAAATGGATCGTTCGTCCGCATGGTAACTCCGAATCACACACGGGGTGAACCGTTAGAAAGTTTAGGAGATTTACTTCGACATTTCAAAGAGTTTTATTCGGTTTGGGGAGTTAACCTTAGTCAACCAGACCTTGTAAGCATTCAGTGACCTCTCGAAGTAAAACGGATCATTCGTCCGTACCGTAGGTCGGAAGTGCGCACGGTATGGATCATTGGAAAGCGGTTTCAGTAACCTTCGAAGATTCATTCAGTCTTGGGAGAGTTGAAGAGTTGACTTAGGTCAAACAGAGCCCAGGAGCTCCTGGGGCCCTCTTGATTGAGTTTCGGGGGGAAACATGGTGTTTGTCCGCATGGTAAGTCAGAATCACGCACGGGATGGACCGTTGGTTCGGGGTTTCAGTGCCCTTCAAAGATTCCTTCAGTCTCAGCCGAGCTAAAGAATTTGAATTTTGGTCAAACGGAGCCCGAGAGCATCCGGTGGCCTCTAGGTCAGTACTCGGGGTATGACCTGGGTTTCTTGTGATGAAGGGAGGTGCTAGGGACCTAAGGAGAGTTTAAGGTGTAACAGAATGGGGTGTTTACACTCGTAATCAACATAACCTGTAAAGTATAAAAGAACCCAAATAAACAATAGCATAGATACCCACAAAAGGTTTCCTTATAGTCAATTCCCTCTTTATGAATAAAACCTTTCTCAACAACCCTTTCCTGGAAGGTTTCCACTTTGCGATCTACCCCTCTTTTTTTCTCCTAGATTCACTTGAATCTAACGGGTTTTATTCCATTGGAAAATCTACAAGTTCTATAAGATCATGTTTTATAATTGCTCATTTTATTTTTGTTTGGTTTATCCCGTTACACCCCACCGCAGCTTCATGAATACTTTCATAAATTCGATGAGAAGAAGTTGATGACATTTGGAAGATTGAAGATAATTCATCACAACACCATTCAAAAGAGTTATGAGGTTGTTTGGTACGGACTTTAATTGTCTAGTACTTATTTTAAAAGAGTTTGCATTTAAAAGTTTTCAAAAAATTTTAAAATAATTTTTATTTTTTTTAAAACTCGCTAACACGTTAGAACGATATTTGTATGTCGTTCGAACAAGTTGCATAGGGTCATCAAAATGAGGTTCCTTTATTCAAATTAGATATGGAATGTAACCTTTTCGGTATGCTCTGGAATGTCTTTCAAAATTTCTTCGAAAGCCATCGGAACAAGAAAGGGTGCGTAGTTCGAATGAAGTGGCAGTTTGTTCGGATGAGTACGCGTGTTTTGATTTTTTAACAAATCTTGTCTAAGTCTTTAATCCATATCTCCTTGCGATAAATTTACCTATAAATAGAGATGTGGGAATATACTTTTCTCTAAGACTTTTTAGAGTTCTTTTTATGATCAAACTCTCTACTTTTTCATCGAAACCCTTGGATCATTGAAGATCACTTTTCTAAATCAAGAAGAACACATTCTAGGTTCTAAAATCCTTAAATAGTTTTTCTATGGCTGAAATATAGAGTTAAGACTCTACTGCTGAAGAAGAACAGAATTGAGATTCCTAAGTCTGGTGGGTGGATACCGAGGCAAGATCTTCCTATTGTGGGTGGTACTAGACTGCATCATTTTCTATTAAAGATTTGAAGAATCTTGTGTGTTATACTTAGTGGATCTCTAAGTATTTTGTAAGTCATTACATTTGTGCCAAACTTTTTAATAGTATTGAAATTAAAGGTTTTGTCCAAAAGGGATTTTTCCTCTACTTCTTGTTCCATCTATTTTGGTTTGGATATTTAGCTTCAATTAATATTGCATGTTCACTATAAATTAAATCAAGATAAAATTCAATAAAAAGTGAATTTCTATGTTTGGCCTAAGATACAAGTAATTCCATGTAACCCCTCCTTTCTCAAATTGGTATTAGAGAAGGTTACACTAAATTATTATGTGATCTTTAAATTTGAAAACATTTGGTCAATTTGTATAATAGTCTGCCTATTTTTGATGGGATAAATTATCCATATTGGAAAGGTGGAATGAGTCCTTCTTTAAAATCAATTGACGAAAGGGTTTGTATTATGTGTGAAAGAGGGAAGACACCACCCATTGTGACTAACGACAATATCTAAAGTCTTAAACCGGTCACTTTTTAAATAGAGGATGATTTTAAATGGAGTAATTTTAACTCCCGAAGCTTAAGTGTAGAAAAAAAAGATGAAGACCAAAAATGCCTAAAAAAGAAGCATAAAAATAGAAAAAGAAACCCTCATCTTAAACAAAACAACTCCGATGAGGAGAAAGAAAGAAGACTGTCTTTAGAAGAGGTGAAATTTCTCCATAAACAGAAAGAGAAGAAATTAGGACTTCCAGCGATAATCGCAACAACCGTGCATGGCGGTGATGGTAGGGGATTAGTTTCGAAAGTGAGTGAGAAAAATGAAGGGGGTAATGGGGAAAATAAAGAGCTGGTTATACATGATATATTTGTTCAGGAAACTGCTGTAATGGTTGAAGACCCCAATTTGTTGAGACATGTTGAACAAGAATTGACAAAGAAAAAGGGGAAGCACATTGATGAAGCAAACCAAGTTAAGAATGATATTCAACATGCAGAGAATGAACTGTACAAAATCCCGAATAATCTTAATGTAAAGAGGCAAAACTCTTAAGAAAGCTCTACTTAGTGGACTATTGGGATTACTGAAGTCCAACTCCCCATTGAATACAAGCTGAGAAATATAAAGGAAAGGGAAGCTACCCAAAAGATCCTACAGGAAAATAGGCTTATGTGTCGAAGCAAAATAGATTCCATCATTCCCTCAAGTTATAGTGCCGATTATTTCCAGCGTGGCAAGGACTATGCTGAAACACTTAGGAGAGAACATCTTTAGCTTTACAAGGATAGAGGTGCAGAGAATAATGGTTTTAAATTTAAAACACCCAACTCTGGTAAGGATCTAGTAGGTCGACGATAAGATTTAACAAATGAATTTATGCTCCATCGATTTTGTAAATGAGAATGCCATCGCGGGAAAAGATGCTGAAAGTGCATTTTTTGTAATTGATATATTTGATTTTAATCTTACTAGAAGGCCTTGTTGGGTTTGTGTGGAGATTTTTTCTCATCTTTTGTCTTTGTTATCAAAGTTATATAACTTGTACAAGATAATTGTAAAATATGGCATAGCAAGGTGCCATAAATATTTCCTTTTTTACAGGCACCCACATTTTTCAACTCAAGTACAGTTTTTGGAGCCGTCATCCCTAACAAGTTCTGACCCATCATGATGTGCACAATGTTTAAGGAAGCATGGAATACTCTCCAGCTCACTTACGAGGGTGCCAATGTTGTGAAAGATTCTAAGCTACAAAATCTCACCGCACAGTTTGAAACAATCACTATGTTAGAATCTAAGACTTTTGATGAGTTTTATGTTATATTATCTGAAATAGTCAATTCTAGTTTTAATTTGGGTGAGAGAATTGCTGAGATGCGCGTCGTGACAAATATTTTGAGATCCTTTCCATATCGCTTTATTCCTAAGGTCACTATCCTTAATTCATTGGGGATTTTAGATAACCTTAGGTCAGAAGAACTCATAGGATACCTTCAAACTTATGAAATCGATATGTTTCTCAAACCTATTATGCTAAAGGAAAAAGGTATTGATTTGAATGTTCAATCTAAAATGAAATAGGAGGTTTCTTCTAACTCTAAGTATGATTTTGATCTAGATAATCTTTATCTTTTTGCAAAAAAATTCAAAACATTTCTCAAACTAAGAAACAAATACTTCCAAAGAAAGAAAAAAATTGAAGAAATATAAAAAGTTTAAATGTGGAAAGAAAGGCTTTAAAAAAGTAAGAGGACAGTACACTAAGAAAGATGAGGAGAGATGCTATGAGTGTCAGGGTGAATGTCCAAAATCTCATGAGTGTGCTATAGGATTAAAAAGACAGGGCAATGGCAAAGTTGACTTTAATGCCACTCTTAGTGATAGCAATGTTGATTTAGTGGATTCCAGAGATGAATTACCCCGTGGATGTAACTTTATCTCGTTCATGTCTAGTAATGTTGGTAGATCGAGTAAGTCTCATGTCGATTAGGACATTTACAAACTTAATGACCTCGAAAGTGAGTCTAGTTATTCTGGAGAGAGTGGGGGAGATGAGTTTTTGAGTGAGGGTGAAAGTGGCCTACATAATGCTTACATCGAGCTTTATACCGAGTCTTTTAAAATGAAAAAGAAAAAGAAAAAGAAAATTTTGGCGCTTAAGGTGTTAGCTTTAGATAAGGATTCGAGAAAGATCGATTCTTCGCTGAGTGTTTCTTTGGGACTGAGAGTCATTTTAATGGAAAGTTAAAATGGCGATTGGCCCAACAAAGTTCCTAGTCTTACGAGAGATCTTCAAGATTCATTAGATACTTATGCGAAACTTGAGGAACTTTTATCGAAACTCAAGAAAGATCTCAAGCGTGACCCGGAGGTTAAGGTTACTATAGAGGATACATCAAATAGAGTAGGAAAGATGTTTCGGTCCCGCTTTAGGATTTAGGGAGAGTCAAGGAGTAGGTTACAACACTGCATCCACTTCCCATGACAAACCGAAACTGGTTCCTAAATTTATGGTAGATCCTTATGGGCCTCAACCTAAACAACAAAACAAAGTTCAACCTAAATGAGTGAACCAAGATAGACCCAAACAAGTTTAATTTTGCACATATTGGAGAAGGAGACGTTACCTTAGATAATTTTTCTACATGTTAGAGAGAATTAAATGTGCACATATTCCCACACATCCCTATAAAGACTTTTCTAATCTTAGAGAGAAAGTGGAGTTATTATTCTTCACTTCTTAAATATTAGTGGAAGAATTCCAAAGGATGCTGGGGAACGCTTCTAACGCTATGACTAAATGCAACAACGAGAAAGGTAAAAAAAATGTTACCTCCATTTGGTTACCTAAGTAAGACGATGAAGCCCTTACTGCTCACATTGCTCTCAAGGTATAATATATCTCTCAATGGCATTTTAATGGTGGGTGCTCTAGTCATATGACCAGTGACAAGTCATATTTTACTAACCTTGTGGATTGCAAGGTAGGTACAACCACCTTTGGAGATGGGACAAGTTCTAGTATTTTAAGACCTGGTTGTGTTGAGATACTCGAATTTACTAAACTAAATAATGTGTTGTACACAAAAGGGTTGAAAGTGAACTTGATTAGCATAGTCCAACTTTGCGATGCAAACTTTGCGATAAGGTTTGACCGATTCGAGTGTAACGTATATGATCAATTCGGTGAACAATTACTACAAGGAATGAGGACTGGTGATAATTGTTATGGGATCATTCCTAAGTCCTCTTTTATGAGAAATATTTCCACGTCTCCTCTATGGACCTTTGGCATCAATGACTAAGTCATGTGAAATTTATATATCTTGAGTGATTAATGAAGAAATACCTAATGTGTGGCTTACCATCGCTTGGGAAACTAACTTCCTTGATTTTTGATCCTTGCTAACAAGGAAAACAAATTCGAAGTCTCCATAGGAAGTTGAATATCATTACCACCTGTCGTGTGCTTGAGATGATACATATGGATCTTATGGCTCCTAATCGTACGGATAGCATAGCTAATAAGAGATATATTTTCATGATGGCCTTCAATGACTTTTTGAGATACTCTATTATGGGATTTATTAGAAAAAAGTCCAATACGATTGAGTTCCTAACAACCAAGTGTCGTGTCCTACAAAATAAATAAGATGTCACTATTAATTGAATGCATAGTGACAATGACAGTGAATTTTAAAAAGATGGAGTGGATAACTACTGTGATGGAGTGGGAATCAAACACAAGTTTTTGGTTGTTTGTCCTCCTCAACAAAGTAGGATGGGTGAGAGGAAGAACTAGGCGATCTAAGAGATGGATAAATCCATGCTCCCAGGGAGAAACATGCCTAGATGTTTTTAGGCAGAGGCAGTTAATATTGCATGCCATACGCTAAATACGATGTATCTTCGTCAACACATGTTACACACGCCATATGAGTTATGGATAGGGAAAAACCCAACCTAATTTTTATGTCTTTGGGATTCCTTGATATATATTTCGAGATAGAAAACACTTAGGAAGTTCAATTCCCGAAGCAATGAGAGGATATTTATAAGATATTCATCGTCAAGTAGGGCTTAAAGGACGTGCAAGATCTAAGGTTACGGAGTCAATAACGAATAGAAAACATTAGTCGCCATCATTTATTAGCCCTGACCTCGAGTGTGAGAATAATGCACCACCCGATGATGATCCTATTATTCATCATACTACCTCGGGGGACCCCGTGCCTTATTTAGAGGATCCACCTTCTTGGGTTAGAAAGAGTCATGAACCTTACACTATACTTAGTGATCCCAAACTAGGCGATAAAAGTCTCACTCAATTTGAGAATGTGGTTAGATATTTTTTCTACACCTCTTTAATCGAGCGCAATAATGTGAAAGAAGCACTCAAGGAAAAGCATTAAATATCCTCTATACGAGATGAGTTGGTTTAATTTTCCAAGAATAATGCATATGAGTTAGTCCCCCAACCTAGTGAGACTAATGTGATTGGTACCAAGAGGGTTTACAAGAATTAGACAGATGATAATGATTCAATAGTTTGCAATAAGGCTAGGTTGGTCACTCAAGGTCACATATAAATTGAGGGTGTAGACTTTGACAAAAAATTCTCTCTTATTTCTAGGCTTGAGTCCATCCGCTTACTACTCGTCATAGCATGTCATCCATGTTTCAAGTTCTATCAAATCTATGTCAAGAGTGCCTTTATCAGTGGAATTTTGTAAGTGAAAGTTTACAGGGAACAACCAAAGGGGTTGGAAGACCCCAATCACCCGAGAAATGTCAGTTATCTTAAGAAGGAATTGTATGGTATGAAGAAAGCACCCTATTCTGGGTACGAAAGTCTCACTTACTATCTCTTAGCTCGTGGCTTCAAGATAGGTGGGTGGATAAGACGTTGTTTGTAAGGAGAGAGAGTGGTGCTATATTGGTTACCCAGCTCTTTGTTGACGACATAGTTTTTGGATCCACATGTTCGTAACATGCTCACATGTTTTAGGAGGAGATGAAGAGTGAATTTTATATGATCATGGTTAGTGAGCTTACGTTCTTCTTAGGTCTTAGTGTGTGTCAACTTGAGGATGGGATATTCATATCTCAATTTAAATATGCTAAGGACCTTGTGTAGAAGTTTGTCTTAGACTCTGCTAAGAACTCACGCACCACTATGAGTACATAGACTAAGCCTAGAAAAAACACTTTAGGCAAGGATAAAGAGAAAACCCTTTATAAGAGAATAATAGATATTCTTCTCTACTTGATCGATATTCGTCCCGATATTGCCTTTAGCGTTGGAGTTTATGCACGAGACCAAGCTTCCTTAAGAGTCTCACTTGCTCGTACTTAAATGTATCATCAAATACATGAGTAGAAATCTTCCTATGGTATTTGGTATTCCTTTCATACCAATGATCATTTGTCCACCTATTCGGATGTCGATTGGACCGAGAATATTGATGGTTATAGGAGTATGTTTGGTGGGGTTTTTACTTTAGGAGTGATCTTTCCTCTTGGTTGAGTAAGAAGAAAAATCCCATATCTTTGTCCCTGTTGGAGGCCGAGTACATATAAGTCGGGAGTTGTTGCACACAACTCTTATGGATGAAGCAAATGTTGGAATATTATGGGATTTCCTAAGGCACAATGACTATTCCATGTGATAATACGAGTGCAATTCATATATCCTATGATTCGGTCGATTATTCTCGCACAAAGTAAGTTAGGATGCGTGAGAATTTGATTCACTATCTCATTGCGAAGAAGGTTATGTCCTTGAGATTTGTAAACACCGAATGTCAATTATCTGATATTTTCACAAAACATTTAGATGCACTTAGATTCGAGTATCTTAGGAAGTCTTTGGGTATTTAATCAATTGATTGAGTCTGGGTACTCTATCAAGTGAACGGTGATTATCATGTTCATATCATTTGTCCATATTGATAAGTTGTATTTATATTGTATTGTTATGCTTATGCTTTTTTATATACTTTGAAAAATTCAAAAAGATTTTCAGTTTTTAAGAAAAAGTTTGAAAATTTCCAATAATATTTTAATTTTTGATAAAAAAAATTCAAAAAGACAAAATGATTTTTATATTTTCATTTTTCACTATATATGATTATGCGTTTAAGATATTCGAATTACCCCTACATTCCATCCATTCGTGTAACTTTCTCATCGTGATTTGAGACATGGATTCATATCTTTAGCGTGCTTAATTATGCGTGGCTAGCATTTCGTTGTTCTTTGATAATTATTTTCTTCATGCTAGATTTTTTATCACCTTGATTGCGCACTTGCATGGACTTAATGAACATTGTACTTGCTTATCATGTGTCTAATATGGTGTTCTCATCTCAATAGTGTTTAATAACGAACTAAATGTACTAGAGATAAGTTGTGCTTAAAAGAACCATTGCCCAGATTTTATTTCCTAGAAAATTTGTTATATGTTAAGCAATGGAAGGGGGCTACGAAAGAGAAAAACTATCTTTGCATTAAAGCCACCATTTGCCAAAAAAAACCAAAAAGATTAATGACACACAAAATAGAAATGCCAAGGCCATTTCATTTCATCGATGCTTTGCCATATATGAGCATTATGATATCCTCAAAAATTTGAGAATAATTTCTTATATATGTGAGATTTTAAGGGTGTTATAAAGTAAAAAATCAATGGGTTTGCACAATGGACTATCATGGAAAACATTAAATAGTTTGCGTTATTTATTTAAAAAGCATTAAAATTCATGGCATGTTTCATAAGTTAAGTTAATTTCATCTTATTCAACATTCTTACACCTAAGGTTGAAATTAAATTATTTCTTTAGAAGTATCTCATTGACTTTGTACACTTATGTAATGAATGCCCATATTGGTTTGACCTTGGAATATATTCACACAATTACATTCCACTTTCATGATTCAGATATTTTCATGTTATTCCATGGTTCTATGTATTTTGTAATTATGCGCACGTTTTATTCTTATACTTCATATACTTAAAAAAATGAAAATTTTCAAAAATAGTAGTTTGAAAGTCTTTCAGAAATTCATCGCATATGATTAATTGATTATCTTTGTGATGTTATTTCATTTGGATTCGGGTGACGTTCACATTTCAGGATTATTTTCTAACCCTTTGTCTATTACGGACAAAAAGAAAGAGAAAAAATTGATGCGGAGTTTATTTTTTTGCTTTAAACTTGTATGCCTCACGTATTTTTTTTGTCTCATGTGTGTAGGTCTCTTCTGCCTTGATGATGATTTCATAACCCACACAAGATGGATACTTGAAGTTCAAGACTTATAAATTTATGCATTTCCATTTCTTGATCTGGGAGAGAATTAGTTTTATTAGTCTTAGGGGTCAATTTGGCTTCGGTTTCTACTTTGTACCAGAATAGCCAAAGGGAGAGATTTCTGAGAGAAAGTTTTATAATTTCTCATTTTATTTTTTATTTTGCTTATCCAGTTACACCCCATTGCACCTTTATGACTACATTCACAAATTCGAAAAGAAAAAGTTGATGACATTTGGAGGATTGAAGATCATTCATTACAACATCATTTTAAATAATTATGAGGTGGTTTGGTAAAGACTTTAATTATTTAGGGATTATTTTTTAAGAGTTTTCATTTAAAAGTTTTCATAATGTTTTAAAATAATTTTTTTTTAAAAACTCACTAACTCATTAGAACGGTATTAGTATGCCACTAGAATGAATTATATATGGTCATTAGAACGAGGTTCCTTCAATTTGAATGAGATCTGAAACATCGCCTCTTGGGTGCACTCTGGAATGTCATTCGAAGTTTCGTTGCAAGTTGTTCGAATGAGAAAGGGTACAACATTCGAACGAGGTGGCAGTTGGTGCGAACGAGTATGCAGGTTTATATTTTTTTAACAAATCTTATCTAAATATTTAATCCCTATCTCGTTGCAACAAGTTTACACATAAATAGAGATGTGAGATTAGACTTTTATATAAGCATTTTTAGATTTCTTTCGTTATCAAGCTCTATACTTTTTTTCATCCAAAACCCTTGGATCTATAAAGATCACTTTTCTAAATCAATGAGAACATATTCTAAGTTCTAAGACCCTTGTAGAGATTTTATCTATTACTGAATTATGGAGTTGAGGCTCTACTGCTGAAGAAGAAATGAATATAGATTCTTGAGGCTGATCAGTAGATACTAAACCAAGATCTGCTTATTGTGGGAGGTGCTAGAATGCATTGTTTTCTATTGAAGATTTAAAGACTCTTATGCATTATACTTAGTGAATCTCTAAGTAGTTTGTAAGTCATTACGCGTTTGTTAAATTTCTTCATAAGTCTGAAATTAAAGGCTTTTCCCGAAAGGGATTTTTATTCTCCTTATTCTTCCATCTATTGAGGTTCAGATATTTGGCTTCAATTAACATTACATGTTCACTATAAATTAAATAAAAATAAAATTTGGTAAAAAGTGAATTTGTATGTTTTTCCTAAGATAAAAGTAGTTTCGTATAACCCCTCCTTTCTCAAGTTCCCAGATATGATTCAAGTACAATAGATCCATCTAGTTATTAAAATACTCTGGACAAATCTCAGAGTACTATCTTGGAGCGCCTTGTCATAGTTCCTAGGATCGAGTTTAGGTTCCCATGAGATCTCACCAAAGTGTTCACCCAAATATACTTCCTTATTAGGTTAATGTATAACCCTCTCACTACAACTTGGATCCACTTGTGGTACAAAACATAAGTGACACATGTATCCTGGTCATCGTTAATACCCCAACTAGTGTTAAGGAATGCATTTTTTACATGAGGTTAAACTTCATTTTGTACATGTGGTTTAAAATTCATTACTTGGTCTTGCCTTTTTAGTTCTTATAAGATCAACTTATTTATGGGTTTATAGCCTATCACATAATCTTCCTCTAACTAAGGAGCATTTTAGATAACAAATATCAGATGTTCCTTACGATCATAATATTGACCAACCTTCTTTCCTTTTAGATAGCCTAAAAAGAGACAGACATATGTCCTTGATTCCAATTTCCATAGATCCTACTTAGGACGTGTGTTGGATAACTCCAGATCCAAACATGTCCTAGATTAAGCTTGCGCATAGTCCATGGTTCCATGGGTGTCATTGATACCAATTTAGAAGGAACAGAGTACAATAAGTATATATATTTCTCTAATGCAAACCCATAAAAAGAATACATAAAATCCAATAGCTCATCATGGATCAAATTATGGCCAAAATATTCTTATTTATTCTTTCCAATACACCATTTTCCTTTAGAGTTCCCAGTGTAGACATTTAGGAAGTAATCCCCACCTTTGATAAATTCTTTAGAAATTTTCCCAAGAGGTACTCACCCCTATGATGAGATCACATGGGTTGAATTAGTTTATCATGCCTACACTCCACTCTAACCTTGTACACTTTGAACTAATTAGAGGCTTCAGACTTATGGTGCATAAGGTAAACATATCCATGCCTTGAATAGTAATCAACGAAGGTGATGAAATAATCATAACCACCTATTTATACGATTTTCATAGGTACCCATAAATCAAAGTGAACTAACTCCAACACATCTTATGCTCTATAGACTTTGGACGTGAAAGGGCCTCTTGGTCAATTTACCTTCAAAACTGAATTCGCACACTAGAAGAGCCTTCACTTACAATGATATCATTTTCCCATTTGAAATAAATCTTTGAATTATTTTTAGATTAATATCACCTAAGGATAATTTCCAAAGATATGATTATTTAAACCTAGAACGTTTATTTTTCTGTAGGTTATTTCTAGTTGTGTTATTCATTTCAATATTTAGTAGTAAAGGTGACACATGCTTTATAATATACATATCATTTTTCAATGCACCAAAATAGATAAGTGATTTTCCATTTTTGATATAAATATCTTTCTCAAAATAAATATAATATCAATTCAAAAATAACTTTGAAACATAAATTTAATTCCATATAATAGTAGGTATATAAAAACAATCTTCCAATATTGTTTTTGTTCCTCTATTTATCCAAGTAGATCAGGCACTGCTTCTTCCAATGTCCAGACCTTTCGTAGATATAGCAATTGCCTTCCATATGATTCCTTGGTTCCTAAGGTTTAACCACCATTTTAACTATCATAAGATGTACTTTAGACTTTACCTTATTCTTCTTCTCACCTTTCAGGACAAAAGAAGATGGGCCTCTCTCAACAACTTTCACAGGACCCTATTGTAATGTGATATTATCCACTGGTTGGATTTCTTTAAGTAGTTGCACAAAAGAGTAATAAAATTTTGTTCATAGAAACAATTTAAGAAAAACTACTAAAAGGAATGTAGGAGTGATTGGAACGCAAAATCGATATGGGTTTCCCCATTGTTCTTCGATCCAAGCACTTCCAATTATCCTAATATGGACATCATCTTAAGAACATGGTCACACATAGGAGTTACCATCTCGTATCTTTTTGTTTATGAGATTTTCCATAAAATCCAATATTATGGTATTTTCAGATTCCCAAACAAGTTCTTGAGGCTCAGAATCATGACATAAGCTATTGAAATATTTTGATATTGTATTTTCAAAACATTAGTCATAAAGGCTAATATGTAGAAATGCCATTTCATTAGCTTTGTTTCACCTATAACAAACTCGAACATCCGACTCGAATGGCTCCTTACCAAGCTTGACATGGAATGGTTCAATTAAAACAAATTTACAATCCCCGGCAGTGAGGATAATGTAATACCCCGTATTTTTATGCTATATTAATTTGGGGATTTATTAATATTAATGTGAATTAATTATTTAATAAAAATCCGGAAATTAATTATGTTATAATTATTAACGTGATGAGAGTTAGTAATTATGGGAAAATTTGTTGAATATTACTAATGAGCAAAGTAATATATAATAGTGGCCGTATTAAATGTCACGAGTGAATAAAATGACAATTTTAAAATTTTGAGTCGGGACGCGCCCGTGTCGCGTCGGGACTAAATATTGATAAATAAAAGTAAATATTTTATAAGTTGTTCGTATGGTCGTTTTGAGCGCGCCAACGCGTCTGGAAGGGTCGAGATAGTCAGAAAAGTATACCCGGGAGTTTGATTTGGGTCTCGGGGCATTTTTAGGCCTAATTAGTACCCCGAGAGGGCATTTTAGTCATTTTGTATTTTTGGGTAATTAAACCCACGAAAATTAAAGGGGTTATATCAGATGTTTAGCTTATCTCCTAGAGTTAGATAACTCAAAACACTATAACGGCCATTGGAGAGGAGAGGAGAGAGCTCTCAAGGCATTCCAAGGCTCAAAACTCACCCGTTTGCACCGCCGCCACTGCCAACACGTAGATCGCGAGATAGGGAACGCAACCACACCAAATTCAACACCAAACCAGATTTCTGAAAATTCCAGGCAAGTGTTTATCTTTCTTATTTCGTTGATGCATCATCCATATTAGTTTAGGAGTTATTAGGATGAGATTTATGGAAGAACAACCCAATTTGAGATGGGAAATTTTCATGTAGTGATGATTTATATAATATTCTGGAAACCCTTTGTCATGTAAAGGATTAAGAGTTTGATTAAGAAAAGAGTTCTAATCAGATACAAACACTAAAAAAAATTATTCCGGACGATCGGACAGTTGGAATTGGATGAAATTTTACAGAGAATTAGCTGAAGACGAGAGGAAGCTACAGAAAAAAATTCAGCTCGATCGGACCGTTCAATATTTTTTAATATTTTTTTTTTTGCTAGACAGTTTTATGTTTTGAGGACTCTTAGAGATAATAAAAAATTCAATTAAAACTCCATTTTAATTCCGATTTCGAAACCGTTTGAAATTCTCATCTTTGAAAAAACAATTCAAAATCCTTTAATGTAAGGCGAAATCTATATTTTTGGGATATTTTGCATAAGGGATAATGTAAGTATGTATTAAAGGGGAGAGACACGTAAGAGAGAGTTACGTTGGAACATAAATGGATATCTACTAAATTGTACATTTGGAAGAATAGAGTCCATGAGGGTTACGTAGTAAGTTGGAAAAACCCTTCGAATTAAAGTTAGAAACGAACCATTATACTTGATAAATAATAATGGGAAAATAAGGATAAATGTTGTGAATGTGGGTTATTGGATAAACCTAAATTGATATAATAAAAGTGGTATATTTATATGATTGTGTATGCATATATTATATACTTGTGAAAATCATGCCCGCGCTACTTGTTATCCCTTAGGTTTCCGCGCTGGGACGATCTTATCTCGTGTGCCTTATGGGGGATATTGACTCGTACCCTAGAAGATAGAAATCCTAGGTACAGGCTATCGAATCGGTAGTCACGGTCCTAAGAGACGTGAGGGTACGTACTGACCTCTTGAACTTGGAAACTATGCTTCGCCTCAATATTGTTTGTGTATGTATTTATACAGTTCGAGAGTGATTCCGAACTTGTATTCCCTTTAGTACGATTGATACGGGGATTGGATAGCAGAGTATGCCTGCACCATAAAATTTTATGTGGGGTGCTGTTAGAATATATATATTATACGAGTATTTAATATATATATATATGAACTTCTGAAATATGGGAAACTGCCTACTGTGTTATGGTAAGTAAGACATGTATAATGACTCAAATTGGAAATACTTGTTTTGAAAAGTATAATATGATATTGAAAAAAAACTTTATGAATCAATAAAGTTAAAATGAGCATTTTGTACTAAATGAAATTATCCTTTTTAAACCATGATGTTGTTAAATCTTAAATTTTGAGAGTCACCTAAGATAAGTTAAATCCTTGGGGAAGGATAGTGTGATATATGATGAGATAAACCATTGGGAAGGTTAGTGCGATAGGAGTGCACATTATAAGAGAGGCGAGAATTTCTCAAGAGACTATCGCACTAATATGTTGTTGCATTGGCCTGTATCAATTTAAATACTTGCTAAACGAATTTTTAAATCATATACACTATCGGGCTCGGACCCGTTTCTATTCCTCTTTCTCTCTTGTATATATATGTATATATTACAGGTGCCCAGCCATAAGGGCGTCTTGTTTAGGATCCCTTGGAAGGAACGTGTTGTAGCTTAGGTGGGAGTTGCAGGCCACTTGCTTAGACGATTTCATTTACTTGATTCCACTTCTATCATTCTCCTTATTGGTCATGTGTCGCCCTTTCCACTATTTATCTGTTTTATTGGGACATTTGTATTTCAGTTATTTCTTGTACTGTGACTTTGGGATTTATTCAGCATGTATGTTTTACTTAAAGTTTTAAATGCTGGGATTGGGTTGTTAAATGTTAAATTATTGGACTGATTTTTTAATAAAATAAATTAATAAAATTGGAAAGTAATGTTTAAAAAATGGTTTTGACACTTAGCTAAATTAAATAGGGTGTTAAATTTGAAAAAGTTATTTTTACGATAGTGATACTAAGAATGAACCAACTCTTCACCTTGATTTTAATTTAATAAAGGAGTGATCGCCCGGTATTTAATTAGGCGGGGTGTCACAGATAATGTTTGGATTTCTTTTCCAATTTATGAAATTTATCCTAGTTAATTTATTTTCGTTTAAGATAGGAGCAAGTCGGTTAAATGATGATACCATTTAAAATCTTAAAATCATCATTAGAAAAAATTGATTTTAAATAAATATGCAAGCAATAACTTTTGATTAACAGAAATTTGTCCTTTTCTACTATTATCGTTTAAAATTGGTTTCAAGATCTCGCCTTGTAAGGATAAAATTTCCAATTGATTCCATTGTAGTATTTGACTTATTCCCGAAACAAAATATGTTTTTAAGTCATAGATAGATTTTTATTGTCACGATTCCACACAGTCTGTGACATAAAATTTATTGAAGACGTTGCGGCCAAGCTTCAAAGATAAATCATGTCGAGATTATTTTGGTGCATGTTTCACTTCTTCATTGCATTTCAATCTCTCCGGTATGAATGCATAATGTTTATGGGACTCAAAAAATATATTTAGGATGTTAATTTTATTAAAAAAATGTTTTTAAAACGCTAAACTTCATTTAATTTGAGATAAAGATCGTTTAGAGTTGTTTATTTCACAAACTCTTGAGTTTCATGGTTCAAACGACATTACAGGTCGTTCAAGTGAGATGTACATGTCGTTCGAATGATATGGCCATTTCGTTCGAGCGATATGCACATTTCATTCAAATGATGCGGCAAATTAACTTTTCTATTTAAGACGTGTTTCTCTCATAATTTTGTAAGTTGCAGAACAAAAAATTCGTTTCCATACAGTACATTTTTTGCACAAGTTTTCTTAGGTTTTCAAAGTGTAAAAACATACTTAGAGTTTCAAGATCTAAGATTTCATACTCATAACCTATAGAGATCTTGATTTGAACCATTGGGTTTTGTTCATCTCTTTGAACTTTGGGTTTTGTGATGAAGAAGCGAAGGCGTTCGTGTTCAACATCATAGACATTGGCAAGCTGCATCGGTGGACACCGAGAGATACGCGAATGCGTGTGTTATGGACGAGAATCGTATAAGGACTTTTGCATGGCCACTATGCAGGACTGATCGAAGAATCATAGGAGTGTCAAGATTTTTGGGGGATCAAGTCATTGAGTAAGTCTATCATTTGTACTTTGTAACACCATATCATAGTGATTTTCTGGCTTGGGCCATCCGAGGTTTTTTCCCTTAGTGGTTTCCTTGTACATCTGACGTTGCCTTTGTGAACTTATTTATTTTACTGGCTTTAATCACCTAAATTCATGGTTAGGATTAAACAAGATAAAATCGGGCTTAACTAAAATTGGTTCACACACTTGGTGCGGTTTAAAATTTGGAAAAAGTTTTTTCAAAAAGAATGTTTGTTTTGACATCCTTAAAACACATTTGAAATAAAAAGGGGCCTACAAATTGGTATCAGGGATAGAAATATATTTTTTATTGTGTTGATCCATTGTGTTTTTTAAGGATTAATTTTGGAAACTATGAAAGTTTTAGATGTGCTATTTTTTATGGCACTAAATATGGTTATTGGAAAATGTGAATGAGAAGTGCTTCGAAATCAATTAATGAGTGTGTGTGGTTAACGGTCAAAAAGGGTTGGACTCCACCAGTTACATGATAGGGTGAGGCTACTACTTTAAAAATCGTTGAGTCATGGACCGAAGATGAACATAGACTTGCACTTCACATGATGTGTGAAACTTCTAAAGAAGCTTGGGATATACTTTCACTTACTCACGAGGGCACTAGCATGGTTAGGTTGTCTAAACTTCAAAATATCACTACACAGTTTAAGATAATTAAGATGGTAGAGAGTGAGTCGTTTGATGAGTTTTATTCTAGATTGTCAATTATTGTCAACTCATCATTTAACTTATGAGATAAAATACCCCATAACCAAGTTATAAAGAAAATTCTAAGATCGTTGTCGATTACGTTTGATGAAAAAGTGACCGTTTTGAACTCCTTGGGTATGCTTGATTCGACAAAACATGAAGAGATTGTAGGTGACTTACAAACCTATGAAATCGATATGTTTACCTCCAAGAAAGTGCCAAAGAAATAAAAGGGCATTGCATTGAAATCCCGGAAGGAGGAGACTGAAGTTTCGAATGATGATTTCAATTTTGATTTTAAGGATTTAGCCTTGTTGGAAAAAAATTTCATCAATATTATTAAGTTCCAAAAGCAATCAAAAGTTACCAAAATATTTGAGAACTTCAAGAACAACAAGATAGATCCCACCCCTAAGGATAAGAGCGACAATGTTTAGAGGGTTGAGCCAGATAGGTGTTTTAGGGGTGGAGGGTATGGTCACAAGGTTGTCAAGTGTCATACTAGACTTAAGAAGGAGGGAAAGAAGCCAATAGCATATAACGTCACCTTAAGTGATAGTGAGTAGGAAGAGGGAGAGAGTTCCCCAATTGAGCATAACTTTGTAGCATTCATGTCATGTCATGTGAGCGACAAAGATAAATCTTCACATAAAGATTATCATGTGCATGACACTTTAGAGATTGTTGAGTGTAAATCCCAAGTAAGTGAGGGTGAAGCTAGTGAGTATGAGGAGATTGACGTGTGAGAGTTGCAAGTTGCCTTTAGTGAATTGTATACAGAAACGGTAAAGGTGAAAAAGGTCAACTTAAAATTGCAAGCTAAGTTAAATGAGCGTGAAGTAAAAAAAAATGATGCGTTGATTGAGGATTTTAGGGCACGTGAGAAGACTCTTAGGTAAAAGATAAATTATGTTGAGAAAGAGAGAGATAGTCTTCGTGGTTTGATGGAGGCTTTAAAGAAGGATATTCTAGAGTTTGAAGAGTCTAGGCCTTTGCTTGAGTTTAGGATTAGTGAGTTATAGGAGAGATTGAAAGACTCGAGTAAGGTGAAGTTTGATTTGGAGGCTAGATTAGAGAAGTTGTACAAGTTGTTAGGCACCATCCAAATCAAGGGAGATAGGTTTGGTATAGTCTACGATGATAGGGTTGTTCCCATTTCGAATGCCAATACCAATCATGTGAGAGATCCCACTAGAAACTTGAGGAAGGGTCGACATTTTGGTAATCATTCCCATCGAGTTTACACTTGTTCCCATTGTGGTAGCAAAGGTCACCTTAGACGTTTTTTCTATGAACTTAGGAATGCTCCTACAAAGTTTAAGAATAAAGTCATTTCGGTTCCCAAAAACCCCATGCGTAATTTCACACCTACGTGGGTTAGGAAATCGAACTTAGAGGCTTTAGTAATTAAAATTCATGGTTCTTGCTTGGTTGCACTTGATTCTTCCCATGTTAAATCTAAAGGATGATTATGTTTCCATATTTGTCATACGCTAGTCTTTGCATCATGATTTATATCTTGCTAGTGTTATGACATGTTTATCTTTTGTATTATATTTTTCATTTATGTGAGTCGTATTTAAAAAATATAAAAAAGTTTTTTGTTTTAAATATTTTTGAGAAAAATACAAAAAGATTTTATTTTGGGTCAATTTTTTTTTTAGAAAAACACACAAAAAAAAAAATCTTTTTGTTTCATGAGTTTTTCATGTTTGATGTGGCATTTTATTGTGCTTGGACCCCCGTCATTTCATTATTCATGTGGATAGGACATTTGGAAATAATTATTGATGCGTTGAATGATCTTAACCATTGTATTAATGGGGTTGTTTTGAAGTTGATATGCATTTGAATTCTACTTTTTATATATACCATATTTGCACACGTGCACGAGTTTATATGAATGTTTGACATCACATGCATATTTGAGTTTGGTGAGATGTTTTTATCTCAATTTTTTATCTATGCATAAGTAAACTTAGGAGGAGGTGAGCATGTAAGCACCGTTTACCGTGAGGATGAATAATGCTTAAATTGAAAAAAATGATGAGTGTTGACCAGAAAGGGCTGCGATTGAATGATAATCACGGCGTGAAAGCCACCATTTAAAACAGCCCCAAAAAACAATATGGCAATAAAAATAATCTTATGCCAAAATAGGGACAATAGGATTTCTCTAAGTTGAGAAAAATAGAAACCTGAAAAGATCTAGAAAAGAAATACATATATGTTTGAGGGAGTTTGGATGGAAAAATATAAAACGGGTTTGCATCACGAATCATTATGTTGAAAAATAGTATCATGACGCTATTATTTGTAGAATCGCCAAAATTTTGGATTTGTGTGTAAGATAATTGTATAGTTCATTTAGCTCAATAAATTAATTGTCACATATGTCTAAAACTAAGTTTGATGACATTTAGCTATAAATTATAGCTTCTTGACCATTTCAATGTGTTGGAGTTGTGATTCATTTGTTCTAGTTCATGTCCATTCACTTCATATCCATGTTTAAGCACATTGATTCAATATTGGCTTGATACTCACATTGTTTTAATGTTTTGTTTTTTCTGTTTTGAGTTTGTTTTGTTGTTGTTTGGTCTTTCCAGAAAACTTTTTCAGGAAATTTTTTCACTTGACGAAAATTAATCATTTTTTAAACTAGAATTGAGAATTTTATATGTCTTTCAAATGACAACTAGGTTTCTTTAGAGTGACATGTCTCCATCGCTTGATGTTTTGTTCAAGCGAGGTTCTAGCGAGATGAAAAATGTAATAGGATTGGTCTCCCGAAGGGTCGCGAGTTAGGTTACTTCACACGAGAGCACATTGTTTTGCGAACGTTTAGGTCGTTTGATGACCTAGTTCGAGCGGCATGCCTATGTAATTCAAATGACATGTCTTAGTCGTTCAAGCAACCTGGAAGATTTTTTGGATTCTTGTGTTTCGTACCTGTTTCGTATTAATGATCATATCATTCTATTTTTGGTACTTCTGGGCAGTTTAGATGCAGTAAATGATTATTTTGCATGATGGATTTTATTGCATTCTTTGTTTAGTCATGTCATTAATTCTTTTGATAATTCATATTTTGTGACCTCTATTTTCTACCTACGACTTGATACATCGTGATTATTTCTAGCTGGCAGTTCTTGTTTATCTAGATATACTTTATTGATTATTCTTAATTTAGATATATTGATATATTGGTATCTTTTTCACTAATTGTCTATTCGAAACAAAATGGGGGAGAGATGTATGTGATTTAGGGGGAGAGTTTATTTGATGAGTACATAGTTTTTGTTACATTACAAATTAGTATCATATGATTTCATGCTTATATATTAGTATTAATTAGTCTATACAGTTTGATATCCTGATTTCGATGTTTAGTTTCACAGTTGGTATCAATTTTTTTTGCTCACATGTTCAACAAATGATTTGATTGTAATTTTACATATTGGTATTGATATTTTGCATTGGTATCATAATGGTTATATTGTTTGTTCCTCCATACATCACTGGGTATGTTTCTGTTTCATGTGTGTAGGTATGCTTAAGATATTCGGGATTTCAAGTTCACATCACATTAAGATAGCTAATGTTTCCTGGACAAACATTTACTAGTCTTGTCCTATAATTTTTTATTTTGGGTTTTATGGGATGGGAATTTGGCATCATACGACTTGATGGCCCGACTTAGGCATTTCACTGCTTGGGTTCTATCTCTAAATAGTCAAAGGGGGAGATTTGTAAGGAAAAAATTTCCAATTAAGTCCATTGTAGTATATGACTTATTCCCAGAAAAAAACATGTTTTTGAGTCATAGGTAGATTTTTAATGTCACAATCCCACACAGTCTATGATATAAAGTTTATTGAAGACATTGCAGCCAAACTTCAAAGATAAATCATATCAAAATTATTTTGGTGCATGTGTTCACGTCTTCATTGCATTATGATCTCTAAGGTATGAATGCGTAATGTTTATGGGACTCGAAAAATGTTTTTATGATGTTATTTTTATTAAAGAAAATGTTAAACTTCGTTTATTTTTGGATAAAGATCGTTTAGAGTTGTGTATTTCATAAACTCTTGAGTTTTATGGTTCAAACGATATTACAGGTCATTCAAGCTAGATGTACATGTAGTTCGAACGACATGGCCTTTTCGTTCGAGCAACATGAACATTTCGTTCGAATGATTCATTGACTTAAGTTTTCTATTTAAGGCGTGTTTTCCTCAGAATTTCCTAAGTTCAAGAACTAGAAAAATCAGTTTCCATACAGTATATTTTTTGCCCAATCTTTCTAAGTTTTTTTCCCTTAATGGTTTCCTTGTACATTCGGCGTCGCCTTTGTGAACTCGTTTATTTTACTTTCTTTAATAATCTAGATGCATATTTAGGATTAAAAAAGATAAAATTTGGTGATTAAGCGAATGAAAAGCGGTGCGCGGTCAAACGCCGATCATTGTTTTCTATTCACTGCCTCAATACAAATAAACCTAAACTTATGACTACACTCAACAGGTGAGTATAGTGGACAAGTCCAAGTATCGAAAATCCATAGAGACGAGTTGCTAGAATTTACTCGGTTTAATATTCCTAAATAAAAGTGTAAAAGATGAATATGAACAAAAAGGAAAAGATGCACAAAAGGGAAATGATTAATCTAGGTGAGTGTATTGAAACTAGATTAACAAAGCGGATAAAACTATAGGTTGCGTCGAATATCCCTCACCCAAGTTAATTAGTATAAAATGGTTACATGGATCGACGAGTTATTATGACGGCATCTCGTTACAAAAGTTAATTAAATCAAGAGTTGCCACACCCCTAAATTCGCACAAAATCCCAATACGATTTTGGCGTCAAAAAATACCCTAAAAATTACGCACGCAACGTTGTAAGCATGAAATATACATGATATGCCCCGTCAAATCTCTTAGGCATAATAACTAGGACAACGCACTCAAAATAGACCTGTAAACTCCACTACCAAAGCAAAGCAACATGTCAACCCAAAATAAGTTCCATCTGACACAACCTAGACTAATTTAGCTAGAAAGCATATTAAAAATGCGGTAAATAAATAAGATAAAACAACCCTAGAAAGCACGAAAAGAAATCACATAAACTTAATTATAAAAGCATGTAAATTAACTACAAAGCAAGAATTAAGGAAATACAAACTATATTAAATAGAGAGGATGATGAATAGTTCACTTACAAGGCCAAATGGTTGTGAAACCAAGAAGAAATGAAAAAGAACTCTCCAAAATCCCTCAAAACCTAAGATATTCTAACCTAAAATGAATTATATGGTTATTTACAACAAAATTCCTTTATATAGTAAAAGGAATTAAATTAGAAAAGAAAAGGAAAAAGAAAAGAAAAGGAACCGAATTGGCAAATATCTGGGAGGATCGATTGATCGATCAAGACCATCGATCGATCGAACAAGTCTCATCCCACTGTCTCAATTCGTAGGCTTAAATTCAAACCGGGTTTGACCGGGGGCCCAAGGCCAGTCGACCGGCACGCTGTTTTAGGTAACCTTTGGTCCACGAAGAGGGGAAATGGTTGCAAATGGAAATGGCCATAACTTCTCCATTTGAACTCTAAATGATGCACCGTTTGTGGCCATGCGATGCTAACTCAATTAACTATGCATCCGTGGAAATTCCATGAGCTAGAGAAGAAATGTGAATTGACCAAATTTCCCTTGACGTATCGTCCAATGAGGAAACTTCTCCGAAATGCAACGCTTCCTCACTTTTAGCGTCCTAATACCTACAAAAGCACAATTAACCCCTACAAAGCATGTATATATCCAAATCCAAGGTTGTGTGGTTAATGAGAATAAATACAGGCATTTAGGACCGTAAAAGTGCTAGAATACATAAAGATAAAGGGAGGAAATATGAAATATTCGATACGAATCACACACCCTAACTTAAACATTGCTAGTCCCTAGTAATGAAACAAACAAAACCAGTCCACAGAGGGAAGTACAAGACGTATATATGCATCGAAATATAAATGCCACTTTCGTAGGGAACAGGATTTCATTTAGCATATGCAATAAGCCGTTAAACCACTAGGTTACCCTAGTGGATGAGTGTCGTCTCGTAATGGTTTTCAGGGATGATACCCACAAACATCATATGGTTTCCTCAAAATATGACCAAACCAACATGAGACAAACCCAACAAAAGAGAAAAAGATTTCATACGCATTATTAGCAAGGTGAATGAATTCACATAAAACTCTGAATCATTAGCATTATAGAATGCACCTCATAGAATTGAAACCTTAATAAGTGGGAGGGGAGAGAGCACATGAAAAGTGTGATTTGGCAAAAACTTATATAAACCGGATACTAAAGTTTAAAGCAAGCATATATTTGAATCCTCATGGGCATTACACTCATCAAGTGAATTCACTCGAAATAGGGAGCTAACACACGGGACATGCGTGCATAAGGAGTAAATGTAAATGGAAACTAGGTCGCGTGCATGTCACAAAAGAAGAACACTATATATAAAATGAAAAATTATAATATCAATGAAAGGATATCGCTCACTAAAGGAGGCGAAACGCATTTTCACAGATTATCAAAACTATTTAAACTTTTGAATTAAATCTACTTAAGATCACATAGGACTTTAATAGCATTGTAATGTAGGTTAGGGTAGGGTACGAAATGAAAGGAATGTATATACGGATTCAAAGTGTTTGGGATGAAAAGTCGGGATAATGGAAAAATGCAGGAAATATCAAAACTTGGAAAACAAGTTCCAAAAAGGTATTCAATGTATGAATTGGAGAGTGATCAAATATTATTGAACTATATACAACATTTACAACTTTCTCTTTCTTTTTTTTTCTTCTTTTTCTCATTTTTCTCTTTTGTTTTCTTTTTCTTTTCACTTCTCTTTTCTTGTCTTTTTCACTTTTTTATTTTCTTTACTTTTCTCACTCTCATATGCCTAAATTGCAACCACAAACAAATACATTATTCAATCCCAAGTGACATTCCAAACAAAGGTATGTAAGTATGGTGTATAACTGTAATTTGGAGTTGGTTATGGGATTTTGGGTAATGAAATGAAAGGCTATATTTAGGCTCAAAGGGTTTAACGAGGGAAAACATATAAAATGTGAGGTCAAGGTCATATGGGTGATATAACAAAGATGGCCTATGATCATTTCCAAAAGTTTACGTAATTCTCGAGTCAACACAATATATGAAAATCATGATCAATTAACACATTTCAATAATGAACTCAATTAATGAACGGTCAATGAAAGAATACAGAGATTACCAATGACTGTAACATTTTCAAAGAGGAAAGCAAAGTATATAAACTCACATATGAAGATAAGTCTATAATCTCACTCGGTGTAAGTATATACAATGCAACAAAATATTAACGAGTTATAAAAATCTTAAAGCAAGAAAAGTGCATGTGCTCATGGGATTAAAGTTTAATTCATGAAGTTATTCATAATATCAATAATAGAGGACAAAAGTCGAATAACTTCTAAAATCGAGAACATGCATCGTTGAGTTATCAATTGGAGGCAATTATTGAAATGTATCATCGGAAATAAAGGCAAAATGCCCAATAAAGGAGAAAAAAGAAAGAAAATCTTTTTGAATTTTTTGAATTTTAAAAAAAAAAACATACTAAGTAACTAACATGTGAGCAAAAACATGGATTAAATAAAGAAATGGATAGAATATCCCACACCCCCTAACTTAAAACCTAACATTGTCCTCAATGTGAATTAAAAACCAAGGTAAAGAGAGGAAAAAAGTGATATTACCTAAAATTGGAGCGATCCCTAAAAGAACAAATCCAAAGAATCTACAAAACGAGTTAGTACCGAGCATAGAAAAAACAAATAACAAAGAGTAAACTAATTACACTAGACTGAATTAGAAAGGAAATAAAAACTAACGAAAGAAATGATAAAAACCTAACTATATAGAACCTACTAGTTAGGCTTCACACTAACTATACACTAGAAGTCTAAATAGTTGAGGGTCCACCGTGAAAATGATTTGACTTTGAAGAATAACCGGTGTACCCTCAGATACAAGCATGCCTTCCGAAAAATATGAATTTCGTTAGAACAATGGAAGGCATGTGTAAGGCTTAAGAAAGGAACCATCGTCAATTAAAAGTTTTGGAGGGACGATGGGGGATTTGGATTGAACGAGTGACAAAAACATGTGGGGATCGAGAAAAGCATTATATCCTCCCTAAGATTTAGCAAGAGGAATGGGAGGTGGTGCACACGACGACAAAGATGCCTTCATGGAAAGAAACTCGACCAATTACTCCTCGTCGGTGAAAGGGTTGAACGTTTCAAAGTTCGGTACCGATTCATCGGGTACTTGTGATGGTGTGATAACGGAGAATGAAAATGGGGAGGAAAGAAATTCAAACTCAAGAGATGATTTATCATCACTCAAAGTTGAAATTTCAAAGGAGAGAGGATCATTTTCAATGAAACTTTCTTCTTTAGGATCCAACGAAGAAATCATCTCATTGCAAATGGATAATACATCTGTTTCATCTTCACTTTAAATATCTGTTATGTGATGGGCTAAGTGAAGAATGGTTTGATCAAAAGTCTCGGAAGAGAAATCATCGTCGGATTCGAATAATAAATCTAAGTCTTACTCCCAACAATGATTTTCTTCCCGATAACGTTCTTCATACCTCTCATTCTCAAGCATAAGCAAACCCCCCTGAAAGTCATAGGCCGAGGTGCGGATTCTTGAAAATGAGAATTTTGAAAAACATTATCGGCACTAAAGTTAAACTCATTATTATAGGAATTTTTAAAGCTATTGAAACTCATTTCAAAATTCCTATTATAAGGAGGTAGAGACCCAAAATCATTATCATCATCATCAAAATTCTAATAACCAAAGATTTGACTTTCGTTATGCTCGCCCAAAGTCATTTTTGAATTTGTAAATTTTGGGGATTCTAAGTATTGACCGAAAGTCATAGGATTACGAGCATTTTGAGAATTATAACAATGATTACTGAAAGAATTTTGAAGAAGATATGCTTACCCCAAAAATGGCTCGCAGTGGAGAATTGCACAAAGTAGATGCGCACACGAAAAAATTCAAGCGGTTCTTTGTGCTCAAATGTAGAAGTCCTACAAAAATGTTGGGCAAAAAATACAAATAGAAATAAAATACTACGAAATACTAAATCAAATAAATTCTAAAACAAACAAGTCCCCGGCAACGGCGCCATTTTGATTAAGCACGTGAAAAGCGGCGCGTGGTCAAATGCTGATCGTTGTTTTCTGTTCACCGCCTCAATACAAATAAACCTAAACTTATAACTACACTCAATAGGTGAGTATAGCGGCCAAGTCCCGGTATCAAAAATCCACATAGACCAGTTGTTAGAATTTATAAGGTTTAATATTCCTAAATAAAAGTGTAAAAGATGAATATGAACAAAAAGCAAAAGATGCACAAAAGGGAAATGATTAATCTAGGCGAGTGTATTAAAACTAGATTAACAAAGCAGATAAAACTATAGGTTGCATCAAATATCCCTCACCCAAGTTAATTAGTATAAAATAGTTACATGGGTCGATGAGTTATTACGACGGCATCTCATTTCGATAGTTAATTAAATTAAGAGTTGTCACACCCCTAAATTCATACAAAATCTTAATACGATTTTGGTCTCAACAAATACCTCGAAAATTACGCACGCAAGGTCGTAACAACAGAGAATACATGATATGCCCCGTCAAATATCCTAGGCATAGTAACTAGGACAACGCACTCGAAATAGACCCATAAACTCCATCACCAAAGAAAAGCAACATGTAAACCCGAAATAAGTTCCATCTGACACAACCTAGACTAATTTAGCTAAAAAGCATATTAAAAATGCGGTAAATAAATGCGATAAAACTACCCTAGAAAGCACATAAAGAAATCACATAAACCTAATTATAAAAGCATGTAAATTAACTACAAAGCAAGAATTAAGGAAATACAAACTATATTAAATGGAGAAGATGATGAATAGTTCACTTACAAGCCCAAATGGGTGTCAAACCAAGAAGAAATGAAGAAGAACTCTACAAAAATCCACAAACCCTAAGCTATTCTAACCTAAAACGAATTATATGGTTATTTACAACAAAATTCTTTTATATAGTAAAAGGAATTAAATTAGAAAAGAAGAGGAAAAAGAAAAGAAAAGGAACTGAATTGACAAATATCTGGGAGGATCGATCAATTGATAAAGACCATCGATCGGTCGATGGGGATCGATCGATCGATCAAGACCATCGATCGATCGATCGAATAGGTCTCAGCCCACTTTCTCAATTTGTAGGCTTAACTTCAAACCACGATCGACCGGGGGCCCAAGGTCGGTCGACCGACACTCTATTTTAGGCAGCCTTTGGTCCATGAAGAGGGGGGAAATGGTTGCAAACGGAAATGGACCCAAATTCTTCGTCTGAACTCCAAACAATGTACCGTTTGCAGCCACACGATGCTAAATCAACGAACTAAGCATCCGTGGAATTTCCATGAGCTGGAGAATAAATATGAATTAACTAAATTGCTCTTGAAGTAGCGCCCAACGACGAAACTTCTCTGAAATGAACTGGTTCCTCACTTTTAGCGTCCCAATACCTATAAAAGAGAAATTAACCCCTGCAAATCATGTATATATCCAAATCCAAGGTTGTCTAGTTAATGAGTATAAATATAGGCATTTATGACCGTAAAAGTGCTAGAATGCATAAAGATAAAGGGTAAAAATATGAAATATTCGATACAAATCATTGGGCTTAACTAAAATTTGTTCACACACTTGGTGTGATTTAAAATTTGGAAAAAAGTTTTTTAAAAAGAAAGTTTGTTTTGACATCCTTAAACACATTCGAAAGAAAAAAGGGCTTACACATCTTAGCAAGCTGAGATCCAATTTGAGATAACAAAAAATTTATAAGCAGTATAATGCAGATAACACCAAGAATTATGTGGTTTAGCTCTGAAGGATGAGCCTACGATCACATAATAGCTTTTAGTACTAGGTTTTAATTAACCAGAGGTATAAGAACAATAAAGCACTCAATCTTTTCTCCTTCAATGATTTGATAGTTGGAATGTTTTAGTATTTCTCTGTTAGTCAAGATATCAATGGGGATATCTCCTTTTATAGTGATTGAGTGTGAGGGGATGCATGTCAAACCCATACCAAATGGTTTACACGTATGTAGGAGCATCTTCATAATGGAGCACAACCAAGATATGTAATGGTTTGATGTTTTGCCCATGATTGAATGTTCCTTCATATATGGGTTATCGATGGTGCTACTCATGTGGTACTCACAAGCCTTTAATGGCATTATCAAATTTGTATTTGATAGTTGTCCCTTCTAGCATCGATCTCGTCTACCTAGATGGGGAGGAGGGTGATCAATATATCGATAGAAGTTCCAAAACTATAACATCCCTCACTTTAAAGATTTAATTCATGTATGGGACAAAATGGAGAAGTAATTCACTCAGGAAGACTGGGGTGACACTGACTTGAAGAATCCAACTATTTAGTCTATACTGTGGAAGTTGGATAATGCAATGACATCCTTTGCTTCTGTCAATGTATTATTCACACCAAAAAAGTCCCTTCAGGCCACCTCACCATCACCTTAAACAAGAAACATGAGGCCATAGTAATCCGAGATTTACGCTCCTACCTTGAGAGTATTCCAGACTCTAAAGAGATAGGGATATCTTGTACCTTTACCTCATGGACCTCCTTCAAAACCTTTCCCTATGTACTATCATGCAGACTAATTTTGTGAATACCACTAATTTGTTGGTAACACTATCGACTGCTGCTACAACCGTTGGGATTCCATATAGGATCTAATAGACAACAGGTTTATATCATCACCCATGCCACTGTAGGCTAACATCATTGGCAACCCTCTATCAAAATACGATTCTAAAGCCATCATGGTCTTAAGGAAGTAAGAAGAGTTATATCCATATTGAATCATCACAAACACATTTCCAGATTAGTCCAATACATTTACTATTACCTTTAGTTGGTTCCATGCTCACACCATTCATGGATTCGATTATCATCATTATATTTCCAATATCAAGCCAAAGTTGCAATGCTTGATCATCCCCCATAGAGGGAAGGAGATAGTTAACGAATCCATCACTTACAATGAGCCAAAGGGCCTTATGAGAATAATAGTATATGCACCATCATTGATATACAACAAGTCATTCTTCCTAGGTAGACCCTTTTGTTTTGGATCTAGACAGAAGAGTATGCATTATGTTATTTATAAAATTAGAGCAATAAGATCCCTTAGACTACTTTATGGACCAGATTATAGCATTGGTGGCCCAAGAATTTGACCACGACATGAGTTCATTATATAAAGCAACAATGCTCATATCAGCGCACATTCTTGAATGCCAAAGGCTATATTAAGGTGAGGCATATACAGATGCCCTTAAAATTGTTAAATGTTTTTATTTTCAAGTATTTAAGGTGACCCTTAACCCATGGGTTGGGTCTCTCCATTACAAGATAATTGTGTGAAGTTCACAATATTTCTAGTTTATGATATCAGATAAGACCCATTGAAGTGGAACTTATCCACAAAGCGAAAGAACAAAATAACTCCAATAGTGGTTATCAAAGAGAATCATGGAAACATATAATCATGCATAGTAGAATAACCAATGTAACATAACTAGCAAATAGAAACACCATTGTCCTTAAATTTTCGGAACTAACCATTCAATCATAGCTTAACTTGTGACAATTAAATGCATACATTATTGAAACCACCACAACTCCATCATTGATGATGGAAAGGGATATCTATCACAACATCGAGGAAAATTAGAGTCTTAGCCTTTGGATTATATAAGAAGGAGGATTGATATGGGAAGAAGATAACCTAGGAATTTATAGTATGTTTACGACCATCAAGTAATCATATACATATAAAGCACTAGTTTTTATACCACCTTGTAGGTATGGGAATTTAAAAGCATACAACTTCGATGTTAACTAGATCTTTTGGTTGGGAAAGAAGCCTATTGGTAAAAAATAAATAATTATGATTTAAGGTAATGCCCCAATAACACAATAACTTCTCATAACAAAAATAATAATGGACCCAAGATTCCAACAACTACTATATAACAACCCTATGCAAGTCCCTCTAGGATCACCCCTAAATGCTCCCATGACCAAGGCCCCATCAACAACAATAGTGCTCGCGCAATAGAATCTATACCTACCAAGTTATCTTCTTGGAGAAGACATCATTACCATAACTTGTAATGATCTCATGGGCTTCCTGACACTGAACAACAAGGATCTAACTAACTTGTGAAAGATGGTCAATAACTCAACCACACCAAAAAGTTTATAAATATTACTTGGATAGCATAGTAGAAACTAAAATAGAAACACACGCCTCAACTTGATCACTGGCATAATTTTCAGCATATATCCCAATGTGGTTCTCCTCATGAGCTCTAAACCCCATTACCAACCACCTCTCCCTTAAGAAAAATACACTCTAGTTATTGATCTGGATAGATATTTGAATAGAGAAATGAATATAGGATTTTGTAGAAGTAAAATAAGATATAAGCTAACATATCACCATGTGGCCTAATTGTAGCACCAGACCCCAACCTCACAACCCAACCTAAAATTCTCAATCACATCCAGAGTCTTGATGGCACGATGTTGGAGAAAATGATCACTACATTTGGCTCATTTTCCCTACAAAAAAAAACCTTATATTCACCATTAAGGATCTCACTCGATAGGGGATAGATAAAAACCTCTCCTTGTACACCTCGAGGCATGATCGCGACACATAACTATAAGAAATATTGTTTGACAATGGCTACGCACTCAATGTATGTCCTCTAAGGATCTATAAAATATTTGGGTTAGGAATAATCTATATACTACCCATTATCACCGCAGTCAGATCCTATCACACCCTTCTTTTTAGTATGAATGAACAAGAATTACACATAAAGCAAAGAATTAAAGCTAAATATGAAAAAAAAAATTATTCATTATTAATTTGGTTTACATAGGGTTGTACCACCATAGGAGTGAGTTATATTTTTTAGTACAAACTATAATGTAGAAAAATGAAAAGCGCCACTCCTTTCACTCATCTGGATTATTCTTTGCCCACTCAGTCATATACGCAAACAGGTGATTGGTATCTATCTCTAATTGGGAAGAGATATTATCCTCTTTATTTGGGCTCATCTAGAGAAAAAGGGAATTAGCTCAAATATGCTAAGCAGTTTCTACCAGTTCTATTACAAGTATATATGTATAGGTGAGAGTTGGAGTGTATATAGAATCAGTGTTTTAGCAACGCTAAAAAATAAGCTCATAATCCCATACTTATCCGTTTTAAAAGAACATTAATGTTCTCGAACTAATAATCCCATACTAACTAGTTCATTTAAGAAAATGAGGTTCATTACCAGTTTATTAAGGATCATGTAAAGAAAGTCAAGGATTTTTTAACTAATAATCCCATACTTATCAGTTCACAAAGGGGTATAGAAGTAATTATGACATAAGCAAAACCATAATAATAATAATAATAATAATAATAATAATAATAATAATAATAATAATAATAATAATAATAATAATAATAATAATAATAATAATAATAATAATAATAATAATAATAATAATAATAATAATAATAATAATAATCAATAATCAACCCAAAACTTTTGGGGAAAAGTAACTGGATATGCACACAATTAGAATGGCACTCATAAGTATGTAGCAATAATCAAGGCTCTCAATCATCTAAAACCAGTAGGATAAGTAGAAAGTTATGTGGGATGACACATCGGTCTACTTCCCAGTTAATATTTATACTTAAAATCTAATGGAAAAAAAGTGCAGGGGTAACAGAATTAATATGGAATATGATACCAATTATTAGGTGAGAAGGGTTAAAGTTGACCATAGTCAAATTCAAATACTGGTGATAAATTAAAATACCGATGATATGTAACAAAATATGTAGTATGGCAGTGTAATAACATGCACATAGTAAGAGTAAATAGGATCTATCACAAAATGCCCGAAGTGTACCCTTGTACTCAGGGTCACTAACCTCGGACTGCCTCACAGCCGAGTGGACAGCAGGCCTACAACAGCCATCGGGAAGATCATCTTCTGCAAGGTCGGCTCTCTAATACCAACCTCGACTAGGCAGCAACCGAGGTCAATAGCACCTTATGGGATCAGGTTATTGCAAACATCATACTCTGCCTCAGCGGACGTTGTGTCCTACCTCGCTTTACCTCGGCCAGTCTTCTAGGCCGAGGTCAATCTGATTATTGACAGGACAAAGCAACACTATTGGACCTCCCCAACCTCTTACTCGGCCATAACGATGTTATAATAGGTAATGGCACAGGTTCAAGCATACGCAAATACATAAAAGACTTGGAACACGTGGGCTAGGCAGTTATAACTAAATCATTCCCCTCACGTGAGGGAATATTTAGTCATCATTATCTACATGAGAACAGCCAGGTATCGACAAGAGATTGGTTTGATCCTCATACACATGATCATTGCATGCTTGGGGGGAACAGTACACCCCCTAAGCACTATATATAGAGGCCTTCCTTTACCTTGTAAAGGGATCGATAATTATAACCCTAGCTAAAACTCTATTTGTATACACAATAGAGAGAAATCTTGAAAGATTGTATCTATGGCCATTAGTGTCTTCATCTAGTGAAATTACTCACACGCTCAAAGTGGACGTAGGCCAGATTTGCTGAACCACTTATATATTAGTGTTTCTCTTTTTCTCCTCACCTCATTCTACTATATATTCACTCTTTTGCTTCCATTGTTGTCACTAGCTTGAGCTTATATACACCTCACCTAGTGGAAATATTTATAACATTATCATTTTGGAGACGTCTGTTGAAACGAGAGGATTTATCTCTTCCACCTTTGCTCCTTAACCTCACCGGAGACTCAGGTGGTGAATCAGGCCTCCCCTTCGCATAGAGTTATTTCACCATTGAAAGAGATCCTTAAGGTATCAATCTCTCTAGTGTTTTAATTTACAAGTCCTCTAGTCTTTTTCCATGGAACCAGAGTTACTACCTCCACTATCTGGTGTTGGAGGACCCAGTTCTAGCCAGGCACCACCCCAGTCGAAGATGGCTAAGGTAGCAGCAACCTTGATGTCCTTGGTTGCAACTTATCAAGCGATTAAAGAGAAATTTTCCCAACTAAGCTAGAATATAATAATGAGACCACCTGGGGTCTCACCGGAGATTATTACTCCAGAAGCTGCTTAGCCACAACACGAGGCCAGGGCACCACCTCAGGAGCCGCAAAAGGACCAATCTACTCCTCAATGGAGGAGGGATGTTGCTAACCCTAGGCATTTACGCCTGGAGAAGTAAGGAAACCCTTTCCCTGAGGATAGGTACGATGACATTGAGGCAGAAGATGCTCTGGAAGATTGTTGGGAGTTGTATGAGGTATCAAACAACACTGTACGTCCTATCCATCAGAGCAAAGGTCAAGGTGAAAGACGAGACTACGATGCCCGTCAAAGAGGTTCAACTTTTGATCAGTTGAGTAGAGTGTTGGTGTCGAAATACTCGGCCTAGTTAATGACCTGTGAGAGAGGCTATCTCGGTCAAGAAGCATAGCTGGCTCACAAAGAGAGGCTAGCGATCGTCGACCCCTTCATGGTCGACCCTCGCAGGGTCGAGATTGTGGTCAGGGGGAGGTTAACAACCGATGTTGTGCAGCAGCTGGGGAACCCTCAGACCACCCCTTGGAGGTGGAAGGGGACAACCTCGGCCAGACTGATGTTGCCAAACTATGGAATGACTCTATTCAAAGGCTTGAAGAGAAGATATGGGATCTCATAAAAATCTTAGACCCGTTACACAGGGGGTACTCAGAGGGTTCACCATTTGTGGTAAGGATCTTCAACTTCCCAACCCCTACCAAATTTAGACCTACAGTATTATCTCCCAAGTACGATGGAAGTACCAACCAAGTGCATCGTATTGAAATGTATCAGTCTGTAGCATACATTTATTCAATCTCTTATGAGATGAGGTGCCGAGCTTTCTCAAGCACTCTAACTGGGGTTGCACATATCTAGTTCACTTCTCTTCCTAAAAATTCAATTGAGAGATTTAAAGGTTTGGTCGAGCGGTTTATTCACAACTTTTGTTTTGGGGTAATACCTCAGAAGAAGACAACTCACTTGCTCTATGTAAAGCAAGGAAATAATGAAAGCCTCAGAGACAACATCGCGAGGTTCAATAAGGAAAAACTGGAGATAGAAGATTATGAAGAGAGTATATACATGATAACCCTTATTAGAGGACTTCATAAGGGAAAGCTACTCTGTAAGCTTGATGAATACCGTCCAAAATCTATGGTCGAGCTATTAACAACTGCTGGAAAGGTCATGTAAGAAGAAGAAGCAATTGCTGTGAAGTATGAAGATGATAATGGAAGTAGAAGTGGGAAATTTTAGAAGAAAAAGGATGGAAAGTGTGACAACTCTCCCAATTAAATAAAGGGTGATCAGTCATGTACCAATTTAAAATAGAATGTTCGGTTGCTTCATTCTTAGCATCACTGTCGAAAACTTTTTAACATATTAATCACCCAATATAAAATTAATCTTGGTGTGAAAACATTTCCAATTTTAGTAAAACCATGTATATCCATTTTCATTAAGTCTTAAAATATAAAACATTCACTACACATATGAATATAATAAATACTGAATATGAATCAAGTACTGAAATAAATAAAACTTGATAAAATATTCCAGTTTAAAACTCTGAACCAAGAACCATAGGAATAATAAATCCGACTGAAATAGAAGGAAAGTAAACTGAATACAATCTCAAATAAATGTTTAAGGAATTGGAGACACATGCCCTAAATGAATAGTCTACCTAGAACTGAGTGAAATGATAGAGGCGTCTAATGCAAAGACCTACAGCTTTCGCAACAGCCACAACACGCCAAGCAATCCAAATCTCTAAGTCTGGCATCCCTAGGGCTAAGCATCTAATATAATATACATATATTGCAAGAGAGAGAAGAGATGCAAGAAACGGGTCACAGCCTGATGTGTAAAAATATTTGTTTTAGAAAGTATTTAAAATTTGCAATAAAGCAAGTATCAAATGCATGTTAGTTCGAACTCTCACATGAGATTCTCACCTCTCGTCTATTGTGCACACCTAACGTACATCTATTCTCACCTAGCCATCCGTAACACTTCTAACTAGATAAAGACTTATACTTCTTGTTATGCCTCGTGGTAGCAACCCAAGATTCCCAATTTTCCACATTATTAATATCATCATTTATTAATCCGGTTAAGTGTTATCACACTAAGTTAAGTATTCACAACTTACGTCACTTAAGATTGTACTATCCCAATAACCTACCATTATCTCAAAATAGGAATAACACAAGTGTGTGTGTGTGTGTGTATATATATATATATATATATATATATATATATATATATATATATTCACCACTACAATATACATATACTAATACAGTACCCCAAGGCTAAACCTATAGTACATTGCATACTCTACTATCATGTCCTGCTACATCTCGTACTCTAATAAGGACTATCGATTCGAAAGTCTCCCATGAACCATATTCACAAAAAACATATAGTGGCGACGAACATAGTTCACATACTTATGGGTCACGCACATACCTACGCTCCCATAGTCAGCTGACTTATCAACTCACAAATAAGTCTTCACAGTCCTATGTTCTGAGATACAAGTCAAATATCCCCCCGAAGGTCACCCAGGATAAGATCGTCTCTACACAACCCCCCACGATAGCAAGCAGTTAGGTATGTCATACACATAATATTAAGAATGTAATAGGTATACATACATCCTATTAATATTTAGAGGTATTCTCCCAACCATTTTGTATACTTACCATACGTATTGCCTTCTCATTATTTCGTATCTTACAGTATTACTAAATCACCACAACTCTTTAGTCACTTTCGAATTAACTCTCCTTTCTGGATTAGTTAAAGTATAAAACTCACATACTTGCCTCGTTTCAATTTTGTTAACTGGTAACTTCTCTCACTTGAAAAGATGGGAAAATTCCAAAATTGCCCCTAAGAAGATTCCCATAAATTTACCTTATCGCTCAAACGAAATGGCAATGTCGTTTGATCGATTTCCATGTGTCGCTCGAATGACTTCGCGCGAGATTCCATCTCGCTCGAACGACTTCGTGCGAGACTCACTGTTTCGTCTCCTACCCAGAATTTCAACTTTTTTCCTCCATTTTTAACCTTAAAACCTCTAAATTATCATCCCAAACTCTAACCAATCAATCCCAAATTTAATCCTAATAATTATAGATGGTTTCTAACATCCTAGAATCATTAAATCATTACGAATCATCAAATAAATATGAAATCCCCAAATTAATTATTAAAACCCTAGTTCTTCAAATTCTTTTTGAAGAACACATGACTTCCAGATTCTTTCTTCACATAAGTTCATCAAAACATAATTTCTATCTTACATATATGAAGGGTTCAATCTAATTAATCTCAGATTCGAATTATACTTCCTAAGTCTCCAATTTTTCATCACTTTTTATGAACAATACATATTTAGAACATCCTTATAATAACATGAATATGGTTATTGCTAAATAAAAGAAAGTAATAAACACTGTCCTTGAATTATTCCCCTGATTTCTTGATGTTTTTGGTATGGTAGCGTTCCTCTCATTCCAATCTACACGATGGTGGTAATGGTTGTGCAAGGTAGTGTTAATTTGGCCTTCCCTCTTGGAAATTGATTCTCCCTCACACCCTCTATGGGCATTTTTTACTTTTTGTGTCTCTCAACCCTAATGGACTTTCCTTGCCTGATAAAATAACTCCCAATTTTCGTCCGTTAATTAAACCCAAAAATGCAATTTACCATAATGCCCTCTCGGGGCGCCGGTTAGGACTAAAATTGCCACGGGACCTAAACTAAACACCCGAGTATACTATTCTGACTATTTCGACCCTTCTGGACTCAATGGCACACTCAAAATGACCATATGAGTTACAAAAAATAATTAATCTTTTTATTCCATTAAATTAGTCCTGACATGATTACACGCGCGTCTGACATAATTTACTAAACTGTTGTATTTCTCATTCTTGAAAGTTTATTGAAATGTATAGTTCCATATTACATGTCGCCTAGTAATATTCAATGAATAAGTATTAACCCTTGGCACATTAATTAATATTTACTTTAAATCCAGATTAATTAACAATTAAATTCTCACATTTTAATTCAATTAATCCCACAATAATAATTAATTTCGTAATTATTTAAGTCATAAAAATACGGGGTATTACAGAAAGAAAAGAGTTGCAGACGACAAGTTTGGAAACTACACTCCTTTAACCGTGAGCTATGAACACATCCTCAATGAAATAAAGAACGATAGGTCCCTGAGATGGCCAGAGAAGTTGAAGGCTCTTCCACATAAGAGAAATAAGAATTTATGGTGCGAGTTCCATCAGGATCACGGCCATATAACTCATAAGTGTTTCACCCTGAAGGACAAGAATGAAAAAATGTTGAAGTCTGGAAAGCTCAAAACGTATGTGGATGGTAGAGCTTATAAAGGGGGAAGAGAATCCATAAAAAGAAGAAAAAATAATAAATACCGAGAAGATGCCCCTGCCAGAAGAGCTGATGACTCAAATGATGATGACCATGACCATGACCTCCCACAAAAGGATGATAATGTCCCCGTGAAGAGGGTAGGTATGATATCTTTTAGTGTAAGCACTATCTGTGGAGGACTTTCAGGGGGTGGCTCAGAGGTAGCTGATTGTAAAGCTCACGTGGCAGAGGTCAAAGTAGTGACTAAAGTCGAGGTTGTGAACTTGGCTTCTACAGAGGTTAAACCTGAGAAGAGAAAGAAGGTAGATATGGACACCATCATAGTCGCCTTCTCATGACTTGATTTCAAGGGTATCTTAGCTCCCCACGATGACCCTCTAGTCATCACCACAAGGGTGCATGGGTGTGAAGTTCAGAGGATCCTTATTGATGGGGGTAGTTCTACAGACATTATGTTTTGGCCCTGTTTCAAGATCTTAGGCCTCAGCAGAGCAAGGCTCATCCCTTATCATCATCCCTTGATTGGCTTCAACGGTGAAAAATTTTATCCATTGGGCATGTATGAAATGGATGTGAGAATGGGAGATGAATGGCTTAAGAGGTTGTCCAGAAAAGTCAATTTCTTTGTGATGGAAGAAAATGTCTTCTCAGCCTACAACCTCATCATGGGATGAGTAGCCCTCAAGGAATTTGAGTCTGTGCCATCAATGGTCCACTAGATACTAAAACTCTCGACTCCCTGTGGAGTAAGGGAAGTTCAAGGTAACCAAACATCGGCACGTGAATGCTACTTCAACTCTGCAGAAGAGAGAGAGGCTCATAAGAGGGCAACCACCACGTACAACATAGACACCCTGGATCCTAGAGATGAAACAAAACTCAAAAATGGAGAGGTCACGAAGGATATAGAATCCATCATCCTCAAAGAGGATGACCCAGAAAAACAATCCAAGTCGGCAAAGCCCTAAAGCCTGAGGTGAAGGAGGAGCTAGTGAAGCTATTAAGGAAGAGACAGAGTATCTTTGCCTGGAGCCATGCAGACATGCCAGGTATTGACCCTGAGATTATGTGCCATAAACTCAATGTTGTAGAGGATGCCAAACACATCAAGCAGAGAAGAAAGATATATTCAAGAGAGAAGTACGAAGTCATCGAAGATGAGGTTAGAAAGATTGAAGAGGACGAGTTTATTAAGGAAGTCATACACCCTGAGTAGCTATATAATGCCTTCATAGTGCCTAAAAATAATGGGAAATGGAGGATGTGTGTAGACTTCATTGATTTAAACAAGTCTTGCCCAAAAGACAGTTTTACCTTACCTCGTATAGATCAGATGGTGGATGCCACAGCAGGACATGAGCTCATGAGCTTCATGGATGCGTATTTGGGGTATAATCAGATCTGTATGGACTCGACAGACTCAGAAAAGACAACCTTCATTATAGACAAGGGGACCTATTGCTATAAGGTCATGCCATTCTGCCTGAAGAATGCGAGGGCTACTTACCAACATCTTGTAAATAAGATGTTCGAGGATCCGAAAGGCAAGTCTATTGATGTTTATGTGGACGACATGCTGACGAAGAGTCTGAAGGCCGACACTCATGTGGTCGACCTTAAAAGAACTTTTGACACCATGGAAAAATACAGAATGAAGCTCAACCCGATCAAATGCGTCTTTGGGGTAGGAGAAGGAAAGTTCTTAGGCTTCATCATCAATCAAAGGGGAATAGAGTCTAACCTTGAGAAAATTAAGGCTTTACTGTAAATGAAGACACCCAGAACCATCAAAGACGTTCAAAGGCTAACCAGACGAGTTGGTGCACTTAATAGGTTCATCTCAAGAGCTATAGATAAATCTCTTCCTATTTTCAAAGTACTTAGAAAGGCCTTCGAATGGAATGAGTAATGTGATAAAGCTTTCAAAGAGCTCAAGTCCTACCTCAGATCTCTTCTACTCCTATCTCGGCCAATCCAGGGAGAGAAGATGTACGTATATTTAGATGTCTCAACGTCAGCCATTAGTGCTGCAATAATAAGAGAAGAGGATGGAGTGCAGAAACCAGTGTACTTCAATAAAAAGTCACTCCAATAGCAAAGAACTCCAAGATATACTTTGATACATGCTTCTAGGAAAATGAATCCATACTTTCAAGACAACTTCATAGTCATCCTCAATGATTCCCCACTCAGGCAGGTTCTCCATAAGCCTGAGAAGTCAGGAAGGCTAATGACCTGGGCAATCGAGTTGGGGTAGTACAACATTATTTTTCAACCCAGGGTTACCATCAATGGAAAAGTACTCACAGATTTTATGGCCGAGTTTACCTGGGATGAGATCGAAGTTGAGAAGAACCAAGAGGCTGTAGATGGGCCAATGGAGAGAAACATCGGCCGCACATCAGATGAGGCCGAGACAAGCACTATCAGGAAAAGAAGAGATGAGAATGAAAAAGAGAGATACTTCTTCAAGAAAGGGGATCTATCAGAAGGAAACTTCCCTTCAAATGAAATCATGTGAAACCTCTTTATTGATGGGTCGTCCTGTGAAAGCAAAAGTTGAGCAGGGCTGATAGTGTCAGCACCAAATGGTACAGATATTGATATGCACTGAGGTTAAACTTTAAAGGTTCCAACAATGAGTCAAATTATGAATCATTAATGGCAGGTCTCTTCTTAGCAAAATCCCTCAGTGTCGGCCAGCACCTAGTCCACAGTGACTCATTAATAGCAGGTCTCTCCTTGTAGATAGAGATATTGCATGGTATTCCTTGATCCATTGTGTTCTGTAGAGAACTTACATTTGTATTATTATTTTATGAAAATTTTCAAGATCCACAAGGGTTGGAGATACACATCAACACATCTGACAACCGCCAATCTCACTAGAAGACCAAGAGAGAGAGCTCCCACTAGAGAGCCTAGGTATAGAGATTATGGACTTGGATACCTCAGACCTATGAGAAGAGGAGAAGGAACAAAGCCTTGAACCAATAGAGGCTCTGTTAGTATATGAATATATATAGAGGATCCCACCAAGGAAGTGAAAATTAGGATGGATTGGGCCCTTCCCTCAGAGGATCCAATTCTTAGAAAAATGAAGATGGGCTTGATTGGATCCACTCACACATGATGGGAGAAGACCCTACATTTGAGATCCACCACCTTAGCGTGGATCCAAACCACATGCCTCGCCGAAATAAGGAAGTGTTTTTATGTCTAGAATAGAATAATGCTTCCATCGAGGAGGTTGACAAACTATTGGCGACCAACTTCATTATAGAGGTGAAATGCGATAAATGGATCTCTAATATGTTACTTATTCCCAAAGCCAATTAAAAGTGGAGAATTTGAGTTAATTTTACTGATCTAAAAAAGAATGCTCTAAAGACTACTATCGTCTGCCTCGAATTGATACTTTGGTGGACTCAATGGCAGTACATAAGCTCCTCTCCTTTATGGATGCATACTTCTGTAATAATAAAATTAGGATGGCCCCTACTAACGAACAAAAGACCTTATTCGTTACAGAAAAAGGTACCTACCATTACAAAGTTATGCATTTTAGACTGAAAAATACAATTGTAACTTATCAAAGGGTGGTTAACTCCTTTTTTAAATACCTCATTGTCTAGACCATGGAGGTTTATGTTGATGAAATGATACTTAAAAGCCTGGTACCTCTAGACTATGTGAATAACCTCAAGGAGACATTTTTCCATCCCTGGGAGAAACCAAATTAGCCTGAACCTCTAAAAATGTTCATTGGGTGTTCCTAGAGGCAAGTTTATGTGTTTTATGATCATTTGGCGGATTATGGAGGCCAATCCACATAATATCCAATCTATGATTGACATGGAGTCTCTAATCTAAAGTTTAGATGGAAAAGTTATTACCATCACTTGTTTTGTCTCAAAGGCTATAGACAAGTTCTTGCCTTTCTGAAAAATATAAAATAAGACCTTACAACGAACTCCCGAGGCTAAAAAATCCTTCTAGAGACTCAAGAAGTATCTGGGCTCCCCACCTTTATTCTCTCAGACCATCATTAGGGAAGACTTTTCACTTATACCTTGCATCTTGTCCAATCAGTGTCAACTTAACTCTTATCTGAGAGTAGTTTGGGGTCCAATACTCCATATATTATATTAGTCGGGCTTTATAAGGTGCTAAAAGAAAGTACCTAAGGATGGAAAATATTTCCTTATGTCTCATCATTTCAGTTAGACATCTAAAGCCTCCTTCCAGTATAACACATGCATGATCATAACCGATAAATCCCTGCAACAAATCCTCTATCATCCAGATACCTCATAAAGTCTCGTCAAGTGGACTACGGAGTTGGGGGAATTTTACATCAAGTATCAACCCCGAAATGCCATCAGGGGTTAGACCTTAGCTAACTTTATTGCGGAGTTTAACAATTTAGAAGAGGTTGAGGAAGAGGCTAAGAGCTCTTAAACTGAAGTATCCCAAGAAAATGAACTCAGGCAACCATTGTTCCAACGTGTAGATACTAATTCTCCAATATGGGTATTATACATGGATGGTTCTTTTAGTAGCTAGGGGAGTGGAGATGTACCTCATTTGGTAATCCAAGAAGGAGGTATTATCTCTTTTGTTCTCCATTTATAAGTCAAAGCCTTTAACAATGAGGCGGAGTATGAAACTTAGTGGCAGGCCTAGGCCTATCTATTCATTTGAAAGAAAAGGAAATAAAATCCATTAGAGACTCTTAGCTAGTGGTCAACTAGGCCAAGGTAACAGGATGGTAGGGTACTTTGTAATTTGAAAGAACCTCATCTAGATAATCCCTATATTTTTCATAAGAAGAGTGCCCAGAGCAAAAAATTTAGAGGTTGACAATTTTGCATGATTGGCCTCATCAGATGAGGTAGATCCAAAGGTCTTAATTATTAATTTATACCGTTAAGTATCACACCGTTCTAAATTAAAATTACAGAGTTCGACTAGATCTCAGACTGGGCCACTCCCATCAAAGTCTACCTTGGAGATGGAATTTTGCCTAATGACAAGCATTAAGCCAAATAGATAAAGTATTTGGATTACAGATACTATATGGATAATGGGCTATTATTCAATCATGGGTACTCCTCAACACCTCAACGGTGCCTTATCCCAACAAAGGATAATTATGTTCTGGGAGATCCCCATGAAGGTCTTTGTGATGCCCATAGAGGACCAAAGACCTTATTCTATAAGATCTTGAGGCAAAGGGAGTTATGGCCATCATTGGGGAAAGAATCCAAGGATGTGATCCAGAGTTATGACAAGTGTTGGAGATTTGCCTTCGTCCCAAAACAACCAATAAAAAATATAGCTCTAATACTAAGTCAATGTCCCTTCGCTTGGCAGGTAGTGGATTTGGTGGGGCCCCTACCCCTCAACAGAAGCCAAAATAAGTAATTCATTATGGCTATTGATTACATCACCAAGTGTATTGAGACCTTAACCATATTCTCATAGAAAAAAAGAACCAATTTTATTTGAAAAAATATCATTTGAAGGTTTGGCTTGCCTCGAGCCATCATCTCTGACAATAACAAATAATTTGATAATCTAGCATTTCGAGAATTTTTCTCATACTATGGCATAATTAACCATAAATCCTCTTCAGGCCATCCACAGGACAATGTCCAAGTTACTTACATAACCATCTTCCATAGCTTGAATAAGAGGTTGGAAAATCCAAGGGTCTGTGGGCTATGGAGATGTCGAGCTTCTTGTGGGTCTTCAAAACCACAGTGAAAGGTCCAATAGGAAAAACTCCATTATGCTTAAACTCAATCATAGAGGTAGTAATCCGAAAGGTTGAAATTCTTACACAGAGGGCAACTCAGTTCAAACTAATGTCTAATAACTAAGGTCTCAAAAGGTCTCTGGACTTGCTAAAAAAATAAGAGAGGTATCATAAATTAGGATGACCAATTACAAGTAGAGAATAACCTCCTACTTCAACAAAAAGATCAACCTCAGATAATTCAAGGTGGGATACATCATCTTGAGAGAAGTCACTCTTGCAACCAGAAACCCAAATAAAGAAAGGTTAGGACCTTAGTGGTAAGGCCCATATATGGTGATTAGAATAGGAAGGACAAGGTGTTATTACCGTAAAGACATGAATGGATTCGAACTGTTGCACACTTGGAACATAAAACACCTCAAGAAATACACTCAATGATGTATTCTACTATTTGAATGTAATGAAATGAGCTATGTGGTTACCTCTGATGTCTCAATAAAATGTTTAAATATGAGATACAAGGCTTTCATCATTGACTCTATGGTAAACTTAAGATCTAAGTACCCGATGTGAGTTACAAGACTTTAATCCTTCGATCCAAGTTTAATCTATGGTCTATGGACCCACAATGAGGTTCTAGGATTTAATTCACAACTCTAACTAAACGTATGAGGTCCATGATACCTAGTACTAATGAAGCATGGTGTTGTAAGGCTTAAATACTTGGCTCCCAAAGTCCCCAAGGTCTTAAACAACACGACACGAGGTTCAAGGCATTCATACTTGGCTTGAGTTAAAATTTGAAGGTCAAAAGACCCAAAATAAGTAACGAAATACCAAGGGTTTCATCATTGATTCCACTTAAATTGACTAAGGTTTGAAGACCCATGACATTCAAATTAAAGCACCTATTTCTCACTAGAAAATGATTTTAGAAGAATTAAATTACACATAAAAAATGAAAAAGCCTTAGAAAATCTCTTGTTTGAATTGAACCCTGATGACGCTAAGAATCAAAAACTGTAAGATGTATGCAACTCAAACTCTATCTATGTCAAAAATGGTGGAAATCACAGTAATAAAAATGATATATGTATGTATAGGAAGGGGATGATAGAGATAGAAGGCATAGGCGTATAAGTGGTTCATCCTTACCCTACTCTAGTGTGCAAGGTGATGGTGTTTATGTCACCATAAGGCACTAAAGGCCATTATTACACACTTAAAATTTCTCTCTCTAGAACACACTTTTGTTGAGTTTCAGTAGACTTCTCAATTACTCGATCCTTTATATATAAGATGAAGTGGGCTTACATAAGCTTAGGGGTGCGTAGTATTACCCCTGAGAATGCACCTAGTGTGTACGAGCTAAGTAGTCCAATGATAGGATGCCACACATCTTCTACATGTGTAGGTCATGATGATGAAATAATCTCCCACGCGAGTTGTGGATATAAAATAATAGTTTTGTCCATATGGATTGGTGATGCATAAGTCACATGTCCCATGTGCGATACTAAAGTCGGCTTTGGTGGTATCAGCTTAGCCGAGACTATTGAAGCAGTCATGGAGGTGAGTAATATTGAAACTGTGATACATGTTCTATAACTGTAGATTGGTATCATCCCAGTAGTGTCGTACGAGGCCGAGACATGGAGAAGATGAGACATAGAAGCATTTGCATGTATAGAGTTGGTCTCCCCAATTGGTTGGAAATGTTTTATTGATTAGGTATCGGAGACTGAGACTAACTAACATGGGCCTCCATAATAGGGTCCCACATGAGGATGAGTCTAACTGGTAGTTGGATGGGGTCATGGTGCCGGGGATGAGTCTCATTCGAATGAGCTCACACTTATGTATATCAATCACCCCTAGAACTTAGTCTTCGATATTAATAGGAGACTGAGGTGTATAGTCATATGATCCCCTATGATGAGATGACCCCTCAGAGTTAGTGGTTGCCTTGGAGACATGAACATGTAGTATAGGTATTAGGAGCATCATCTCTGTGTGTAATGCCCCATCCTGAATTTATGGATCACCTTTGGTCAACCCGGTCCGACCCGAGCATTAGGTGTTAAGTGGAATGAACAACCTATATAATGTTGTTAATCAAGTTTTATTTTAAATAATTTTTCAATTGTTTAGCATGTGATTCCAATTTCAAATCAAACTATGTGAGGGACCCATGGGGAGCACCCCGATGTCCAAGCATGTAGATATAATGACGTAATATAGAGAGGGTACTTACTTATATAACGCTTTCAAAATACGAAACAACACCCAACCAGCTGTAACAAAATGAGGGAGTGAACCAAATGCTCAGTGGAAAATATACAAATGAAATATAGAATTGAACGATAGAAACAAAAGTCTAACACTTTATACCTACGTGCACATGCAACTACCTTGTATATAGATATATACCTACATATACATATACTTAATATATGAAACCGTTTTACTATCGAAAACCTTATTTATCCCGATTAATTCACTTTAATCTTGTAAAGACTTCTTTTTTCTCATTTATACATTTATCCTTTAATTTAACATACATGATTAAATATTTGAAACAACTCCCATTGGTTTGAAAAAAATCTATTTCTTTACAAAAATCACCATTTCCATTTTAACCAGCCCATGTTACTATTTTCATTAAAATCGCCCTTTCAGCACACGCAATCACCTTGTTAGAAAATCCTTAACACACGCGATCACCGTGTTAGAAAATACTTACTTAGCCTTTGAAAGACCTTACAAAACACACCCTTGTGTTAATTATGGGTTAAACCATTCAGGCTGCTTAACCACCCATATGCCCATGTCGATTTACATTTCCTTTACCTTATGGACATTAATCAATTTACACATTTACTTGTCCATTATACTTTTACCAGGACATTTATTAATTCAATCAAGTTAGGTTGTATTAACACATTTTTACCACACAACCCATTTCTCGACATGTTCCTTATTCCTTATCTTTTTCTCGGAATCTTCCAATAACTGCATACTTTAACGAACTCAACACTGCCGACTATGCATATTATATGCTCTAGCCAGTGATTTTGGGTCTTTTACCCCCGGGCTCTGGGACCTCCTTAATTTTCTCGGTGTTATTCGAGTTCCTTTTATTGTGTTTTAACATTTTGCAAATTTCCACATTATTCCTTTTACCCCGCCGAAGCCAAACCCAAGGTTTTGCCCTAACATTTCTTACACTTTAGAAATCATTATTTTATGTCCTTTACACTTTAGCTTTGATTTTATTCCAAATATTATGTTCATTAGGACTATCATGTGTAATACCCTTTCCAACATTTTTACATTATAAAAATGATCCACCTTACCTGAAATTGCCATTTTACACATTTCTTTCCAAAATCACCTTTTACAACATTTTTACAAGGGTTAATTTATTTGAACACCATTAAGTTACAAACACTAACTTCTTAAGTATTTTTAACACCTTAACACCTTTTTACCCTTTTAGAGTTATATTCTTCTCCATTGGAAACATATTTATTTCTATACTTTCATTTCCAAGAATCATTAAACATATGAGACTACTTTATAAGAAAAACAACCTTTTCTTTTATTAACACATGTAGTTTTACAACCTTGCACTTATCACCAATAATCATTTTTTCACACACTTTGAAACCTATAATTTTTCTTATTTCATGTTTAAATACAACAAAACCTTCTTTAAACTTGTTTACATATTCATTGCCAAAGTACTACATGTTTATATGCATGAGAAGATGGATTTTAAATCCCAAAATCCTATTAATTGGTTAAACATGCATTTAATATCAAAAATTCATAATACTGGGAAAAATATACTTTCAAGGCATAAAACACATTTTATTTCTTCAAACTCCACAAATGTCCATTTTCCTAAAATCTTCATTTTTGCAAGAAACTTTGGAACATTATTTCACCTAATATTTAGCAAAACCAATATCATTTCCCAACATTTTATTTCATAAAATGTTTAGCATCAAACTTCTAGAAAATGCACCATTTTCATAAAAATACCAGTCTTTATTTCAATAAACTTTGAAATATGTATTCTTCATTTGTTTCAACAAAAATGGCATTTCCCAACATTTTCATTTCATAAAAATGTTTATTACTAATTTTTATAGAAAACCCATCGTCATTTTCCTAAGCATCTTACTCTTAATATTCTAATAATAAAGACTACAAATGCATAAAATAGAGTCTTAATCTAAGATTACATTTTCCCGAACTCAATGAAGCTCCATCAATGGTAGCATGGAAGATCTAAGAAGATGGCAACCCCCCACCTCCTAAGGTTTCATTAAGGAAGTTTCCCCACTCAAAATCATGATCCATTTAGATTCCAAGTAAAATCCCTTCAAAAACACTCTTCAAACTCCATGAAAGCTCTGTCTTCATCTTCTCCAAAAATCCCTCAACACCACCTCTACAAATTCGTAGCTATGCCCAACAATGGAGGAAATGAATATCTAAATCTTGGATATGATGAATAAAAGAAGAATATGATGGTTTAAGGTTGACGTATGGTGGTGAAATGGTGGTTTGTGGTGGCAGAGTGGTGGATAGAATCTGAACAATGGTGGAAGACCCACCTCTCTCTCTCTCTCTCTCTCTCTCTCTCTCTCTCTCTCTCTCTCTCTCTTCTCTTCTTTCAACTTATGACCCAAACAACACTTATAAAAACCCATTTAACACTAAAATCTAGTTTTTACCCAATTTGGGTTCACCAGATCTTGATAGCTCATCAATCCAACAACCCATAACGAGACAACGTACAAGGGCAGTCTGACTTAAAAATTCAGTTGGCCTCGTTCAAATGAGATCGAACCCTCATTTGAATGATAGTTGACCCTCGTTCAAACGAAAAGGGCGTCTCGTTCGATCACTCTCTTTTAAAAACCTTCGAATGACCCTGATTAGTTATGCAGTGGGATCTCGTTCGAAGCTCGTTTGATCCCTTGCCTCGATCCTAGATTCTCATTCGAATGAACCACCTCTCGTTTGAGTGAATCTTCTTGTGTTTCCTTATTTTTTTCTCCAATTTTAACCCATGACTTCTAGTAATTATCATCAAGACACCAAAAAAAATTCAAATCATAATATAATCACAGTTATAATTATCCAAATCCCAAGGTTCTCATTTTAGTTCAATTTATGCAAAAAAAAAAACACTGGGCGGGGTATTACATTACGTCATAGACAGACGTGTCATTTGAGTGTCTTTTGACTGGACACATGTCAGTAAGTGGATAGGTTAGTGTGTGTGCCAAGAAGCAAAGACAACAAGTCATTTTGGAATCCCTCTCTAATGATGTGGGCATAAATAATCACGTGCAATCATTACATCATTTAAATATCCCAATACCTTATTCTTTCTCTTTCTTCTCCAATTCTCATTCTCCCGCTTAAACTTTATGTAGAAAACCCAAGCTCCGTATATCTTTCTCCTCCAACCCCTCCATTTCAGGTGAATTTCAGTGTATTTCTTTTGTTCAAAGTCTTATTCTACCCAGATAACCCTCTTTCCTAATATTTTTCATTCGATTTGTGTTCGGTTTCTTGATTTCTACTTTGCTTATTTTTCTAGTGATCTTTGAGTTTTCGGCCCACTAGTGGTTGTTCTAGGGTTTTTCTAGTGGTTTTAATGTGTTTTTTATGTTGTTAGCGGTTGGAACACTAAGTTTTAGGATACATGGGGTAGTTTTGGGTACTGGATTATCTTTTCAATGAACTTTTCGATCTCCTTCTTTGGTATCCATTAATACTGTTCTTGAATGGTTTCTTTAGAAAATGATTCAACTTCGTCCTTTGATCCTGTAGTCAAACTTAGTCAAAAATTGTTTTTTGGATGTACCAAAGACTATAAGATCTTGGTGAGAAGTACCCACATGTAAGGGAAATAATACTCAAGGAGATTCGCAAGGCTGAAGCAAAGACTAAGAAAGGAGCTAAGGTATAGTTAAGACTTCCAATTCACCCAACCCCCTTAGTTGTAGTTCGCCTTGATCGACTTCTTACATATCATTACCCGAATGAGACTAGGGTCTTCTAGTAGTTCTCAGTCTATAGGCTTGTATGAGGGCTATAGTCCTTCCCCGTCAAAAGACTTTGAGGAGTCTGACTCTTTTAAATAGGCCATGCAAGTTCCAGAGTCTCTCCTGAACGGCTGTGGTGCTACTGAGTCGAGTAATCGGGGGAAACCCAATCACCAAAAGTTCACGAGATCTAGTACAATGACGTGTCTATAGTAGAGGTAGATTTTAAACCACCACTAATGTCTATTTTTATATCGGCCATGACCGACGCCGAGTTTACCAATGGATACCCTAGTGGTGCAGTTACAGTTTATGATGAGGATGAGGAAGATGATGAAGACTAAGACCTCATCCTTTACCAATACTATTTGAGAGATTGATTTAATCACGTGGAGGGAACTTTATGTGATAATGTCCTCTATCAGAATAAGGGTCCCATATGAGGATGAGAGAGCCTTTAACAACAGAGAGGGTGAGATCACAATGTATGAGCATATGTTTAAGATCGGCTTCAGACTGTCAATCTACCTAAACATTAGAGCTAATCTAACTAGTATAGAGATTTCTTCCGCTCAAGTCTCTCCTAATGTGTGGAGGATCATTATTGTCTTCATCTAGTTCTGGAATCTAGCTTACCAAGTTAATCTTGCACTTAGTATTTTCAGACCTTGTTATACTGTATCAACACTAAAGTTCCAGCTCTGCTACGTTCACCTCATAACCAAGAAATATAACAAAATAAATTTGATCGTAAACCAAACCTCAAACCATGACTGGAAACCCCGATACTTCTTTGTACCCGTTTCTTAGGAATTTGACACCAACATTCCATCTGGAGGTAATGAGCTGGGAGTCCCCTAAAAATGGGGTAGGGTATTTATGTCAATTAGGTTGAATCTAGATCAAAGAAAAGATGTCCAGGATAAGATACACCATTTGAGTTCTTGCGATAAGAAATATAGTATTGTCGTTTATGAATAACTAATCGACCCATCATTTTGGGTCGAGACAGGTCTGGGGGATGAACCACTAAGTTGTGTAAGAAATGTTTTTAGAAGATTTATTGTCGTATTTTATTCATATTGTCAATACTGATCATTCCACTATTTTCAAGTCATCCAATTGATACCCTAGAAGAAATTTGTTAGATAGCCACTCATAATCTTGCCTATATGTTAACTAAATTAACATGCAAAAGACTTCTCCTTTTTCTCCTTCAAAGAAGACAACTATTGGGGGTCCTACTCAGGCCGAGGGCTCCCAAAATGAAAATACCTTCCTGAGGGTGCCTACACGATCTCTCCTCCCCACAACAAGAAAAGGAAGTACTTATCATCTAAAACTTCTGGTAATACCGACCGCTGCTCGATTGGCCCAACTTATCATTACAACAGACTCTCTGTTTGGTAGCAAAATGAGGACGAAGGATGCCCTGAGGTCAATTATAGTCGAGTCTGACAACAAGTTCTTCTAGTCCAAAGACTTACCTCGGGTTATAGAGTTTCTCCTCATAGGGAAACTCAGGTAAGACTTTTATTCATCCTTCATAATTTTTATTGAAGTGTTATCCCTTCTTTTTGTAACTCTTCCTTCTTATATTTACAGTCTGCGCTCTTTCTTCACCAATTGCATTAATGGGTTCATGAAAGTTATCCAAGAATAGAAAAGGTCGATGATACCATTAGAGTTAATGAGGAGATGAAAAAGTCTTAATGATGCTGAAACGAGCCAGAACAACGCAATCACTGAGTTAAAGAAATAACAGTCTCAGGATTTGCTATCTCAAAGGATGAGGCATCGGTCTAGGATAAACGACCTCAAACTTAAGTACTAAGATGAAATAAAAGTAATTGAGGTCATAAATAAGGTGATTATAAACTTGAAGCCATTTGAGGAGTTTGCGGTTATGCCCTTCAGTACCTAGAAACATAGGGGAAAGCTGCTTGCCGATGGATCTTGAACAACATATCGATGTAACACCCCGTAATTTTGAGGATTTAGTATTTAATTATTTTTGGGAGGTATAAAAAAATATTTAAATTGCAAAAACTTAGATTTATGATTTGGCGAATTTATTTGAGTGGGAAGAATTATTTATAATTGGCGACTTTAAGTTAAATTGTTCGAATTAAGGTGTGTCACATTTTGAGGTCGAAATTTGGAAATGTTATAAAGTATTTAGGATGACAATTCTAAGTGCGCGGTTGAGTCCGAATGGGTCGAGATAGACAGAAAGCATACTCGGGTGTAGCAATCGGGTCTCGGGGCATTTTTGGGCGTAGACGGGCCCACATGGGGTGATTCGGACCATTTTAATTAGGCCCATGTGGCTTAAAAAGGGATTACGGGTTTTAAACCTAATTGGGGAAGTGTTGAACGATAGCTAACACAACTCAAAACCTAGGTCTTGAGAGGGAATTAAGGGAAAGAAAATCAAGAGCCAATTGGGAATCTTTTGGGGTCAAATTAAGGGACAAAAGTGAGTGTTCGTCATCAACACCTTCTCTACATTAACGGATCAAACTCTATGAATAATTCCAGGAAAGTGGTTAACTGTTGTGATTCTTAAATTGATGATAATCAATTCATATTATGAGAGGTGTAAACCAAAATTCGTTTTGGGTGGGTATTCATGTAAAATTGGGTTTTCGATAATTGATATACTTTAATGATATTAAGGGTGAAATTTATTATGTTTATGATTCTGGAATGTAGAGGTATGAATTGTATGTCAAAACAAGTAAGAATCGATGGTTAATTTCTGTTAATAGGAATGAAAATCGTATTGGAGATTTGAAACCCGGATAAAACCCAAATTGGGAAAACATTGGAATTAATGGAATTTGATGATGAATTAAGTTCTCTAGGATGTTTAAACCCATTTCTTATGTGGAGGTAATGCTGTTTGTGATTGGGTAAGGGTTTAGGAAGGAACAAAAAGCTTGAGGGTTCATCAATGGCTGAAACAGTAAGTCGGAGAAGACGAGTACATGTTCGATCGATCATCGACCTAGGGGATCGATCGATAGATGGTCCCAGATTTTTGGCAGATCGTCTTGTTTAATATATAAAGGAAAAATAATTTAGGATTTAATCCCCTACTTTTATTTAGTGATAAATTCATATGTGGCACGTATTCCTTAACAATTATAAGGGGGTATAATTGGGTTTAGGGGAGTGATAATTGTATGACACGAGATGATTAAATTTCGCGAAATAATTCGCAGGTATTAATTTTGGATCGAGGGAAAATTTTCGGGGATGGTAGTTGAGTGGCACTACTTTATTAAAGGAATTGAGGTGTAATTTATTAATTAAGGGGTCAAATATAGAATCGGGTATTAACGACGGTACGGGCCAACTGAGCGAGTCCGGGTATAATGGTTGGGCGACACCACGTATTAAATTAATTGAGGTGTTAATTAATTAAATTAGAGTCGGACTGTAGACCCGGGAAGGTAATAAACTAATTAAAGAGAAAACTAATTAATTTGAGTCGGACCATAGACTCGGGAATATACAGGCTAGTATTACGGGTTTTAGTACATGGTAAAGGGAAGATTTATATTATATATATACAGTGTGGTGATAGTATATATTTATATATGTGTGTGTACTCTGTGTGCGCTATTAAATATCAGGGACTAGACATTTATTTAAGTTATAAACTCTAGTGATATCAAGGGACGTTGCGCGTTGTGGGTGAATCCCCTAGCTTGATGAGTAGGGTGAGTATATCCCCAGGTCATAGCATCCGGTATATATGTGAGGGGATTATCTCACTTTCAGCGAAGGAATATGACCACCTTCACTACGTTTATGTTTTTGGGCCAGGTTGGTGAGAGATTACCAACTTGGGTAACTAGGTTATGTGAGCACACCTAGGGAGATAGCACTTTAGAGGAAAATTATCCGGTGAGGGTATACTCGGAGGGATGGATATACATATGATATATGTGTGGATGTTTTGAGTAAAAGTACGTATATAATAGTGGTAAATATTATATGCAGGTCATAATACGGTATGTGAGGTATTTGTTTTATATAACTTATGTCAAGGTTATATGATAAGGAATTAATTAAGTTAATTGGTGAAATAACTTATAACCCATTAATAATAATACACGGTTTAGAGTAGAATGGCAGGGGAGATTATACCAGGACTAGTTGGACGGGGTAGTACAACTAGGTGGGGTTAAGGTAACCGTTAGGTGTGCACAATAGTGGAGGGCTGAGAATGTCCTCACGAGAGTGTGACACTAACTTAAATATGAAGCGTATTCATGCATTTTAAATTACTACAGCTAATTCACTTGCTAAATATTTTCAAAATATTTTGGGTTATAACCCTTGCTATAAAACTATTTTCAAAACCTTTTAGGTGTCCAACCACAGGGATGCAATGATTGATATTATATTTCCGGGATGCGGAGCTGCGTCATATGTGGATGCTAGAAGGAGATTGAATTAGACTCATCGTTCATTCGTTCCTAGAGTAGGAATCATCTCTCACTTTCAGTTTACTTAAGGCATGTCACCCACATTTTTTATTTACAGTTATTAGATTTATTTATTCTATAGTTGGATGTTTGTTAGTGAATTATTTACTTTGGTGGCCGATGGTTTCTTTGGCAAGTAGTTAAATTAATTAGTGAGTTGATTAAATTCACTTGTGTTAATGGTTTATATTTATTTTTGGATGTACAGTTTTCTTTAATTAAAGAGTTCAAATTTGGCAGCAGCTTTTTGGAATACTAGGTGGTTAGTAAGTTTTTAAAAAGTTTTCGACAGTGACGCTAAGGATGAACCAACTGGGATTCCTATTTTAATTTAATATGGGACTGATCACCCGGTATTTTATTTGGCGGGGTGTCACGGATGATATCAGAGCATCAGGTTCTAGTGTCCTTAGGATTTGTGCGGCTTTTCACGTTTCATCCTAGCATTCTTTGATATAAAGCCCTATGATAGGATTATTGTATCCTCATACGTATGTGCATTTACATTCTTTAGCCCGTTACTTTATATTTGATGGTGAACTCATACGATTCGATTCCCATTTCAGATGCTTCCCAAGAGAGAGAAAGTAGCTAGGGCCGCAGGGGGGATGAGACTAGAGAGACTCATCAGGAGACAGAGTTACCACAGCAACAACCAAAGATGATTTCGGCAGCACAAGTAGCTGAATTAGTGGCACAGGAAGTTGAAGCGATGATGATCGCAATGACGAGGTACTTTCCATGAGATCATCCACAGGCGTTAGTGGTACCTGATGTTTAGTCCCACCTGGGGCCGTCGGGGTGGCAGCAAGTATGAGAGGTTTTTCAAAAAGGGCATCCACCAGAGTTTCAAGGGGGTTCAGATGTGGTACTAGCATGTCAATGGAAGAGAGACATTCAGCGTCATCTACGCATGGTTGATTGCAATGAGGTACAGAAGCAAATGCTAGCCACTTTTCGATTAGTGGGAGTAGTGCTACAGTGGTGGGAGTCGATCACCATAGTTGAGGAAAGGGATACATTAACTATTATCGAGTTTTAGGTGCGGTTCAACAGCAAGTATTTTCCGCCAGCGGTTGAGACCGAAATGAGGAGAAAATTCAGAGAGGTAACTCAAGGGGATGATTCAGTGGCCAATTGCGAGGAAGAATTTACTCGTTTGGAAAATTTTGTACCGGATGATGTAAGCGATGAAGAAAGAAAAAAAGCAAGGTTCATGGATAGGTTAGTTTGGAGGATCAGACAACATTTACTTGGAAATCCCGCATTAGTAGCTTATATAGATGTCGTTAATCCAGCACTCCTGCACTATCAGGAATATCGCTTCCACATGAAAGGAAGCTAGAGGGGAGTGGAAATAAGCCATTCAGATAAAATAGGAGGGAACATTACCAGTGGGGTGTCCCAGCAATAGACACGGGGACATTAGGGACAAGATTCCTGGTAGGGGAATCAGGCCAAATGATTTAGAGCTGGAGGCTATCGACAGGACAGCCAAGACTTCCAACAAGGCCAGCAAGGAAGGGATTAGTGGCAGGATTAATTTATGAGGAGTTGTGTCGTTTGTGGGGAAGCAGGACACGTGAAGAGATATTGTCCTAAGCGAGGCAGGGTTAAACTACAGGACGAGGTCCTGGATGTATATACACTACAACAAGTTACAGGTGCATTCGAGTAGGGGCAAGCTGCTCAGGAACCTGAGGATCAACCATTACAGCTAGAGTATGGAGGTAATTATCTTTTATCCTATGGGCATAGGTTATGTTTTGGGTGACAGTGAGGGTGTCACGATATAAAATTATTTTTTCACTAGAATTTGCGAGTGAGTCAGATTTAGTGGGTGCGCTGGCGATAACAGCCATAGTATGTAGATAAAAATTTCCATGGGGTAGAGGAGTCCTTTGGTGTTATCCACGGGAGAGTGGAGTTGTACACTAAGAGAAGGTTGGAATTATGCGAGGGATTATTACTTTCGAGAATTATGAGAGTAGGGTTGATGATTTTCCCATGTATCGGTTGTATAGTGATAGATTTGAACTATTGTGGATAGTTGGGGTAAGTTTTGGTGTTCGCGACACCAGGGTATGAATTTTTACTAGGTATCACCTGAGAGGACGTCTAGCCAATATATATGTGTGTATATATGTTGTATTGCGTGGTATGATAGACACATAATGAGGTCTTGTGTTTTCACATTTTTTCCCGGTAAGTATGGGTGTCTTCTAAAACGAATCAGGGTGGTTAGATTTATTTTTGAGCAGGGAGAGATAGCTTGGGGTTTATTTTGCGCAAGAACTAGTGATAGTAAGGGCGTGGTATTTTATGTTGTCTTTTGTAGCATAAGGGTAGGCGTGTATACTTTTGTGTTAAGAGACAAGTATTTGGGGGTACGTGCTATGGACGAGGGGTCTAACAAATCTCAATGACTGATAATGGTAGGTAGTAGTGTATCGAAGGGTTCCTTGTTTGGATTTCTCTTGAGAGACGTCCCACGCATGAAACTTAGCGCAACGTTGCAAGTGGGGAGATGTTTGGTAGTTAGTACATGGGTTGGGTACCCCGATTATTATTAACGTATGTGATATGACTACGGGTTAGAAGTTATATTACACGTTACGGCTAGCATAGTCGGGTAACTTTCATGCGGTTACGCACGGGGACAGGGTGTATGGGCACCCTGGTTAATTAGGGAAACTTTAATGCGGTTAATCATGGGTAAGGGTGTATGGGCGCCCTGGCTAATTAAATTGCATATTTGTGTAACTCATAGTTAGAAGAGGGAGAGAGAGATGTAGAGAGCTTAGAGGCCCAGGTATAATGAGTGATATTAGAGACTTGGAGCACTAGGCTTATCTTAATTTCGAGGACAAAATTCCTTTGTAAGGGGGGGGGGGAGGGGGAGGAGTATGCAACACCTAGTAATTTTGAAAATTTAGTATTTAATTATTTTTTGGAGATATAAAAATATTTAAATTGGAGAAACTTAAATTTATGATTTGGAGAATTTATTTGAGTTGGAAGAATTATTTATAATTGGCAACTTTAAGTTAAATTGTTCGAATTAAGATGTGTCGCATTTTCAAGTCGAAATTTGGAAAAGTTATAAAGTATTTCGAATGACAGTTCTGACTGCTCAGTTGAGTCTGGATGGGTTGAGATAGTCAGAAAAGAGTAGTCGGGGGTAGAAATCGGGTCTCGAGATATTTTTGGGCATAGCCCGGCCCACACGGGGTGATTCGGTCCATTTTAATTAGGGCCATGTGTCCAAAAAGGGATTAGGGGTTTTAAACCTAATTGGTTCGTGTTTAACGGAAGCTAACACAACTCCAAACCTAGGGCTTGAGAAGGAATTTGGGAAAAGAAAATCAAGAGCCAATTGGGAATCTTTTGGAGACAAATTAAGGGACAAAAGTGAGTGTTCGTCATCAACACCTTCTCCACACCAACGGATCAGACTCTATGAATAATTCTAGGCAAGTGGTTAACTATTTTGATTCTTAAATTGATGATAATCAAATCATATTATGGGAGGTGTAAACCAAAATTCATTTTGGATGGGTATATATGTAAACTTGGGTTTTCGGTAATTGATATACTTTAATGGAATTAAGGGTGATATTTATGATGTTTATGATTCTGGAATATAAAAGTATGAATCGTATGTTAAAACTAGTACGCATCGATGGTTAGTTTCTGTTAATAGGAAGGAAAATCGTATTGGAGATTTGAAACCCGGATAAAACCCAAATCGGGAAAATGTTGGAATTAATGGAATTTGATGATGAATTAAGGTCACTAGGATGTTTAAACCATTTTCTTATGTGGAGGTAATGTTGGCTCTGACTGGGTAAGGGTTTGGGAAGGAATAAAAAGCTTGAGGGTTCATCAATGGCTGAAACAGCAAGTCGGAGAAGACGAGTACATGTTCGATCGATCGAACCAGGGGATCGATCGATTGATGGTCCCAGATTTTTGGCAGATCGGATTGTTGAATATATAATGGGAAATTAATTTAGGATTTAATCCCCTAGTTTTATTTAGTGATGAATTCATATGTGGCATGTATTCCTTAACAATTATAAGGGGATATAATTTGGTTTAGGAGGTGATAATTGTATGACACGAGATGATTAAATTTCAGGAAATAATTTGTAGGTATTGGTTTTGGACTGAGGGAAAATGTTCGGGTATGGTAGTTGAGTGGAACTACTTTATTAAAGGAATTGAGGTGTAATTTATTAATTAAGAGGTGAAATACAGAATCGGGTATTAATGACGGTACAGGCCAAGTGAGCGAGTTCGGGTATAATGGTTGGGCGACGCCAGGTATTAAACTAATTAATGTATTAATTAATTAAATAAGAGTGGAAATGTAGACCCGGGAAGGTAATAAACTAATTAAAGATAAAACGAATTAATTTGAGTCACACCGTAGACTCGGGAATATAGAGACTAGTTTTACGGGTTTTAGTACACGGTAAATCCGGGATTTATATTATATATATACGGTGTGGTGATATATATATATATATATATATATATATATATATGTGTGTGTGTGTGTGTGTGTGTGTGTGTGTGTGTGTGTGTGTGTGCGTACTTTGTGTGTGCTATTAAATATCAGGGACTAGATATTTATTTAAGTTATATACTCTACTGCTATCAAGGGAGGTTGCGCGTAGTGGGTGAATCCCCTAGCTTGAGGAGTAGGGTGATTATATCCCCAGGTCATAGCATCCGGTATATGGGTGAGGGGCTTATCTCACTTTCAGGGAAGGAATATGACCGCCTCCACTACGTTTATGTTTTTGGGCCAAGTTGGTGAACGATTCCCAACTTGGGTAACTAGGTTATGTGAGCACACCTAGGGAGATAGCACTTTAGAGGAAAATTATCCGGTGAGGGTATACTCGGAGGGATGGATATACGTATGATATATGTGTGGATGTTTTGAGTAAAAGTACGTATATAATAGTGTTAACTATTATATGCAGGTCATAATACGGTATGTGATGTATTTGTTTTATATAACTTATGTCACAGTTATATGATATTAATAAAAGGAATTAATTAAGTTAATTGGTGAAACAATTTATACCCCATTAATAATAATAATCAGTTTAGAGTAGAATGGAAGGCTGAGATTATACCAGGACTAGTTGGACGGGGTTGTAAAACTAGATGGGGTTAAGGTAACCGTTACGTGTGCACAATAGTGGAGGGGTGAGAATTTCCTCAAGAGAGTGCGACACTAACTTAAATATGAAGCGCATTCATGCATTTTAAATTATTGTAGTTAATTCACTAACAAAATATTTTCAAAATGTTTTGGGTTCTAACCCTTGCTATAAAACTATTTTCAAAACCTTTTAGGTGCCATCCATAGGGACGCCAGGATTGATATTTTATTATAAGGATGTGGAGCTGCATCATATGTGGATGCTAGCAGGAGATTGCATTAGACGCATCGTTCATTCGTTCCTAGAGTAGGAATCATCTCTCAGTTTCAGTTTACTTAGTGCATGTCACCCAGACTTTTCATTTGCAGTTGTCAGATTTATTTATTCTATAGTTGGATGTTTGTTAGTGAACTATTTACTTTCGTGGCCGATGGTTTCTTCAGCAAGTAGTTAAATTAATTATTCAGTTGATTAAATTCAGTTGTGTGAATGGTTTATATTTATTTCCGCATGTATAGTTTTGTTTAATTAAAAAGTTAAAATTTGGCACCATCTTTTTGGAATACTAGGTGGTTAGTAAGTTTTTAAAAAGTTTTTGACAGTGATGCTAAGGATGAACCAACTGGGATTCCTGTTTTAATTTGATATAGGACTTATCACCCGGTATTTTATTAGGTGGGGTGTCACAATCGGCCACAGTAAGTCCTATACAGAACTAGCTAAATACTTGAAGACGTTCAACTTGTCTGACCTAGAGGTTGATGTCGCCCTCGGCCAAGTTGAAGTTGAGGCTGCTAATCAAGCATCTTTGGCTGAGATAATGGTGTTTAATCATGACATACCACAGCCGATGGTGGTAATGAAGAGGATGATCAAACCAAGTCTCCTGGCATTCCTTCGATCCCTGATGTCTCGACCGAGGTCGAAAAGGTTAAAGAAAATTGAATTTTAATTTTAATGGGTGGTTGTCTTTGGCCTTATGCCCCTTGATGTAACAACATTTTGAACAATGTTGCTATTTATCTCTCATAATTTAGATGTATTGTAACACTAACATTTTAATCGTCTTCACTCGTATTTGTTATGTGAATGGCCTTATATTAATTTTTTTCATAATTATAGTCTCTGCATTTTCCTATCTTATCATTATTGAATGATGTTCTAAGTATAATGCTTGTTATTAAAATTGATTAAAAAAATGTTGATCCTCTCTCTTGGCATTATTGGGAGACTATGAAGGAGACAAGACTCCTCATACATTCTAGTATCACCGAGAGTGAGTTATGATTTAATTCGCCATACATTGATGTTGGATAACCATGCGAAATGATTTTTAACTTTGTTTTCACCGCAAAAGTGAGTTTATGACATTGATCCCCCCTCTCGGCGTTATTGGGAGATTATGAAGGAGACGAGACTGCTCATACACTCCAATATCACAAAGAGTGAGTCATGATTTAATTCACCATACAATGAAGTTTGACAACCATATGAAAGTATTTTTAACTTTGTTTTCACCACAAAAAGTGATGTTATAACACTGATCCCCCTATTGGAATTATTGGGAGAGTATGAAGGAGAAAAAAATCCTCATACACTCTCGTATCATCGAGAGTGAGTTATGATTTAATTCACCATTCAATAATCTTTAACAACATATGAAAGTATTTTTAACTTTGTTTTCAGCATAAAAGTGATGTTATAACACTGATCCCCCATCTTGGTGTTATTGGGAGAGTATGAAGGAGACGAAACTCCTTATACACTATCGTATCGCCGAGAGTGAATTATAAACTAATTTAACATAAAATGATTTTCTTTAGTTTGGTAAAGTTCAGACCATGCAGTAATTGGTGACGACGAGAAGAACAAATATGAGTCAACACTAAATTTTTCATTAATAACTTTATTGTACAGAAGAGACAAGACTGGAAGCAACACTTCATTTTTTATACAAATATGATGACTGATAATATCTCTTCAAGTAAAAAATGTGACCACTAATAGTATCTCTTCAAGTAATTGGAATTCCAGGGGTTGGAATACCGTTATCCCTCTAGATTTTCTAGCATAAAAGTTCTTGGCACAACCTCTTCAGCCACTCTGTATGGTCAATGCCAACTGGGATGAAGCTTGTTAGGCTTTTTTCAGATCTTTTTCAAGATTAAGTCACCCACAGATATCAACCTAGCCTTTACTCTTTTATTGTAGAATCTTGCAGCTCTCTGTTGATAAGTTGATTGTCTAACCACATAATCCTCTTATCTTTCTTCAACCAGGTTCAAATCTAACCTTCTCTCTTCCACATTAGCCTCCGAGTCATAAGTCTGGACTTTGTGGCTGGGAAATCCAAGATCAGTGGGAATTACTGCCTCGGACCCATGTGCCTATATAAATGGCGTCTCACTTATTCGCATCCTCTTAGTCGTCCTATAGTCTCATAGGACCCTATGTAGTTCTTCAGTCCATTTTCCCTTGATGTCTTCTAAGTTCTTCTTAATATCATCTAGCATCGTCCTATTGGTGACCTAAGTTTGATTACTAGCATAAGGTCGGCCTGGAGCAGAGAAAAACTATTTTATGCCGACCTTCTTATATAGGCCTCGAGTGATTGGTTCTTGAAGTTTTTACCATTATCAAATATCATGGTGTGGGGTAGGCCATACCGGCAGATGATGTTCCTCCAAATACATTTGAACTTCTTCACCTCTATGATGGTTACCATAGCCTCGGCTTCCACGGTCGCATCCGCGAATTCTATATAATGGTGAGTAAAGAAAAATAAATATAAGAAATAAACTAAATGATAAGTACCCAAAAGTGTTTAAATAATACCCTAAATAGATAGTTTTTAATTGCTAATTCTCGACAAAATTGGGTCTTATATGCTTACTTGTTTATTTTGTAGGTCAAATGCATGTTGTGGTGTTTAAAAGCTCAAATCAAGGATATTGCAAAACAAAAAAGATCTAAGCATGTATACCCTGTCCCATAACCCTAACCTAAGCCTAAGTCAATCCCGAGCTCTGTGTGTTTGGTTTGTCCCCTTTTATTTTATTTTATTTTATTTTATTTAGGATTTTATTTGTGTCGTTTATGATTTTTAGAATTTATTTTATATTATATAGTTTTGAGTCATGTATATATTTTTAGGATTTATTTTTATATTTTATTTTTGTGTGTCGCGTGTGTTTTTATTATTTTTATATTTTAAAGGTGTGCGTTTTAGCTTTATTTAAATTTTATTTTTATTTGATTTTTAGTTTTTTAGTATTAGTTTAGTTTTGTTATTTCTTATTTTATTAACTTAAGTTTATTAGTATTATTTTGTTTTTAGTCTTTTTTTTTTTAGAGTAGAATTTTATTTTTTAATAGATTTTAATTTTTAGTTTTGTTAGTTTTATTTTTTTAGTTTGGTACAAACTAATACACACACACAAATCCTACAACACACATACACCCAATTACCACACACCAAACATACACACAAACACCTCACTCACCCACACCCTTTTCTCCTATAATTTACCACACCAAACACCCCCCCCCCCCATCTACTATTCTCCTTCTTCAACCTTACACCCACCCTCTTTTCTCTCTTCCTTACATTAAAACTCACATCCAAAACCCCCAACACTCAAACTCACTAACCCAAATCAAACCCTCTTCAACCCCCACCTTATCTCTCCTCCATTATCATCCACCACCATGCCCAACCTGAAAACTGAGTTCAAAACCCAGAACTTAAACTCGACCCGGATCAACCACCCGAGTTTACCTCCCAAAACCAAACCCACGACCATGTCGACCCGGCAGCAAACCCGCGACCATGTCCAAACTCGGCAAACCTCTTTGAAACCGGACCACCTGCATTCCAGACTATACACGGGGCCAAACTTTCAAACCCAACAATTGGAACTCTCCTAAGCATAAACTCGGTTTTGAACCACCTGATCCAAACCTCCCATACCTGATCGCGATCCTCGTCCGTCCAAAGCCAAACCCATGATTTTTCACCTGCCCAACATAAACCAAATGCAAAATAAAATTAAACCCATAAAAGTCCCCCACGTGTCTTTTAAGCCACCCTTTTTACCCAATTCCAAAATTACCCTCAACTTGCCCCTAAACTTTCTACCCACTTTATCCCCTTATGTCTTCCCATTATACCCTTAACCCTCACTCACACTCCTTGCACACTTTTAATCCATATCCAATTTACCCCTTAGCTCCATGTGCACTATATAATAAGACTCAAGGCCATTTAAAGACCCATCAAAATAATCTAGGGTTTTAAAGAGAAAATATGAGAGAGAAACACTTTTTTATTTTTTTAGAGTAGTTTTAAATTTTTATTTTTATTTTTACTTCCTTTTATTTTAGAGAATAGTGTGAATTAAATTTGTGAGATTCAAGTTGAGTGAATTTTTCATTTATACTTTTGTTGATCACTCACTTGGAGGGTTGTATGCTTCTCATTCAAGGATGGAAGTCAATTGAACTCAAGCGATTGGTTTTATTATTCTTCTCTCTACTCTTTTATATTAAATGCCTATTGAATGTTTGTTTATCATGCTTGATATCATGTTAGGATAAAACCCCTTTCAAGGGTTGGGGTGAACCATTATTTGATGGTAATCCTAATTAATTAGTTAATTTAAATCTCAAGTGTGGTATTATTACTTTAATTTCAACTTTAAGCTTACTTTTATGATTTAAACTAATTTGATAAATCGATCCCAGCGGGTGATTTGTTAGATGATGTTTGGATATACATTTCAAGAGTTGTAGGAGTGTTAAATTTAATTTTCTAAAATGTTATTGTTGAAATTACATTTGCAACGAGAGTTGATATGTGATTTTGATACTAACTTGGGATAATTAATTTTAATGAATTAATTAATTTTGATTAACTAGAATATATGGTATCATCCTATCCCTTGTTAGTCCTCACATTTATTTCCTCACTCATCTCATATTTTAGATTTTTATTTTGTTAGATTTACTTAGTTTCTTCTCTTACTTTCTACTTTGTAATTAGATCTTTCACTTAGTGTAGTCTTATTTCACTTCATCTCCAAATTGTTTTAATATTGAAAAAGTCCAAAAATAAATTAAATAAAAATGAATTACATGTGTTTTCCTCTCATTTCACTCATTTGATTTGAATTGATACCTCACTTACCACTATATTCTAGTTTTGTTATATATTTTTATAGGTAATTGAGATTTTTTTTATTAGAGGAGCTTTAAACAACGACAAAAACCTAAAAGTTCACTCTATCAAATGGCGTCGTTGCCAATCTTTGGAGCTTGAAGCATTGGAGAAGATTTCCTTTTGTGATTCACTTGTATTGCACTTTTATTTTTCATAATACTTTTCATTTTCTTAGAAGCTTTGTATTAGGATTATTCTATTATTTGGCTTGTATTTGTGGTTCTTGGAGACACCATTTATTTTTCATTTTAATTTGTAATAATCGAAGAAAAGCGTGATAGGGAAACCAGACGAGGTAGAAAGAGGGCGTCTTAAGGCGAGGAAAATAAGCCTCTCTACCTTGGGTCGGTAGGACTCTCAGGGCCGACAGAGATAGGCGCGATCTCCCCCCAGTCGACTCAAATTTTCCATCGCCCCACGGTCTAAAAATTGTGGCAGGTACATTTCTAAACCCTCGCACCTCTCCTGTCAGAAAGTCAATTTTTGTGTGTGATTACGTACTCTTGTGTGATTTTATTCCCGCATTTATTTTTGAATGGTGTGATGAATTAAATTACTGAGACCTACACCTAGTCATTCACGAGAAGGGATTTCATCACCCGACTCACTCGCTTACCAATTGTATGCTACCCTAGCTATCATTAAATTTAAAATCAATCAACTAGGTAGCCCTATAGGAGAACATTTTTGCAATGGGGATCACTAAGATAATTTTGGTGATTTTTATTGCCCACGGACTTAAATAAAATTTGATTATCATTTCACTAAATTTAAAGACAAAAATTGGCTATGTCCTAGTTAGGAATTCTCCTTGACTTGTGTGTGTCTAATTCCAATCTTTCGGTAGTCCGGTTTTAGTGAGTTCGTTCAAAATTCAAGAGTCCAACTATTTTTCCCACTCTTTCTTGTAAAAAAAAATCCAAAAATATTTTCTTCCTTTATTTTTCTAAAAAATCCAAAAAATATTTTCTTTCCTTCATTTTCTAAAAAACAAAAATCCAAAAATATTTTCTTTCCTTTTGAAAAAATTCAAAAAAATCAAAAATATATTTTTCTCATCCCAGTCGACGAACGTCCTTTACGGGAATACTTTGGCCATTTACTATTCTCTCAAAGCATGTTTGACGTTGAGCCCGAGTCGAATCTTCACACTTTACATAGTGGTTTCAACTCTCACACCCACACCATTGATACTCATGCGGCATCCACGCCCCGCACCTCACATTTCATCACCCCTAATGACAAATATCAACGCATCAAATGCTTCGTTGTGCACATCATGTTTTCTAGCTAATCACGTTCCCCATGAGTGTCCATGATCTTCATATCCATAAGAGCCCACCATGGACCAAGTTTATCCATATGACACTATTCTGGAACCCACCTCGTCCTATTATCATGATGTATCTAATTCCGAGTGGTGAGAGTACCCAACTTATTCGTGGAGGTCTAATCACCCTTCCACGCAATATGAATCCCTACCCGATGTTGCGGATCCTCACACGTTCCAACAGTCATCATGGCAATAAAGTTCACACTATCCCGATCAGTTCCCTCACTATGCACCCGACGATTATCAACCATTTATCTCTCACGGAAACGCGTCTCATATGTATGACACACTTGACCCCGCTCCCACACTTCATATGAGTATTCTTCATATAGTCATGATAATAGTGAGTTGTGTCCCCCTCAACCACCACCGCCACCTGTCACTCCACCACCATCATCCACCTTCGCTCTCGAAAGTCTCTTGCAACAATTTATCATCAAGCAAGAGCAAGCCAGTCAAATTCAAAATCAAGCTCTTCAAAGGCCTGAACAAAGGTTAAATGAATTTGAGTGTACGAGAGAGTCAGACTTCACCCCAAGTCAACCCACCTATGAGAGTATTTGTGGTGCTACTCTCCACTTTCGTGACATCGAGCTTCGTATTATATGCACACCACTCTCTTGTGATGTTAATTTTTCCCATCGATAGCTCCTTGGCGTGTTATGGGGCGACCATTATCATATCCCATTCATAGAACGGTCGTGTCATTTCTATGAGGCCTTCCCCATCACTATTTCTACATCTTTCTGCCTTCCTCACCAACTTGAGCACCATTCTTATAGGGCCCTTGTTTCCCTCACTTTTAGCTCAATAAGTCCCGTGATCGATGCTTAATCACCCGTGCCTATCTCACCTTTACCCTAGTCCCCACCTGCCCATGGTCCACTGATGCTTTTAATCGTGTGATGTACTTTTTCATACAAGGGCATTGACCATTTTAGCCTTTATCCAACAAGACTGACGCTTCAGTGTTGTTTGGGGGTGATTCTCATCACCCAATTTTTTTGTGGCCCTGTGCTTTCATAGATCTAATCTTTAGGGTGAGAATGGTTACGTCTGGATGAAGACATTAAACTTAGCGCTACTGGGAGGCAGCCCGTTGTTTCTTATATGAGTCTCATCATGTTTGGGGGTGGTATTTCACATCACCCAATGCTTTACATGTTTTTAGACTTGTATAATTTTGTTTATCTTATCATTTATTCAGGTTCTTCTTGGATACATCTGATACACATTATTAATTTAGAGTTGAGGAGTGCTATAATTCTCAAGAGAACCTTAAGGATCACTAGTAGAGACTTTATCTTGTGAGATTTGTGCCTTTCACCCTTTCAAAGTGTTTTACGCAATCTCCGAGTCACAAGTTGATTCAACTTCCTTTGGGTCCGCACTTAAATAATTGTATGATCTCATTATTCTTCATTAAAGTTTTTGGCTTTGTCACTGAGAATTACATCACTTTAGAGTTGTGATAAATGCGTGTCTTGAAGTTTGTCCTGATCATTAGGTTTTCACCCAATCACTTCCCCCATTACATTCCCATGCTCTTCCATATTCCCACATATTTCCCCACACCATTCACCTATCATCTCCATTCATATATCATCCTTCAATTTTTAGAAAAAAAAGTGTTTTCCCAAATGTAAAATGTCTTCCATGTTGATAGTATAAAAAATAGAAAAAAATAGAAAAAAGAAAAAAAAAAGAAAAGAAAATTTGAAAAAAAAATAGAAAAAAAAAAGAGAAAAGAGAGAAAAACAAAGAAAACGAAAGTTTTGTAGTTAGTTTTTATGTAATAAAGACATTTTTTCCTAAAGTGTAGAACACTCTTCTCACTTACACATCCATCATCCATCATATCCTACCTATCTCATTATATCTTTCCCATTTCATTTCTACCTCACCCATAATCATTCATGTTCCCCGAGGTGTTCGCGCAAATGAGAGTCAATGTGGTGAATAACTCGACGTTCTCACTATAGTGATTAGCAGTCTTTCATGGGATCACTTTTCTTTCATATGTGTGAGACATTTGACCTTGCTTACATTTACTCACCTCCTCACACACAAGAGCAATACACTTACCCAAATCTCGAGAGTTAGTTTGAGAGAGAGAGATCCAGTAAGATTTTGAAGTTGAAGCGTTGATTTCGAAAAGGCAATCTAGGAATTACTTTTCTGATACTCCACTCATTTTGACTAATTCACATTACACACGTTGAGTTCTAGGAAGGATATGCCTTGAGTATTTACTTAACTAACTTTTTATACAATTCTAGCTTGTGTTTCTCAAAATATTTATCTCATGATGAATTGTGCGATTATTCTACGTCAAATAAGAGATTGACTGCCTTTTGCAAATAAAGAATTTTATGGATATATTCCTTTCAAACCCTCATGAGACACAACTCGTCCTGTATGGAAACCCATAGGTTTAAAGCCTTGTTGCACATGCTAAGTGCAATCGCAAGTTCCCGCGAAAGTGGTACACTTTTGGCTTCTTATCTCTATTTCTCTATATTTTTTCTCGAGGACTAGCAATATTTTGTTTGGGGGACGTGTGATAAGAACCCAAAATTGCTTAAATAATACCCTAAATAGATAGCTTTTAATTGTTAATTATCGACAAAATTGGGACTTATATGCTTATTTGTTTATTTTGTAGGTCATATGCATGTTGCATTGTTTAAATGCTCAAATCAAGGAAATTGCAACAAAAATGGAGCTAAGCCTGTATACCCTGTCCCATAACCCTAACCTCAGCCTAAACGAGCCTAAGCCTATCCTGAGCCGTGTGTGCTTGGTTTGTCCACTTTTATTTTATTTTATTTTATTTAGATTTTTATTTGTGTCGTTTATTATTTTTAGAATTTATTTTATATTATATAGTTTTGAGTCATGTATCAATTTTCAAGGTTTATTTTTATATTTTATTTTTGTGTGTCCCGTGTGTTTTTATTATTTTATATTTTAAAGGTGTGCGTTTTAGTTTTAGTTTTATTTGATTTTTAGTTTTTTAGTATTAGTTTAGTTTGTTATTTCTTATTTTATTAAGTTAGGTTTATTAGTATTATTTTTGTTTTTAGTCTTTTTATTTTTAGAGTAGAATTTTATTTTTGAATAGATTTTAATTTTTAGTTTTGTTAGTTTTATTTATTTTTTAGTTGGGTACAAACTAATACGCACACACACAAATCCTACAACCCACATACACACAAACCCCACACACCTAACATACACATAAACACCTCACTCACCCACACCCTTTTCTCCTACACCTTACCACACCAAACACCCCCCATCTACTATTCACCATCTTCAACCTTACACCCACCTATTTCTCTCTCTTCCCTCCATTAATACTCACCTCCAACACCTCCAAAACCCCCAACACTCCAACTCACTAACCCAAATCCAACCCTTTTACACCCCACTTTATCTATCCTCCATTATCATCCACCATCATGCCCAACCTGAAAACCGTGTTCAAAACCCTAAACTCAAACTCGACTTGGATCAACCACCCAAGTTTACCTCCCAAAACCAAACCTGCGACAATATTGACCCAGCAACAAACCCGCGACCATGTTGACCCGGCACCAAACCCGCGACCATGTCGACTCGGTAGCAAACTCCCGACCATGTCCAAACCTGGCGAACCTCTTCGAACCCGGACCACCTGCATTCATGTCTAGACCCGAGGCCAAACCTGTAAACCCAACCATTCGGACTTGCCTAACCATAATCTCGATTTTTAACCACCTGATCCAAACCTCCCATACCCGATCGCGATCCTCGTCCGTCTAAAGCCAAACCCACGATTTTTCACCTCCCAAACATAAACCAAATGCAAAATAAAATTAAACCCATAAAAAAACCACATGTCTTTTAAGCCACCCATTTTACCCAATTCCAAAATTACCCCCAACTTGCCCCTAAACTCTCTACCCACTTTATTCCCTCATGTCATCCCATTATACCCTTAACCCTCACTCACAGTCCATATACACTTTTAATCCATACCCAATTTACCCCTTAGCTCGATGTTCACTATATAAGAAGACTCAAGGCCATTTAAAGACCCATCAAAATAATCTAGGGTTTTAGAGAGAAAATTTGAGACAGAAACACTTTTTATTTTTTTATAGTAGTTTTTATTTTTATTTTTATTTTTATTTTCTTTTATTTTATAGAATAGTGTGCATTAAATTTGTAAGATTCAAGTCGAGTGAATTTTTTATTTATATATTCTTTGATCACTCAGTTGGAGGGTTGTATGCTTCTCATTTAAGGATAGAAGTCAATTAAATTCAAGAGATTAGTTTGATGGTTCTTCTCTCTACTTTTTTATATTAAATGCCTATTGACTGTTTGTTTATCATGCTTGATATCATGTTAGGCTAAAACCCCTTTCAAGAGATGGGGTGGCCCATTATTTGATGTTAATCCTAATTTAATTAATAAATTTAAATTAAATGTCCCTTTGATGATTAACTTTTCACTCTTACATTTTAATTTACGCCTCGAGAGAGGGCAAATGATTTTTCAGAGAAAATCAAATTCTAGTTATAATGCCCATTTTAGATTCTAACTAGAGATATGGGTTTCTTAATTGTGGTGTTATTCCTTCAATTTCAACTATAATATTATTTTTATGATTTAAACTAATTTGATAAATCGATCCTAGCAGGTGATTTGTTAGATGATGTTTGGATCTACATTTCAAGAGTTGTAGGAGTGTTAAATTTAATTTTCTAAAATTTTATTGTCGAAATTACATTTGCAATAAGAGTTGATATGTGATTTTGATACTAACTTGGGATAATTAATTTTTATTAACTAGAATATATGGTGTCCTCCTATCCCTTGTTAGTCCTCACTTTTATTTCCTCACTCATCTCATATTTTAGATTTTTATTTAGTTAGATTTACTTAGTTTCTTCTCTTACTTTCTAGTTAGTAATTACATCTTTCACTTAGTACAGTCTTATTTCACATCATCTCCAAATTATTTTAATATTGAAAAAAGCATAAAAAAAATAGAAAAAGCAAAAAAAAAAGTCCAAAAAGAAATTAAATAAAAATGAATTACATGTATTTTCCTCTCGTTTCACTCCTTTGATTTGGATTGATACCTCACTTACCACTATATTCTAGTTTTGTTATATAATTTTGTAGGTAATTGAGATTTTTTATTAGATGAGCTTTAAACAACGAAAAATACCGAAAAGTTCACTCTATCAAATGGCGTCGTTGCCAATCTTGGGATCTTGAATCATTGGAGAAGATTTCCTTTTGAGATTCATTTGTATTGCACTTTTATTTTTCTTACTATTTTTCATTTTCTTAGAAGTTTTATATTAGGATTATTCTATTATTTGTCTTGTATTTGCGGTGCTTGGAGACACCATTTATTTTTCAATTTATTTTGTAATAATCCAACAGGGACAACCATTACCACTCATACGTACGTAATCGAAAAGAATTTTTGAGGTAAAATAGAATTAAAGCCCAGACGTGCGAGAGATATATCATCTTCTTCAGGTTCTTCGTCCATCTGGAAAGAAAAAATTTAAGCAGACGTGTCAAGTATATAATTTTTAATTTTATACAAGGTACGAGAGAAGAATGTATTGTTAGAGTGTAATTGGGTTTAATATCCATGTCATAAAATTTGGAGGCAACTGAAAAATCATAGAAATGTCATGGGTATACTGGAATTTAATGATATATAAATGAATGATATAGTAGAGTGTAACAAATTAAGGGTTCATACTATAACAAGATAACCCATACATTATCGGTTATAAGGGCTTAAATTGCATAGACATGCCATTATAATATCGTGAAAAGCATAATATATACTTGGATAGACAATCCCAAAATATTGGGGAATAATAAACATAATAATGGATTCGCACACATAGCTAGAGTGACACTCATACGTATGTAGCAAATAAAATCAAGGGGCTCATCATCAGAGTCTTATAGGCTAAGTAGAATTATCGTGGTATATCGGGGTCTAAGCCTTGAATCGTAAGGTATGATACTAGGAGTTTCCCTGATAATGGTCCTAAATTGCAAGGTAATATGCAATGATAGTAGGTTATAGGGCTATACCAAAATTAAGCGTATACAAAAGAGTTCAATGAACTTTACTGAGTCATAAGATGTAACGATTTATCGATTTTAGGGATAACTGAAATATTGAGAGAATCAATATACAGAATAAACATGAACTACACAAATGAGTTCGTATTTGAGATATGAGTTCAACATTATCATAGAGTGATATAACAATAAGTAATTGTGAAAGACATTTCTAATATTTAACTTAAAATCACCTACATTGAGATTTTATATGGATTCCGGGTGTGTGCATCTAATTCACGGGGTTGATTGGGAAGTTTGAAATCATGGAGAGTGTAAGTAGGTTATAAAGGACTAATGTAACGCTTATTTAATGTATTAAGATATCAAACTGAAATTAATTGCAGTGTAAAATTAACTAGAAGATTTATAATTATAGTTTTAAATATTTTTCACAATTAATGTTTCCTACATTTCTAATTGGATATGAACCAAGTGATAGGAGACAAATTGATTTATTTAAGCTAAAGAAACTGTGGAAAAATTTTGGGGTAATTCGAGAATACTTAAAAAATAGCATGTGGTTTATGTATAAACTAAAACTTTATTTTTTAAAATTTAAAACTAGTTTTCTCGAGAAAATGATTTCCAGGGATCCAAACAGGGCGATGTAATATACCATTTTGTTCATAATTAAAAAATATTTTTTTTTTTGAAAAATAAAAAATTCTGATTGGAGACGCGCCCTCATGCGTTGAGTCAAACTATCCACGCGCCTGGTTGGACTCCCAATCGCGCGTGTGTTGCCCACCCTTTTTCAACCTTCCACGGCTTGATTTTAGGATTTTAAAACTTTGACCTCAAATTCAAAACATTTTAGAAATCCTCTTAAGTTGATTCCAGATTGAAAGTTGCCTAATTTTTGAAGAGGAATCCATCCATATTGGTTTTAAGAATTTTGGTGGGCTAAATCGAGTTATTGTGTTTCTGCAAAATTGTGAAGTTTTGACCAAATATAAGTAAATAAAATCTATGGTTCATGTTCCGGCACCATAATGGTTTTGTTTTATATAAAAAATGTTGAAGAATAAGCTTGGTTTGAGGAATTTGGGTGGAGTAAAACTCTCGAATTAGTTTTCTAAAACTTTCAGGCCCAGAAACTTCAAGCTTTTATTTGGGGTATTAAAACTAGGTTTTGATCCAATTAAACTTTTCACCGAGCTTCCTGGGATCCTAAGCTCAACTTATCTCACTTTGAAACTAGTTCAAAGCTAAGGAAGCAGAATATAACATTGAAGCTCGAGCTTAATTGGAGTTTTCTGGTCTTTTAGCCATTTAAGTGCATACATACATTAACATCCATATGAAAACTTGTAATTCTACTCTCTATATATGCAAAAACATAACAAAATTAAAGAAACAAGCATTCATGCATAAAATAATAGGAAAACACAAACTCTTTAATTTTTACTCTGAAATAGCTCTCAGCTTGGATGGTTTTCCACTGAGGTAAAAGATGTTATTTTATAGATTTTATGATTAGGAGTTAATTGGTAGGTTTAGGAGTGGAGATGAGGCTGAATTGCACAAGTATTCACCAAGGCTTTATTGGATTAAAAATGGGTATCATCTTTAACCCACATGTTACAAGCCATGCTAGTTGTCCAGCTAGTGCCATGTCCAAAGGGGAAGGGGTAAATTATGTTCGATTTTGGGTTTTGGTCCTTAGATAGTTTTTGAATAAGTTTTAAGGGTTTTATGTTATTCTACTAAAGTTTAGGGGCTTATGTGAAATTTAATGAAATCTATTGGATTGGTTCTTGATATTCCTACAAAATATAATTTATTTAAATAAAGTTTAGGTGAAATTGGGGTCCAATTGATATAGGAAAGTGTATGTTATCTTAAATTTTCCTTAAGGGTCATTTTGGTATTTTGGTCAAAGTTTAGGATCTATCTAGAATTTCCAACTATTCAAAGGACTAAAGGCATGTTTAACGTGTGTTTAAAATGGGTTGTTACATTCTTTCCACCTAAAAAAATTCATCCTCAAAATTACCTACAAAAAGCATGGGATATTAATGTCTCATAGTGTTCTCTGTTTCCCAAGTTGGCTCTTCAGTTTCGTGGTGTCCCTAAAGAACTTTGAAAAATGGTATGGTTTTATATCGGAGAATCTTTTCTTGTCAATTCAGAAAATGAATAGGTATTTTTTAAATCTCGTGATAGAATTCAATTATTGTATTCTTCTAAGTAATGATGTGACTTGGGGTCAGAGATGTATGTTCATAACTGTGAAACGTGAAACACGTCATGGATATTGGATAGTTCAGGAGGTAATTCCAAACAATATGCTACTAGTCCAATATGTTCTATGATTTTAAGGGGACAATCATAGTGATATGCTAATTTTCCTCGTTTTCCAAATCGAATTATCCCCTTTTCTTGGAGACACTCGTAAGAACACTTGATTATTTACTTGGAATTATAGGGGCTTTCAGCGAGTGTCGGTGTAACTCTTGTGTCTACTCTGGGCTGAATGTAATCTTTCTCGAATAAGGTGTATCTTTTATGTGGTTTCAATGATGATCTCATATCCTTGTGTTTGATTTTCTCCTAATTCATTCCAGTATAAGGGCGAATGGTAGGGTCGTCCTCAGAGTGCTTCATAAGGAATGGTTTGAATGCTGGTCTGATAACTATTATCATGGGAGAAATGAATCAATGAGAGATGATTATTCCATGAGCTAAGAAAGTCTAATGTGTAGGCTCATAACATATCTTCTAGAGTTTTAATTACGCATTCGGATTGTCCGTAAATTTGAGGATGAAAAACAGTGTTTAGGGAGAGTTTGGTTCCTAAGGAGGTTTGTAAAGCTTTCCAAAATCTTTCAAAAAATTTGGGGTCTCAATCAGATACAATAGAAATGGTTATTCCATGGAGTCTAATAATTTACTTGATATAGAGTTCACTTAGTCATTAGAAAGAATCGGTGGATCAGGTTGGTAGAAAATGGGCTCATTTTGTAAGACGATTGATGACAACCCATATCCTATTGTATCCTTGAGATGTTCGGAGAAATCCATTGACAAAGTTCATGGTTATATGATCCCATTTCCATTTTGGGATGGGGAGTGGTTGGAGTAAATTACTGGGGTTTTCATGTCTAATTTTCACTTGTTGGCAAGTTAGACACTTTGCTACGACCTATAAAATATCTTTCTTCATAACGGACCACTAATAATGTTGCTTGAGGGTTTGATACATCTTGGTGCTTCTATATTGAATCTTGAATTTAGAATTGTTAGCTTCCAGCGGGACTTCTTCTCATAGTGAGGTGATGAAAGGAACACATTCTCGATTTCAGAATTCTGATCCACACTCGGAGTCCAAAGTCCAATCCTTTTCGGAGAGATTATGTTTTAAGTTTTTTCATATGCAAATGCAAAAATTCATCTTCGTCTTAAAGACCAATGATTCTTTTGTGTAGAATGGGACCAACGACAATGTTTCATAAAACAAATTGGGTCTTGGAGGAGTCTCATTGCCGATTTTAATCTTCAATGGCTTGTAAGAACACAAACATAGGATGGATATTTCCCTAGTTTTTGAGGGTTAAGGCATCAGTGACTACATTAAATTTTCCGGGATGGTAAAGTAAGTTAAACTCATAATCTCTTAAAAATTATATCTATCATCTTCGACGAAGTTTGAGATATTTTTATGTAAAGATGTACTTCAGACTTTTATGATCAGAAAACACCATAAATTCTTATCCATATAGATAACATCTCCATATTTTTAGAGCAAAGACTACTACAGCTAATTCCAAGTCATTTACTAGATAGTTACGCTCAAGAATTTTCAATTGTTGTGATCCGTACTTGATCACTTTACCTTATTGCATCAATACACAATCAAGCCCTTGTAATGAAGCATCGGTGTAAACATCGTAGATGATGTTACTGGAAGGAATGTTTAGGAACGGGGCAGCGGTTAACTTCTCCTTCAAGGTACAAGAGTCTTATTCTCATTCTAAAGTCCATATAAATCAAACATCCTTTCGATTTAACTTTATTAAAGGCGGGGAAATTCGAGAAAAACCTTCCACAAAGCATCTATAAATTATCTGGCAAGTCCTAAAAAGCTACGTAGTTTTGTGATGGTGGTTGGTTAAGTCCATTCGCGTATTGAGATGGTTTTAGCTGGGTCCACTTATATACCTATTTCAGTGACTATGTGTCCTAGGAACTTTACTTCCTTCATGAAAAAAATGCATTTACTCTATTTTGCACAAATTTGATGTTTACAAAGGGTTTTTAACACTATACATAGGTTCTATTCGTGTTTTATCTTGGTCTTAGAATAAACTAATATGTCATCTATAAAGATGATCACGAACTGATCTAGAAAAGGGAGAAATATTCTATGCATTATGTCCATGAAAGTGGCAGGGGCATTCATTAATCCAAAGGATATAACTAAGAATTCAAAATGGTCGTATCTCATACAGAAAGCGGTTTTGGGTATATTTTCTTATTTAACAAGAAGATGGTGGTATCCAGACCTTAAATCAATTTTTAAAAATATCTTTGACTCTCGCAATTGGTCAAACAAATCACCTATTCTTGGAAATAGTTTTTTTTCCTTAACGGCCACTTGGTTGAATTTACATTAATCAAAACATAATAGAAAAGATCCATCTTTATTTCATACGAATAAAATCAAAGCTCCCCAAGGTGATGTACTAGGGCGTATCAGTCCTTTCCTGAGTAGGTCGTCCAATTATGATCAAAGTTTTCACAATTCTAAAGGATCCATACGGTAAGGGGTATCGAGATACGAGAGGTATTTGGCAACAGATTGAAAAGAATTCAATTTTTCAAGGTGGGTGTATTCCGAGTAAATCTTCAAAAAACAAATCTTTGTAACTGATTAAGATTTTGGAAATGGAGAAGGTTTATTTTTCACTCATTTGAAAAAGTAGAGATTGGTAGGCTTTTCATCCTTGAAAATGAAATGAAGTTTGATGGGGTGGTTTGAATGCAACCATCTTTGCATGATAGTCAATATGAGCAAAGTTCGGGGATAATACGTCCATTCCTATTATTAAATTAAAATTTGTTAAATCGAGGACTATAATATATATGGTGTAAGGACATTTTTCTCATGTCCGAAATGTTACATTTATTTATGTCGTACGCCGCTACATTTGGCACGTCACCTCACGATCTCACATGACGGACTCTATCCGAATTTTGGGAATCAAGCATGCATTATCTCCATTAATGTGTCCCTCATCTGCATCAACGACTTCACGTTCCTTGATCCTAGGCACGTAATGCAAGTGGTACGCAAGAGAAGTCAAATCAGGGAAACAAAGCATGATAGGGATGTTCAAGGGCAAATTGGTAATTTTACAGCCACCGTCCGGAGGACCGGTCAACTGGAAAGTTGAAGAGCTTGCCGCAAAAAAGATACTGGAAGAAACGGCACCTCAATCCGAGCTACGGTGAACAAGTTATGGCCCGTTGAAAATGGAGATATGTTCATTGAAAATTCTGGGAATTTTTCTAAGTGTTTATGCACCTGTTCCCAGCACACTTTCCCGAACCCAGCCCTAAACCGGTTCGGGGGGGCAAACCGGTTCGCAGGGGTACCCGAACCGGTTCGGGGTACCTGTACGCTGGATAGAATTTCAGCATTTTAAAATCGTGGGTCTCTTCATGTATTTCCCTATAAATACCAACTTCGGGAGAGTTGTTTTGCAAGACTTTAGGCGATGAATTTGAGAGTCCAAATACATCTAGTCTTCATATTTTTGAGTCCCAAGACTCATGTTTTGATTCACACATCCTTGCCAAATATTTGTGAATCCTTTTGCAACCCAAGAACACAACTTTGGTTTGTTCAACCCTTGTGGAGGAGACCGTTCTTCTTCTTCATTGCAGCCCTACTGGAAACGGATAATTCCAGCCGCGACTACAGAATCCGATACCCGAGGGTAATTCTTAGTCAACTTGTATTTTCATTGTAATCCGATTGTAAGTCGTTTTCTTACAAATTATAGTGAAAATAAATGGTTTTGCCCCTGAGGGGGATTTTTCCTTAATTGCATGTGTTTGAATGTTCTTGCGTAGATTATCAATTTATTCAATCACATACTACTGCATGTTTAGGGTTTGTTTGTGTTAAAAGGGTTTTATATATAATTTGATCATTTGAACGCGAGCACACACGTTCTCATATGGTTAGTGTCCTGGTTCTAAAATGTAAAGACCATCTTTCCCGTTGGCATTCCTATAGTAAAAGGGTAATAGACTAAAGGATAATTGTACAGGAGTCTTACATAAATGACTAATGAAAGAATGGATAGATCCAAACTCAAATAATATATGTGTAGAAATATTTAAAAATGAAGATTACCTTTGACCATACTGTGGTAATTTAGATTTTTCGCTAGGAGAAAGGAGGAATTTCGACCTTGGTTTTTATTAAAAGGTTCTTTCATTATTTCCCGAAGATTTTATTGCGATAACTGGTTAGAGTTATTGATTGGATCTTAAGAAGAGATTTGATAAATTTGGGGAAAGTAAAAGAAGGAAGCATGTGTAGAATAGGGCATTGGGGTCTAAGATTTCCTATTTGGTTTCATTAATGAAAATGCATCAGAGGACTACTATGATTGTGCTGAATTTGACTGAACACTCCACCATCATTGGGCTACTTATTATAAGGATGGTCTCATTGGCTTGGTTGGTTCATAATAATATAGGGATTTCGAGAAGGAGTAAAGGTTCGGGTCGTGTTGGTGGAGAATGGATGCTTTTCTATAAGGGAGGTTATTTCGATCATCCAGGTAAACTCTAGAATTTATAAAGTATTGATGAAGGATTTGATGTTTTGTCTAAAACCACGCTTAAAGTTCTTGCATTTTTTGGTTAGGTGTCCACGTATTCTTGAGAATATCAGGATAATTCAATGAATTAAGCCTCATACTGGGCTACTTTCATCGACTTGTTGTAGGTTTAAGAAATATATGGTCATTTGATCACTTACAAATTCAAAAAAGTACGTGTTGAAAAAGATTTCTTCAAATTATTTCAAGGTTATTTCATTCAAATTTCGGGAACGTAACATAGGCTGCCACCAGAAATTTTATTCTCCTTCGAATAGGTATGAATCCAATCTTACCCTAAATTCAGGGTTAATGCCTACCATGTTAAGTACCTTAAGTGTTTGATGGATACATCCTTCAACTCCAACCGAACCGAGCTTCCCAAAGAATGTTGGGGGGTTTTGTCTAAAAAATTCCTTATGGGAATTCATTATTTGATTTTCTTCTGATAAATCATTATTATTGAGGAGTGGAGGCATATTCTATTTTTCCTTGAGTTAGTACAGTTAATTTTTGTAAACAATGTAAAATTCCTTCATTAGTGGTAGTTGGATTAGGCATTTGTGCAATAGATCGTTCCTCTTGAGTTCTACTGGTAGTTGCTCGAGTATTAACCATACTATATAAACAATGTATCAAAGGATAAATTACAAGTAGAGATATAGCAACATACCTCTTTTGTTATACATGTAAAAAAATATCACCTAGCCATTAAACCTAATCTACAATAAAAGAATGCTAATTAATACAAATGAACTATTAGTTTAAATTACTGCATGTATTCGGGAATATGGCTTTCGTCTATTTTCACCGAACACCGATAGATTTTATTTATTTACATCCATATTCTAACTATAGTTTTTAATCCATTTAGGGAACCATTCGGTCAATCTAGGGATTTGGGTTATCTTCAGAGGGATCTGAATCATCGGGAGATGAACTAATATTCGTGGGGGTAAATATATTTGAGGGAGGAAGAGAACCATAGTCGATTGGAGAATCATGGGGAGTAATTGTAACTTCGTTGGGTGGTAAGACATCCCATGTAAGATGGATTTCTTTTTAAAGAGTGTCAAGATCTTCGGAGAATCTCTTAGCCAGTCGGGTTGCTTGAGCCTCTCCCATAAGATAACCAATAAGAAGACTGTGTTTGATTTCAGGAGTCGCAATTTCCCAATCACGATCAATGCTCCTAATATATTGGAAGAGCTTTGCGCAGAAGACTTCTTTAATTTCTCTATCGAACCTTTCATTAATCGAATCAAGAATGTCAAGGTAGATATGATCCCAAATATTCAGCACTGAAAAAAGTATGAGTAACCAATATGATAAAAGAAATACTCATATGTATAATCTTATTAATCATAGGCAAAATATTCTTGTATTTAATCCCGTATAGGCAAAAACCTGGTGATGCTCTGATACCAACTTGTCACATCCACGAATTCTACGTTTATAATATTGAGAAAAGAATAAAATAAATATAACAAATAAACTAAAGGCAACAAAAATTTAAAAGATTTTTTATTTTGGAGATGCCTAGCATCTTTTTTTTTTTTTAAATAAATTATATTATTCAGAAGGAGAAAAAAAGCCTTTCTCCAGTGGCAGAAACAAGATTAACAACATCGAATTTTAAACTACCTAACAAGCTCAAGATTCATACAAGATTTACAATCTGTGAATGGGAAAGCTAAAAAGGACTCTCTAATGCCATTTCGAATATTAGAAATTAAATTTTCAGTCTTCATTGCCTGATCCTCAAAAACCGCTCTATTACGACCTTTCCAGATTTCCCAAGAAATAAGAATAGGAATAATGATGAGGAGAGTAGAGCGAATAGAATTTCCTTTGACTTTTATCCACCATGACATAAGTTCTCCTCTGATAGAATTGGAGAAAGTTCTGATACCTATGATGCCTTTGAAATGAGTCCAAATTGATGAAGCAATATCACCAGTGACGAAAAGATGGTCAATTGATTCTTGGTCAGGTCTAGTGCAGCAGTGGCATTTGGAAACGGTAGGAATTTTTATATTGGAAATTATATCATCAGTAGGAACAATTTGATGGAGTAATTTCCACATAAAAATAGAAACCTTACTAGGAAGTCTCTTATTCCATATAGTTTTGAAAGAGAATTGAGATCAGCTTTTATGTCTGACAACGTTCCAAGATGATTTGAGAGAGAAGTAGCCATTGGTGTTGGCCATCCATTTGAGATCCCCATCATCATTGATCCACTCTTTAATCACTGGAAGAACCTTATGCATCCTCTTCCATACATGGGAAGAATTTATTTTGTAAGGGGAGTCAAGAGGGGCACATCTTTTACAGTATTTATTAGTCAGAAATCTGCTCCAGATAGAATCTACTGTTAGAAATCTCTACCAAAGTTTGCACGAGGAAGCTTCAATATAATCAGGAATGAGCTTAATGCCTAGCCCCCCCTTCATCAATAGGGAGACAAAGAGAATTCCAACTTTTCCAATGTCTTTTCATAGTGTCTTCGGAAGAACCCTAAAAAAAATTGAAAATAGCTTTTCCAGAGTCTTGATAATGGAAATTGGAGGCTCCAAAGCTGCAAATAAGTGATAAAACATTGATTGAGTGACATGTTTTAAAAGAATGAGTTTCCCTCCTTGACTCAGTAATTTACAGGACCAGCCTTCGAGTCGCATCCTGATTTTATCCATAATCCCATTGAAAAAAGAGCTTTTCTTTCTCCCTGCATAAAGAGGCACCCCCAAGTAAAGAAGAGGAGGAGATTTGAAAGTGAAATTTGTTGTTCTTTCAATAATCCTTCTTCTAGATAAAGAGCATGATTAGGGAATCATGAAAGAGAACTTTGATGTATTCAGAACATGACCAGAGATAATTTCATACTCATTGAGAAAAGACATGAGATGCTTAAGAGACTTTTGACTGCCAGAGGTGAAAATTAGATTATCATCTGCAAAAGAGAGGTTAGAAATAATAGGACTACCAGGGGCATAGAAAAGGAATCAATTTTACCATTGTCAACCAACTTTTGCAACCCTCTATTTAGAACTTATGCTGATAAGATAAATAGAGCAGGCGAGAGAGGATCTCCTTGTCTAATGCCACAAGAAGACTTAAAAAAGTCATGAGAAGTTCCATTGATAAGAATGGAGAACCAACATTCTGATATTAATCTCCACATCATGTCAATAAAAGATTCATTGAAGCCAAATTTCCTGAGAACTTGAGTGAGGTATAGCCATGAAACTTGGTCATATGCCTTGGACATATCAAGTTTGCAAACTAAATTTGTTCCTCTCAATTTTTTATTGAAGTTAGCCATTATTTCCTGGGCCAGAAGGATTTGTTCAGAAATAGATGTGCCTTTAATGAAGCCAGCTTGGTTGGGACTAATAATACCATTAAGGAGTAATCCCAATCTATTGGCAAGAATTTTGGAAATTATTTTATTGGAAGTATTGCAAAGGCTGATAGGTCTGTAATCATTACAAGAGGAAGGATTTTCTGATTTGGGAATGAGAGTGATTAGGGTGGAAGTCCAGCTTTTGGGTAAACTATTCCCCATGAAGAAGGAAGTGATGGCTTTAAGCAGATCTGTTTTAATAATATCCCAACATATTTTATAGAATAAAGAGTTGAATCCATCAGGCCCTGCAGTGCTAGATGAATCCATTTGAAAAATAACATCTCTAATTTCTTTCAGAGATGCAGGAGAGGACAGAAGGATATTATCACTCTCAGTGATAACATTTGGGATGTAGTTTAGTAAGGATAAATCAACAGGAATGGAAGAAGTGGAAGATAGAATACCTTTGAAATGATCCGAGAACAGACTTTTGATAGTGATTGGATCTGAGTTCCAAACACCATTAGAGTCTATGATTCTAGAAATATTTAGTTTGTTCCTTTTCTGATTTACCATAGCATGAAAGAATTTGGAATTTTCATCCCCTTCTTGCAGCCATTTAACCCTTGCCTTTTGCTTCCAGAAATCATCTTCTATGGCTAATTGATGCTACATATTAGATCTAGCAAGCTTGTACTCAATATTGGCAGCTTCTGTGAAATTGGACTCTAACTCAGTTTCTTTTCTAAGCACATCATCTTCTGCTTCGATAATGGCTTGGAAAATATTTTTGAAAGTTTCTTTATTCCAGATGGCTAATGCTTGTTTCGTGGCCTTTAGTTTCTGAGAAAAAACTCTAAGTGGGTCCCCATTATAATCAGTACTCCAGGCTTGCTCCACCACTGATATAAATTTTTGATGTTTAGTCCAAAAATTTTGGAATCTAAAGCTCTTCTTAGATCGCTCATCAGTTAGACTAAGACTAAGTAATAGGGGGATGTGATCAGAATTAGTTCTATTAAGATGCTACTGTAGAAGATAAAAAAATTTGGCTCCATTGGAAGTTACAGACCACCCTGTCAAGCCTGGCCCAAATTCGATTACCTCCCTCCCTGTGGTTACACCAAGTGAATCTGGAACCAGTGTGAGAAATGTCACACAAACCAGCTAATCCTATGGCATTATTAAATTGAGTGCAGGCCTCAAAATCAATCTCATTTCCCCCTATTTTCTCCAAAGGGGAAGGTACCACATTAAAGTCACCACCTACTATTGTAGGGATGAAATTATTGCACTGATTCAAAATATCATCCCATAGATCTTGTCTTTCCAGTTTGTTGCACTTGCCATAAACAAAAATTAATTTAATGGGACCAGGTAGAGAGTTATCTTGAAGCTCCAGAGACAATGCCTGGACTGAATTTAGAGCAACAGTGACATTCCACTTATATTTCCACATAACCCAAATGGTGTTGTTGAGGTTAGCCATGCCATCTACAAAATTCAATCTGAGAACCAAATTTTGAAGTAGAATCTCATCAATTTTTGGTTCCATGATTGCAACTAGGGAAATGTTATGGACTTTAATGAGTTTTTTGAGTCTTATAATTGTAGGCTTGTTTCCAATACCTCTCACATTCCAAAAAAGGACCCTGATCATTGGGAACCAGAATAGATTGAAGTTTGAGAAGAAATTTTTTTTCCTCTGGATCTGGTGGTGATTGAAAATGCCTCTGCTTGTTGAGTTTTTTGGTTCTTCTTTTTGGTGCCATTTTCCTCATCTATCTTACGCAGACAGAAAAATTTATTGGATAAAGTAATAGAGTAGCTTTTGAACTCTTCAGTAAGGTTGGGTAAAATAGGTGAATCACATTATATCTCACTGTCTGAAAGACTGATAGAGCTCCAGTCAAAGGCCTTTTTATGGGGAAGGCAAGGTCTGGGGGAAAGGTTGTTGGATTGCAGCCAAAATTTAGTGGGAATCATTAGTTTTTTATGGTGAAGTTTAGGAAAAGAAGGTTTAGTGTTGGCTGGGAAACATGGAGGGATTTCTCCCTCTTCAATTAAAGGGGATTTAGTCTGTATGGTATAAGAAATTTCAGAGGTATGGTGTTTTAGATCAGATTTTAAGCATACAGGCTTAGGGTTTGAGCATTTTTTGGGTGAAGGAACAGTTTGGGAAGAAGAGGTTTGATTTATAGCAACACGTTTACTTGATTCTCCAGCAAAAAGGTCCTTTTTGACAGTCCACACCTTAGCTGGGACTGGAATCTTAGATAAGACACCTGTAGAGATGGGGAGAAAAGAAGTGGTATGCTTCCCAGTATCCGAATCAATGAGAGAAGATGGCTCATACTTTTTGCAATCCCTATCAAGATGGACCTGACGTCTACAGTTCTTGCAATAAGGAGGTATTTTCTCAAATTCAATGGGCTGCCAGAACCCAATGTCACCATTACCAATCCAAACTCGATGTATAATAGGTTTAAGCAAATCTAATTCAACACATACCCGGGCACAACTAGGTCTAGAAAGTCCTGCAGTAGAGTCATCAATTTAAAGGGGAGAGCCAACTAATTGTGTAATAGAGAATAGCGCTGACTTAGAGAATAAATGTATGGGTAGGAAAGGGAGAGAGATCCAAATAGGAGTTAAGGAGCAATCAGTGTTGGCTTGAAATGAAGGAGTCCATTTAGATATTTGGAAAGGATATGTATGAAGTCTGAAATAAATGGAAATATATAATTTATTCATACATTCCACATATAAGGTAAAACTGGTATAAACATTCGGAAATTATAACGGCATAATTTATATCATTTTCTCAGACCTTAGGCTAATATTATTTTTGGCATATCCCGCTACCGTTTGACTCGTGCCGTCACGAAGATCCGAATTTCCATTGTCTACAAATTCAAGATGATCTCCACATTACGAAGGTATAAAATAATTTAGGATTTTGAATTTATTTACGTTTATAATTGGGAGATGTTTTATTTAAAATCTAGGCTTTTTTCTTCATTTAAAAAAATTTCAAAAATCGCTCATCTTGTTCAAATTATATGGGAATCTCGTTCTGATGAGATATCTATTCCGTTTGAACTCTCGTTTGAAGTTTACTTCAATCAAACATCAAACGAGGGCGTACTATTTTGCTTCATTCGAAGAGATTAGCTATTTTGTTCTAAGGACCTTGCTGTCATTATAACGAGATGATTTTCTCCTTCAAACAAGCATAGTTTTCGTTCGAACGAATTTCGTTGCCTTGAATTTTATGCTAACTTATAAATACCTATTTTGTACAGATTTTAAAATAAACTTTTGCAAAAACATTTTCTTCATACCTGGTGCAAAATTTCCTACTTTATTTAGGTCTAAAACACCTTTTGATTCACAAATCACCACTCTTATATATATATATATATATATATATATATATATATATATATATATATATATATTTATCCCTAGAGATTTTTATATCTAAGTTACTCTTTTGGAGAGATCCTCTTCAATGCTGACCTTGTGGTTCTCGAGGGGATCACAGTTCAAGGAAGACAAAGGTTGATCAGTGGATACTGAAGGTGGACCACCACTTGTGGACAAATCAGGAGAGAGCTTTATTCTTTATATGTTTTGTATGATGTGTCTTGAAAAACTCAAAAGTGCAGATTGAAAAAACGTTTTACCTGCAAGGTGTTTTTTCCTCATATTATCGTGTCTGTTTGCAAGGTTTATTTCATCTAATTTATCTCCTAAATTCTTTTGTTTGGGGTAATATGATAAAATTTGGAATTGCATTTGCTAGACACTTAATTATATAAATAATCCATTATGATCGCAAGCTCACTCCCAAATTGGTATTAGGGCCTGTTGCGTAAATTTACTGTCTGATATTTTTTCCAAAAATATTTTTCTCTTGATATCAATTTTTTAAAATTGTTGATCTTTGAAAATTTTGGTTTTAATGGAGAATTTGTATAATCGAGCATTCATATTTGATGGTACAAATTATGCTTACTGGAAGGCTAGGATGAGGTATGCTTTAAAGGTCATAGATAAGCGTGTTTGGGTAGTCTGTAAAAAAGGTTGGAATCCTTCCACTCTCACAGCTGATCATGTCGTCGTCCCTAAACATGTCTCACCTTTGATAGAGGATGAATTTAAGTGGAGCAATTTCAGTTCCTACGGTTTGAGTACTAACTCAAGAGTCATCAACCCTGACGAGTTCTGTCATATTATAATGTGCACCTCATCTAAAGAAGCTTGGGATACCCTCCATCCCACTTACTAGGGTACCAATTCTATTAAAATTCTAAGTTGTATAATCTCACCACACAATTTGAAACAATCACAATGCTTGAATCGAAAAATTTTGACGAGTTTTATGCACAAATTTTCAACATAGTTAACTCGAGTTTCAATTTAGGTGATATAATACCTGAGACGCGTGTAGTTAAGAAAATATTGAGATCGCTTCCCACCCTCCTTATTCCTAAGGTTACCGTTCTTAATTCTCTATGGATCTTAAATATTCTTAGGTTAGAAGAACTTGTAGGAGATCTTCAAACGTACGAGATAAATATGTTCCCTAAAATAGTTAAGCCTAAGGATAAGGGGGTAACGTTAAAGCCCAATTTAGAAAGAGAGAGGAAGTGTCTAAAAAGACTTAGGAAGCATCATCTAATTTTGAGTTTGATTATGATTTAGATGATTTGGCCCTTCTTTCTAAAATTTCAAGAAATTTCTCAAACTTAAAAAAGCAAAATACTTCCAAAGATAAGAAAAGTTTTGAGAAAGATAAAGAATTTAAATCGGGCAAGAAAATTTTTGAAAAAGAAAAGAAATATTTCCCAAAGAAATATGAGGAGATATGTTATGAGAGTAAGGGAAAGGGTCACAAAGCTCACGAGTGTCCGACTAGGTTGGAACGTCAAGGGAAGAGCAAAGCTGCCTTAAACGTCACGCTTAGCGACAACGAGGTTGAGTCGCTTAGTGACAATGAGGTTGAGTTGGGGAGTTAGGGAGAAGAATCACCACATGGATGTAACATCATCGTATTCATGGATAGTCATGTTAGTACATTTAGTGAACCTCGCGGCGATGAGGAAGCTACTAAACATGAACACGTCATTAGTGAATCTAGTCGTTCAAAGGAGAGTGAGGGAGATAATTCTTTATATGAGAGCGAGAGTGACCTTTAGCGTGCCTATGCAGAGATTTATGTCGAGTCCTTTAAAATGAAGAAACAAAATAAAGAGGTATCCATAAGAGTATTAGTGCTAGAGAAAGAGTTGCAAGAGGTGAGAGAGAGTGAGTCATGAGTGAGAGAAGTTTTGGGAGAGGGAAATTTTTTAATTGAGAGAGAGAATGGGTAATTGACTAACAAGGTGGCCAGTCTTACGAGAGATCTCCAAGAATTTATGGAAAGTCACGAGAAACTTGAAGACCTTGTATCCCAACTCGAGAAAGATCTCGAACGTGCCTAGGAGGTCAAGGTAACTATGGAGGATACATCGAAGAAGTTAGATAAGATGCTCCTCGTCCCTGCTTTAAAAAACATAGAGAGGAAATGAATAGATTATGACGATGCATCCACTTACCATGTCGCACTCGAGCTAGTTCCCGAGTTTGTGATGGATACTTATGGCCCTCGACCGAATCCACCTAGGTGGCCTAAATCACCAAGAAGAGCTCCACCTAAAAAAACAAATCAAGGTAGACCCAAACCTATTTATGTTTGAACTTTTTGCAAAAGGAGAGGTCACCTTAGAGATTTTTGCTATATATTTGGTAGAACTAATCGTACACATACTCACGTACACCACTTTAGATACTTTGATAGTCTTAGGAAGAAATTTGAATTTCTAGAGTATAATGGAAGAATTTCGACGGTTGTCTTTGCCATTTGAAAACCCTTCCAACATTCTAACTAGAGTCAACAACGACAATGGCAAACAAAAGGTTATCGCCAGTTGGGTGCCTAAGTGAGATGACAAACCCCTTGTTGTTCATGTTTCTATCAAGGCACATAATACTTACCAATGGTATTTTGATAGTGGATGATCTAGTCACATGACATGTGACGTCTCATTTTATACCCACCTTGAGGATCGCAAGGAAGGTAAAGTCACCTTTGGAGATGGGAGTAGATCTAGCACTTTAGGGCATGGCTGTATTGAGATACACGGACTTACTAAGCTAAATGATGTGTTGTAGGCGAGGGGGTTGAAAGCAAACTTAATTAGCATAAACCAAATGTGCGATACAAACTTTGCGGTGAAGTTTCATCGGTTCGAATGCAATGTCTATGATCAATCTGGTAAAATTTTACTACAAGGTGTGAGGATGGTAAATCATTGTTATGGGATTATGCACAATTCCTCTTTTGTGTGCAATAGTGCCACGGTCTCCAATATGGACCTTTGGTATCAACGGTTAGATCACGTGAACACTTTAGACATTTTGAGATATTAGTGAAAAATGACCTAGTTCTTCGCTTACCATCACTTGGGAAATCAACTTCCTCGCCTGTGGAGCTTTCCAATAAGGTAAAAAAATTGAAGTTCCCATCGGAAGTTGAAAATGATTACCACCTCCCATGTTTTGGAGTTGATTAACATGGAACTTATGGATTTTACTCGATCAAAGAGCTTAATTGGTAAGAGATGCATTCTCGTGATGGTTGATGACTTTTCTAGATACTCGATTGTAGGGTGTTCCTTCGATAAAAGTCCAATGCGATTGAGTTCCTCACAAACAAGTGTCGTGTCTTACAAAAATCAACATGGTGTCACTATTAATATGACGCGTAGTGACAACAACACTGAATTTAAAGAAGAAAAAGTGGATAGATATTGTGATGAAATGGGCAAAAAATATGAGTTTTTGATCATTCGTACTCCTCAACAAAATAGGATTGTTAAGAGGAAGAACTGGATGATACAATAGATGGATATATCTATGCTTCTGGGAAGAAATAAGCCAAAACGTTTTTAGGTAGAGGCAGTGAGCACCACATGCCATACGGTGAATAGGGTATATCTCCGTCTACACACATTTCACACGCCTTATGAGTTTTGGACAGGAATAAACCCAACATATCATATTTTCGTGTCTTTTGGAGTACATACGACATCTTTAGAGATAGAGAGCCCTTAGGAAAGTTCGACTTCCGAAGAGACAAGGGGATATTTTTAGGATATTCATTGATGAGTAGGGCTTATCAACTTTTATAATCTAGCTAGATCTAAGGTTATGGAGTCAATAAATGTCACGATTAGAGATGAAGATCCCCCGGTAACTGTTACTCCTAGCCCATAGTGTGAGGATGATGCACCCCTGATGACGATCCCATCCTTCCTTACGATACCACGGTAGACCACGCTCCTATTTTATGAGAGACACCATCTTGGGTTTGAAAGAGTCATGACCCTTCTGCTATACTTGGTGATCCTACACTAGGTGTCAAGATTTTTGATCAACTCGAAAATATTGTTAGCTCTCTTTGCTACACATCACTAGTCGAGCCCAAGAATGTGAAATAAGCACTCAATGATGGGCATTAGATATCGTCCGTGCAAGAATAGCTGTTTCAGTTTAGAAAGAACGATGTTTGGGAGTTGGTCCCCTGACCTAGAGATACTAACTTGATAGGTACCAAGTGGATTTTCAATAATAAGGTTGATGGAAATGGTACCATAGCTTGCAATAAGGTTAGGTTGGTCGTTCAAGGCTACACATAGATCGAGGGTGTAGACTTTGAGGAGACATTCGCTCCTATTGCTAGGCTTGAGTACCTCTGCTTACTACTCGCCATAGCATGTCATCAATGCTTCAAGTTATATTAGATGGATGTCAAGAGTTCCTTTATGAATGGTATTCTACAGGAGGGGGTTTATGTGGAACAACTTTAAGGACATTACTTTTATTGTTCGGTTTACATTTTAGTATGTCATATACCACTACAACCGTCAAAGAATTATTCAAGTGTCAAGATGGATCTGGATATCAAATTTCTTCAAAATTCAAACTTCGCGAGATTAATTTTGGTAAAGTTGTGTTTAAGTACCTTAGCATTTCACTTAGAGTGTTGGGATATTTTTTACAAAATATTTTTTAATGTTGGAGCGGAGTTTTTCGTCAAAGAATTTTTTCTAAGTGTTGAGGGGGATTTTTTTTACGAAACAAAAAATATAATTTTTTTAATCTGTTGTTCAAGAGACATACACAGCTCATTCGAGCAACATCCTTATGCCGCGCTAACTCGTTCGAGCGACAGCTATCACCGTTCGAGGGACCTGCCTCTTTCGTTCGAGCGATGCATCACCTTAAAGTTTTTATAAAGAGCTTGTTGTACAACTTCATTTTTCTTCAAAAGACCTGAGAATTTTAGTTTACAAAAACTTCTTTGCAGAAACGTTTATCTTCTCACTTTTGAGAGTTTTAGGGTTTAATATTTTTTGTTTTCAATTCACAAAATGTCCCGATCTTTATGTGAATTGTTTTGGAACCCAAGATACAACTTTGGTGAAGTTCTATGGCTAACGATTGTGTGTCGATTGGGAGTGCTAGAGGGTGTTCCTAGCTGATTTGGACTGCGTGTTCATGTGGACTACTATGATTGTTCCATTGCTAACTCAAGACTATATGTCTTTGTGGATTCTTGCGGGTGTTCATTGAAGATTTCATTGTAATCTTTGTAAGTTGTGATTTACTATTTTATAGTGAAATAAAGGTTATGACGAAAAGGGACTTTTCCTGAAATCTGTGAGTTAGCAATTTTATTTGTGATGGTTTGACACACACACACACACACACACACGTAGTTGCATGTTTAGGGGCTGAATTAATTTGGTTTGAAAATTGACACCGATTAAATAAATCTAAATTGGAAACTTGCAGATTTCAGTTTAATCAGTATCACACGGAATTCTCAAATTGGTATCAAAGCGTGTTTCTCGAAGTTATCGAGTGATCCTTATTTTCCCCAAAATTGTGTGATCTTGTTTTTTTTAAATATATTTTGTGAAAAATCGTAATTTTTCCAATGGATCAATTATATAATCGGATGCCCATTTTTTATGGGTCTAATTATGCATACTAGAAAAGAACGTATGAAATCATAGTAAAAGCCCATTGTTGAACGTGTTTGGGTAGTTTGTGAAAGAGGGTGGACGCCTCCCACTATCACTGTAGATAACGTAACATCTTTAAAACATATGACTACCTGGACTGAGGACAAATTTAAATGGAGTACTTTTAATTCACGTGGGTTGAGTGCAATTTCTATTGCCGTCACTCCTAAGGAGTTTCGATGTATTATGACGTGCACCACGTCAAAGGAAATGTGGGAGATTTTACAACTTACCCAGGAAGGCACTAATGCGGTCAAAGAGTCTATAATTCAAAACTTAACCACTCAATTTGAAACGAATACCATGATTGAATCTGAGTGTTTTGATGAGTTTTACTCATGTTTATTTGACATTGAAAACACTAGTTGCCATCTTGGTGAGCCCATACCTGATATATGAGTGGTTAAAAATATTTTAAGATCGTTGCCTAAATATTTTATCCCAAAAGTGATTGTTTTGAATACCTTAGGTAATTTGGGCAATTTAAAATTAGAAAAGATGGTAGGAGACCTCCAGAGTTATGAAATTGACATGTTTCTTGACACTGTCAAGCCTCAGGATAGAGGGATAGCACTTAGAGCCCATTCTAGAATGGGAGAGGAAGTGTCCACGATAGAGAAGAAAAAGAAAGTGAAAGTTCGTGAGTCTGACTCTGAGGGTGAGGTTGATTTTTATATGGCCATGCTAGAGAATTTTTTTTAAGTTTCTCAAGTTTTCAAAAAAAAAATTCTTCCAATAAAAGATTTTTTGAGGAAAATAAAAATGAGGCTAAAGAGAGCAGTGAGAAAAAGGAAGAAGATAATTGTCTCGAGTGTGAGGGAAGATAGCATAGAGCTTTTGAGTGTTACACTAGGCTAAGGAGAAAGGGCAAGAAAAAATCCATACCAACCACTCTTAGTGATAGTGAGGATGAGGTCAGTGATTCTGGGGATGAGTCTTCACGTGGGAAGATTGTTGATTTTTTAGCCAGCCATGTGAGAACACCTATTTTGTCCCAGGACAATGAGAATACTTGTGCACATGAGAACCCCGAGGGGGATGATAGTTTGACTGTTTTGAGTGAGGGTGATAGTGAGTGTGAAATTGGAGATGAAAGCGAGCTCAAAATTGCGTTTAGAGATTTGTACGCCGAGGCCTTAAACACTAAGAAATTGAATAAGGAGTTAGGTCTTAGGGTGAGATATTTGGAGAGAGAATTAGAAATTTTGAGGGTGTTTCAGGTGAAATCAAGTCAATTAGAGAAGGTGATGGTTTCTTTGAGTGAACAGTTGATTGCTTTAGATCGGAAAAAGAGTGATTTGACCACATGGTGTCTAGTCTGACGACATGCGTATCCTAACTCGAGAGTGATATCGAACATGACAGGGAGGTCAAAGTCTCTTTAGAGAACACATTTAAGAAGGCTGGAACGATGGTTCTCAATCCCGCTTTAGGTGATGTTAAGAGATGAGTAATAGGTCATGACGGTGCATCCACTTCACATGTTTCACCCGAGCCGGTTCTCAAGTTTGTGATAGATCCATATGAATCTCAAACTAACCCACCTAGGCATCCCGTACCTAATAGGAGAGCGTGTCGGAGGAGTTTTGAGAGAGGTGCACCTAGGCTTGTTTATGTTTGCACACACTACAAGAAGAGAGGACAACATAGGGAGTTTTGTTTTAAGTTGGGTTATATTTCATGTTTTGCTACTACACGTGTTCACACACACACACACACATGATGGTCTGAATGATTACATGATAGAGTTTGCACATCTTAGGGAGCATGTAAAGTTTTTGGAAAAGATTTCACATGATTTGATGGATGTTTTTCATAGGATGTCACCACCTTTAGAAAACTCCACCGCACCTAACGGTTGAAGTTTAGACTTGTTTTCTAGCATAGGATGATTTTCATGTTGATATTATATGCCTATTGCTAGTGTGCATCATTGTTGTATTAGATTTGTTTTTGAAAAATTTTGGAAAAATGCAAAAAGATTTTCTTTTTTTGAGAAAAAAATTGAAAAAACCAAAAAGATTTTATTTTGATAAAATTTTTAGAAAAGGTCAAAAAGAATTTTGTATTTTGTTTTGCACCATATATGAATGGACACCTAGGATGACCGAGTCACAATTTCATTCCATATACATGTGACGATTTTATAGTGTTTTGATATTCGTCGTCATTTCATTTTTATGTTTTACAATGTTTGGAGTCATTGAGATGTAATTAGTTGTTACTACTTACATGCTTGACTCAAGTTTGCCTTTAATGCACACTTTCATGAATTTGTTTTATTATTGTACTTGTTTATCACATATTGGCCAGAGTGTTGTCATCTCAATTATGTCTTTAAAATAAACCAAATGCAATAAAACTTTACTATGAAAGTAGTGTATGTAATAACCGTTTACCGTGAGGATTTAATTGCAACAAAATATGATGAGTGTTCATGGGAAAGATCTGCGAGAGTACAAAATTAACTCGTCGTGAAAGACACCGCTTGAAAAGAGCCCAAAAAAATTAAAAGGCAATAAAAAGATAAATATGCCAAAAAGGGGCCATTTAGTTTAGACCACCTCAAAAGAAAAATAAATGCATAATTATTTATGAGGGAGTTTGGATTAAAAGTAATGAAAAACGGGTTTGCAAGTCTTGAAAGCATCATGAAAAAATATTACATAGTTTTAGACGTTGTTGGTGTGGGAATCATTCTTGACTTTGATGTGTTAATGGATTGAGTCAATGCCACTTAAATTCAACACTTTTGACAGCTGAGGAAAATTTTGAGATTCATTCGTCACAAGTACACATATTCATCGTACACATATGCTATGTTTGATTGCTTTGATTTGCCTATCAAATATGTTCACACCCATTCATTCTGTTTCCATTTTTTGGTTGTCTCGGTGAAAATTCATGGTGTGTGATTTTTGAAAAATTATTTTTGCATTTTTTGTAAGAAAAATTGAAATATCAAAAATAGTTTTTGGAAGCTTCTGAGTTATTCCTTTGCATGAGCATAGTTTGATTCATATTTTCTATGCATATATGTCGTGACACTCCATGTTTGTTTTTCTTTATTTGTTTCCTTGTCTATTTGGGACAAATAAAAAGGGAGAGAACAAATTATGAGAGTATTTGAATTATGGGGGAGAATTGATATTTTTAATATTTGTTTTAATGTTATGTTTGTAGGGGGCAGTCCCCACCAAAGAGTGATTAACTTAGTCAAAAGATTGATTGACCTACAAAGAAGGAGAGTGAAGGCCACTCGAGCTAGTTACCTCAAAGATCTTTCACAAAGGTGGCCCGAAGGACCCACCTCAAAGATTATCCATAAAGGTTGATCGAAGAACCTACCTCGAAGATTCACCAACGAACCTAGTTAGAACGATCCAACTTGTAGACCAAAGTAACCTAGATGACAATAGTTTGTAATAAAAAATAGAATAATATGTATCATTTACTTTATCTTATACATGTATGTTGAGTGAGGTTGTTTGGTACCCACGAGGGACCATGCCTAGCAGGGCATGGGAGAGCTAACATGCTTTATCAAGCAACCTCCTCTTGGGAAACTCGTAGGGACATAGTTTGGAGGATTGAGAGCAAGAAAATGTTGGTAATACAATTACCAACCCTCTTGGCACACTTGGGAAAAAATTCGTACATCACATATGGTCTCTCGAGTAACTACATCTGAGCCACCTCAACTCTTACCTATTCGAGGGAACCTGCTCGAGGTACAACAATTTTGCACCACTGGTTCTAAGATAACTCTTAACCAACAAATGGAAACCAGGTTACTCAAGCTGCCTATCAGTCGAGCAACCTTAGAACAGATACTAGCCTGCCTGAATGATGTGACTGTGCACCTAATAGAGTCACTATGTAACCACTCTCTAATGTCATAACGTCTGACATTTAGGGAATCAAAAATATACCACTTTAGTGGGTTTATCCTTAGTATGGAAGGGTTAGTTTACCAAACCCGACCCTTTATCCATCCTCGGGTAAGCCCCAAGTGACATATTACGCTCCTCATTAATGATCGCAATACTTCCAGCCAATAGAACGGCTTCCCACCAAAACTCGAAGATCCCATGAATTTAATGCAATATCCCGTGCATTTAATGCAATATCTCTTGCATTTAATGCACCCAATCAGATTAATCACGTGCTATCTTACTCGAGCATCCTCACCCCCATATAAATACACCAGATGAACAAATTAGAGGGAGAGCATTCGGAGCCTAGAATTATTGCCCAAATTCCTTCATACACAAGAGATATTGTGAGAGCATTAACTCCTCATACCCATTTAATACTCCTATCATTGAGCATTAACTGAGATTGAAGTTCCTTCCTTGCCTTTATTGTTCCTATAGGGCTTGATCTTTCTCCCTCCGACCACGCTACCTGCTGGTCCCATCCATTTATTATGCTTGTTATGTATCTCTTAGGACAATATATCATTTAATACATGTCTGAATATTGACCCCCCTTGTCTCTTATCCACCTGTGGTCACTGCCAACACTTAATACTGAACGGCGTTAATCCCGATCTTAATAAGGACGCCTCACTTGATACTAACTGCATTCTAAGAACCCACATCTTACATTTGGCGACTCCATTAGGGAGGTATTCTCTTTTGAAAAGATGCCATAGGATAACACCGCCAGAATCATTGACATTAACGCCATACAGTGTGAAGAGGAGGCAAATAACTCTGCATTTCCTGATGGGACAAGTGTGGTAAGGAAAGAGCCTAGCGCGCCCACTATTGTTGTGACATAAATAATAGTTGCCCAGGCAGGAATATACCCGATGCAAAAGAAGGGAGTGATGGGTTTATTCGCGGTGTTCATTAAAACTCTGGTAGCCCAGGCGATGTTGGTAGTTCCCACAGGAGTGATATCTTTCACTATGCCACTTGCGGCTATACCAACTCCTACTGTTACATGGGATGTGGCTACGCCCATTTTTAATAATGTTTCATCCACAACCTTACCACCCTTTGGCAGTGTATCACCTACCACGATCCCACCCATGACAACGAGGCTAGCATTGCAAAGTGGAGGATCAACTGCAGCGATTCTAGCTGCGACGGCCGACTAAGATGCAAGTACATTACCTACCCCGGTAATCCCGATGGTAACAACACTATAGCCGACTAGCCCTTCATCAGGAATCTTGGAGGAAATAAAGAAAGAACTGCTAAAGTTCAGAGCATTATCCAAAAGAGATAGTGCTTCGGTGTATGATGACTTCCGTACTCCCTACCCAAAGGCATATAACAACGAATCCTACCCAGTAGGGTATACTCCACCAATTTTGGATAAGTGCACATGAAAAGGTTCTAACTCGAAGGAGCACGTGAAGAGGTTTTTTAAAAGACTTGGGGACCACTGCAACGACAAAAAAAAAAGGCTGAGGGACTTTTCAAAATCCCTGACAGAGAAAGCCTACACGTGGTATTACCACTTGGCCCCAGGAAGTGTTGGCTCTTGGGAAGAGCTACACATGTTGTTCATATAAAAGTTATTTTTGGCTGATAATGAGTTACACTCACGCAGCTAGCGCGTGAGAAATAAAATCTTGGGGAAGACATTGTGGCTTCTATCAGGAGGTTTCGCGAGAATTTTCTATACATGAGGTAGGAGAAGTGAGAATACAGACATTTATAAGTCTGTGCAGAGGGTTTGTCGCCCAAATATATATGTCATACGATTAAAGAAACACGAGAGGGGACGTTTGTGACATTTTTTAAGTCAGCGAGGAACATTGCTTTGGTGGTAAAACCGGTAGCACCCCCGCCTACTTTCTCAGGCTTGCTACTGAGGCCAACGATTACCTCAGGGAGGGAAATACTTTAGAGGGTCAACTACGCAGATGATGGGCCCAAGGAGGAAAGTAGTGGAATTTGAGGAGGAAGAAGGGGGAGAAACAATAAGAAAATGTTCGAAGATGAAGAGGATGCCCCCGAGCAACCTTGCATGGTGGAACTATCTTTGAACTTGAATGATCTCATGGTCTACGATAAAGTTTGCAGGTCGATGAACGTCAACACAGCACAACTCTCCCTGGAGGATAGGGAGAAAAGTCATTATTGTGCACTTCATAATAGGGTAAACCACCCTACCAAAGTGTATTTTTCACTCACGAGGTTGATAGATTATCACGTGAAGAATGGAGACATTGAATTTTCTCAAACTAACGTGAATGATAACCCTCTACCACCTCATGGGGCCCATACGGCCAGCACTTTAAATGAAGAGGCCGAAAGATCAATGATGGGGAAATAGTTCGAAGGCAGTGACTCCAAAGAGTCTTTGGAGGATGATTATGAGGAATATTTAGAAGATTGCACCTTTGAGTTAGCCCTGCTCCATATAGGTGATGAGAATGAGGATATGCACGAACCAGCAAAGGAAGCATATGACCGCATTGATAAATTTAGTAGGCAGTTGGGAGCCTGCTCCCAAGAGGAGGTAAACACAATGATAGCGTGTGATGAGGCCGTATAGAGATGTGGAGGAAGACTATGAGCCAGAAGACAACCAAACAGACCCATGGATCAAATGTGCGGTAGTTACTCACTCACCACGGTTTGACTGGTTCTTTAATCAGGTTTCCCTCCCTGAGGACTCCCGACTGGAAGTCATGCCGTCCATCTTGGAGACTGCAAAGAGAACCATGGTGCCACGCCTAAAGTGGAAAGGGCCTATGGAAAAACTTGTGAGGAGGTACCTATCAAAAGTTACATTTTTAGAGGCTGATAGATTGATCAGGTATCCCCATAACAGACCCTTGTATGTTGCCGCATCAATAAATGATTATGTTTTCTCACGAGTTTTATTGGATGGGGGATCATCCATCAATATAATTACCATTGGATATTTTTATGCTACTAGACTGTCGGAAACAAGTATAGTTACCCATTCGTTGGCAATATCAGGGTATGATAATCAGTCTTCCAAATCGATGGGCTATGTTAACGTGGGCATCAAAACGTGGCACATCACTTCCCACATCAAATTCCACATCATGAACTGCGAACCATCGTACCAACTATTGGTGGGAAGGGTGTGAATGCACAATCATGGGTTGGTACCCTCCACTTATCATCAGTGCGCTAAGTCAAACATAAAGTTCAAGGAGGTGGTGATTCGAGCCATTAAGAAACCCTTTAGAAATGAGGAAGCTCACATGGTGGATGTCGCTTTTTATACAGAGCTCATAGAAGAAACTACAATGGTAACAAGGTATACCAGGGAAACAAGGGTCCTATCCACTCGAGAGAGGGTGCGAGCACCTGCTCGAAAGGTGGTGGCTTACTAAGAAGAGTGCGACCTAGGAATGGCGAGCCCCCTAGTTTTTTAAGGAAGCTCCATGATCGAATGACCCTGTACATTGAACCTATCGAACATCAAGTCCAAACAGAGAGTCTCCTTAGAAGACAAACGGTGCGAGAGGTGGACAATAATCACATGAAGAGGCCTTTTAAAGATGATGTTGCCTGGAAATGTAAATGGATGCTTTTTCCTAATGGTAGAATTATCTATAAATTATGAAGGTGTGAGCGGGTAATCAAGAGTCTGGACGATAAAGTTGACCCGGTCAATGAATGCTTCCTAGTAGATAACCAGGGGAAATGCTTAGTGATTAATAACTCCGGGGTACAAGAGTTTGTATAAGAGGTAGAAGAAGAACTAAAATGCATTAAGGATAGCCCCAGGCTACAGATCCAAGAGTTGGATAAGGTCAACTTGGCTAGAGAGAGTGAAGATCCAAACCCTATTTTTATCTCTATGGACTTGGAATGAGCTCCTTGAGAGGAACTGATCAAACTACTATTGGAATTCAAAAGATGTCTTCTCACGGAAGTACACCGAGATGCCTAGGCTAGAAAAGGAGGTAAGTTTCCATAGGTTGAATAATTTGCCCTCAGCTATCCCGATGAAGCAGTCCATTCAAACGTACAAGACGAAGTTAGGCCTAAAGATCAAAGAAGAAGTTCAAAGTTTGCTAACGGCATATTTTATAGTCCCGATCCAACATCCGATTTGTCTCTCTAGCATTGTACCTGTGGGGAAGAAAGATAAGAGCCAAATCAGAATATACGTAGACTTCAGAGATCTAAATCGGGCATGCCCGAAGGATGAATTCCTGTTGCCTTTCATTGATAACTTGATCGATGAAACAGTGAGGCATGAGATGTATAGTTTCATGGATGGTTAGTGGGATATAACTAGATAAAAATGGATCCGACCGATGATGAGAAGACCATTTTTTGAATGCCTTTGGGAAACTTCATGTACACAGTCATGCCATTTAGATTAAAGAACGCATGTGCTACTTACCATAGGATGATAATGGCCATCTTCCACGAATTTTTCCACAAGACTTTGGAGTTTTATGTTGATGATTTGGTGATTAAATTCAAGAAGGAGGGGTCCCACCTGGACAATTTGAGAAGACTGTTCACTCATTGCAGAAAGTACAAACTAAATATGAACCCTCTCAAATGTGCATTCGGGGTAACAAGCGGTAAATTAACTGGGTTTGTAGTAAATCTCTAGGGGGTACAAATGGACTTGGACAAGTGGCGAGCCATCCTTGATATGCCAAGACCAAAATCAGCAAAGAAATTAAAAAGCTTCCTTGGTAAAGTCTCCTACTTGAGGAGGTTCGTCCTAGGGTTGGCCGAGGTGACTCGCTCGTTGATGGAGTTACTGAGAAAGGGTGTAAAGTTTGCATGGGAAATAATGCATCAAGATGCCATGGACAAGCTGAAAGCAATCCTTATTTCTCCTCAGATAATGATCCCCCCGAAGGCACGTATCCCTTTACGTTTATATCTTACATCAACTAAACGGTCCATTGGGGCTTTGCTGGCCCAAAAGATGGAAGGTACAGAAAAGCCTGTTTATTACTTGAGTAGAATCATACATGGGCTTGAGTCCCGATACACTAGTATTGAGAGGCATTGTTTAGCCCTTGTATTCGTAGCCCAAAAGCTTAGGCATTACCTATTATCGTTTACGTTTTATATTGTAACTAAGTGTGATCCTATAAAAATTTTGCTTGCTAAAAATTTGTTGATAGGTAGGGCAACTCGATGGTTCTTAATCCTCTCAGAGTAGATCTCAAGTGTGTGGTCCCTTGAGCTATCAAGAGCCAGGCATATGCAGATTTGTTGGTCATCTTCCCATCAGGGACGTTCGAGCCACCTATTGAAGAGCCCCAGGGTGATGATCTCCAGACCAATTTCATAGAATCTTGCCTGGATGAGTGGAGTATGGAGTTCAATGGCTCTTCAGTTGAGAAAAAAAGGGAGATGGAGTCATCTTGTGAAGAAGTGGCGAAATAATTTATCTATATCTCAATTTGGAGTTTGAATGCTCGAATAATGAGGCTGAATATGAGGTATTGGTCTTGGTATTACTTGAAGCATTAAGAAGAGGTATCCAAGTCCTAATAATAAAGGGTGATTCCAACTTAGTGGTAAAATAGGGGACTGGGGAATTCGCTTTGAAGCATATAAGACTAGCGCCTTACCGAATGATTATTAAGTGGTTGCTTGGACAGTTCGAGGTGGAGAAGATCAAGACGTACCCTCAAACGATAAAATGACATGCAGATACTGATGCCACCATTGACCAAATTATTACCTTCGATGGAGAATCAACTGTTATTCGAGTCACAAAGAGAACAACCCCCTCCATTGTGTTGGAAATTCTACCATCAGATGACAAAGATGATTGGAGGGGTGATATTAGAAAGCAGCTGGAGAGGGGAGAAGGGCCACTAGGGCTAGATAACTTGGCGTAGTACTTTGTTACCAGGGGTAACTTATACTATAAGAATAAATGAGGTTGGTTGTTTAGATGTGTAAATCCTTAGGAAGCCAAAAGAAGGTTGATTGAGATACATAAAGATAAATGTCAAACCACCGAGATCCATTTATATGGAAGGATACAATGGGCAGGGTACTTCTGGCCTTCGATGAGACAAGATGATGTCGCAGTGTGAAGAGAGTGTTCGAAATGTTGTCTTTTCTATAAAATAGCAAAATAAAATTTCATTGATCAACCCCAAGATTGGAGGCGGCCTTATACGGATTTCTTGACAGACAGAGTGATACCTGTAGACAAAGAGGACGCTGCCAAGATAAAGAGGCAAGCACCAAGGTACTTCATGCAATATGGTCAGTTGTATAGACAAGGCTACCATGACAGGCCCGTAAGGTGCAAAGGGGAGAAGGCGTTGAAGAACTTTTGAATCAAGCTCATGATCCATGGCACATTGGAGGAGCCAAGATTTATGATCAACTAATGACTTTGGGTTATTATTGGCCTTCGATAGAGAAAGATTCAAAGGAATTTATTCAGAAGTGTAAATCTTATCAACTACATGAGAACATGATCCGTGCTTCTTCAGTGGACCAGTATTCTCTCTCTATACCATTTTCGTTCCATACTTGGGCATTTGATTTGGTGGGGGCCATAAACTCTTCATCGTGAGGCAATATATGAATTTTAGAAGCCACATAGTGTTTTACGAAGTGGGAAGAGTCCATACCGCTCAAGAAAGCCACAGTAAAGGTAGTACCTCGATTCATGAAGGAGTACATTATTTAACATTTTGGCATCCTGAAGGTGTTTCTATCAGATAATGGCACCCTTTTTGTAAATTATTAGGTACACTTGCTAGCGCACAAGTACTCCATCATGCATCATAGGTCGAAAGTAGCATACCCAAAGTGCAATGGGCAGGCGGAGGCCACTAACAAAACCTTAGTAAACATTTTGGTAAAAATGTTAGAAGACTTTCCAGGCACATGGGATGATAAGATCCCCAAAGTACTTTGGGCTATCGAATGAAGAAGAGGAAACCAATGGGATACACCCCATTTTCCTTAATATTTATGGCAGAAGATATGTTACCAGTTGAAATTGAGGTACCTTCAGCCCACTATAACTTGCGAAGTGCCATGCTCCCTCACAATCGCCATTTACAACTCAAAGCACTAAAAGAGCACCAGGATAATGCTATGAGACACTTCGAGATGTATAAAAAGTCCAGATCCTATGACCAGTTGGTGAGGCCAAAGTAGTTTAAAGAGGGGGACTTGGTTCTGAAAGCATGCACGAGGCATATTAGGGGTTTGTCATAGCCCAATTTTGAGGCTAACTAAGAAGGGCCTTACATCGTTCGAGCAGCTCACAATTCGGGTTATTTTGAGATATCCAAGGTGGAAGACAACGTTACTTTTAAATTGAACAACAAGTGGATGCAGATATACCACGTTTAAATGTATATCTTTCCAACACTTTTGAGTATTACACTATACCTTGTCAATATCCGTCCAAAAATGGATGCCCGCTTTAAAATAATTGGGCTTGTTTGTTTAATATAGCTCGAAGCAATATTCATGTGGAAAATTTTATACCACTACATTTCTTTTTTACAATTTTTTTGTCCTTCTCGTGCATGTTGTGATTTGTATTGATATAATAAACTTAGCCAATATTAAAAGAAAACAAGGGGAATAGAAGAAGAGACCAAAGTCACCAATGTTTCTTTATTTAATAAAAGAGATACTTTTGATTACATGCAAGCAAAATAAGAGGAGTTCAAAATTACAAAATGAGAAACACCAATAAAATAAACATTGAGCAAAGGGGCCTAAGGGATGTCCATGATGAAACGAAGGTTTGCTAATTCAAGTAGCCTATGATGATGTTGGGGAAGAATCTGCACAAGGCTGTTTTGGCCCAAAATAAGGTCAGCCAAATCTTTCTAGCGAAGCTCCATTGTCTGTTGAACGATCTTCAATTCCTGCTCTTTCTTGATAAGCTCAGCCTCCGCACAAATAACAGCCTCACGTAACTCCTTCACCTCTTGCTCAGATATTACCAACTTGGTCTCCAGGCTTAGAAGTTCTTCTGAAATGGCTACCTACGAGAGTTATGAAATTTAGAGCCAGTGATAGAGGGCATGCGCAGCTTTCTTAAAATCATGAAGTAGCTTCACCAACCAGGATAGGGAGAATCCATCATTTACAAGCACATTAACTTTCCCGAACAAAGACTTGATTGTATCCGAGCTGAGAGATTTTAGGGGGTATTGAAGATTTCCTCCAAGACTATGGTAATTTCGAGAAAATGTCATTCCATCATTCCAGGAATAGGTTGAAGACTGCGGGATGTAAAAGTCGAAGAAAAATAGACCAGCAGCTGCTCGATCAGTGAACAAGGACCCTCAGTCAAAATATGGGGGAAATTAGCCAAAGTCTACCTCACAACCACCTCGGGGGATTCTTCGGGAGGATGTGTGCTAAAGACGTTATCACTTGCAGAAGGATAACGAGTTTGTGAAGGGCTATAACTTGCTTGAAGCTGAGGGAGAAATACCTCGGGCACCTTACCAATAATGGGAATTGTTTCTTGAGCCTGTATAGTAGGGGCATCTCCCACAAAAGAAAATTCATCTAAATTCCTCGCTTGTACAACTTCTGGAGCAATAACCCCAACGATTGGCCCACGTGCTGCAGGCTTCTTGACCTCCACCTAAAACAAAATAAATGGCCAAGTAAGAAAATAGAATGAGGAAAACCATACAAATTATCTTGCAAGTATGAACTTTATGCCAATAAGAGTTGGCTCACCTGACCCTCGGTTATGGGAGATTATTCTAATAAGACTTGGCCCGTCGCACCCTCGATTATGGGAGATTATGCCAATAAGACTTGGACTGCCTCACCATCAGTTATGGGAGATTATGCCAATAAGAATTAGCCCGTCGGACCCTCGGTTTTGGTAGATTATGCTAATAAGACTTGACCCACCGGACCCTCGGTTATGGGAGATTACTACGACCAATATAACTTGGCAAAATTAAAAAGTTGACATACAGGAAAGAGATAGAACAACAAAAAGTACCTCCGAATGCTTCCCATCGATAAATTTGATGGTGGCCATCTATACTATGTCCTCCTCCTCAACTGGACCAAGAGAGAGCAAAGGATGTGGACTTTGGGGAGCAATCACATACCCCCCCCCACCTCAGTAACCTCTTATCTTCCCCTTCTCCTTGGCTCGTAGTGGCAACGTTGATCGAGGGCCCAAAAATGGTAACAAGGACCTGGTCATAAGAGGGAGTGGGGGCTAACGAATAATGGGCTTGGGCAAAGATACCTGTGAAGAACAATGGAGAGAAAGTTAGAACATAAAGCCAAAAGGAACAAAATGAATTTAAAACATCAAGAGAACAAGTCTACCACGGGAAGCGAACTAACAACAATAGGAGATTTAGGAATAGCTTCAACAATCCTTGCAGCTAGCACACTTACTTCAAGACCAGCTTGCTCAAGAAAAAAAGTACAGCTAGGTGAAAAACTGCTACTTAATTTGGTAGAATTATAAAAAATAACCGCCCCTAGGGGGAAATTTGAGGTTACCTGTGAAGTAGTAGGGGCAACTACCTCCTGTGGAACAGATTCCTTCGAGGTAGGTAAGGTCAAGCCATGCTTCTCCAAAAGACTTCTCTCCTCAACATCGTCGCGCGAACCACCTCTTGCATCAACCTGTAAAAGGGGGAGAGTTGGAACAAAATAGAGTCATCACAAGGTAAAGGGGGAAAAGATAGGGACATTAGAATAATGATGGAAATTATACCTCTTCTTCTTCCAAAATGTCCTCTAAAGCTTCATAATCTTGAGGAGGCGAGGTAGGATTAGAAGGGGAAACCATTGTCCTCAACCTGCGTCATCGGACCAATGCAGTGTCCTCCTCTTCCTATGCTTCCTTTCCTTCATCCTCACCACCATCATCGTCATCACCATCATCATTAGAACCAGTTGCTACATGTTTCTTAGGCAGCTCCTCCTCGCTTGATTCGCTCGATTCCTCCAGCACAAGCTTAAGAGGGCTAATCGCCTTCCTTTTTTTACTACCTTCGGTGGGATGAGGGATGCATAAGAAACCAGGAGAAGCCATTTCAACGGACATAAATTAACTATCCTCTTCACTAAAGTTCTCCCAGGTATGTCTGAGTTAGTTGAACATTAGGATGACTGCTTGAGTGACTTTGTCATAAGGAGTATCGGCTACTGGAGTGTTTTTTAAAGTCTTGGGCATCTTTATTAGAGATTTTTAGGTAGCCCTAACCGCTACCCCAGATGAGGCAATATGTGGAGAATCACCTTTTTCAACTAATCTTGAGGGGCCAGGGGCAAGGATGGCTACCTCGGCCAGAAGTGAGGTCTTAGAGGCTTTCTTCTTCTTCATAACAGCTTGGTCCACAAGAGATAATTGAGGAAGTTCGGAGGGGACAGTGGCATTGGCAGAACTAAGAGGTAATACAGACGAGAAGGTGGTGAAATTTCTCAAATCCATTTATGTGGGTGGGAATCTTTCAACCTAGGGGTACTAAGGTTCCTTCAAAATGTTACTCTGAAAGCGAACTAGTTGGTTTTTCAAAAATAAGTTTACATACATGGATGATCTCTCTCTTTGAACCTATTTTCTTGGAATCATAGAGTTGGAAGGATAGCTGGCACACAGATTCATAACAGCTGAAGTCAAATAGTTTGTACAAGAAAAAAAAGTTTATTAGTTTTTCATAGGTAAATTGGCTCAACAGAGGGGATCCTTGATCATAGCCAAATTAAAGGTCTACACAGCGGCGAATGTAAATGGAATAGAAAGATGACCACTCCATATACAATGGCAAGTAGGAAGGGATTAACAAAAGGGGGACACTATTCGAGGGAATGTTCCTCGTAAGATCCTCATCAATGGGAACAATGGGGCGTTCCTCCTCAATAAAAAAGTCGTTAGTAAAAAATTGATCCACCCCAACGTAGGGGTGGGGTAAGAACCTTTCGGCTCGATCGATCAAAGAAATAAGGGGATTCTTAACACTTTTGTTCTTTCAGCAACAAAAATGGGGGATTTTTACGGGTTGAGAACCAGGGTAGTTTCTAGGAGGAGCATATTTTGGGAAATGGGCGTAAAGGAAAGCTATTAAAAGGAAATTATTTACATAATTAGAGACATCAAACCTGTCGATGCTCCACGTAGAATCAGCCGCCACACAATCCAGTCAGGTGTACAATAAGCCAACAATGATAGTGGCGAGAGGGATCTTCACGCCAATCGCTATCTAGACAGACATGTTTATTAATTCCTTTTGGGGGCAGTCATGGGGCTTTCCCGGAAGGTATCATTTTGATAACATCACCCAAATATACCTATCCAACTCAATCTGGGAATCAAAGTCCCTTCCTCCCATGGGTTGTTCAAACACTTGCTTCCCTCGGAGATTCTCCTTGGCTACCTCGAGATCCCTAATAACATCTTTGTATTTAATGAAGTAAAAGTACCTAATCACTTCAAAGTAGGTGCACTTGTTGTTAGTAGCCATGAAATCCTTTACCACTGCCTCCAGTTCAGCCCTTAAGCCTTTTTCCTTGCTAGAGACTGCCTCCTCAAAAAAATTATCAAACCATGTAGCTTCCAACCCTAGAAGCTCACAAACATCTTCCAGAGTGATAGTGAACTCTCCCCAGGAGGCCATAAAAGTGTGTTACCTATGGCTCCAGCGGGAAATCAACAATTGGAGAGCGATGTTATTTTTGGCGAGGGTAAGATCACCCAGCCAAAGGGAGAAAGACAAACCAACAAGATCCATCTGGACAGAATACTTAGAGTGGATATACTCAGTCCAAGGACCTAACCCCTCGCAAGCGTCTAAAGAAGCTTTAAATTCTACTTTCAAAATAGGGAAATCACTACGTTCAATGCAAAAGCAGGTGATAGTAGCAGTAGGGACATAGTTAAAGCCTTCAGCATCTTCACCCTCTGCCATCAGTAGGTTAGGGTTCTCAGTTGGCACCAACTCGCTAGGGAATCTTTTTATCATTTTCCAAAATCGGTCAGACTCATCGAAGTATAGAGAACGGTAATAATGCGCCCACTAGTGTTGGAGCAGTTTAATTTCAGGGGAAGCACTCCGGAGGAGTGGGTTCGTTTAACTATAGGTGCCATGAAAGTTTAGAGAAATGGAGTGAAGGGTTAAGTTAACGGAGTGAAAGAGATGAAAATGGAAAAACTCTCACAAAGTCTCAATACAAGAGAAAGGAAACCCAAAGGAGAATGTTCAAAATAAGGATACCCTTTTTTATAGGGGAAACATGAACCCCAAAAGGTGACGCTTAAAAAAGCGTAATAATGAATATTTTGTCTTGCATGTTCGTCAAGCACGAGCGGTTGTAGAATATCAAAGGTTGCAATGATGACGTTTCGGGGACAGACACGAGGATTAGCGACATGGGTTACACGCGCGTAGCCTGGAACTGCCATGTGTCACATACAGAAGTACAAAATACAACCTCATTTAATGCGATATTCTTGGGGTCTTTTCCTTCTAGGGAGCGAAGAGTTTTTGGGGAAATTTGAATAAACCTCTTCACTTTCCCTAAGGCATTTGCCACAAGTAGTTATGAAGCCTAACATATGGAAGAGATATTGTCCAAGTGTGGTGATATACTTATTAAACCAATGAGGTGGTTTGAATGATAGAGAAGGGAAAAGACTTAAAACCAATAAGGGGTTTCGTATAGATATTTCTTCATACAATAAATAAATATCTCTACGAAGGGGCAAATGTAGGGGGAGTCCCCACTAAAGAGTGATTAACTTAGTCAAAAGATTAACTGACCTACGAAGAAGGAGAGTGAAGGCCGCTCTAGTTAGTTACCTCGAAGATCCTTCACAAAGGTGGCCCTAAGTACCCACCTTGAATATTCTCCACAAAGGTTGATCGAAGAACCTAACTTGAAGATTATCCAACGAACCTGGTTTGAGGGATCCAACTTATAGACCAAAGTCACATGGATGCCAACAGTTTGTAATATGAAATAGAATAATCTGTATCATTTACTTTATCTTATAAATGTATGTTGAGTTAGGTTATTTGGTACCCACGAGCGACCATGTCTTGCATGCATGGGAGAGATGGCATGCTCTATTAAGAAACCTTCTCTTGGGAACCTCACGGTGACATGATTTGAAGGATTGAGAGCAAGGCAACGTTGGGAATACAGTTACCAACCCTCTTGGCACACTTGGGCAAAAAAATTTCAAAACACATATGGTTGCTCGAGACACTACATCCAAGCCACCTCAACTCTTACCTATTTAAGGTAACCTCCTTGAGGTACCTCAATCTTAGACCACCGGTTCTAAGGTAACACTTAATCAACAAACAGAAATCGAGTTACTCGAGCTGCCTCTCAGCCGAGCAACCTTAAAATATATACCAACCCGCCTGACTGATGTGACTGTGTAGCTAACAGAGTCACTATTTAACAACTCTCTAACATCATAACGTCTGACATTTAGGGACTCAAAAATATAGCACTTAAGTGGATTTATCCTTAGGATGGAAGGTCTAGTTCACCAAACCTGGCCCTTTACCCATCCTCGAGTAAGCCCCAAGCTGACATATTACGCTCCTCATTAATGCCCATAATACTTCCAGCCAATAGAACGACTTCCCGCCAAAACTAGAAGATCCCATGCATTTAATTCAATATCTCATGCATTTAATGCAATATCTCTTGAATTTAATGCACCCAATCAGATTAATCACGGGCAAGCTTACTCTAGCAGCCTCACCCCCATATAAATACACCAGATGAACAAATTAGAGGGAGAGCATTCTGAGCCTAGAATTGTTGCCCAAATTCCTCCATACACGATAGTTGTTGTGAGAGAATTAACTCCTCATACCCATTTAATACTCCAATCATTGAGCAATAACTGATCTTGAAGTTCCTGCCTTGCCTTTATTGTGCCTAGAGTGCTTGATTTTTCTCCCTCCGACCACTCTACCAACTGGGCCCATCCATTTATTATGCTCATTATGCATCTCTTATGATAATATATCATTTAATACAAGTTTGAATATTAAACCCCCTTATCTCTTATCCACATGTGGTCACTACCAACACTTAATACTGAACGGTTTTAATCCCGATCTTGATAAGGGATTATGCCTCACTTGATACTAATTGTATTCCAAGAACCCACATCATATACTGTTTATCTCATATCAAACTCGATGCGTCATGAAGGTATTTGCTTTGTCTCATGTGTGTAGGTACAACATTGAAGATCATTATTTCGTACATCCTGATGAGAAAAGCGTAAAATTTTAAATATTTGATGTTGAAGATCTTTGAAGAAAATTTTTAAACCTACATGTTTAGTACCTTTTCAGTTTTGGGTTCATGGGATGGTACTAGATTTGTATAGGCACTTTGATTTGATAATTCATATATTTTTATTTTGTATCGGCATAGACATAGGGAAGATTTGTAAGGACGTTATTTTGATTGTCCGCTTTACATTTGAGTATGTCGTATACCGCTACAACCGTCAAAGAATTATTCAAGATCATTCAAGTGTCAATACGGATCCGAATATCAAACTTCTTCAGCATTCAAACGTCTGCGAGATTAATTTTGGTAAAGTTGTGTTTAAGTACCTTAGCATTTTACTTAGAGTGTTGGGATATTTTTTACAAAATATTTTCAATGTGTTGGAGGGAAGTAATTCATCAAAGAATTTTTTTTGAGTGTAGAGGAGAAACATTTTGACAAAATAAAAAATATTAATTTTTTAATCCGTCATTCAAGCAACATACACAGCTCATTCGAGCAACACCTTTATGTCGTGTAAAGTCGTTCGAGCGACCTCCCTATTTCGTTCGAGCGACACACCGCCTTAAAGTTTATATAAATAGCGTGTTGTATAACTTTGTTTTTCTTCTAAAGACCTGAGAATTTTAGTCTATGAAAACTGCTTTGGTAGAAACGTTTGTCTTCTCACTTTTGAGAGTTTTAGGGTTTAATACTTTTTATTTTCAATTGACAAAACGTCGCAATCTTTATGTGAATTGTTTTGGAACCCAAGATACAACTTTGGTGAAGTTTTTCTCTTGTAGAGAGGGTAAATCTATGGCTTACGACTGCGTGTCAATTGGGAGTGCTCGAGGGTGTTCCTGGCTGATTTGGACTGCGTGTTCGTGTGGATTGTTGTGGTTATTCCATTGCTGACTCGAGACTGTATGTATTTATGGATTCTTACGGGAGTTCATTACAGATTTCATGTAATCTTTGTCAGTTGTGATTTACTATTTTATAGTGAAATAAAGGTTTTTCCCGAAAGGAATTTTTCCTGAAATCTATGAGTTAGCAATATTATTTGTGATGGTTTGACTCAGACACACGTAGTTGCATGTTTAGGGGCTGAATTAATTTGGTTTGAAAATTAACACCAATTAAATAAGTCTAAATTGAAAACTTCTGAATTCAATTTAATCAGTATCACATGGAATTTTCAACAATAGAAAGGGTTCGAAGACCCTAAGTACCTAGGACACGTCTATTATCTTAGGAAAGCCTTATGTCGTTTGAAGCAAGAACCTCGTGCTTGGTATGAGAGGCTTACTTCCTATCTCTTAGCTCGTGGGTTTAAAAGAGGGGAATAGATAAGATGTTGTTAATGAGGAGAAAGTGGTGTTATTTTTGTTGTCCAAGTCTATATGGTCGACATAGTCTTTGGATCCACGTGCTCTCACCATGCTTACACTTTCGAGAAGGAGATGAAGAGTGAGTTTGAGATGAGCTTGGTAGATGACCTTACATTCTTCCTAGGTCTCTAAGTTTATCATCTTGAGGATGGGATATTCATATCTCAATCCAAATATCACTACACCAAATCTGCCAAATTGTCACGGTCATTGACCTTGACAAGATCAACTTGCCAAGGTCAATGACGATGACAATTCTGGGGTAGATAACTTTTGTTGTCACAGACTTATCACAATCATTGACCGTGACAAGTCCATTATACTTGGCATGGTCATGTCACGGTCCTTGACCTTGATAAGTTATATTATGGTCAAACCCGTGACAATGTTAAAAGAATTATCATGGTCAATGACCGTGACAAGCCCATGACAACAATCATTTGTCACGGTCATTGACCGTGACAATTCTGGGCAGAATTGAAAAAACATATGCTAGGCAGTTTGGCCACTGCCACTGCCCAGTGGTATATTTGTACCTGTTATAGCAACGTTGTACCTGTTCAAGCATCATATAGCTGAATAAAATACAGATAATGAAAATATACATTCAAAATAGAGACAATATGCATCACGATATAATCCAAATATAATTCAAATGCACCAACTTAAAAACAATTCAATTCAAATAATGTCATTATATGTCATGGGTAAGGTTAAATTCGAGGAGGTGAGTAGGCCACACAATATACAAATTGACACACCCACTCATATACATCGTGCCGCATTGTTCGTGCAACCAAAAAGGGGAGTTCTCATTCCCGGGTATCACATGCGTGATGAACACTTTGGACTCAATGTCTTGAAGCTCACGTCCATGAACTAGTCCACACTGGACGATATTCGGGTCCCTCAACCCCCACCCTATTCGTTGGACATCGATTATGTCTAGTATAAACATGCTCGACCAACTAAGTGTCGATATCGGTCGGTCGAAGGGAGCCAAATAGGGAAGTGGATCATCAAAGTCCGCATGTCTCGGCGATGAAGCAGCGAGGTCCACATCCTCGTCATCCAGCACCTCGTCCTCCCGCACCTCCTCCTCCACCACCTTCTCCTTATCCTTCCCTTTCCCCTTACATTTTTTTCCAAACGAACGCTTCATGAATAAGAACATATCTTGGATCGTCGCCTCCAAACAGGACAGCTTCGCATCATGCGAGTCCACCGTTTGAGCCAACCCGATGTCGCTCATCTCCAATCCGATGATCCTAGATTTGGCCACTCGCGAGCTCACCCCCCTTTTCCTCCCCTTGCGATCAGAGCCAAGCACTTGGCTGAGTGTGTCTGTGGACAAAGATGCCTTGTCGGCAATAGACTATGACTCATGCACTTCCTTAAGCTTTGCCTAAAATGACAAAAAGCACATGATTAGTAAAATAAGTAAATTAAAAAATTATAATGTAATTAACAAAAAGTAAACTGTCGGATTACTTACAATCATGGCCGCGACGCTTGGGGACACCTCCTTGTCCTTCCTCTTCTTCGTTCGGTGAGACAAATAAGTATCGAGCCTATGTGGCCTACCCCTAGGGCCACTCCCTGTTCCCTGAAATAAAATAAAATAAAATTAGTATCGTCCCCTCAAAGTAAAATAATACAGAATAATATATTTCTGTAGTTATAGAAAAATTAAATCTTACCATCATCCTATGCTCCACCTTGGCATAAGACGTCCAGCCGGAGTAGTGCACGTCCATATTTTTTGCCCGGTTTTCCCTCCCCGATTGGTGAGATGCCAATTGTCGCTCCGCGATCTCATTGTCAATAAACTTTTGTCATTGTGCCAATGAGATCGGATCCTTCGGCGGGACGGATTCACGCCTTTTGATAATGGGCTCTCGGGTCTTCCCAAAGTACTGGGTCCGCATATTCTCCCCCCACGTCTTGTGTTGCTCCCTCAACTACTCCAAGATGGAATCGCGTAGCTTTGGATCCAGGTTGAATTGTTCATGTCCAAAAAATACAATGTTAGTTGCAAATAAATATAAATATAAATATAAAATGAAATTTAAATCGAAATTGAAATATTCATATCAATATCAATATAAATATAAATATAAATATAAATATAAATATAAATACATTACCTGTTGATGATGCTAGGAATCAGCACCACCAGGTAAGGTGTTTCAAAGCTCAATATATGAATAACAATGGCAACGCAGCTATATAAAGAGAAGAGAGAAGGGGGTGAGGATATGAGGAATCAACACCGGAATATGAGTGGTTCAGTCAATCTGGCCTACGTCCACTGTGAGTGTGTGAGTAATATCACTGAACAAAGGCACTAATGACCATAGATATAGTTCACTCAAGCTCTCTCTCTCTCTACTGTATATTTAGACAGAATTTTGGCTAGGGTTGGATAACTGGATCCCTTTGCAAGGTAGGGGATGACCCATATATATAGTGTCTAGGGGGCGTAGTGTACCCCCCATGCATGCAATGAGCATGTGTGTGATATCCTCACCAATAAGGGAATGCCATCTGTCGCTGTCACATGTAAGAAATGATGATGAAATATTCTCCCACATGTGGAGAATAATCTTGTTACAACTGATTTGTGCCCAGGTGTCCTTATCCAAATGTCAACAGATGCTCGGCAGTCATGTTGGTGAATGACCTCGGCCTAGGAGAGGCCGAGCTGTAAAGGCTTGATGCCCGTTCAATCTGAGGTGTCATAAGGAGTCTCGGCCTGCCTCAGCCGAGACATTATGCTAGGTCGGCCCCGTCCGAGGTAGGGATAGTCCCATGCTGGTGAATACTAAGGCCTCTTGTGACCTCGTCCCAAGCCGAGGTTGAATCGGTTCCAAGTTGAGGGTCGGCTCCCTGTCACCTCAGCCCACCCTAGGCCGAGGTTGCCATACCCATAGTGATGTTGGTGCCTGTGATGCGCGCGACGCCCTTCGGCAGTGTAGATGGTAGTGTCGGCCTGAGCCGAGGTAGGTCTGGCCGAGGGATGGTACCGCGGGACCCTGGCCTTCATAGGGTCGATCAATATTTCGGCCATCATCTCGACCGAGGTAGGTGTCCCTGGGCCGAGGTTATACTTGGGCATATCAATCACCCCCCAGACCTTAGTCATATGCGAGAGCAAGTGGCTAGGGGATTGTCTCACCTCCGAGGCCTGTCCGTCCCAAGGCTAACACCTGCGTGACACCTGTCCCAGGATAAGGCGTGCCCACTTGGTGATGTGTGCTGTCAGTTGTCCCTTGGGTTTCCCAAGGCAATGATGGGCCTTGGGAAGTGTGCCCAAGTATTTAAGGGTTAAATCCCACCACTTTCTCTTTCTTCTTCATTCCTTTCTTTTACGCGCATAGTTTCTGCAAGTTCTCTCCATGGCGTCTTCACCCCATCGCTCTTTCTACAGAGGATTTCCCCTAGTTTCTTGCGAGATCTCTTCATTTCATCCATCGACTCATCTTTAGGTACCTTTCCCTTTCCATTTCCTTTGTTTTTGGCGTTTGGTTTTAATTTTCCGGCGAGATTTTTGGGTTATCCGGTAATTGTTTGAGTTTTCCGGCAAGTTCCATTGATTCAGGCGACCTGTGTTTACTTGAAATTTCTTAGTTTGATCTTCAAACCCCTTTACTTTACAAGCCCATTGTGTTTATAGCTTTAGGAGTTTTCCTTAAGTTTAGGGTCGTTCCAAGTCTTGGGTCGTCCTCTGATGCTCAGACCCTTGTACCAACTTCTTGAGGACTTCCCCTCTCTCAGAGAGAAGACCTTAGAAAAAATTAGGCAAATAGAGAGAGCTCAGGAAGAAGCCCGTAGGTCTCAGGAGTTACCTATTAGACCTCTCTTTCCCCCACCTCTGAAGGTGGTATATCCTGATCCTCCTGAGAACTTTTATCAAACAGACGTCTCTGCCAACCGTTTGCTGATGTCTAAGTCTGAGTCCTCCACCTCAGACCCCATGTCTGTGGACTCTTTCCAGGAAGCCATGGATTTTACACCTCGGCCTGGTCAGGCCCTTGACCAGGCCGAGGTCTCCAGCCGAGCCTCATCTCAGAATGGCTCAAGAACCTCAAATTCTTCTTCATAGGTCGAACTTGTTGTGCCAAGTGTGGTTGTGCCACCCATTCTAGATGCCATCCCTCTGTCGGCCGTTACCGGGGCCGAGTTTGCTCAGAGGTTCCCTGGTCACCCGTCTACGTCTGCTCCAGCCGACGTTGAGCTTGACGACGATGATGAGGATGCTGAGAGTGATGTTGACGTCTCTGAGGCGGACGAGTACGAAAGTACAGTCACTGAGGTGGATCTATTGCACTTCAGATATTTATACTCCATTGGTCCCTCCATCAAATTAAGGAGACCTCTAAGGGAAGAGATGACCTACCATGGCCAAGATGGAGAAATCTGCCTATATGAGCAGAAGTTCAAGTTAGGGTTTCGTCTACCCATTCACCCAGTCATCAGGTCCATTCTTTCCTTTATCAATTTGGCCCCTTCGCAGCTCTCTCCCAATGCTTGGAGAGTCATTATTGGATCCATCATCTTGTGGAGGGCAGTCCATCACTCTGACCTCCCAGTTCAGGTCTTTGCTGGTTGTTACGTCCCTACTTCAGCCAAAAACCATCTGAGCTACTATCATTTCGTGGCTCGGAGGCCTGAGAAGAAGATGCTTCAGGTCACTCAGACCTCGAATCATAATTGAAAACCCCGGTATTTTTTTGCCTCAGGGCCATGGGAATTTGGCTCATCTGTTCCCTCCTCCACTTTTGAGCCGAGGATACCCATCAGATGGGGCAAAGTCTCCATGTCTGACAGGGCCGATCCTGGCCTAAGTCTTCAGAACGACAAAAAGGTGAAGGCCCTGCAAGACCAAGGGGCACACGACTTGTTCGTTAAATTCGAGCATTTGATGACCCCTCAGTTTCTCTCAGGGACGAGCCTAGGTGGAAGTCCCCTTGTTGATTTTGGTAAGGATTTTTCTTTTTGTTCCAAGTCTAACCTCTGATCATTCATGTTTGATTTCTGACTCTTATCTTTTCACTTTTGCAGAGAGACCACCAGGTGTCCCGGACGAGTTATGGGAGATAGCAGCTCCGAGTTTGGCTAGACTTGCAAAGAGGACTGGTCTGAACGCTCCTCCTCCAGCTCCCTCAACATATAAGTCCAAGAAGAGGGCCCATGAGGTCCCGGCCTCTGAGGATCAGAGGCCGACCTCAAGATAAAAGAGGACCTCAGACGCTGCGATCCTCATCTCAGCCGACACCCTGTCGGCTCGTCTGGACTACCTGAAACTTATCGATAGTGTGGTCGGCCACAGCAGACAGGCCATGGACGCACTTAACAACATGATGACCGAGGCCAACAAGCATTTTTACAGGGCCATGGAAACCCCTATGATGGTTGAATTCGGCCTTCACAGAGTCGTCCAGGTATAAATTGTTCCTTTGACAGAATTTTATAAGTGCAACGTCTGATTTTGTTCTCACCTAACCTCTTCATTTACTGTGCAGGGTGCGACTGCCATGTACCAGCTATCTAACTAGGACATAAGGAAATTGCCTCTCATTCAGAAGGGGAAGGAGGCTGAGAAGGTCCAGAGCGCCCTGAAGGCCGAGGTTGACCATCTGAGGTCAGAGTTACAGAATGCCGAGAATAAGGCCCAGACCTCTGAGAATAAGGCTCAGGGGTTGGAAAAAGATATCACTGCACTCGTCCAAAGCCACGCCCAGGCCCTGAAGGATAAGGATGATGTTATGTAGAGGAAGGTCAACGCGGCTGTGAAGGCTGCCCTTGCAGATGCCTCAGAGAGAATAATTTCTGACTACAAAGTCTCTGAGGAGTTCGTAGGTTTTGGTTTCGAATACCTCGAAAGAGGTATCAAAGCCACTACCAAATGGGCCGAGGTCAGAGAGAAGGAGGTTGGCACTATAAAGTCCTCTGACTTTGTGGGCCTCGGCTTCGCCGACCCTCAGTTTGCTCAGGCACTGCAAGAGGTAGAAGACAAAGCTGCTGCCCCTGTTCAGACTGCTACTCTGGAAGGGACTGATCTCGAAGGGACTGACCCTGCTGATGATGTGGCTGAGGTGACCAGTGCTGATCAGGTCAACCAGCCGATACTGTCAATGTTCCCCCCTCAGACCTTTAAGTTGTAATTTGTAATTTGACTTGTAACTGAGCTTCAATGCTTTGTAATGAATATTTGAAATCTCTTATTTTTATTGAATGCCAATCTCTTCCTTTAGTGTTATATCTGAATGCCTCTGAATGCTATTGAGCTCTGAAGTCATTATCTAATGTTCTCATAACCAACACCAAATTAACCCAGGTGTCTGAGCTCAGACCTCGTCACCACCGAGTGATGTTATGAGGGTCTGAGGCCATCACCTAAGAGGTTAGCTTTATAACAAATCTCACCAAATTAATGATGTTTAGGGTCTGAGGTCATCTAACCCAGGTGTCTGAGCTCAAACCTCATCACCACCGAGTGATGTTATGAGGGTCTGAGGTCATCACCTAAGAGGTTAGCCTCATAATATCACCAGATTAATGGTCAAGGGTCTGAGGTCATCTAACCCAGGTGTCTGAGCTCAGACCTCGTCACCACCGAGTGATGTTATGAGGGTCTGAGGTCATCACCAAAGAGGTTAGCCTCATAATATCACCAAATTAATGGTCAAGGGTCTGAGGTCATCTAACCCAGGTGTCTGAGCTCAGAGCTCGTCACCACCGAGTGATGTTATGAGGGTCTGAGGTCATCACCAAAGAGGTTAGCCTCATAATATCACCAAATTAATGGTCAAGGGTCTGAGGTCATCTAACCCAGGTGTCTGAGCTCAGACCTCGTCACCACCGAGTGATGTTATGAGGGTCTGAGGTCATCACCTAAGAGGTCAGCCTCATAATAGTCACCAAATTAATGATGTTAGGAGTCTGAGGTCATCTAACCCAGTTGTCTGAGCTCAGACCTCGTCACCACCGAGTGATGTTATGAGGGTCTGAGGTCATCACCTAAGAGGTTAGCCTCATAATAGTCACCAAATTAATGATGTTAAGGGTCTGAGGTCATCTAACCCAGGTGTCTGAGCTCAGACCTCGTCACCACCGAGTGATGTTATGAGGGTCTGAGGTCATCACCTAAGAGGTTAGCCTCGTAATAAATATCACCAAATTAATGATGTTAAGGGTCTGAGGTCATCTAACCCAGGTGTCTGAGCTCAGACCTCATCATCACCGAGTGATGTTATAAGGGTCTGAGGTCATCACCTAAGAGGTTAGCCTCGTAATAAATGTCACCAAATTAATGATGTTAAGGGTCTGAGGTCATCTAACCCAGGTGTCTGAGCTCAGACCTTGTCACCATCGAGTGATGTTATGAGGGTCTGAGGTCATCACCTAAGAGGTTAGCTTCGTAATAAATGTCACCAAATTAATGATGTTAAGGGTCTGAGGTCATCTAACCAAGGTGTCTGAGCTCAGACCTCGTCACCACAAAGTGATGTTATGAGGGTCTGAGGTCATCACCTAAGAGGTTAGCCTCGTAATAAACTTCTGGTCTAAAGAACGAAACAAGAACTTGATATGGAAACTGATCTTTATTAATAACCTCCTCTTAGTAAGATAGTACATTTTCATAAAATTCTATACATCATATGTAATATCTCTTGAGAAGGTCAACATTCCACGGGTTAGTGAAAGGTTCTCCTTCTAGGTTTTCTAGCCTGTAAGTGTCAGGAACAACCTCTTCCGTCACCTTGTAGGGGCCATGCCAGTTTGGGTGTAGCTTGTTTGCCTTCTGTAGTGTCTTCTTTAGAACTAGGCCTCCCACTGCAATGGGTCTTGACTTCACCCTCTGGTTGTAGAATTTTGCTGCCCTCTACTGGTAGGCTGCTATCCTGACCTCTGCGTCTTCCCTTCTTTCTTCGATGAGATCCAAGTCTAGCCTTCTCTTCTCCCCATTGCTGTCAGGGTCGTAGGTCTGAAACCGATGAGTTGGTAGTCCTACCTCCGTTGGTATGACTGCCTCTGAGCCATGTGCCAGCATGAATGGAGTTTCTCCTGTGGGTGTCCTTGCCGTAGTTCTGTAAGCCCATAGCACAGCGTAGACCTCTTCTATCCATCTCCCCTTCGCGTCTTCTAACCTCTTCTTGATTCCATCCAAGATGGTTCTGTTCGTGACCTCGGTCTGGCCATTTGCCTGAGGTCGACCAGGAGATGAGAAGAACTGTCTGATCCCCACACTTTGGCAATACTTCTCCAAGGAGGCATTCTTGAACTGGGTCCCATTGTCTGAGATGAGCGTGTTCGGGAGGCCATATCTACATATGATGTTTTTCCAGATGAACTGGAAGGTCTTCTGCTCTGTAATGGTTATCATCGGCTCTGCCTCTACCCATTTTGAAAAGTAGTCAATGGCAACTATCAAGAATCTATAGTTGTTGACAGCTCTTGGCAAAGGTCCTACTAAGTCAATTCCCCATACCGCAAATGGCCATGGAGAAGAGATCGATGTCATAGGCTGATGAGGTTGGTGAGGGATGGTGGCGAACCTTTGACATTTGTCGCACCTCTTCACATAGTCAGCTGCGTCCTTAGACAGGGTAGGCCACCAGTATCCCTGAGTGATGATCCTCTTGGCTAAGGGTCTTCCCCCAATGTGGCTAGAGTAAGAACCCTCATGAACCTCCCTTAAGACCTGGGGTACTTCCGCGGGGTGCACACATCTGAGGAGAGGCAGTAGAAACCCCTTTTTGTACAGGACATCTCCTACTATTGAGAACTTGGCACCCCTGTATCTCAACTTTCTCCTTTCCATCTTGGACTCAGGTAGCTCTCCATCTCTTAGGTATCTGACGAGCGCGTCAATCCATGAGTCTCCCAGGTTCACATTGTGACAAGGGCTACACACCTCGTCCTCCTCGATGCTTGCTTTTCCTAAGACCTCGATTGGAATGGTCCTTCCCAAATCTGTCTTCATTGCCGAGGCCAGCCTTGCCAATGCATCAGTGTGGTTGTTTCTCAGCCGAGGCACTCTCTTCAGCTTTGCTTCTTTAAAATACTCTAGAAATCCTCTTACCTTTTTTAGGTATTTGGCCATCCTTTCATCTTTGGCCTCGTATGCCCCCAGCACTTGATTGACAACCAACCTCGAGTCGCTGTGGAGTAGGAGCCGCTTTACTCGAAGCGTTGTTGCTAATTAGAGACCTGCTATCATGGCCTCATACTCAAACTCGTTGTTGGAGGCCTTGAAGTTGAATCTCAAGGCGTACTCAATGTTGGCGCCATCTGGAGCCGAGAGTACTAGCCCCACGCTGCTTCCATTGTCATAAGAAGAGCCATCAACGAAGAGGCTCCACACGTCTGCATCGGATAAGAAGACCCCTTCTCTTATAACCCCCTTCTTGAAGAGGTACCAATCCTCTTCGTTCTCTTCCACTCTGCTCCGGGTTTTTCCTGGTACAACCTCTTCTCGGCCTCGAAAGACGTTAGGGGCAGTCTCTTCCGAATTTCGAAAGACACTAAGGTTCATATCTTCTCCGTCTTCTGAACCTTTCTCTGTCTCGGCCTCTTCCAAACCTCTATCGGCCTCTTCCCAGGTGAACTCTGTGACAAAGTCTGCAAGGGCCTGCCCTTTGATGGCTGTCCTAGGCTGGTATGTGAGATCATATTCTCCTAGATCGATGGCCCAGGTCATCAATCTTCTGGACTTCTCAGGCTTGTGCAGAACCTGCCTTAGTGGGGAGTCAGTGAGGACTACCATTGAGTGAGCTTGGAAGTAAGGCTTCATCTTCCTTGAGGCATGTATCAGGGCATAAGCCAACTTCTCCATCCGGGGATAGTTTTGTTCAGACCCTTGAAGGGCCTTACTGTTGAAGTATACAGGCCTCTGAATTCTATCCTCTTCTCGTATGATGGCTGCACTGATGGCTGACTCAGATACTGCCAGATACACAAATAACCTCTCCCCCGTGATGGCCCGAAACAGCAACAATGGAGATCCCAAGTAAGACTTAAGTTGGTCAAAAGCTTTTTCACACTCTTCGTCCCACTGGAAGGCCTTTCTCAGAACTTTAAAGAACGGAAGACACTTGTCCGTTGCCCTGGAAACAAACCTGTTAAGGGCAGCCACTCTTCCGGTGAGTCTCTGGACATCCTTGATACTCCTAGGAGTCTTCATGTCGATCAAGGCCTTGATCTTCTCAGGGTTTGCTTCAATCCCCCTCTGATTAACGAGGAACCCCAAGAACTTCCCGGCTCCTACCCCGAAGACACACTTTGCTGGGTTGAGCTTCATCCGGTATGAGTCCATGACATCAAAGGTCTTCTACATGAGTACATGCTTTCAGGCTCTTCATTAGCATATCATCCACATACACCTCCATGGTCTTACCTATCTGCTCCTCGAACATCTTATTGACAAGACGTTGATATGTTGCCCCCACATTTTTCAGACCAAAAGGCATTACCTTGTAACAGTACGTCCCCTTGTCAGTAATGAAGGCTGTCTTCTCACAGTCTTCGGTATCCATGAAGATTTGGTTATAACCTGAATAAGCATCCATGAAACTCATAAGCTCGTGTCCTACCGTTGCATCAACCATCTGGTCTATCCTAGGTAAGGGATAGCTGTCTTTCGGGCAAGACCTATTCAGGTCTATGAAATCTACACACATCTGCCACTTTCCATTGGCCTTAGGCACGATGATTGCATTTGAGAGCCACTCTGGATAAGTAACCTCTCTTATGAACTCGGCCTCCTCCAACTTTTTCACCTCTTCTCGGATGACCTCATACTTCTCTCTGGAGTAGACTCTTCGCCTCTGTTTAATAGGCCTAGCATATCTATCTACGTTGAGCTTGTGGGTCATGATCTCAGGGTCGATACCAGGCATATCTGCATGACTCCATGCGAAGACACTCTGCCTCTTCCTGAGGAAGTTTATCAGCTCTTCCTTGATCCCTTGCTCCAGGGCCTTGCCGACCTGGATGGTTTTTTTCCGCTCGTCCTCATTGAGGACGATGGATTCTACCTCTTCCGCGGCCTCGCCCTTCTTCAATTTTGTTTCGTCTCTGGGATCAAGAGTGTCAATGTTGTAAGTGGCGGTTGCTCTCTTATGGGCCTCTTGCTCTTCGGCCGAGTTGAAATAACACTCTCGCGCCATCGGCTGGTCCCCTTACACTTCCCCTACCCCATAAGGAGTCGGGAATTTTAGCATCTGGTGGACCGTTGATGACACGGCTTCAAACTCTTTGAGGGCCACTCTTCCGATGATGAGGTTGTAGGCCGAGAAGACATTTTTGTCCATAACAAAAAAGTTTATCTTCTTGGTCAGCCTCTTAGGCCATTCATCTCCCATCCGTACATCCATTTCATACATGCCCAATGGGTGTACCTTCTCACCACTGAAGCCTATCAATGGGTGATGGTAGGGCACCAGCCTTGCCCTGCTAAGACCCAAGCTCTTGAAACAAGGCCAGAACATCACATCTGCTGAGCTTCCTTCATCTATGAGGATCCTCCCTACATCTCACCCATGTACCCTTGTTGTTATGACTAAAGGGTCATCATGGGGGGCTAAGATGCCCTTGAAGTCGAATTTGGAGAACCCCACTACGAGGGTGCCCATGTCCACCTTCTTCCTCTTCTGCACTGCGTCAGAAGACGTCAGATTCACAACATCAGTCTTGACCACTGACTTGGCCTCCGCTACATGAGCCTTCCTATCGGCTACCTCAGAGCCACCTCCTGCGAATCCCCCACATATGGTGCTAACACCAAAGGAGATCATCCCTACCCTCTTCACTGGGGTGTTGTCATCCTTAGGTGGGAGATCCGGGTCATCTCCATCATCACCCTCTGAATCATCATGCCTTCTAGCCAGGACATCGCCACGACACCTGTCATTTCTTCTCTTCCTAGGGTCTTCTCTTCCACCCTTTGGGGCCTTGCCATCCACATACTTTCTCAGTTTCCCGGATTTCAGCATCTTCTCGATCTCATCCTTCAGAGCGAAGCATCTATCTGTTACATGGCCGTGATCCTGATGGAACTCACACCAGAGGTTTTTATTCCTCTTATGTGGTGGGGCCTTCAATTTTTTTGGCCACCTCAGAGCCCGTTCAGTCTTGATCTCATTAAGGATGTGCTCACCGCTCACAGTCAGGGGAGTGTAATGAGCGAACTTGTCATCTGCTGAACTCTTCTTCCCCTCTTTCTTACCCTGGGACCTCCCAGTGCTACCACGGTTCTCCTCCTCATATTTGGCGGCCATTGCCTCTTCCGCATTCATCACTTTCCCTGCGGTGGACAATAGCTCTGCCATAGACTTGGGGGGGTCTTCTGCCAGCTTCCACAATAGCTTCCCCTTCTGGAGGCCTCCTATCAGGGCGGTCATGGCTATACTCTCTTCGTAATCCTCTACCTCCAACTTCTCCTTATTAAATCTTGCTATATAGTCTCTTAGGCTTTCACCCTTAGACTGTTTGACATATAGGAGGTGGGTAGTCTTCTTTTGAGGTCTTACCCCAAAGCAGAATTTGTGGATGAACTTCTCAGCTAGGCCTTTGAAGTTCTCGATCGAGTTCTTCGGAAGAGAGGTGAACCAGCTGTGCGCTGCCCCTGTTAAGGTTCCTGAGAAGGCCCTGCACTTCATCTCGTCGGGTATCAAGTAAATATCTGCCGCCGACTGATACATCTCGATGTGGTGCACTGGGTTTGTTCTGCCATCATACTTAGGAGTCACCGTAGGAGGCTTGAACTTAGCTGGGGTTGGGAACCCCACTATCCTAGCTACAAACGGGGAGCCCTCCGAGTAGCCTCTCTGTAATGGGTCCCTGCTCTTTATGAGGTCCCCTATCTTCTCCTCGAGACGTTGGATTGAGTCATTCCAGGGTCTTCTCTCTTCAGCTTGGCCGAGGTTATCCCCTGCCACCTCCTTACGATGGACAGAGGGTTCCCCAGCCATAACTCGTTGTCTATTGACCTCTTCCTGCTCCCTAGCTCTTCTCTCCAAGGGTCGGCCTTGATCTGGCCGAGCCTACCTATTCCCTCTTTGAAAGCCTGCCGCGCTCCTTGACCTCGATAGCCTCTGCCTCAGGTCATTGGTTGGGCCCAGCCTTTCGAAGGCCGACCCTCTGCTCAACCTGTTAAAGGCCGACCCTCTCTATTGGGCCTCATCTCTTCCTCGGCCGACACATCCTTGACTCTGCCTGTCAAAGTCCGACCCTCTTTGTTGGGCCTCGTCTCTTCTTCGGCCGACACATCCTTGGCTCTGCCTAAGAGGTCGTATGGTGTTATCTGATACCTCATACGGCTCCCAACAGTCTTCCGGGGCATCTTCATCTTCTAGGTCATCATACCTGTCCTCTGGGCAAGGGTTTCCTTGCCTCCCCAGGAGCAAGCGCCTAGGGTCAGCAATGTCCCTCCTCCGCTGGGGTGCAGGTTGGTCCTTCATGGGCACCTGGGGTGGTCCCCTGGCGTCAGGATGAGGCTGAACTGCTGCCGGAGTTATCATGTCCGGGGAGACTCCAGGTGGCCTCATCATCATGGTTTGGCTGAGCTGGGCAAACTGCTCCTTCATGGCTTGTTGTGTTACAGCCAAAGATTTCAAGGCTGCTGCCACCTCCTCCATTTCGGACTGAGGAGGAGCCTGACTGGAGCTAGCCCCTCCACCTCCGGGCGGCAGAAGAGGCGATGGTAATTCTGGTGCCATGTGTTAATAACAAAGAGCTTGAACAGTAAATGAGCTTAATACCTTTAAGGATCTCTTTCAATGGTGAAACAGCTCCACACAAGGGATGGTTCCTGGTTCACCACCAGAGTCTCCGGTGAGGTAAAGCAGGAAAAGAGGAAGAGGTTAGCCTCTCGATTCCCACAGACGGCGCCAAAATGATGATGCTAGGAATCAGCACCACCAGGTAAGGTGTTTCCAAGCTCAATATATGAATAACAATGACAACGCAACTATATAAAGAGAAGAGAGAAGGGGGTGAGGATATGAGGAATCAACATCGGAATATGAGTGGTTCAGCCAATCTAGCCTACGTCCACTGTGAGTGTGTGAGTAATATCACTGAACAAAGGCACTAATGGCCATAGATACAGTTCACTCAAGCTCTCTCTCTCTCTCTACTGTATATTTAGACAGAATTTTGGCTAGGGTTGGATAACTGGATCCCTTTGCAAGGTAGGGGATGACCCCTATATATAGTGTCTAGGAGGCGTAGTGTACCCCCCATGAATGCAATGAGCATGTGTGTAATATCCTCACCAATGAGGGAATGCCATCTCTCGCTGTCACATGTAAGCAATGATGATGAAATATTCTCCCACATGTGGAGAATAATCTTGTTACAACTGATTTGTGCCCAGGTGTCCTTATCCAAATGTCAACAGATGCTCGGCAGTCATGTTGGTGAATGACCTCGGCCTGGGAGAGGCCGAGTTGTAAAGGCTTGATGTCCATTCAATCCGAGGTGTCATAAGGAGTCTCGGCCTGACCTCAGCTGAGACATTATGCTAGGTCGGCCCCGGCCGAGGTAAGGATAGTCCCATGCTGGTGAATACTAAGGCCTCTTGTGACCTCGTCCCAAGCCGAGGTTGAACCGGTTCCAAGCTGAGGATCGGCTCCCTGTCACCTCGGCCAACCCTAGGCCGAGGTTACCATACCCATAGTGCTGTTGGTGCCTATGATGCGCGCGGCGCCCTTTGGCAGTGTAGATGGTAGTGTCGGCCTGAGCCGAGGTAGGTCTGGCCGAGGGATGGTACCGTGGGACCCTAGCCTTCATAGGGTCGATTAATGTTTCGGCCATCATCTCGGCCGAGGTAGGTGTCCCTGGGCCGAGGTTATACTTGGGCATATCACCTGTAGTGCCACCCAAAAATCTAACTTGAGCTCATATGGCACCTCCTTCCAACTAATGTACCCCGGACCGATGACCGTATTTACCCGCTCGAAGGATCTCACTAATAATCCCGACTTGTTCTCGGTGGCAATACCCAATTTGCCATATTTGGGGAGCCTAGGGGACGAGGAGCCCTCGTCGACTCCGCTACCACCGAGCCCAGACGACATCATCATAACAAGCATCATCATCCTCGCCTTATTACCTGAAGGAGACATTTGCTGTAAAAAAATGTTATTAGTACATATCAAAATGAATTAAAAGAAGACATGCAAATATGTACAATTACTAAAAATAAAAATGAATTGTTACTGTCAAACACCTTAATTCTGAATTCCAAAACAATAGCATCTAGCTCATAATCTGTACAATTACTAAAAATCTGAAACATCCCCATCCCCACCCCTACTGCCCACACACACGCACACTACACAAGAGTGAAAATGATAAAGTGCAAATCAATTAAAAGCATTAAAAATGGATGTTTCGATACAAATTGGAATATTTATTACAAATTGAAAAATTGTTTAAAATTCTAGTTATCATAAAAAATGGATTGATATTCAGTAGGATCAGCCAAGTCATCCACACTACTATTTAGATGCTTTGGCGCATGTTGGACTATTGACCACGTCTCTTGTTGATATACTCCGAGTAAAACACTTGGTTAATCTTTTGAAATGCACAAACAAACGGCTCATCGATCACGTGGTCGTCGCTCTTCAACTTGGACAAGTCAAATATGATCAAATTGGTGACAGGATCAACTTTACAAGCATTTTTATCCTCAACTCTTACCTAGTCACAGTAAAATACAACCTCTTTGAATCTTATATAATCCAATTCAAATATATTTCGGATTACACCATAGTAAGTCATTTCAGCTTCAACGAGGTTTTTATATTTTACGCTCGCTCGAAAGAAAGTAAGAGCCTTATATAAAATGCTCGAGTTCTGTACATTTGTACTTTCCTCGTACACTAGGATCACTGGCCATGCACTCTGATTGGTGCTTAGATTTACAAATTGATTGAAACCATCTGTTGATATAGCCAAATAAAATGTTGCGTTGTTCTCGAGAAAATCGGGATACTCATAATTCATCCTCCTCCAGGAAGTAGAATCAATAGGATGACGCATGATATTACCCCCTACTTCTTCCCTAGCATGCCAAGTCATTGCCTCCGCTATCCGTGGTACTGTGAAAAATCGCTTTAATCTAGGCCCAATGGAAAAAAATTCAATACTTTTTGAGGCACTTTTGATCTTGTGCCTTTCTTATTAGTAGATTGGACATATCTAGGTTCATCGCATACCGGACAACGATCAAGATTTTCATACTCCTTTCAGTATAGTATGCAGTCATACACACACTTATAAATCGATTTATACTTAATTCCCAAATCTTTCAAACTGTTCTTCATAACAGGATAGCTATTTGGAAGTGTATTCTCCTTGGGTAATAAGCCCTTCACCCATTTCAGAATTCATGTCATGTTATTGCCAGACTAACTATATTGCGTCTTCAAACTATGCAAACCAACCATGGCATGTAAAGTTATTTGATCTTTCTCACAGCCAGAGTATAACGATTGGATCGCCTTAAATTTTAAACTTTGGTAGTCAACGTCAAGTTTTATCGTGATATCTTCACGAGCACTTGAACCTTCTACATCATCAGTAACCTCATTCTCTTCTGCTTCATAAACTCTGTACGCGTTATCAACTAAATCCTCTAATATATTATGATCTACGTCGTCCCCTTCTACATCTATCTTACTTGTTGCAGGTTGTTGTGAAGGTTGGTCGAGGACAAAAGGAACTTTCAATTAACCGTGAAAACTCTAAAATCGATAACTATCTTGCATACCCGATCTTAACAAATGTAGTTCAACTTTTTTTCACTCAAACACCTTACCATTCTTACACCTCGCACACGGACACGGAAACTCTTCATTATTATGAAATCTCTTTGCATATTTCACAAATTCGTTAGCACCTCTGCGAAACACATCCCCCATTCTATTTGTCTCACCCATCCACTCTTTGTATTTCGTATATCCCCATAGTTCTCCAAGTACACGACGTAGATTGGCAAGTGGGAGTGTTATTTTAATTGATCAATTGAAATAACAGTCATACTTGTCAATCTAGTATGTACCCAGAGAACATTAGGATACGACTGTAGAACTTCCTCCAAAAGTAACAACTTTAAGCCACTAAGAATATTATACAGAAATTATGCAGTCCCAAACTGTCCAAACGGGACAATTCGAGAGATCTCATTACAGGGGTAATGACTCTCGAAAGGCTCTAAGGGCTGTTGAATGCGTACGCATAATAACTAGAAGGCTAGTATCTATGCGCACTATAAGTAATTTCAAGTATGTTTCATTTAATTATCATACTATATATATATTGTTCGATATACAAAGTTATTTTCAAAAAAATTTGAAAAATCCCACCCCCATATGGACAATAATCCAGTGGTCATGCCACTTTTAAAATTAATCAAGCCAACATCGATCCACTATAATCCAACAAAAATGTCAACAACAAATGTGTATCCCGTATTCCTTCTAATTCATATACTCAATTAATTATTTTCATCAATTAAACTAACAATTAGAGTATACAATTATTAATCCACTAATTTACAATGAGGGTCAATCCTACTTTCATAATTAATCATATATTAATTTACTAATTTACAACGAGGGGCAATCATATATTAATTTACTAAAAAAATTAATAACCAATCAATTTGTTTACAAGGGACATTACACACAAACATGCACATACACGCACACACATGCGCGCGCGTGCACATACACACACACACCCGTGCACATACACACACGCGCGGCCCCCCACCCCTACCCCACCCTCCCACCGCCCCCCCCCCCACCCTACCCCACCCCCTTCCCCCACCACACACACACACCACTACACATACATGCACACACACACACACACACACAAACAGCCCCCCCATCCTTGCCCCCTCCCACCCTGCCCCACCCCCCTCCCCACCCCCCACCCACCACACACATGAACATACACACACACACACACATATATATATATAAATGGAAGAGAGAGAGAGAGAGAGAGAGAGAGAGATAGAAACTAACCTGAAAGTAGAGAGAGAGGGAGAGCAGCGTAAAGAGAGAGAAAAAACGAGGGAAGAATCGGCGGGGAAGAAAAGAAGGGGAAAGGGTTTTTTTACTAGAACATTTGTCACGGACGTGTCACGGTCCTTGACCGTGACAATTTTATAAGGATTTTCATGGTCATTGACCGTGACAAATACATTTTTCACGGCCTTATCACGGTCATTAACTGTTACAAGTCTTTGTCACGGTCTTGTCACGATCAATGACCGTGACACAAAACGCATGTTTTTTGTCACCGTCAATGACCGTGACAAGGCTAGCTACTAAAGGGGTGACAATTTACCCATTTTGGTGTAGTGTATGCAAGACACCTTGTGAAGAAATTTGGTCTAGACTCCGCTAAGCATGCTCTCACCCATATGAGTTCATTGACAGATTAACTAAGCCGCTTTAGGCAACAACGTAGATCACTCTTCTTTACCTTATCGCTAGTTGACCCAATATTTCCTTTTGTGGTAGAGTCTATGAGTGATATCAGGCAACCCCAAAAGATTCACACTTGCACACTCTTAAATGTATTATCAAATACGTGAGTGGGACTCTATGATACGAAATTTTGTGTTCCTTTGACATCGATCACCATTTGTCCACCTATTCAGATGCCGATTGGGCCGAGGATAATGATAGGTGTAGGATAACTTCGTGTGTGTGTTTCTACTTTGGGAGTGGTCTTGTCTCGTGGATGAGGAAGAAACAAAACTCCATATTTTTGTCCACTGCGAAGGCAGATTATATAGTCGTCGGTATTTGTTGTGCACAACTCTTATAGATGAAGCAAATGTTGGAGGATTACGACATTTCACAAGGCATGATGACAATTTCCTATGGTAATAAGAGTTCGTATACATTTCACGTAATCCATTCCATCATTCACACACAAAACACATTAGGATATACGAGCACTTTATTCGAGACCTAGTTAAGGAGAAGGTCGTGTCATTGATCTATGTTAGAACCAATCGTTAATTAGCCAACATTTTCACGAAACCTTTAGATGCACTTATATTTGAGGATCTTAGAAAGTCTTTAGGTTTTTGCATCATTGACTGAGATTAGATATGTTATCTAGTATAGGATGATTTTCACGCTTATTTATATTTATTCCTATTACTAGATTGTAGTACCATTGTATATGTATTTGCATTTTTCATTTTGATATATTTTGCAAAAAATCCAAAAAGAATTTTGTTTTTCTTGAAAAATTTTGAAAAATAGAAAAAGATTTTTGTTTTATAAAGAAAAAATGAAAAAGACAAAAATATTTTATTTTTGAAAAATACAAAAAGAGTTTTGTATTTTTTACACCATATATGGACGAATATTAGAGATGGTCGAGTCACCCAATCCTTCCATATCCACGTCACTATTTTGTAGTGTTTTGAGACGTGACATCATTTAATTTATGTACTTTACAATGTATGGAGTCATTAAGATGTGATATGATGACAATTTGCTACATGTTTGACTCCTTCTCACATTTAAAGCACACGAGCACGAACTTATTTGAATATTACACTTACCATCCACATGTCAATTGTATTGTTTTCATCTCAATCTGGTTTTTAAAACGAACCAGATATGAAAAACGAGATAATAAAAGTGGCGTATGTAAGAACCATTGACCAGATTGAAAAAATAGAAAATTATTTATCCGTTAAATTTGGTATATTTTAAATAATGGAATCGAGCTATGAAAGACATGTTGATTTTGCGTGAATAACAACCATTTGCAAAAAGAAAAGAGCCAAAACGATTAACGGCACATAAAAAGAGAAGTTCCAGACCAAATTCTAAGAACATTGATGCTTCACTACATATGAGCATTAATTTCTTCAAAAGAATTGAGAGAAAAAATTCAATACGTGAGTTTTGAAGGAGTTAAGTCGGAGATCAATAAGTTTGCACGTCCTATAAAAATCTCGTAAAACATTACATAGTTTTGGGCGTTATTGGTGTGAAAATCACTTACGGTCTTGATTAGTTGATTATCTTAAGTCAATTTCACTTGAGTTCACCATTTTTACACCTAAGGTAGACTTTGAGATCTTTCTTTAGTGGTGCCGCACTCCTTCGTGCACATGTGTTATGTTTGTCTACGTTGATTAGATTATGGAATATATTCACGCCCCTACATTCTATTTCTATGATTCGGTTATTTTTGTGTTTCTCCATGGTGTGTTGTATTTGTAATTTTTTTATATATGTACTTAAAATATTAGAAAAATTCAAAAACCGTTTGTGTTTCCTTTGAGATTATCATTGCATGTTATTCATTCATATTTTTTATGATGATATCTTATTCTTATTTGTGATGCTTTGTATTTCGTGATTAGTTTCTACTCCTTGTCTATTTCGGATAAAATAAAAGGGGGAAAACAAATTATGGGTGAGTTTGATTGATGGGGGAGATTTTATCTTTATGCATTTTATTTTATATGTCAAACTCAATGCATGACGGGGTATTTGCTTAGTTTTATGTGTGTAGGTACATTTGCAAGAGCATATTCTCATTACACTCAGTGAAGACAAAGTCCCCAAGAGAAGACAAATAAGAAGTGGAGATTTAAAGACTTCATTTTAAAGACATCGTTATTCTTCTACCTATCCATTTTAGGGTTTAGGAGGATATTATGATTTTTTTTATGTCTTAGGGGATTTTATTGTAATTTAGATTATGTTTGTATCGGAATAGACAAAAAGGGGGAGATTTGTAAGAGCATAATTTATATCATTTTCTCAGAGCTTAGGCTAATATAGTTTGACTTGAGCCATCGTGAAAAACTGAATTTCCATTGCCTCCAAATTCAAGATGATCTCTACATTACAAAGGTATAAGATAATTTAGGATTTTGAATTTATTTACGTTTATAATAAAGAGATGTTTTATTTAAAATGGAGGAATTTTTCTTCATTTAAATTTTTTTTAAAGTTCGCGTATCTCGTTCGAATGACATATCTTTACGTCCAAAGTCTCGTTAGAAGTTTACTTCGATTTAAAATCAAACGAGATCGTACTATTTTGCGTCCTTCGAAGCTCGTCTGAAGCTTGTTCAAACGAGATTGGTTATTTTGTCCTAATGACCTTGCTGTCATTCAAACGAGATGATTTTCTCTCTCAAACGAGCATAATATTCATTTGAACATCGCCTCGAATTTTGTGTCGACTTATAAATACCTGTTTCTTATAGGTTTTAAAAGAGACTTTTGAAAAAATGATTTCTGCATGCCTAGTGCAAAATTTCCCACTTTATTTAGGTCTAAAGAACCTTTTGATTCACAAATCATCACAACAAAATATATAAGTGTGAATCCATTTGAATCCCCAGATAGTTTTATATCTAACTTACTCTTTTGGAGAGATCCTCTTCACTACGGATCTTATGGCTATCGAGGGGATCACTGCTGAATGAAGACAAAGGGTAATCGGTGGATACCAGGGGTGGACCACCACATGTGGACAACTTAGGAGAGAGACGAATTCTTTCGATGTTTTGCAAGTTGTGTCTTGTAAAACCCTAAAGTGGGGATTGAAAAATGGTTTTACCCATAAGGTTTTTTTTTCCTCATATTGCCTCGTTTGTTTGCATGATTTATTTTATTTACTTTATAACCAAGAAGCTTATGTAGGGTGAAAAGATAAAATTTGGAATTATGTGTGTTGGACACTTAATTATATAAATAATCCATTAAGATCGCAAGCGCACTCTCAGGAATCATAAGAGATGATAAGTCGCGGTGTAGATATTCCAACGGGGACTACTATCTTTGTTTGCTAACACCCATACATACGTAACTAGAAACATTTGCCGAGGTAAAATAGAATAAAAGTCCAGACGTGCGGGAGGTATCTCATCTTCTTCAGGTCCGTTGTCCATCTGGAAGGAAAATAATTAAGCAGACATGCCAAGTAGATAATTTTTATTTCTATACAATGTATGGGATAAAAATGTTTGTTAGAGAGTAATATGATTTAATATTCATATCATGAAATCTGGAGGCAACTAAAATACCATAGAAGTGTCAGGGGTATATTGGCTTTTAATAATATGTAAATGAATGATATGGTGGAGTGTAACAAATTAAGAGTTCAGACTATAACAAGATAGCCCATACATTATCAATTATAGGGGCTTCAATTGCGTAGACATACCATTAAAATATCATCCATATACTTGGACAGGCAATCCAAAAATGTTGGGGGGATAATAAACATAATAAAGGCTTGGCAGACTTAGCTAGATTGGCATTCATACATATGTAGCAAATAAAAACTAGGCACTCAATACCAGAGTCGGACAAGCCAGTTAGAATTACAGTGGTATACCGGGGTCTAATCCATGAATCATAAGGTACGCTACTAGGAATCATAATGGTCATAAATTGCATGGTAATATGCAATTATAATAGGTTGCATGGCTATAACACAATTAAGGGTAAACAAAAGAGTTTAGTGGCTTTACTGAGTCATACGTTGTAATGGTTTATCGGTTCTAGGGATAACTAAACTATAAAGAGAATCAATATATGGAATAAACATGAACCACATAAATGAGTTCCAATTTGATATATGAGTTTAACATTATCACAGAGTGATATAACAATCAGTAATACTGAAAGATAAAAGATTAATTCTAATATTGAAATTAAAATCACCTACATTGAATTTTTTTACGAATTCCAGGTGTGTACGTCTAATTCTTGGGGTTAATTGGGAAGTCTGAAATCATGGAGAGTGTAAGTAGGTCATAAAGGCCTAATATAATGCTTATATGATGTTGTAATATACCAAACTAAAATTAATTATAGTGTACAATTAACAAGGACGGTTATAATTATAATTTTAAAAATTTCTTACAATTAATGTTACCTACATTTCTAGTTGGATTTGAACTTAATGATAGAAGACAAATTGGTTTTATTTAAGCTAAAAAATTGTGGAAAAAGTTTGGGGTCATTTTGTAATTCTTGAAAAATATCTCGGGGGGTTTATGTGTAAATTAAAAGTTAATTTTTTAAAATATAAACTTTTTTTCTCAAGAAAATACTTTGCATGGGTTCAAACGGGGTGATGTAATATACCATTTTGTTCAGAATTAAAAAATAATTTTTTTGGGAAAAAATAGAATTTTCTGATTGGAGACGCGCCGTCATGCGCTAGGTCAAACTAGTAACGCACTTGGTTTGAATCCCACTCGAGCACATGTAGGCCCTTTCATTAAATTTGGTGGCCCTCAAAATAATAGAGTCAGGTATCTGGTAAGTCTTCATGATGGCCACTAGGTCCTGATCAGTAATTCAAGAAGTAGAGTGAGCTCCACCATTGAAGTTGGTGTTATTCACCCCAAAGTAAACCCTCTTAAGGGTCCCAGTGCTCTCATCTTCGATCAATAGAAGGAATATATGAGATCCTAAGGAATCCTGGGGATTTTTGTCAGAGATTTCAAAAATAGAAGCACTTATAGCAGACAACTTTGGCAAGGAGAAGAGGAAAGGCAATAAATTTTTATTCGAAAGGTAGAGGAAAGTTTATGTGAATAAGTCAAGTCTCATTCAAGGGACTTATATATAGTCCCAAAAACCCGATGCTTCAGTCTACCCGTCTTCCAAAATGAGGTGCCATCAATATTCTCAACCACTTGAGTCCTCATTCTCGATGCAATATAGACTAAAGGGTACTTTAGCTGCAAGTTACAACATTATCCCTAAAATAAGTGAACGAGATAATTAGTACCACTTAAAATTCTTGCAAATAGAAATAATGGGCTACTCATGATACCCTATTAAAACCTTAACCTTCAAAAGCTATTTAAACCTGTTTAAGCTCCCTCAAATAAAAAAATAGGCCCAGCGACTGATCTCGAACCTTAGACAAAGAAATACTTAGTGTCATAAACCTATGCACCCTCAAGAATAAGATATAGCACTACAATAGACATTAGTCAAGCATACTTCCTTAGAGAATAGTCCATCGCTCCAACATACCTCCCCAAGCAATCTCAGAGACCTCGGAACTGAATTTCCGCTAGGTTGATGCCCAAAACATACATCGACCTTAAGGATAATGACCTCCCTAGGCTACATATCCCTCAGCATTAAATTTTACTACCCCAGAATATCCTAAGAATAATTTTAGAACAAACCATGGTAAGTCCTAAGCTCATAAGACCTTGATAGAGCTTCCTCGACCAATCTAGCAGAGTAGGTAGGAAAGTAGGGCACTATTTCACCTACCACCACTACCTAATTCCACTTGCATTGAGTGTTTGCATCAACATTTAATTCATTAAGAATCCATCTTACACCATATGTAAATATTCACCCAACACTCTGCCCTCTAACACTGTCAAACCCCAAAACAATAAATGATATGATATTATAGTCCACTCATTAGCACTCCAAGAGTTCTCCTATAAATAGGCAGTTGGTACAAGGTGAGAGAGCATGGATTTTAAGCATTCATACAGATTAAGACAGCCAAACAATCAAGCACATAAGAGTTCTATCATTCCACAAGTGTTTCACACTTTGTTCCTCACTTACAAGCCACAGTTGTGAGCTTATACATGTAACTTGGACCTATTCCATTATTTATCTACTTTTTACATCTTGTAGAGGCCTAAATCAATACCTTGTCACCGTTAGAGAAGTCATTGAGTTACTTCTTAAGTCCCCCTTATATTGTTGACAAAGGCCACAAGACCTCAAACGCTCTTGACCAAAGCTTAAGGAGGTATCATATAATTTAATACTTAATTTAATTTACAATATACTAGTGGAACACCTTTGACGTTGTACATCGGACCCTAATCAGAGGTCTAAGCCACTTTAAATGCTTGCTCTTACTTTTACACACATCCCCTCTTACCCATCTAAGGTCAAGAGAGGAGTATCCATTGGTCTAAAGTCACATGTGAGTTTAACACTCATCAAAGGATTTACATATAAAATATTTGGTCCTTTAGTCCTAAGAAAGTACAACTACGAAAGCTTTCACAGTTGTAAGGTCTTATGACCCTTTTTAGAGCCTTAATATTGACTTCAGATGTTGTGCAATTTTACTGTAGAGGTCTTAAGACCCTGAGATCTACTTCAACAAAATTGTTATCTAAGTTCATTTGCTTTACCAAGTTATCTTAGGTGTACAAAGATTTTACATATAATAATACCTACTGGCAGACCTCAAATGGATAAATCCTACGCAAAAATTTATTAGCAAAGCAAAAATAAAGCAAGAGTAAAGAAAATAGAAGCAATATAGAATTGAAAATTCCAAAAATAGAGTTGTTGTCAAAAGTACAAGTAAAAAATCTTTCATGGTTATAAGGTCTTACGACCCATTTTAGAGCCTTAATTCTAACTTCAAAAGTTGTAAAATTATATGGAAGAGGTCTCACGACCCTGAGGTATACTTCAAAAAAAAAACATTTCCTATGTTCACTTGCTTTACCAAATAATCTTGGGGTACTAAAGGGGAACGTTACCTACTTCAAGACCTTGAATAGATAAATGCGATGAAAAAAAATCACTGGAAAGAAAAAAGAAAGTAAATGTAAAGAAAAGAGAAGCCATACAAAAGTTAAAATTCCAAAAATCGAGTTGTTTTCATTAATATTAGATAGTTAGGGATTAAAATAAAAAGCTCACGTCCTAAAAGATTTCAAAAGAAAAATAAAAATCGCTTTTAAGGATTGGGGTTTTCTTTCATAAAAGTTTCACTTTTTGGAGAGCTTAACTTTGGTGGAGGAATGGAGGCTCCCTTTCGAACTTCTTCTTCTTGGACAATGGAGGCAGAGCCTCGCCAACATCATCACCATTACTGCTCTCATCACAGAGCTCTCATCGAAAGACTGGGGGGGGCTTCTACAAATAGAACAAGAGCATCCACCTCATGAAAGAGCACTTGGAATTTACAAAATCCAAATGCCAAGGCATTTTTTTGAAAAAGAACTTTCTTATAAATGTCAGATGCAAGGTATGTGTCTAGATTTCTCTTCACAGTGGGGTGAATCCTCCCTTAAAGCTTGGTGTTCCTTACCAGAACCTCAGATTACTACTTCTACAGCTCCTGACCCTTAGAGGTCAAGGGTACTTTGTTGAATTGATATTTACTACTTGTTACTTCTGAATATTCGTGTCCTTTCCGTCTTGTGGAAGCTTATCTTAGGCACCTTAAATCTTGAGAGTCTGGCCATAAATTGACTTTGACACCACTTTGTTCTTGATCTAAGCCAAATAATGGGCTACTTCAAACTTAGAAAAAGGATTTTTAGCAACACAGATGGAAGAATTGTCCCTAAGGGTCTTCTTGTTGAGAAATCGTTATGTTCTAGGGAAGTAATATATGATCTCATCACAACTCTCTCTTCTAAAAAAAAGCACCTACATTCGTTAATTATTAATCATTTGGTTCAACTACAACTAGATCATGTCCTATTTTTCAACCATCACCATGGCCTTTTTCCACCCTTTCTGACCCTCGATGGCATTAGCATAAGGGCCTCAATCAGGTGTTGAGCCTATAAAAAGGAGAAAAAGTATGAGAATGAGGCATATAAGGGAAAAATTAACTAAGAAAAAGTAAAAAATGATATGAAACTATCTTCCCTAGAAGATGGATAAATTCCTGAGAATTAGAAGAGGTCCCTCGGCCCCTCATAGTGGTCATCATGTCCGAATAATTTCTCATGGTCATTGATTGTAGTGCCTCCATAACATAATTTAAGGAGTTTTGCTCCACAGTAGAATGATGTCTTGAGTATCCTACCATTCTAGTGGACTCAGTGGCACCCTTCAAGACCCCCTCCTTCTAGGGGACACATTCAATTATTCCATTCCAGTGGACTTGGTGGCACACTTCAAGACCCCCTCCTTCTAGGTAACATAGTCAATTATTTCCCACTCGTAAGGGAATCATGAAAATATTCTTTAACCTTTGAGACCAGGGTATGCAAGTACCATGGAATAAAATACCCAATCTGGGTTGACCCGGAGGTTCCACTTGCCCCCAAATAGGCTTGCAGGAAATGAAGGATTTCATCCGTAGACCACATTCATGGGCCTTCACTTGAGCCAGACTTCAACTTGATGTCCTCCACCATTTTGAAGGTAGAAGTTGGAATGTCCACCATTATATTGAACTTCTGGCCCTTATCGGTTTTATACCTCTTCCCCTTGTTAACCAAATTTTCAATAGGATCTTACCCAGAAAATAACTTTTCCATCGTCCGTTCATCTATTGGAACATCAATAAAGTCAAAGTAAGTCATCAAAGAAGTAAGAATTATAAATAATAAAGAAAAAATGGAAAAGGTAGGTTACTTACTTTGAGGATGGTCAAAGTCTATCACAATTGCACCCTTGATTATGGGGAGGACCTCCTCAATCTTGGGGGGAAGCTCAAACTTACCCATAGAGTGGTCATCCTTACCCTCAGACGTTGTTGGAACTTCATAAGAGACCCCGACATCAGCTTTCCTCTTACTAGGCACCATAACAAAGGTCTTGGCTTCTAGCAATTCCCTAACCATGATTTTGGGTGCCTCAAGTTCACTTCTAGAAGTCAGGACCTTAGGCTCAAGGCCCAACCCACTATTAAAAAAGCATTTCACGTTGACAAAGGACTTAAATGGGATGGAGGCCAACTTTTGGTACCAATTTATCATGTCATCCTCCTCTTTAAAAGGCTCAGCAGTCACTACAAAAGAAGAGAAGCCATTAATGCCTAAGATTGAAAGTTAGTAAATAAACATGAAAGCAGAAGTAAAGGTTAGCTTACCCATGAATGGTGGAGAGCATAAGAAGGTAGGACAATTGATAAGCTCGTATTGTCTAGAGTTGCCCAAGATCCCCCAACAAAGAAGAATCTATCCTTTTAATTCTTACGGGATTGTGTTTGTCCTTGGCGCACACAACTGCTTCCTTAGAGATAAGTACTTTAACCCCTTGCCTTTGGTCTAGCTTTGCGCCTGGACTATGTAGAGTTTGAAGAATTGGGTCAGAAAGACTTCATGTTGGTCCTCTCTTGATTCTCTGATGTCCCAAATAGTGGCCATCATAGACCTTCAGGATTGAGCCACCAATTAAGAAAATGACATCCCACTGGCCTTTATGGCCCTCACCACTTATAAAGGCAGTTAGAACTGGACCCATACTGAAAGAAGTATTCATTGAATCACACATTGGTAGACAAAGGAACAAATGCTCTTATCAAGATTGGCGGCCCTCGGAATGACGGACTCTGGAATTTGGGATGTCTTCCTTACATCCATAAGGTTTTGTTCAGATATTTGAGAAGCAGAATGAGCCCCACTAGTGAAGTTAGTGTTGTTAATTCCTAAATAGTCGATTACTAGTGAGACATAAGGGATTATCAAAGTGGGAAGATGTTCATAGACCTCTTTCTTTTACTCCATGGTCATAAGAAGAGAAATATGAGACCCAACAATCAAGAGATGTGTGGGGTCCAAGACATCGGAAGGAGAAATGTTTTAGCAAACATTTTTACTTCGAAAAATAAGGAAAGAAGTTTATTTCTCAAAGAGTTATAAAAAGAATAGATAGCTAGAGTGAGAAGTGAAGAATTCAAAATATCCCATTGGTATCGTTTATAGCCCCCAATGCCTAGCGCTTCAGTCCCTTCAGCCGCAACGCATGTCCCATCAGTTCTCCCAACCACTTAGACACTTAATGCAATCTGCTTCTCAATGAAATATAATTATGATAAGAATATCGATGGATACTTTTGCATATACACCCAACTTGTGTAATAGATAAGTGCTTCCCTTTGCAATCCTCGCAAAGAGAAATAAGGTGCAACTGATGATACCATGTTTAAATTCTAGTATTCCAAGAGTTCTTGGACACCCGCCCCCAACTCACTCATATAAGGACGGAGGTCCTAAGGATAAGCTTTGACCTCTGTTAGACCTATGGAAAGTCCTCAAAACCTCCACCGACTTCAAGAAAGGACTACAGAGGTACCAAACACCTCAACCCTTTCCTCCCTGTCCTAATATGATTTTTTGTTCCAATATATCTCTACAACAAAACTCAGAGACCTCAGCACCAATTTCTTATTATGTGTAACGTACAAGGTAGACCTTGGTTTAAAGATAAATGACCTCCATAGATCATTTAACCCTCAACCCAGGGTATATCATGTCAATAAACTTCCAAAACATCCTATGGAAAACCATCGAGGGTTCTAAACCTTCTAAGTATTTGAGAGAACCCTTACAGTTCATCTGATGGCTAGGTGAAAAGCACAAAACTATTCCCCCTATCTCCATCACTTAGATCCATTTGCATTTATGACTCCCATCCACAATAAATGCACACAATAACTACCTTACACCACCTTCAAAACCTTTGACCAACATACACCCCTAGATGATCTCATCATACTCAAGGACACCACAACCATGCCATGGCGTCTAATTATTCTCTCTCCAAGATGTTTTTTTATATAAAGGGAACTGGAGAATGATTAAAGATAGATTCAATTAATTATATTTATACATAGAAAAAAAAATTAGCTTATACAAGTGTTTACTCATTGTTATGTACACTCTCAACCCACTCTTGTGAGCATAAAACCATAGTTAAAAATATTTTTTACTATAGTACTTATTGTATTCCTTATTCACCTTAAATTAATACTCATGAACCTTTAGAGAAGTGTATCGGTTACTTCCTAATGTAATTTTTATTAGTGACAAATGTCGCAAGGACCTCGCACTCTCTTAGCCATAGCCCAAGAGGTCTTCTAGATTGTAACAAGTCTTTTATGATCTAATAATTAGTAAAACACCCTTTGACAATGGATGTAGGATCCTCATCTAAGTTATGAACCACTTTAAATACTTGTCTTGCACTTTAAAACTCGTTCACTTAACCTACCTGAGGTTTAGAAAGGAGCACCTATTGGGTTTGAGGTCACTTACGATTTTAAGACCCACGAGAAATAATTAGAGAAATTGATCTTAATGCTTGAGAATACTTATGAATTAGTTCAAAAGAGATGCATGATATCTAAGTTTTCTTAAGAATGTGTAATAGATAAAGTATTTATTGATGAATTTAAACATCATGCACCATATCAAGGAAAACACAATTAAATTTAAAAAGTTATCTTTCATATAAGTCACTTAGGTTGACTATCTAATACAAGAAAAAGAACCAAGATCGGAAGGGCAAGAAAAAACCTAAAGAAAACAATTTGACATGAGAAAAACCTAACTATATGATAATGATTTAATAGGTGTATTAACACATTGAAGTGAGTTCTATATTATGTGTTCATATGGTAAGTCATGTATTAGGAGCCTATAGATTTCGAACATAATCGGGCTGCAATGATGATATTATGTGTTTTAATCTTTTCTGAATTTTTAGCATGTGTTAGAATATACATTACTTGTATGTTTCCACTGTGGTGATGGTTTTTTATGAGCATCACATCGTTACGAGTGTTCTTGTGTGTGAGTGGATTAAAGGCAATGATAAAAGTTTTATGGACATCAAATCTGTATGAGTGGATCTCGTGTGTAACTGGACTGGATGTGTTGATAAAATTTATGTCAATGTTTCTAGTTGGTTATGATGATGCATGAGGTTATCTTTATATAGTAGTATAAGAGTTATACGAGTATGCGCATTTAATGCGAGTTAAGATAGCAAGTTAGTAAGAAGATGGTTTGAATTAGATAACTATATTTTTGGTTATGTAAGTGATATGACTTGTTCAGGAACTAATCCACCTTCATTGTCTATCATTTTTAGTTCACATGGTGCATAGGAACATGACATGTAGTAGTTATTTGAGGAGATTGGCTTAATATTTATGTTTTTTCGATAGGTGTGACTAGAAAAGACTTACATTCCCTATAGTGAATGGCAGTTTCTACAGTGAACAAGGGTTCAAGGGGTGCACCACTAGCCAAACATCTTGATGTTTAGAGTTGGGAACTCATGACCCATTAAGGAATGGTTTCGCTAAAGCGAACCTGCCATAATTTTTGCGAACATGTGTTTTAAGTGAGGATTATTTTGGGAATTTCTTCCATTTTTTATTCCTTGTATAAATAACAAAATATAGGTCACTAAACTAAAATTAGAGAAACTATTGACCATTATTTATTTCTATAAAAGTATGAATAATACTAAAATTTCCCCATATGATTAGGTTGTCTTATTCCGTTGACCAAAACAAATTTTCTCTCTCTAGTCCAAGAAGCCGTTCCAGAAAGCTTCAAGTCAAAACCTATTCACCGGCCTTCACCAACTTCATCCCGATATCATTCACTTCCACGTTCACGAGAATACCATTATAAGATAAGGTAAATTGACTTAGATAACATATAACACACATTTTGTATCACTACTCAAATTGGATTCTCTTAAATTGGAAAATGTGTTAAACTAGTGTGTTTGAGGCGGTGTTTTGAGTTTTGTTGTATACGAATTCCATATATTTGTCTTATATTAACATACTTTGAAAATGGCACATTGTGTATTTAAAAGACATGTTTTACATTTTAAAATATCTTTAAAAACTTTTCCTGGTTCGCTACAGAGAAGTTGTACTTTCCTAGTCGTTTTGTGTGCAAAAACTTTGTCCGTGAAAAATCTAGGCAATTGTACGATCTCCATCTCAGGTATCGTTGTAGTGAGGAATTTCATCGCTATGATAAAAGTGGCAGCGAGAAATTCCATCCCTTATGTAGGAGGGTAGCTTTACTGGGGTCTATGAATAACTAGAAAGGGTGAGGCGTGACCCACTTCGATGGACTCTGTCTTCAAGATTTTCCAAAACTTCTAGAGCAACACCTGGTAAAACCTTCTCCTTCGGGTAAAAATGAAACCCAGGTATTAATTGATCCCTGCAAGGAGATGATATTCACTACAATAATAGTAACTTTTCTCAAGAGACACTCCTAATAATAATGGTTGTTAGGATGGAGTGAAGGAACAAAGCACTCAGCACTTAGAGAGAGAGCAGAGAGAGAAACACCAGGTATCTGGGGTGATTTTGATAGAGAAATAGTATGACTTGAGTTGTGTATACGACTTGACCTTGCACAGGGGTCCTATATATACTTGGGAACTAGAGCTAAGTTGGAACTTTTGCGGTGCCAAAACTGAGGGGGTTGGTGAGGGACAATGTCTGCATTGTACCTTTTGTCCCTATCCGTGTGTAGTCGCCTGTCCCCTCTGACAGGTACCACCTGGTGTAAGTCTAAGTCAAAAATAAAATATGTCTGCGCTTGAAGACAAAATATCGAATTTGGAAAATATCTTTTAAAACGGTAACTTGTTGTACAAACTTTATAAACTTGAGGGGGGCACAAAGACCTCCTCCTCTAAAATCTTTTATAAACTTGAGGAGGAGCCTCGAGGACCACCTCCTCTAAAAATCATTTTATAAATTGTTCATTTCTTGTGAGCAACCCCTTGGTTTCTCACTTCAATTATAACTAGGTGTGAGTTGTGTAAGGACTGAGTGACCTCTAGGAACTATCTACTAGTGTTCTCTCAATCTTAAAGTGCTAAGCGGCTGAGTTTGATCAACAAACCTTATTCCTCAGCCACCAAGCCAAAACTCCTAAGAGGTTCCAACTTGCCTTTTTGAGCACTGCTTACTTAACTAGGCTACATGTATAAGAAAGTAACATGTTAGTGCTTTAACATGCATGTGAGTAACAAATCTTGGGGAGGATGTAACTCTAGGTGTACCTCCTCGCCCACTCATTCTATTCTATAAGGAGAAGGATTTCTGGGGATGAGGAGATCCTCATGGTGGGACTCCTCGTCCATAGTTCATTCTTGTGACTTTTGGAATATTTGGGGTGAGGAGCCACTTGTGTTGGGCCTCCTCGTCCAAACTTCATTTATATTGTTTTCTGAGTTATTTGGGACGAGGAGCTCTTTCTAATGGGCCTCCTCGACCAAATTCCAATTTTGTGACATCCGATAATTTTGGGGCAAGGAGCCTTTCTTAGTGGGCCTCCTCTCCCAAGTTTAATATCTGCGAACTTAGCGTCCATTAGGGTGATGAGCCCTTTTTTTTTTTGGGGGGGGGGGGGGGGGGGGGCTCCTTAACCAAATTCTAATATAATGAACTTTGTACAAATTGAGGTGAGGAGCCCTTTCTAGGGGGGGGGGGGGGGTTCCTCGCCCAAATTCCAATCTTGTGAATTTTGTACAAATTGAGGGCGAGGAGAACTTTATAGGGACCTCCTCGCTCTAGTTCTTAGTCTGTGAACTTTGGGAAAATTGGGGGCGAGGAGCCATTTCTGGGGTCCTCCTCGCCCAAGTTCTGATTCAGTGAACTTTGGGGAAATTGGGGCAAGGATACCTTCCTGGGGCCCTCCTTACCCAAGTTGTAATTCTTAGTGGTGCTCGTGGTGAGTCCCTCCTCACTAATTGGTCCTGCTCGCCCAAGATTTTGAGATATCAAATGTGTACCCCTTCTTGAAGACAAAGTCCATTGGAGTGGGAGACCCCAATACAGCTACCCTCCAACATTTGGCGACTCTACTGGTGATGTTGGTGGCACTCAAAAGAGGGGTCATAGTGTTGTGCATATGAGGGGACTCCAACCTGGTAGTAAAATAGGTTAATGGGGAGTTCTCCCACAAGCATGTCAACCTCGCACCCTACAGATTTGTCAGAGATTGCTGGGGAAATTCTTGGAAGTAACTATGGAGAGACATTCAAGAACAATGAATAGGTCCCCCCGACGCACTCGCCACGATAGCGCAGAAGTTGGACAATGATGAGCTAGAAGTAACAATCAGAGTACGATGAAGAACAGTTCCTACTACAGTAAGATCTTTGTTCCCAAGAAACAAACCAGAAGCTTGGAGTCACATAGTTTTGAATCAGCTAAAGACAAGAGAGGGGACAATGAAGATGTTAGAGCCAGCTAACTACCACCTTATACAGGTAACACGTATTTTAGGAGCCCTGGAGAGTTCCTAGAAAGATGTGTGGGAACAAGAATCTAAAGAAAGGTTAGAAAAGATGCAAAAAAAGCATTTTGGGGACACTGATATTCCTCTTTATCATCGATTGCAGCAGGGAGTTACTATTTGCCCACCACGAGTGTAGAGGCTTCTCATTTGCAATAAGGTTATTTAAAGTGCCAGTACCATTTTGACCAGCCAACGGAAGATAACTTTGTGGAAGACTTCGAAGATTAGAGGCAGACATACATAGCATATCTGAAAGATGGCGAGTTATCCACACAAAGAGCGGATGAAATTTATCTACGAAAAAGAATAGCACATTTTTATTTGGTGGAAGGAGAGCTTTACAATAAGGGGTACAATGAGAAGGCACAGAGGTGCATAGCTAAGGAAGACAGAGGGAGAGTTATGAAAGAATCCCATGAGCCCTCCTATATAGGGGTGCCAAACTGTATGATCAACTGATGATATTGGGGTACTACTGGCCAACCATGGAGGCTGACTACATTGGTTATGTGAAGAAATGCAAAGCCTCTGAAGTACATGGCAATATTGTATATGCTCCTTCAGTAAGCTTACAAAGCCTGGAACCTACCTACCCCTTCCACACATGGGCATTTAACCTAGTTGGAAAAATCAGCCCAGCTTCTCATAGCAAAGCTTTCATCATTGTGGCTACAGAATTATACACCAAACGGGAAGAAGTCATCCCTCTAAGGAGAGTGACTGACCAAGTGGTAACCCAATTTATCAAAGAGTATATCGTATGTAGGTTTGTTATACCCAAAGTAATTTTGACAGATAATGGGAAGCAGCTCGTATGCTAGGAGATGGGCCTCCTCACAAACAAGTATAAAATTATGCATAATAGCTCAACCATATCCTACCTTAAGGGTAACGGTCAAGCAGAAGCCACCAATAAGACCCTGATCAATATATTGAAGAAGATGCTGGAGGACATGCCAGGGGAATGGGATGAGAAACTGCCAATGGTGTTATGGGCTTATCGTACCTCAAAGAGAAAACCAACTGGGTTCACCCCATTCTCATTGGTATATGGGACTAAAGTTGCCTTACTAATGGAATTTACGTTAACCTCAGCCAGATTTTCTCTGAGCAACGGACTCATCCTTGACCCACGATATGTACAACTAGAGGTGTTGGACGAGCATAGACATAAGGTAAAAGAAAACTTTAAATTCTACACCCAGCTGCTATCCAGAGCCTACAAACATTTGGTTAAGCCCAAGGAGTTCTAGGTAGGAGACTTAGTCCTATGAGCATCCACTCACCATCTCTGCAGCATGTCGACATCAAACTTTAAACCTAACTGGGAAGGCCCCTTTATTGTGAGAGGGGTAGGTAAGTCAGGTTATTGCCAGATTTCAGAACCAGAGAGTGATTGCCTCCAGTCCATCAACTACAAGTGGCTGAAGAGGTATTATTCTTAGCATTGTCAAAAAAATTAATTTATGTTAAATAATTTGAGCAGCTTGCTCTAGCACCAGAACAATTCCTTTTTTTATAAGAATGATAGAGCAGTTCAATTTTGTACATGATACAGAAAATGAAAAGAAATGAATAGAAACTTTTTTTTCGAGTATCGCATGATGATTCTTATTTTTCTTGTTTTCCTAAGGCATAAGGTAGATCCATCAGAACATATGTATATATATTTTTTTATATACTCTCTACTAGACTAGAAGAGGGTTCAAGATAAAGAGAACTTTTCTCATTACACTTGGGGGTACATCCATCCCGATAGAAAAGTATATTGAGCAAAGTCTCTCTAATCATGTTAGACAAATGATTTTGATCTTATCACTAGACCAGTAGGAGGACATCCTCCAAGTCATATTAAAAAAATATATAGAAAATATGCTTTTTAGAGAACAACTTTTAACCTCCGTTATCAAGGAAAAAACCTTACTTGACCAGTCCACGAAAAATATAGAGAAAAGGGGACTTACACTCCCCTGCTCTAATTTCTTAAAAAAGGGGTTCGAGGGAAGGAGAAAAGTTAACCCTTTATCTCCCATCTATTCCCTAAGAAATGATAACCATGATAAAATACCCCACAATTAAAGGGGACCATTCTAAAAATGATAATTTTCATAGATAATATGCAAGTACCCACAGTTAGAGGGGACAGCCCTAAAAAATGATAACATGCTCAGATAATATGCAAGTACCCCCACAGTTTAGAGGGGATGGTTCTAAAATGTTTCTTGCTCATATAATATGCAAGTATCCCACAGTTAAAGGGGACATTTCAATTAGACGAAGTAGCCACAAAAAATTAGGGCAGGCCATAGTAAGCAGATATCAAAGTCCACATAAAAGTAGATGATCAAGATGATAGAAACGGTAAGAGGGTAGTTTAGATAAGATGGAGGTGTAACCCCTTTTTTAGTACGGTAATGATAAGTTAATTAGCCAAAACCTTGGATTAATTATAGGACATGCAAACACAAACTTAATGAAGATGAACTCAGTTTAAAATCACAAATCTCTCGTGTATAACTCAGAAGGTAGTAATAAACTTAGAGGTAACTTAGCTAGAGGGAGAGAGAAGTAAGAACCCTAGATACACCTTGGAAGGAAGACAAACACACCAACCACCCTCAAGAATCTCTGTCAAGTATTAAAAGCTTCGTAATAAATGACAACAGCGAGTGAGTAAACCCTCTGGTTTGTAATAACTCTCTCTGATGTGTATTATCTCTAGTAATAACTTCTGAACTCTCAAAAGATCATCCTCTCCTCAAAGGTGGTTAGGGTCCTTAAATAGCCCGCCACACCACCCCCGAGTCAACTCAGTCATCAATGCTTATGAAAGACATCCCTCATACTTTATGTCACAATATTAAATACCTGATCCACTAGTTGTCTCCACGTCATAAACATTAAATGCCAAGACATGCCTTTTGCCTAACCACTGTGTGTAAGGGGGCTATTGTCACAGAGATGGCTCACCAACTGCCTGATAGCCCTAAATACTACAGTGGTTTACTCAAGTACTGGTCTGACACTATTTATCTGGCTAGTGACATCACCTATCGTAGATGTGACATTAAGTAGAGGGTTGTTTGGTTCACAACTCAACGCCCGATGGAACTCCAAGCTTCTCCGCCCGAGATTCCACGTCCAGGGTCCTTTTGTGTTTTACCAGGTGTATCTAAGATGGTCAGGACAAGCCCCAATGGTGCCTCACTTTTCAATCCTCCAAACCAAGTCCTTCTAAAGTTCCCACGGCGAGGTCATTCGATAGAGCATGAAAGCTCTCCTAGGCCCTACTAAGCCTGGTCTCTCGCGAGTACCGTTTGACCTCACACTAAAACTCATTATTATTCTCGTTACATAATTGCAATCGTTATAGATTAATCGATATGAAAAAAGATATAATATGACTAACACAATAAGCTAAAGTATGAGTTGCCACGCTAAGCTTCCTCGCTGAGCTGCCTCGATTTCTTAATCCCAAACACTATTGCTAATGGGAGAATTATCCCTAATCTCAGGATTACCTTCAAGCCCCCCTCTACAGAAACTAATAGAATACTTTTTCATTAATAATGACAAAGTTCTTTACATATGAAAAAGTGTGCAGAAGAAAGTCTAAAAAATAAGGCTATCTACCCACTAGACAATATGAAAAATAAATCATGGCTGGAGCGCAGGTCCGTAAAAGAAGAATCAACCTCCTCAACAAGCTTTGGAGGGACTGAATCTGAGTCTAAATCCAAGCAGCCTCAGCATGACACTGTTGCTCCCTAGTCTGCCTAGAAGTATGGTGCTTCATCATCTTCCTAAATGTGGTACTAAGAAAATGATAACTGAAGCTTCGAACAAATCAAGATGGAAATGATAGAAGCGTTGAAGATCATGAAGAGCCTGGAGAAACAGTGCAGCCCTCTGAGTAGTCGTGTCAGTAAGAGGGGTAGATAAAAAGTCATGCAGATGGATAGCTAAGGCCTTAAATTTAAAGACCGTAAGGCTATAAATGTTAAGGACGCTCTGGGAAGTAAACATCTGAGGATGGTTCTCCATAAGCATCTCCAACACCTCGCGCTCATGGGCACCAAATTGGGAAGCCAACTCTGAAGGACATAATGCGCTCATAAAAGACCCAAGAGCCTCTACATAGATATCATCATATCCTGTGTTATGATACTTAAGCTTTGAAAGAGGTATGGAAGAATCCTCGCTAGAACCAGTATCACCGGTGGCCTCAGAACTTTGGTCGGTCTTACTAGTGGCCTCATCAGGCTCGATAATAAGATCCTGCGGTGTGAAAAGCAAAGGGAGATAAGTTAAAAATAAGATAATTAAAAGGAGGCGGGTTACCCATACTCAAATTGAAACAAATGTCATCGAAATTTTACCCCCAAAGTCCATGGGAGTCAATATGCTGTCACTTAAGCGAGGGGCACCATATGACCTTGAGCCCCAGCCTAACAAAAATAGACAAGAGCTACTATTTTTTTCTTTTAGGGATGGAAAAATAGAAATTTACTAGGTTTAATAGACAACAATAACCAAGGTATGACAATTTAATACCTGAGGAGTACTCAGTATAGCACTCACAGTAGGTCCCATAAAACTAAGGATGACCGCCTCACTAACCTAAAAATAAGAAAATAAGAACGTGAAGGTGAGCCAACTTACACAGTAACATCAAGAAGAAAAAGGGGAACAAAGAAAATAGTAAGGTATAATAGTATAATACCTGACTCACAATAGTTCCCCATGGTTATTGATGATGCTGAAAATAGCACAACCCTTCAAGGTGTTTGTAAGCTCAATTCAGTGTTAACAACGGCAGTATAAAGGTATATATAGTAGAAGGAGGTATGGAGAAGAGGATTAACACCGGAATATAAGTGGTTCAGCCAATCAGGACTACGTCCACTGTGAAGGTGAGTGGTTAATATCACTGTCTGAGGGCACTAATGGCCATGAATACAAACCTCTCAAGCTTTTCTCTCTCTACTGTGTATTTAGACAGAGTTTCAGCTAGGGTTGCTAATTTCGAATCTTTTACAAGGTAGAGGATGACCTCTATATATAGTGCTTGGGGAGTGTAATGTACCCCCCAAGAATGCAATGAGCATGTGCATGAGGATCCATCCAGTATGAGAATGACACCTGACTGATATCATGCAGATAATGATGACCTCAATATTCCCTCATGTGAGGGGAATGATTCGGTTATAACTGATTGTGTACACGTCTTCCCAATAGAAAATATGTTTATAAGAACTCGGCCATCCATGAATGGTCCCAACCTCGGCCTGGAAGAGGACGAGGTGGTGACCTTGGTTTAATGGGAGAGCCGAAGTAAGACATATTGAGCTATGACGTCAGCCTGGGCGGAGGTAGTGGTGGCAAAGAAGGAACGTCGACTGATCCCTAGTCGAGATTGATGTTGATGATGGGATGGAAACGTCTTCATCTTCCGACCCGAGGTTGCAATCCTCGGAAGACCAGGTGGATAACTGCCCCTGGATCATGGTGACTTCACCTGTCGAGGTAGATAGCAACGTCGGCCGTAGCCGACCTTGCCTAGGATAAGACTGCTAGTTGATGATCCAAGGTCCCTCTAACATCGGCCATCTCTATGGCCGAGGTTGATGTCTCTGAGCCGAGGGGGTACATTCAGGGCATATCAGTTATTCCACGGCTAAAGGAACAATCGCTGCGCTAACCTAAAAATAGGCAAATACTAAATGCCAAAAAGTATTTACATAGAAAACGTAAGATCAAGAGATCCAAGAAGATTAAATATTTTCCTGAGAGATCCTCGCTGAGATACTTTCTCTAGACTCCTTAACAGCCGGAGCAAGAGTGGTACTAACCGAAGGGGTGACCAAAGTCTCCTCCAGCACAGAAACTGGTGGACTACTCACCTAAGGGTCCAAATATAAGTCTCATAAGTAAAAGGACCCCGTCCAAAGATATGTTAACAAAATAATATAGAATACATAGATGTGTAACTAATCTAGACGGTAAAGGTTGCAAATTTTGAATATACTACTGAAGTTGGTCCCACAGAGCTGAAAACAAGCCCCTCAAATAAGAGGACTTCAACTAGACTGGATGAAGCAGCTTCCCCTATAGAAGGTAAAGGGAAACCCATAGGTTCTACCTCAGGAACTTTCTTGGAAACCTTCACCACAGGCACTGCAGGTGAGGATGTCTCATCGGAATTACCGTGCAAGAGAAGAAAGATATGAAAATTTGTAAGTCTTTCGTAGTAATGGAAAAAGGAGGCATAAAAGATAAGTAAAGACAAGTCATAATAGTTACCAAGAGAGGTTCTATAATAAGGTCTCCCATAGATACGATGGTTGCAGGAGCTTCCCCGGAGGTAGTAGGGACTACTAAATGGGGAGCTAAAGATGCAGATGGAGAATCGGTAAGGGCAACCAACTGGCATAAAAACAAATAGAAATAGAGTATGTAAATAAAATCCCAATGGCACAAGAAATTGAATAAAAAAGACAAAAGATTCAGTGCAGGCGTACCTGAAGCCACTCTAAAGAAGAAGATTCAATGCACTTCTTCCTTTTTTCGCCTGAAATTTCCTGCTTTCTCTCTCTCTCTACAAGAGCTTGTTTAGAAGTGCATTGGGCGTATTTCCTTGCCAACTCGTCCTCTCTTCTCATTGCATTCCATCAGGTGCCAACCATCATCCTTTCTTCTCCATTTTCTTTCTGCTTTGTTCCTGTTTTTTCCTTGCATTTTCCGACGAGTTCTTTGAGTTTTTCGGCCATCACTTGTGTTTTCAGGTGGCCCTAGTTCTTATTGTTCTTGGTTGTTTTTCATCCAAAACCCTAGTTTGATCCTTGGCCAAGCCAAGTCAAGTTATTTATTTAGGAGAGTCATAAGTGTAGGGGCTGCCTCATATGCTCAGACCTCTTTACCAACTCTTAGAAGAATTCCCCTCTCTTAGGGAGAAGACCTTAGATAAAATTAGGCAAATAGAAAGGGCCCAAGAGGAAGCTCATAGGTCAGAGGATCTCCCCCTCAGACATATCTTTCCACCCCCTCTGAAGGTCATATACCCTGAGTCAGTCGAACCAGTTAAATTAGCAGAGGCCATAGTTGAACCCTCTCCCATGTCTGAGTCTGAGTCGTCTACCTCAGACCCTATGTCTATGGACTCTTTTCAAGAGGCCATGGATTTTTCTACTCGGCAGGATCAGGTCCCTAATCAATCCGAGGTTTCTAATCGGGCATCGTCCCATAATTGTTCAAGAACATCGCACTCTTCCTCTGATGTTCAGGTTGTAGGTCCTAACGTCATCGTTCCACCAATTCTTGAAGCTATTCCTCTATCAGCTGTCATAGGGGCTGAGTTCGCTCAGAGGTTCCCAAGTGGTGCCCCATCGTCTGCTCAGGTCGACGTTGAACTGGATGATGATACTGAGAGCGATGTTGACACCTCTGAGGCGGCCGAGATAGAGAGCACAGTCACCGAGCTTGATCTTCTTGCCTTTAGGCATCTATATTCCATTAGCCTCTCCATAAAACTCAGGAGACCTCTGAGGGAAGAGAGGGCTATTGGCGGTCGCGATGATGAGATCTGTCTGTACGAGCAGATGTTAAAGTTGGGGTTTTGTCTGCTCATTCATCCCATCATTAGGGCTATACTTTCTTATATCAACTTAGCTCCTTCTCAATTATCCCCCAATGCTTGGAGGGTTATAATTGGAGCTATAGTTCTATGGAAGGCAGTCCACCACTCAGACCTTCCTGTCCAGGTCTTCACCGGGTGTTACATCCATTCCTCTGCCAGGAATCATCCGAGCTATTATCATTTCCTAGCTCAGAAGTCAACTAAGAAGATGTTACAGGTTACCAAAACTAGTAACCATAATTGGAAGCCGAGGTATTTCTTTGCCTCAGGGGCATGGGAATTTGGCCCTTGTGTCCCCTCTTCGAACTTAGACCCGAGGATACCCCTGAGATGGGGCAAGGTGTCAATAGCTGCCAGGGATGACCCCGGGTTAAGCCAAAATAATATTCAAAAGGTAAAAGACCTTCAAGATCAGGGGGAGCATGGTCTGTTGGTCAAGTTCGAACATCTGATGACCCCTTATTATCTCTCTGAGACTGGGATTGGGGGTAGTCCTCTGACAGAACTACGTAAGTGCTTATTTCATTATTTCAGCAAGTTAAACCTCTGAGTTTTTTATGTCTCTAATTTTCTAACTCGGACCTTTTCCTTTTTCAGAGCGCCCCGAAGGCATTTCGGACGAAGTCTGGGAGATGTCTGCACCAAGCCTTATGAAGCTGGTGAATAAAGCACGCCTGAATGCACCCCCTCCATCTACATCAAGAGATGAGGCTACCAAGAAGAGAAAACCTACCGACCCTGCCCCTGAAGATCAGAGGCAGAAGAAAAATAAGAAGGGGGATCGTGCCATCCCCATTCTTCTGAGGATGCATTGATTGCTAGTATTGAGCAATTAAAGATTGGTGATAGTCTCATAGGCCATAGTCTGAAAGCACTGGATTCCATAGGCGATGCCATGATCGACTCTGATAAGTGCTTATGTCGCTCTCTGGATAGGCCTCTCTTGGCTGAGTTCTCTCTCCATCATTCTATCCAAGTAAGACCTTGAACTTCTGCTTCTGAATTATACAAGTGTAACATCGATATATCTTAGATTAATATCTCTGCACACGTTCTACAGGGTCTCCTCACCATACATCACTTTGTTAACTGGACCTTGGGAAAACTTCCTATGATTGAGAAGGGCTAAAAGGCCGAGAAGACCGAGGCCACTTTAAACGCTGAAGTGGAATGTCTGAAGTCTGCTTTGAAGAAGTCTGAGACCAGTGTGAAGGAGTTACAGAAAGATATAGATAAGCTGAGGGAAGATCATAACACTGCCCTAAAGACTCAGGCTGACACCCTTCAGCATAAGGTCGATGTGGATGTAAAGGCTGCCTTGGATGATGCCTCTGAGAAGATCTTAGAGGAGTACAAGGTTTCTGATGAGTTTGTAAGTTTCGTCTTCGAATACCTGGAAAGAGGGGTAAAGGCCACTGGCAATTGGGCTGCTATGAAGGAGAAAGAATCAGGGAGCCTTGTAGCCTGTAACTTCATCGGCTTGGGTTATGCAGACCCTTGGTTTGCTCAGGCCTTGCAGGAGGTTGAGGAGGAGGGAGGTGTTTCACCTATCGAGATTTCCCCCCAAGGTGACACCATGACTGAAGATGTTGGTGCTCAAGACGACGGGGTAGAAGTAGCCACCCTCGGCCAGGGAGATGCGGACGTGGCACCTAACCCTAAGGCTGCAAAAACTTGATTTCTTTGTGAAGGTTTTATCAATTTTAATTTCTCTGAGGATTTGTAACCTCTGACAACTCTGTTATTTTGTATTTTATAACTCCTAACTTTGATCTATGTCAACCTCTGAGGAGGGCTTTACTTCTTCAATTGCTAAGTGTTCTTTGAATGATTTTCCTTGCCATGCAATGTCTATTTAGGTCTAAGGTTATCCAAGTATGATGTCTGACCTCAGACCTTATCACCAGATCATGATGTTATAAGGTCTGAGGCCATCACATAAGATGCTATCCCCATAAAATTTTCACCAAATTAATGATGTCTAGGGTCTGAGGTCATCCAAGTATGATGTCTGACCTCAGACCTTGTCACCAAATCATGATGTTATAAGGTCGGAGGATATCACATAAGATGTTATCCCCATAAAATTTTCACCAAATTAATGATGTCTAGGGTCTGAGGTCATCCAAGTATGATGTCTGACTTCAGACCTTATCACCAAATCATGATGTTTTAAGGTCTGAGGTCATCAACTAAGATGTTACCCTCATAAATAATTTTCACCAAATTAATGATGTTAAGGGTCTGAGGTCATCGAAGTATGATGTTTGACCTCAGACCTTGTCACCAAATCATGATGTTATAAGGTCTGAGGCCATCACATAAGATGTTACCCTAATAAATAATTTTCACCAAATTAATGATTTTAAGGATCTGAGGTCATCCAAGTATGATGTCTGACCTCAGAACTTGTCCCCAAATCATGATGTTTTAAGGTCTGAGGTCATCAACTAAGATGTTACCCTCATAAAATGTTCACCAGATTAATGATGTCAAGAGTCTGGGGTCATCCAAGTATGATGTCTGACCTCAGACCTTGTCACCAAATCGTGATGTTTTAAGGTCTGAGGTCATCAGCTAAGATGTTACCCTCATAAATAATTTTCACCAAATTAATGATGTTAAGGGTCTGAGGTCATCCAAGTATGATGTTTGACCTCAGACCTTGTCACCAAATCATGATGTTATTAGGTCTGAGGCCATCAGATAAGATGTTACCCTCATAAATAATTTTCACCAAATTAATGATGTTAAGGGTCTGAGGTCATCCAAGTATGATATCTGACCTCAAACCTTGTCACCAAATTATGATGTTTTAAGGTCTGAGGTCATCAACTAAGATGTTACCCTCATAAATAATTTTCACTAAATTAATGATGTCTAGGGTCTGAGGTCATCTAAGTATGATGTCTGACCTCAGACCTTATCACCAAATCACGATGTTATAAGGTATGAGGCCATCACATAAGATGTTATCCCCATAAAATTTTCACCAAATTAATGATGTCTAGGGTCTGAGGTCATCCAAGTATGATGTATGACCTCAGACCTTGTCACCAAATCGTGATGTCATAAGGTTTGAGGCCATCACATAATATGTTATCCCCGTAAAATTTTCTTCATTTTAGCACAATTAACCAAGTATTGACACAAGAACTGATCTTCTCATTAATAATCTCTTAATAAGATAATACATTTGCATGAAAGCTCTTGTAACATCATTTGTAATACTTTTTTAGATGATCAGCATTCCAAGGGTTGGAAAAAGGTTCCCCTTCGAGGTTCTCTAGCCTGTAGGTTCCTGGTACAACCTCCTCAATTACTTTGTAAGAACCATGCCAATTTGGGTGAAGCTTATTTGCCTTGTGTAACGTCTTCTTCAGCACCAGGTCCCCTACAGCTATGGGCCTTGATTTTACCCTTTGATTGTAGAACTTTATTGTTCTCTGTTAGTAAGATGCTTGCCTGATTTCTGCATCTCCCTTCTCTCTTCAACCAAGTCTAGGTCGAGTCTTCTCTCCTCCCCATTCCTCTCAGGGTCATAGGTCTGAACCCTATAAGTAGGGAGTCCTATCTCTATTGGTATGATGGCCTCTGAGCCATGTGATAACATAAACGGGGTCTCCCCCGTTGGTGTCCTTGTCGTTATTTTATAGGCCCATAACACAGCATAAACCTCTTCAGTCCATATTCCCTTAGACTCTTCCAACCTTTTATTGATCCCATCGAGGATTATTCTGTTAGTGACTCCGGTCTGACCGTTTGCCTGAGGTCGGTCAAGAGAAGAGAAAAAATTATTTATCCCAACTCTTTCGCAGTATTTTTCTAAGGAAGAATTCTTGAACTGGGTTTTGTTGTCCGAAATGAGGGTGTTTGGGAGGCCATGTCTGCATATGATGTTCTTCCAAATAAATTGGAAGGTCTTGTGCTCTATAATCATGATCAACGGCTCTGCCTCTACCCACTTGGAGAAGTAATCAATGGCCACTATCAGAAATCGGTAATTATTTATAGCCCTTAGCAGGGGGCCCACTAAGGTGTTTGTAATCTTAATTCAGTGTTAACAAAGGTAGTATAAAGGTATATAGTAGAAGGAGGTGAGGAGAAGAGGATTAACACCGAAATATAAGTGGTTCAGCCAATCAGGCCTATGTTCACTCTGAAGGTGAGTGGTTAATATCACTGTATGAGGGCACTAAGGGCCATGAATACAAACCTCTCAAGATTTCTCTCCCTACTGTGTATTTAGACAGAGTTTCAGCTAGGGTTGCTAATTTCGAATCTTTTACAAGGTAGAGGATGACCTCTATATATAGTGCCTGGGGGTGTAATGTATCCCCCAAGCATGCAATGAGCATGTGCATAAGGATCCATCCAGTATGAGAATGACACCTGGCTGTTATCATGCAGATAATGATGACCTCAATATTCCCTCATATGAGGGGAATGATTCGTTTATAACTGATTGTGTACACATGTTCCCAACAGAGCATATGATGATAAGAACTCGGCCATCCGTGAATGGTCCCAACCTCGGCCTGGAAGAGGACGAGGTGGTGACCTTGGTTCAGTGGGAGAGCCGAAGTAAGACATGTTGAGCTATGACGTTGGCCTGGGCTGAGGTAGTGGTGGCAAAGTAGGAACATCGGCTGATCCCTAGCCGAGATTGATGTTGATGATGGAATGGCAACCTCTTCATCTTCCGAGCTGAGGTTGCAATCCTTGGAAGTCAAGGTGGATAACCGCCCCTAGATCATGGTGACCTCACCTGTCGAGGTATCTAGCAACGTCGTCCGTGGCCGACCTTACCTAGGATGAGACTGCTAGTTGATAATCCAAGGTCCCTCTAACATAGGCCATCTCTATGGCCGAGGTTGATGTCTCTGAGCTGAGGGAGTACATTCAGGGCATATCAGTTATTCCACGTCTAAAGGAACAATCACTGCACTAACCTAAAAATAGGGAAACGGCTAAATGCCAAAAAGTATTTACAAAGAAAACGTAAGATAAAGAGATCCAGGAAGATTAATTATTTGCCTGAGAGATCCTCTCTGAGATACTTTCCCGAGAATCCTCAACAGCCGGAGCAAGAGTGGTACTAACCGAAGGGGTGACCAAAGTCTCCTCCAGCACAGAAACTGGTGGACTACTCACCTAAGGGTCCAAATATAAGTCTCACAAGTAAAAGGACCACAACCAAATATATGTTAACAAAATAATACAGAATACATAGATGTGTAACTAATCTAGACGGTAAAGGTTACAAATATTGAATATACTACTGAAGTTGGTCCCACGGAGCTGAAAACAAGCCCCTCAAACAAGGGGGCTTCAACTAGACTGCATGAAGCAGCTTTCCTATAGAAGGTAAAGGGAAACCCATAGGTTATACCTCAGGAACTTTCTTGGAAACCTTCACCACAGGCACTGCAGGTGAGGAGGTCTCATTACAATTACCGTGCAAGAGAAGAAAGTTATGAAAATTTATAAGTCTTTCGTAGTAATGGAAAAAGGAGGCATAAAAGATAAGTAAAGACAAGTCGTAATAGTTACCAAGAGAGGTGCTATAATAAGGCCTCCCACATATACGATGGTTGCAGGAGATTCCCCGTAGGTGGTAGGGACTACTAAATGGGGAGCTAAAGATGCAGATGGAGAATCGATAATGGCAACCAACTGGCATAAAAACAAATAGAAATAGAGTATGTAAATAAAATCCCAATGGCACAGGAAATTGAATAAAAAAGACAAAAGATTCAATGCAGGCATACCTAAAGACACTATAAAGAAGGAGGGAAGATGATCGACGGGATAGTAGCAGTGGATAAAATGGCCTAGTTATGGAAAAATGGTCAGCAAATCGAACATAAACAAAGAAAGAGATGAAGCCTAATGAGAATAAGTAATACTTGAGAGGTGGAGCTAACCTGTGTAATAGGCTCGCTAGATGCAATAGTGAAAATCGGCATGGAAGATAAAAGCTGAATGTGAGGCCTATTGTCTATGGCACAAAGACTCGAGAGATGGGAAACCTCCATGAAGGCGATAGACATGGGGCAAGGCCTCCCGTAAGCGAGGCTATTTCCCCAGTAGATAAAGGGACACTGGAAAAAGGTCCCTGCAATGAAAACAGACAAAGATAATACAGTCGTAGATGTAGAAAATATGATAGAATAGAGAAAGACCATAAAGAACACAGGCTCAAAGTACCTCAAACAGTCTTATGGAGGAACCTCTCACCACTAAGGAGGGGTGAGGTGAAGAGAGGAGGCCAAGAAAAATAGTCACCTATGTGTATAACAATGGGAGACTTCAAAAGATATGCCTCAAAATGTAACAAGTAAAAGTAAGAGACTCAGTAGAGCTAATGTTTACTTGGACTGAAGAGGAGGACACAAAATAAGTCCTCGCTATCTTCGGGAATACAATAGATAACTGCAAAAAAGAGATAAGGATAGAATATGTATTAGTAAAATAGAAAAGAAAAAAGAGAATAACAACTGAGCAGAGGGAAATGAAAAACCTTCCTAGATATGCCCAAAGATGAGACTAACATTGAACTCCGGGCCCTAGGAAAAGGTTCCCGTGCAGCAAGAAGAGGCAACGGATCACTCGTCGTGATGGAGACACCCTACAAATGCCATAAAGATAAAGACAATTTATATTTGAACTATGTATATGAAAATGGATAGTAAAATACTAATATAGAAGTTAAGAGAAAAGACTTACAGTGATAGAGCAAACGGTCTGCCCATACCCTATATGTCCAGTAGTTGGGCTGCTGGCAGCCGGAGAGCCTATGAGTGCATATTCGCTATAAGACTCCCTAGAAACTGGTAAGAAATAATAAGTATCAGGATTTTGGTCACCATAAATGCCAGTGACACTCATCTCATTGGAAGAAGAAGAATCATCATCATAGGAGGGAGTGCTTCTATAATCTACTAGTTCCTCTTCAAATGATCGAGAAGGGGAACCAACAAGTGAAACCCTAAGAAAGACAATTTATCTAAGTAAAAGCGAATGAGGTGTAGTACCTTTCACTATGGGAATAGAATTATAAGTGGTCTCTTAAGCAGATAATTCGAGGTCCTCATAACGCTGCTCGCGCACAGTCTTATATGTATCCTCTACCCCAAGATCGTCAGTGCCAGAACCTTGATCTGATGCAGAGGAGGGGGAAGAAGTCTCAGTGTCAATATTCTTCTTCTTCTCTCGCCCTAGTTCTTACTGGCAAAAGGGGGGAAGTGGGGGCAGCAGTGGCAATAGTGGAAATAGCAGTGCCAGCAGGGGTAATTATAGGTGGTCTGGAGACATCCACATCGGGATGCTTCCTTTTTAAAGCAGCAGGAGCTCTTGACTTGCCTCTCGACTTGGGCCTAGTAGGTTGAGTCTCAGGTTGCTTGGAATAGATAGACTCATCGAGCAGAGGCCTCACCATGATTGGAGTCAGTTGTTCAAGATGAGCCTTAAGGATGATACTCTGGTGCCACACTAATATTTGGGTCCTTTTACCCAAGCACCTGTCGTTATTGGGGATCTTTGTGTAAATAGTTTCATGAGGAACATCCTTTATGCAATTATGAATTAAGAGGGACTGCTTCTGCCAAAGGGTAAACCAGGAATGCAAAAAAAAGGATGAGTAATCGCAAGAATGCATAAATAAGTTGCCCAAATGACCTACTCTGCCAACCACCCCTTCAAAGGTGAAGTTGGCAAAAGCCTCAAGATATAACTCGACAGGGGAGGTGCTCGAAGGATAAGTAGGAGTATGAACCCCCTTCTCTGTCAGTGAGGGAAAAGTTCAAGGAAAAATCATAACGACCACAAAAATATGGGGGCAGGTAGGAACAGACTCTACATTAGCAGGGCAGTTCAAAGTGCCCCTACTAGCTAAGAAGGAATGCCAAGAAAAAATACCTCCAATAGTCTTGTAGTAGGGCCTGGAGGAAAACTCATCGATGTTGTCTATCAAAACCCTAGAGGAGTCCTAGGAGTCTTCTTATGCCATCTCACAGCACGAGCAGCTCCACTGTGGAAAGATCTAGCCTCTGGGGCAATGTTGGGAAGCCTCTCAAATAAGAAAGACATGATGATGAAGGTGTTAACAAATTTGATAGCATCATCACGGCCACAAGAGCACTTAACATCCACATGGGCCCTATCTAGCCAAGTGTATAAAGATTTAAAGTCAAAGATGAGAGGGGGACTTCCCTCCCTCGAGAAAGCCTCACAGAAAGCTTGAACAAAAGATCATGAGGAGAGTCATCTGGTCTCCCAAGAAGAATAAATCTTCTCAGAAAAGTGACAAAAAATGCTTCCAAGTGTGAGGGGGAGTTAATCTTTGGGCTATCCTGGCTCCTTAAGGCCCTGCTCAAGCTTTCACCCTTGGGCAGCTGCTCGAAATCCTTAAACCATTACCTCTGCCATTTAGTGAAAGAATGTTTGGTGGTCCCAGTCAAGTTGATAGCTACATATTTTTAGCACTCACCCAAAGCATATTGGATCTCCCCCACCATTTTCTCCTCAACTTTGTCCTCAAAACCATCAGTAAGAATATGTCTCCCCAAGTAGGGCAAATCGAGCAGAACACATATGTCCTCCAAAGTGATTGTAAATTCCCCCATCCAATAATAAATGTATGGGAATCCCTAATCCAGTGAGAAGTCAGAAAAGTAAAATGTGTTCCTACTTGGAAATAGAGCAAGCGTTGAGACTATTAATAGTGGTATGAAGACCTATCCCCTCAATAACATCTCTGTGCAAGGGGGTTGAAAAGACATGATCCACCCAGAGACCCCATTCCTCTATGGTACCCGCACATGCCTTGACTTTAATATTGGAATAGGGGAAGTCACCCATGTCTACTCGTACCCTAAGTATTAAATCAGGTAAAATAATGGGAAAGTCATAAGACTCGCCTAGACCCACTTGGGGTCGCTCATTGATTTTAGCCAATAACTCCTTATGAAAATTTGCAAGATAAGTCATAAAGGTATCCTCCTTGTTAAAGTAAGGTGCTAGACGATAGAGGAAAATATTTTTGTTGGCGAGCAATAAGATAATCCCTTTGGGATTTGGAATAAACCATAGGCGAGGAAGATGTGGTAGCTCCTATGGCGAGGATCCCCCTGGACGAGGAGGCCTTAGTTGGGGAAGCAATCTAGCAAGAGATAAGGTCTCAGCAATGAGGGAGCCCCTAGACGATGAGGCCCCTGTGACAAATGTGGTCATAGGCGAGGAACCCCTCCTCGCAGACATCCCAATTGACGAGGAGGCCCTCGTTGTAGACACTCCAATAGATGAGGAGATCCCCAAAGAGGGGACCCCAACATACAAGCCTCCAAAAACCCCAGAAACAGAGTTCAAAATTTCAGAAGAAATAGTGGTGGCTCCGGTGGCCAAAACCATCGAGATAACAACGGAGATGGGCATCGCACCCACTAGCACCTCGCTGGTGGTAGTGGAGATGGTGGAAGAAGTGTTTTGAGAAGATAAAGAGGCCATTTGGTTTGGTAAAAGAAAGAGGGAGTGAAGGTGTCTACGGAAGCTTTCGACTTCTTCTCTCTCTCTCCAAAGAACTTGAGTTCTGAAAACAAATGACAAAGTAAAAGGGGAAGAGAGTTAAAAAAGGATTTATGCCTCATTAAGATACGCACAGATTACTAATCAAAAAGTGGACTGAATATTTTCCATTGATGAGATGTGTGTTCCCCAGATGACGCGTGCTACCTCGAGACCATAAAGGTGGGCTGAAGCAACAGGCATAATTAATGCAACAGTGATGTTTCATATTCCAAGAAATAATGAATCATTGTGTACAAAAACCTTTGATATGCCCAACACTTAGATTTTTATACGAGGGGACTAATGTAGAGAGGTACTCTTTTGATAGCTCAAAGGATTGAGTGAGCAGGCCCAATTGTTGAGGAGTGACTCATCACGGGCACCACCAAGAATTAGAACTTTGGCGAGGAAGGCCCCAGGAAGGGCTCCTTGCCCCAATTTTCCCAAAAATCACACAATCAGAACTTGGGCGAGGAGGACCCCAGAAATGGCTCCTCACCCCCTATTTTCCCAAAGGTCACAAACTCAAAACTAGAGCGAGGAGGGACCTAGAAAGGGCTCCTCGCCCTCAATTTGTACAAAATTCACAAGATTAGAATTTGGGCAAGGAGGCCCCCTCGAAAGGGCTCCTCACCTCAATTTGTACAAAGTTCATAAGATCAGAATTTGGAGGAGGAGGCCCCCAGAAAGGGCTCCTCGCCCCATTGGACACCACTCCTTGTCCAAAACAACTTAGAAAATAATAGAAATGAAGTTTGGGCGAGGAGGCTAAGCACAGGTGGCTCATCGCCCCAAATATTCCAAAAGTCACAAGAATGAAATATGAACAAGCAGACCTACCATGAGGAGCTCCTCATCCCCAGAAATCCTTCTCCTTACAGAATAGAACCAGTGGGAGAGGAGGTCCACCTAGAGTGACCTCCTCCCAAAGATATGTTACTCATACGAATGTCAAAGAACTAACATGTTAATTTCTTGTACAAGTAGCGTAGTTGAGAAAGTAGGGCTCAAAAAGGCAAGTTGGGATCTCTTGGGATTTTTGGCTTAGTGGATGAAGAACAAGGTTTGTTGAACTAATTGATAGATCCTAGAGGTCACCCAGCCCTTACATAACTCACACCACGTCATAATTTAAGTGAGCAACCAATGGTTTGTTCACAAGAAATGAATAGTTTGTAAAATATTTTTTAGAGGAGGTGGTCCTTGAGACCTCTCCTCAAGTTTGTAAAAGATTTTAGAGGAGGTGGTCCAAGAGGCTCCCCCTTAAGTTTATAAAAGATTTTAGAGGTGGAGGTCTTTGAGTACCCCCCTAAAGTTTACAAAGTTTGTACAACAAGTTACCAATTTAAAAAATATTTACCAAATTAGATATTTTATCCTCAAGCACAAACATATTTGCTTTTTGACTTTGGCTTACACCAGGTGGAACCTCTCAAAGGAGACAGACGGTTGCACACAGATAGGGACAAAAGGTACATTTCATACATTGTCCCTCACCAACCCCCTTAGTTTTGGCGCCCAATAAGTGCCAACTTAGCCCTAGTGGCCAAGTATAAATAGGACACCTGGCAAAGGTCAAGTCATATACATAACTCAAGTCATACCACTACTCTGTCAAAATCACCCCAGATACCTGGTGTTTCTCTCCCTGCTCACTCTAAGTGTTGAGTGATTTGTTCCTTCACTCCACCCTGACAACCATTATTCTCAGGAGTTTCTCTTGAGAAAAGTTACTATTATTATAGTGAGCGATTCATACTTGGGTTCCATTTTTATCGGGTGTTGTTCTAGAAGTTTTGGAAAATCTTAAAGACAGATTCCATTGGAGTGGGTCACACCTATCCCTTTCCAGTTATTCATAGACCCCAGTACAGCTACCCTCCTACACCTTAGATTGATGATAATCTGATGTACTTTAGAAACATTTTTTTTCTCGAACTTTGTGCAAATAACCTTTTCAACCATATCTTTTGTATAGGTTTTCTTTTGTCTATTTTGTGTGGACAGGAATCCTATAAACCTTTAAAATATTGTGTTTAAAAATTCTTTCAGGGATTGCTGGCTATTAATTTGGTCTTCTTCTCAAAATAAAATAGAGTTTGTTTTTATGAAAGCTTGAGTTTTTGTGAAAGAAAAAACATATGCTGAAAATCACTATTCGGTAGAATTTTTATTCAAGATTCTCTGAGTGTTATTGAAATATCTATTGATATTATTTCAATTTAAATTCATTTAAAGTTTATTTTATTCTTATTAAGACTTAAAAAAACTTTTGGCAAATTTGTTATTAAGAGACTTTAAATATTTTTTATAGCTCAAAAATGCTTGCGAGTATATTTTATATTAGTCAAACACTTTAAAATTTCCATAAAACTTTAGGAATCTTACATCATAGGAAATAGAAATACATTTTGTGGCTTCTCACAATTCTGTTCCATTGGAACATAAAATTTTTACTTCAAACTTGAAAATAAGATTCATTGGCAAAGGACTTGACGAGACTAGTTGCGGACAAAAATCGATCGCGGATGTGTAGAGTACTAATTTTTAACGCTCTATATGGAGGATATGGTGGGAAATAGTTCCGAGTAGGTCATTCCGTTATGAGGTTTTAAGTCTTTATATTCTAATTTTGAAACTCTACCATATTACATTTGTTATTTTGTTAGCCTGTGGTATTTTCCCATTGTAGCTTTTTCCTTGTACGCCTTGGTGTTGTGTTATATTGTTTACCCTTTTCGCACTTAGATTAAATCACCTAATATTGAAGATAAATTTTGGTGTAATATATTTGATAAATAATTTTTTACAAGACCTTAGGTGTTATCTTTTATCCATAACAAGAAATTAAAGGAAACAAGAAATTTTAATTGGTTATTCTTTATCCATGTTGGTTTCGAGCACATGCACCCTCAACTGGTATCAGAGATAGACATCACTTTCGCGAGTTTAATTAGCTTGAGGTATATAGTGTGTGTATGTAGAAATGGATTGTGTATTTAAGATTTTTGAAGATTTTTAATTGGGAAAAAATAAAAAAATTTACCGAACTTGTTGCTCCATCCGATTTTGTTAGTCGCTTTGCCTGATAATGAATGTGAATCTACTGAGGAAGAATTTGATGATCGAGTCTCTTCGAATCTTGAAACTAAATATAATGAACTTTATGAAGAATCGTTGAGATTTTTATAAGAAAATTTATAATTTTCCTCAAAGTTAAAATGTTATAAAATGGAGAATAGTGATTTTCAACTTCAATCTACCCTTGTTGATGAACTTCAAGTTGACCGTACTATAATGTGTGAGAATATTAATTTGTTAAAAAAGGAATTTTTAAAAGTTTATTTGGTTTCAACAATTGTTTTGAAAGATAAATATGAAACTCTTTTACAAAAAGGTCAAAACTCTTGAACTAGAAAAAATAGAGTTTTTAAATGAGTTATCAGTTGTGAAAGATGAAAATGAATTTTTATGTTCTTTGGAAGCTCAAGGACCTATCCTATTTGAAAATCTTAACGTTATAGATATCTTTTTTTTTTATCTTTTAGACTTTCTTGATGAATTAAAAGATAAGAGCACTGTTTCAAAAGAAGAGGATGAATTTTTGTTAATTTTGAAGAGGAAATAAAATGTTTTATTTTATTTCTTGAAAAATCTAAAAGGGATATTCTTTTGGGTGAAGAATCCAAATTTGTTTTGGAGAACAAAATTGAAAATTTTCAAAATGATTTGATCTTGGGAAAAAATGTAAAAGTAAATCTAGCAACGAGATCACAAAACTTAGAGATATTACTTTAATACCAACCCAAAGAGGAAATGATAAAGGAGGGTTAGGTTTTAATAAATTTCATGTTTTAACTTCCATGAAGAAAAATATTTTTATGAAATATTTTCCTCAAAATGAGACTACAAACATTGGAAAAGAAACCTTCACATTTCAAGTTAAATGGAAATTATTTGCCAATCATTTTGAAAAGAAGAAATTTTTTTATAAACTCAAAGTTTAATAACAAAAATCATATGCTCAAAGATAAGAGACCTAAGAAGGACTTTGTTTGTTCTTATTGTCATAAGAAATCTCCACTTAGAGAATTATATTATAAGTGGAATAATGTTCACACATTTAAAAAGGTTGTTGCTAAACCCAAAACACAAATGACTAAACCTAAAGCGTTTAAATGTGATCATTGTCACAAATTTGGTTATTTAAGGGAGTTTTGTTTTTTTTACTCGAGCCAACCTTGCCTTTGCATCAGGGTAAGAGTGGTTAGATTTTTACGAGGAAAAAAAATAAAATTACTTTTGATTCTAGAAAATTTTCACCAAAAAACTTTAAAAAATGTGGGTCCCATTTACATATGAAGCCCCTTGTGTGAATCATGTGTGGGTTAGGAAATGTATTTCGGAAGAAATTAAAATTAAGAATAAAATGATTCTAAAATTGGTCCCCTCAATCTCTAATCGCTAGAGGCTGTTTTATTTTTGGTCATAGCCTTTGTTAATATTTCTTTTCATATATCTTATGCTAGGCTATGTATTTTTTATTTATGTTTGAGATTGTTTATCATTTTTAGAATCCTTGATATCTCATTTGTGAATTGTTTATCTTTTTTATTTTTTGTTTCTTCAAACCTTGAATTATTCAAAAAGATTTTATTAATGAAAATACTTTTCTTTGGTTTCCCAAAAATATGTTTGGGATTGTCACATCTAGTTGATTTTTTGTTTATATTCATATTAAAAGTGTTTTCAATTCAACTTGGATGCATATTTATTGCTTATATTTATTATCCTTAGTTTGCCTATTTTTGTACTTAGGCTTTACATGCTCTTTTAGTCTTACCCTTGTGATTTATCTAGATTGATTATCATAGGACTTAATTGGTTATTTTCATGATTGACTGATTTTGTAGGAACATGTTTTAGGATTATGCGCTTTATGTATATCTTTTAATCATATACCTTACTCTTTTGTGGTTATATCTTTTATCGAAAAATTAAAAACAATTGTACAATCGCGTTTATGACTTTTCAGATGATATACTACATGACTATATTTTAGTATAACAAAATGGCTTATTTGATCATTTTTCATTTATTTGGGAATATGACATATGCTTCATGATATAAATTATATTTTCTTTTAAGTATTATAAAATTTGAATAAAAAAACATGCTTTGAGAATACATTATCATATCTTGTTGCACTTTACACCGCACTACATATTATATATATGTCGCTTTATAAAGAATAATAAAGTTGTACAATCTTTTACAGATGGTTCAAAGCTTTGAATATCTGTCAGAGGAATTCCGCTATCTTAAAATGTGTATGTGTGAGATTTATTCATTATTTGAAGGAGTTGAAAAACCAGATGCTACATAAAAAACATGAGAGGTGATGTGGTAAGGGCTATAACTTTGAGTTGATTCTACTTTTGAAAATTGAAAATAATATCCCATCTTAGTAATAAATGAGTCAAAGACTCCGCATGCGAAAAAAATGAAAAAAAATGACATTTTCAAGATATGTATTGATCCAAAACTGAGTAACATAAAGGATGTGAAACTAAAGGTTTTAACCGAATCTTTCATTGAGGAAGAAAAAAATATTAATTGAAAATATCTCAAAAGGTGTTGGAAATTTTTATTGCTATCGAAGATTTGAGTCATTTGTCCTTGAATATTTATTCTTAATTGAACTTGAGCTTGGTTTTATTAATTCAGTGGTGTTCTTTGTTTTTTTTTCAAGTATGAGATATAATCTTTGTTACTGATAAAACTCTCATCATGTTATTAGCCTTTTATGGATAATCTTTTCTTGATTATGAATATTGGACATAAAACTCAAATTTCGATAAGTGTGGTTATATTTTTTATATTTTTACTGGTTAAAAATGGGTCTTGGTGTTATTCTCTTATTACATAAATGTTTTTAATTCCATCTAAAGCTCTTTACTTGAGGATAAGTTGCTAAAAGCTCACTTTGTATTATTTTCTTTGCATGTTATTCCCATTCTCCCCAGGTAGTATATCTTTCACATTTCTTAAAAGATTAACTCTAAATGCATGTTTTGGGGATATTGATTTTTGTTGAGTGATATTTTTTTGGTACACACTTTCTCGTGTGTAGTCTTAATTGGATTTAAACATGATATTGCATATTCATGTTCTTAGAGTATGTTGTGTTGCCATGGACTTTATTGATACAGTACTTGCATATTTATTGATATCAAACTTTTAACATTTGAGATAAATATGCTACATCTAAATGTTGTTTTATTCTTTCTTTGTTTTGATTAGACTTGATAGGATTCTAGGATAATTTTTTACATTTCGTGTATCACACTTCCATGGCGGTTGCTAATCATTGTATTGCCCATACTTTACCTTTTGTTTTTTTCTTTTACATATTTCATATATACTGGATTTTACATGATATCTCAGTTTGTATCTAGAATTGTATATTGAGTTTTAGAATTAATCATCGAAACTGGTTCCTAATAGTATCTTGTATATCCTATACTCTTTACTCGTTATGCTTAGATTTATGTTTTATACATTTTGAGCATTTGTGCTAAAATATTGGTAATGGTTTATATATGTGGCTTATTATATCATTGTTGTGCCTTTTTGTTTTAGACCATGTGATTCATATATCATGTTTCTGTCACCCCCTTATGCTAATTGTGATACATAGGATGTTTTTCACATTTTAAGCTTATTTTCTCTAGTTATGTCATATAGACATCTTCCTTGTGTTCTTATTGATTTGGTTTCTTAATTTCTTCACCTTTCCAAAATAATGAGAATCTTACTAAAGGGAGAGAAGACTTTATTAAGGGGGAGAATCAATTTATGACATATGTAAGTTAATTATAGGATAGAAAGAGAGAAAATTTGTATTATAATTCATGATATAGCATGTTAGGTTGATTTTTTTAGTGATAATAGATTTGTAGCATTTTATGTGATATATATTTGGTCATTTCCTATCATGGTAATCATTATTGCCATAAATATTTTTACCTTGTGTTCATATTTGCTTTTAACTTTTTTCGCAATTAGATATTTTTGTATAGTGGTTTCAATCCTTTAGATTATCTTTTTCTAGATCACTTCTTGTTTCAATTATATTTTTCTTTGTCAATTCCATGATAGAAAGAGGTAAAGAGATTTCTTCTTAGGGGAAGAGAGATTTCTTCCTTAAGGGAAAAGATATTTGATAAAGTTGAGTTGAATTGGTGAAAGGAAAATCTTAGTGAATTAAGTTTATATATCGTATATTATAGAGATATATGATAAAATCTGTATATTTTCCTTTTAATAATTAGATGAATTGCTTGATTGTTATTTTATTAAATTGTTTTATCTTAGTACACATATTTATCTGTCATTTTACTACGCATTGGTATTATAAAATTCTTTCTAAGTGTCTAACAGAAAATAGGTACAAGAGTTCCAAATCTCTATGGAGTCTCTTGTGATTCATTCGAGTGTGTCGTTCTATCTTTGTATGCGTTTGGTTGGGGATTCATGTCATAAGTGATAGATTTGATTCATTGGTTTATAATCTTTATTTTTGTGTGTTTTTCATAGAATATACAAAGGAGGAGATTTTAAGAGTATGAATAATGCTCAAATTTCCTCGTGGGACTAGGTTTTCTTATTCCATTGAGCAAAACATACTTTGTGTCTCTAGTCCAAGAAGTCATTCTGAAAAGCTTCAAGTTAACGCCTATTCATCGGACCGCATCAACTTCTTTCGAACATCATTCACTTCCACGTCCATGAGAATAACACTTTAAGATAAGGTAAATGGACTTATATAACATAGAACTCCCATGTTTTAACACTATTCAAATTAGATTTTCTTAAATTAAAAAATGTGTTAAACTAGTGTGTGTACGTGTTTGTTTGAGTCAATGTTTTCAATTTTGTGTATACATATGCTATATAGTTTTCTTATATAAACATACATTGAAATGGTAATATTTTATAATTAAAATACAATTTTTACATTTTAAAATATCTTTAAAACCTTGTCGTGGGTCACTACAACGAAGTTATACTTTATTGGTCCCGTTGTGTGCAAATACTCAATTGATTAAAAATTTGGTCATTGGCATGACCTCCATAGAGGGTGTGTCACTACGACGAGGAATTTCATCACTACGAATTCAAAGGCCATGCGAAATTCCAAGGCTCAAACTAACGGAAATCTGATGTGTTTTTCAAACACTTTTTTCCTCAAAGTTTGTGCAAATCACCTTTTCAACCATATTTTTTGTATATATTTTCTTTTGACTATTTTGTGTGGACAAGAGGCATCAAAACCTTTGAGATATTGTGTACACGTGTTATTTCAGGGATTTTTGGATACTTAATATGGTCTTCTTCTCCAAACAAAATAGAGGTTGTTTTTATGAAATCTTGAGTTTTTGAGAGAGAAAAAATATATTCCAAAAATATCAATTCACTTAAGCTTGTTCAAGATTTTTTTAGTGTTCTTGAGATATCCATTGATATTATTTATATTTAAATTCATTTTAATTTTGATTATTCTTCTCAAGACTTAAATAAACTTTTGAGAAATTTATTCTTGATAGACTTTAAATCTTTTTTATATCTAAAAAATACTTGTAAGTACATTTTTGTTAGGCAAACACTTTAAAACTTCCATCAACCTTTCGAAATCTCACATCTAAGGAGAAATATAATAAAATTTGTAAATTCTCATTTTTCTATTCCGTTGAGACACAAAAAGTTTATTTCAAACTTCAAAAGAATATTTGTTTGCAAAGAACTTGACGACATTGGTTGTGGACAAAAACCGTTCGCAGTTGTGTAGCGTACTCCTGGTATTGGCACTCTCTACGAAGGATATGGTGGAAAAGAGTGTCTAGTTGGTCATTGCATCATGAGGGTGTAAGTATCTATCTTATAGTTTTAAAACTCTACCACGATACATTTGGCGTTCTGTCGGCCCAAGGTTTTTTCACGTTATAAGTTTTTCCTCATACGCCTTGGTGTTGTGTCATATTGTTTACCTTTTTCGCACTTATATTAAATCACTTAATATTGAAGATAAAATTTGGTGTAATATATTTGGTAAATAATTTTTCACATAGACCTTAGGTTTTGTCTTTTACCCGTAACAAGAAAATAAAGGAAAAACTTGACTCTTTTGGATAAGAAGTTTAATTAGGTATTCCTCGTTCATTTTAGTTTTGAGCACACACACTCTCAATTTCTCTTATAAAAATATTAGGAATATTGTGAGTGTTTATAAAGTCATAGCATTTGTTGATTTAATTAGAAAAAGGAAGTCATTATCATTTGTGAACATAGACAATATATTTTATTTCATTGTTATCTCTTTGGAGGTTTCTTCATCTTGGTATCAAAGTTTTGTCTTGTATGATCTTTGCTTTGTGTGAATGTATTGTATGATCTTTGATTTGTGTGAATCTAACGTGTTTGATAAAATTCATAAGTGGGATTTTGGTCTTGGCCCATTTTTTTCTCGTTAAAGACTTTTTTTCTACATTAAATAATGGCTACATAAATTTTTTTAAGGTGTCACTGATAAAGTTTGATTTGGAGAAGTTTGATGGCAAAACTATTAATTTTGGCATATGGCAATGTTAAATAAGATATGTTTTGATCCAATAAGTTTTGGATAATGCGTTAAAGGGTACTTACCGAAGGATATGTCAAAAGATGACTGGAAGAAATAAGAGAAATCTTGCAAACAATAAGGTACACTATGTGATGTATTTTTATGATTTTTAAAGCTTTTCCTTTTAAAGATCATGTCTCTAGATTTTTTCAATCTTATGTAGAAGATTTTGAGATTTCATCTATGTGAGTGTAAGCCACCGGTGGAAGGATTTTTTCCCCATTATTATCAATAAAGTTCCTAATTTAAAAAAAAATAAGGTCCACTATGTGATGGAGAAGGAATTAACGGAGAAAATATGCGAGAAATTAGAAGACAAATAGATGAGGAAGAGCATTAATAATTGTCTTTGTGTTAATAAGAATTTATTTTTATTTTATTATATTCAAGGTATGTCGATGTGTGAACATCTTGGTGACTTTAATAAGATTCTCTCCTATTTATTAATCCTACATGTTGATATTAATGATGAAGATAAAGCTTTTTACTTATATATTCACTTTAATATTCATATGAGCATTTGAGCGCCACATATCTATATGGTGAGGATGAAGTGAGGTCATAAAGATTTTTACTTATATATTCACTTTAATATTTCTTTATGGCATCATTTATAAGTGAGAAGATAGAGATGGAGAAAAGTGATTTTTAATTTAATGTGTTGGTTATGAGAAGTAGGACTGAGGAGAGAAGACAAGGTGGAAGAGGAAGATTTAGGTGCAAATATAGGACCTAGGGCTTGGAAAATGTTTTATGTTACATGTGAAATAAAAAGGTTCATTTCAAGAAGGCTTTACCTAAGATAAAACCAAGACATGATAAGAATTTGGCAACAGATCAAGTCAAATGTATTACATCACAAAATAATGAATTTTGGATCATGGTTGTGGGTACACGGATTCAGAATAACGGGCCTGGACGAGTAGCCCAATTGGATCGGCCCAAAGTCCAAAACCCTTAATATCTTAACATTAAGTCGATTATGACTCAGTCTTCTCCCATGTTCTCGTAAAGAGGTGTTACAGGAGAAGATGGAAAACGTGGGGGAGTCCAACACCCCCACTCCCTGAAAATAAACATGTATATAATAAACCCTAGGTCTGGGGCATAGGATACGCACTGTATATAGAAATAATACTGACTGCACCACCACGGACGTAGGCATTCTTTTTGAACCACGTACATCCCCTGTTGTGTGATTGGCATTTTGTCTTCCTTATTCTTCTTGGTGATTGCGCTTCTCTTATCTATTTGTGTTGAATAATAATTGTCACCACAATTGGCGTCATCTGTGGGAACCGTTTATCTTCCCTCAGAAAGCCCACACCAAATAAGGAGTTCGAAATGTCTAGTCACAGTAGTAATGCTCCCCAGGCAGGAGATATCCAAGAACCACCTGCTCCTCACAGGATTAGATCTGAAGTTAGGCGTTCAGATCAAAGGGCTCGCCTAAAAAGGCCAGCCTCAGAAGAAAGCCAAGGACCAGCGAGGTCCACACAGATATCCAGGCTGATTGATGCATATGAGGCAAGGCTCCGAGAGTAGAGGGATTCTTCTCGCAAGGACGATACTAAGAATGCTCGCCTCAAAATAAGATTAGAAAGAATGGAGAGAGAGATCCATCGTGGTACCAAGAGACGTTTGTACCGCACTCCTAGCCCTCAGGCGAGTAAGTCTCGCAGCCGAGGAAGGAGCCCCAGGCACGGATCCCAGAAAGCTGAGGGAAATGAGTCAGAGGATGACCTTATCGAGTAACTACGACTAGCTCGTAATCATAGGAGCCCAAATCACAGTAACGAGAATATACGAAGTCTGGTCCGAAGGGAGATGGACCAACACCCTGCACATTACGGTACCAGATCGACCCGAGAACTCGCTAGGCGAGCTCTCAAAACTCAGATGAAATCACCTTTCTCAATGGAAATAGAAGAAAAAGAAGCCCCCAAGAAATTTTCTATTCCAAGGTTCAAGATTTATGATGGTAAAACTGACCCATTGATCACGTCAGGCAGTACAGGCAAGCTATGACCCTCTGGAACCATCGAGATGCACTGATGTGCCGAATTTTTCCCTCGAGCCTACATGACGTGGCACAAAAATCGTTTGAAAGGCTCCCCTACATGTCCATCAGAAGTTTCAAGTCCATGGCCAAGATCTTTACGGCCCGATTCGTTACTAGCAGCTCCCATCCTAGAAGGATGGATGCTTTGCTAACAATGAAAAAGACGCCGCAAGAGACCCTCCGAGACTACGCGAAGAGGTACTGGGAGTTATTAAACGAGGTCGAGGACTGCTCAGAGCAAGTGGCAGTGGCCTCTTTTAAAATTGAACTACCCAGCTCTTCCCTTCTGTACTAGTCCCTGACAAAGAAAGAGTCCATGACCATCGATGACCTAATGGCTCGCATCGAGAAATATGCTAAGGTGGAGGATGTGACCCGCCTCAGCACAGGGGAAAATAGCCGAACTAAGATCGCTGCCAAGGGTAGTGATAAAACTGAGAACCAGAAGAAAGGAAGAAAGAATGGGGTCAAGAATGGTTCCAAGAACGAAGGCAGCAACGATGTGGCAAAAGCATTTCAGGCGGTCAACACCGTCTTCAGAGAACCAATTTACAAAATTCTCGTGAAAATCAAAGACGAGCCATTTATCAAGTGGCCCAGGAAGATGGGAGGAGATCCCTTGAAAAGAAACAACGCGCTGAGATGAGCTTTTAACAAAGAAGGAGGACATAACACTGAGCATTGCAAAGCTCTTAAGTCCCACCTCGAAGAGCTGGCTCAGTCCGGGCATCTGAACAAATTCGTGGAAAAGAAGGCAAAGAAAGTTGCTCCCCATAGAGAAGCATGGCCCGACAACGTACTCGAAGATGATACTGGCCATGAATTCACAGTAACTCATGGGGCATCTGACGTGAAGCATATTCAAGGAAATTCAGCTCGAATGGAGGTAAAAAAGCTTACAGTGGTGATGCAAGCTTTTCAGATCGATCCAGCAAAGACACAATCAGGAAAGCGTCGACGAGTAGATGACGTCGACTATAGTAGGCATATCGTATTCACAGATGAAGATCTGGTGGGAGTGAGAACCCCATATCATGATGCTTTAATCATTACTCTCAAGATAGCGAACTATGACGTTGATAAGTTGCTCGTCGACCAAGGAAGCTCGTTCGAGGTAAGGTATCTCGACCTATTCAGAAAATTGAAATTAAGCATTACCGACCTAAAGGAAGCTACTGTCCCTTTGGTTGGCTTCGCTGGAACGGTGACTATGCCCTTGGGAAAGATCGTGTTGCCAGTAAGGGTAGGAAATGTTTCTAAAATGATCGAGTTTCTGGTGGTCGACATTGACTCGCCATACCAGGCTATCCTCGGTAGAGGGTGGATGCACGTAATGAAGGCAGTCTCCTCTACCTAACATCAGAAGCTCAAATATGTGACCGAGCGAAGAGTAATGGAGATCCATGGTGATCAAGAGATGGAAATAAGATGCTTCATAGCATCCATCCGCTGAAGACAAGAGAAGAAGGCCGACAAGCCTAGCGAGAAAGTCGAAGAATAAGAAGGTCTGATACCTTCGAAATATAAATTAAAATACGGAAGGCCCAGAGTAGAGGAGACCAGGCTCCTCCCCTCCGAACGGGTCATCGAGGACCTGGAGGAAGTCACAGCTAGAGATAGTGATGCTAGCAGGATCTTCTTTATCGGAGCTCTCTCACAGATCAGGAAAAGAAGGAGTTGACAATTCTACTGAGGACCAATGTAGACGTCTTCGCATGGGAACCATACGAGTTACCTGGAATTGATCCTAGTATGGTTTGTCATCAGCTGCACATCGATCCCACCTTCAAACCAATTGAGAAGAAGGCACGAAAAACTGCACCCAAGAAGGCAAAAGTCGTGGAAAAAGAAGTTGAAAAACTGCTGGATGCAGAATCCATACGGGAGGTCCAATTCCCCAAGTGGTTATCCAACCCCGTAGTAGTTCCAAAGAGAAATTAGAAGTTGAGAGTATGCATCGACTTCACTGACCTTAACAGGGCGTGCCCTAAAGACAGTTTCCCTCTTTCGAAAATCGATCAACTAGTGGACGCCACAGCAGCTACGAGAGAATGAGTTTTCTGCATGCATACTCGGGGTATCATCATATCCCTCTGTATGATCCAGACCAAGACAAGACAGCATTCATCACCGCAGTTGGATTATACTATTACAAGGTCATGCCCTTCGGGCTCAAAAATACAGGGGCAACATACCAGCGACTGGTCACCAAGATGTTCAAAGATCAAATGGGACACACCATGGAAGTTTACATTGACGATATGCTCGTCAAAAGCAGGAAGAAATAAGACCACTTCTCAGACCTGTCAAGAACCTTTGAAATCCTCAGGAAGTACCGAATGAAACTTAACGCGAGCAAGTGTTCTTTTGGTGTCCAGTCAGGAAAATGTCTTGGGCACTTGGTCAGTAAGAGAGGCATCGAGTCTAACCCAGACCAGATCGATGCAATAAATAGGGTATAACCTCCTCGAACAATTTGGGACATACAGAAGCTCACCGGTATGCTCGCTGCCTTGAATCGCTTTATCTCTAAGTCCTCCGAGAAGTGAAAGCCTTTCTTCCAGCTCCTAAAGGGAAACAAAACGGTAGAATGGAACAAAGATTGCTCGCGGGCATTGGATGAGCTCAAGGCTTACTTTATCTCCCTACCACTGCTCGTCATACCATAAGAAACAGATTCCTTGTACTTATACCTCTTTGTTTCCAACCACAGTGTCAGTTCTGCATTAATGTGCGAGAAAGCAGGAATCCAGCACCCCGTTTACTACGCGAGCAAGACCTTATTAGAGGCCGAGCAGCGGTACCTACCACTAGAGAAGCTCGCCTTTTCACGTGTAGTTGCCTCGAGGAAGTTAAAGCACTACTTTGAAGCTCACACTATCATCGTCCTTACATCACACCCCCTTAAAGCAATCCTGAGGAAAGAGGATTTGTCAGGCAGACTATTTAAATGGTCAGTCAAGCTCGGGATATTTGACATCTAATTTCAACCAAGGAACGCAATCAAGGGGAAAGTCCTTATTGATTTTATAGCTGAATTCACACGAGAGCAGCTGTTCAACCAACTTCAACCCGTGAAGCAAAGGGAGAATCACGCGACAGGGGAAGTCTGGAAATTTTTTGTTGATGGAGCCTCCAATTCAAAGGGGGCAGGAGTAGGCATCGTGCTTATCACTCCGATAAATGCAATCCTCGAGCAAGGAATTAGGCTTGGATTTGACGCCTCTAACAATGAAGCAGAATATGAGGCCCTGATAGCCGGCCTCCAGGAGGCACACACTTTGGGGGCAAAGCAGTTGCAGGTGTTCGGCGACTCATAATTAGTCTCCAATTAGATAAGTGGAGACTACAATGAAAAAGATGAAAGGATGGTAGCCTACCTCGCCTTAGCAAAAAAGTTATTAGCTAACTTTGAGGAAGTCAATGTCCAGCAGTTTCCCAGAGGACAGAACAGCCATGTTAACGCCCTAGCAGCCCTGAGTTTGGCAATCGATTCCAATTTAAAAAGAAAAATCCCCATCGATTTCCTCGCTCATCTGAGAATTAACCATAACAACGATATACCAAGCATGGAGCAGGTGCTCCAAATTGAGTCAGCACCCAGCTGGATGGACCCTCTAAGGGAATATTTGAAGGATGACGCACTTCCAGATGATAAGAAGACTGCTCACCAGATAAGAGTCAAAGTTGCTCTCTTTCACTTATCTCTTGAGAGCAAGCTATATAAGATATCGTTTTCTAGTACCTACTTTTAATGTGTTCACCCGAGGGATGTCGAACAAATCCTACATGAACTCCACGAGGGAATCTGTGGAGGCCATATTGGTGGAAGGTCATTGGCTTTCCGAGCAATGAAGGAAGGCTATTGGTGGCCATATATGCAAAGATACTCTACAGTATATGTTCCCAAATGCGAAAAACTCTAACTTCATGCTCCCATGGTCCATCAACCCTCTAGCGATCTAAAATCACTTTCCAATCCATGGCCATTCGCCCAATGGGGAATGCACATCGTAGGACCTCTTCCCACCGCTGCCGGCAATCGCAAGTATCTGTTGGTCGCAAATGACTACTTCACCAAATGGATAGAGGCAGATCCACTGGCGAACATCCGAGACGCGGATATGATAAGATTGATATGGAAAAATATAATCACCCGCTTTGGGATCCCTAGGACCATCATCACTAACAATGGAATGCAGTTCAAGAGCGGTTCCTTTCAGAATTTCTATAACGACCACAGAATCATACACCATTTTAGCTCGGTGGCCTATCCTCAAAGTAATGGATAAGCCGAGGCTTCTAACAAAATGGTGATCGATGGGCTAAAGAAACGATTAGAACAAGCCAAAGGCGCTTGGGTAAAAGAATTACCACATATTCTGTGGGCCTACCGTACTACCCCACGTCGAGCAACGGGGGAAACCCCATTCTCACTGACATATGGGATGGAAGAAGTCATCCCATTGGAAGTAGGCTTACCCACTAGGAGGTCCACCCTTGTCGACCAAGGCCAGAATGATACCGCATTACTCGCTGAGCTTGACCTAGCTGACGAGCGTCGAGAGCCTGCCCTGGTGAAACTAGTGAGCTATCAGCAACACCTCAAAAAGGACTATAACAAGAAGGTCAATCCAAGGGCATTCCGATTTGGGGACTACGTCCTAAGGAAGTCTTGGGCAGCGCAGTAAAATCATCAGATGGCAAGTTAGGGCAAAACTGGGAAGGAACATTCAGGATAACAAGAGATGATTTACAAGGAACCTATCACCTGGAAACGCTGGAAGGTAGAGAGATACCTCGAGCATGGAATGCAGCCAATCTTAAGAAATTCTATTTCTAGATTCTTCTTTTGCATTGTACTTATGAGACTGGAAGCTCGTTTCCTTATCATTAATAAAAGTTGTTTAGCATTTGCATTCTACGAAGTGTCAGTTAACTAGTATATGAACTTTATAACTCACACACCCTGTCCAAGTGACAGGCACATTAATCATTACGCCATAGCAGGGAAATCACCCTCCTCAAGTTTTCGTTATGAAACACGAAAAACCTCTTAGCATTGCCCTTGGCAATATATGAAGCCCTACAGGAGATCCTTAGGCAATATGGCCAGTTCAAAATTGGCTGCCAAACGATGTTTGGTTAATAAAATCCTGATCAGATGAAGCATCCAACACCAGGTGTGTCCTCGCCAATTGCCACACTTAGGCCTAAGGAAGTGTGATGACACGGCCTAAAAGGTAAGGTGGGGTAAAATAGTATCTTATAAGCATACTGGACTGGAGGGACACTTACTCGACAATACAAACTTACAAATCTAGTCGGCTAAGAGAGGCCCAAGGTTATTAAGCAAAATCTAAGAGATGTGGAAAATATAAAACACTTGTTGAGTCAAAAAATTCACCCAGAACATAAACTTTATATTACTTCATCACATTTACAACAAATACAACCCATGTTTAGTCGGCGAGCTCGCCCAAAACATCAACATTACATTACTTCATTACAAAATAAACAGAGTTACTACTGGCAAAATCTTAATGAGGGTGAGGCCTCTGAACAATATAATCAGCCACTTGGGCTCTTCGACCATCGTCGAGATGGGTAACTAGCTCCTCCTCGACTTCATTCGCATACGACTCCAATAGCTGTCGAGGGATGGCATCAATAGGGATCCACTGATCATCTCTCCGGAAGGGGTTAGGCAGTAGAGTAGAAGGAGATATCTCATGACGATACCAAAGAATTGAGTTCCTTGGGACTTGCAGCTCCTTTAGGTCACTCAACCATCCCCTGATAAAGGCAAGCTTTTCAAACTCTGTAAGCCTCGTCGGAGCATCTAGCCAACCTTGGTTGTAACCGTCGGCCCATACCTGCCGAGGTCCTCTCCTAAACAAATGCCTTAGTCGAGTGACGTCCCTTTAAAGCCCAGCAGAAATCACGTATGCTCGTTGGACATCACCTCGGAGCTATTCCATTTCCCTAGCTGAACTCCTTGCATTTTTACTGACTTGCGGAACAGTCGGCGGGGCAGAGCCTCGCAGCACTGGAGGAACATTACTTGGGCCAGCTCCAGCTCGCGACGAGGAGGAGCCTCGCAATACTGCAGGAGTGATACTCAGCGCATGCTCCCTGAGTCGCGAGACTTCCCTCCTCAAAGCCTCATTCTCTTGCTGAAGAATTTCTCCAACCTGGTTGATCTCAGAGGCATCTAGGAGCCTTGCTCTTAGAGTATTCACCTCTTCCTGGACTGAAGCACCGACCACTTCCATCTCTTGGAGCCTGTCTTTTAGTTTAATGATGAACACAGTCTGCTCTATGAAATGCTTGTTCCTCAATCGCAGTGATTTGTAAATCCTCACAAAGGTATAATGAACTTCAGAGCTTACATTAGGACTGATCATTCTTCCCAATTGAGAAGTGGCTGGTATATAGTCATCCACATCAACCAACTACAGGCTATAAAAAAGATGTAAAGAAAAAATAAATCAGTGCACTGGGGAAAGAAGCCTTTTCATTTCATTAATAAGGATCAGAGTACATCTAAAAGCAAAAAGGAAAATTACAAGAAAAGATACAAAAGTAATCCTAAAAGTAAATTAGTTGGCAACCTCAGGCTGCCCAGAAATAGCTAGCTGCTTCCCTTTGTCAGCATAAGTAGAAACACCTCCCTCAGCAGGAACAACCTCTATCGCCTGAACAGGAAGGGAATCAGCAGGGACTGATGTGAGGCAGAGTCAACACCTTCGATGGCTGGGTCAGGGACTTCATCTATAATTGTCCTTGGGCCTGGATCATGCTCGTCGAACAGAGGAGAAGCAACATCCATCCCAGCAGCCCAGAGGGCCTTATTCCAGCCCTTCTTGAAGTTCAGATGGCTAATATAGCCTGTTTGAACCTCAGCGTCTTCATACGCAGCGACCCACTCGGAGTTATATGAATCCTCCTTAATGGTGGCTGCCTGAGACCTTTTCTCCTTTAACTGCTCGGTCAACACTTTGTTCTCCTCCACAATAGCCAGCTTGCTCGAGCAGACCAGGTCATAATCTTGCCACAGCTCAGTCAGTTCTTTAACTGCTGCTTCCCTCTCTCGATTGGCCTCAACAAGAGCCAGGTCGAAAGACGTTCGAAAAGCATCAGCGGCCTTCAGAATAGCCTCCAACTCAGTACCCTTCACTTTCAGGGCAGCATTCTGCTTATCCAGCTCGCCATTCTTATTTATCAGATCATTACGAGAGCGGTAAAGCACGGAAAAATCAGTCACAAACTGCAAGAAAAAGAATATATTAGAAAGAGGAAATATACAAAAATTAGGAGACATTAAAGAAGAGAAATAGACTTACCAAGGCTAGCCTCTAGCTCTCCTGCAGAGCTAACTAGTCAGTCCCCACCGCCCTTTGGCGGTCAGTAGAAAGGACTGCTCGCTCGAGCAGTGGAGGGGCTAACTGGGGGGAAGTGGCGACTGAGGCCCCCTCTGGCAACGCGGACACAGGCACTAAGGCCTGCCCAGCCTTTGTCCCGCCTCCATTTTCCTCCTCTCCTCTTCCTTTTCCTTCTCTTTCTCTACTTTCCTCCTCTCCTCGACCTTCTTCTTTTCCTCAATTTTCTTCTTCTCTTCTTCCCTTTTTCTCTCTCTCTCTCTCTCACCTGCTCTTTTTCCTTCCTCTTCTTCTCCTGCTCCTGAGTAGTAGATCAGGAACCAGTAGCAAAATCCCCAGTGATGGACTTCTGCTTCTTTGATCTCTGAGCAAGAAGCACATAGTCATCATCATCATCATCTCGGATCAAATTCTTCCTTAGAGGAACCATTTCTTCTCTAGAGCTGATGGACATTCTCGAAAGGTCTTGGGCTTCAGAAACCTCTTCCGAATCAGAAGAATTATCACCATTGGAGCTACCCTCACCAAAATTTCCTTCAGCACCGCCTCTGATGTCACTCTCAGAACTACTCTCCTCCTCGTCTAACTGAATGGGATCAGCAGCAACTTCTTCGGACGTATCAAACTCGGGAATGCTATCTACCGACCTCTCTATAAAGCTATAACCAATGTTTTTGTACTCAAGCAATAAATCAGCAGACCGTGGATGCTCGCCGTCTGCTAGGGGCTCCCTGATATTCCAAGCTTTGACTAACTCAGAAAGACGAGCCTCGCTGAAAGAAGGTTCCATGTTCTTCGACCTCGCTGAAGAAAAAACAAGAAAGAGTCAGAGCGATCACACGTTAATAAAAAAAATTGAAAGGACAGAACAAAGACTTCCTATATACTCTTCCCCATAAAAGGGAACAGTAAACCTATCAGACCTCGACCCCTCAATCTGGGGGGAGAACTGCTAATTTCTAGCAAGAAAGCCATCTTGCCAGTAGTCCTTGTGTGAATCAGGTAGGTTAACTACCAACACCCTGTCAGGACTCCTAGCCTTAAGATAAAGAACACCAGAGCTAGTACGAGAAAAGGAATAGCAAAAGCAGACTTCGGCGAGCCCTAATTTGGTGCCATATAGTTGATTTATTCTATGAACGTCATTGATTATCTTCCATACATTGGGCGAACACTGTGCAGGAACAATGTTGAAATAACCAAATAAATGCAAGAATAAATCGTTTGGAGGAAAAGTAAGCCCCCCTTGAGAAAGTAACAAGATGGGAATCCAATGGGCACCCTCTATCTCTCTAACATTTCTAGGAGGAAAGGCGCACTCAATCTCCACCCACCCTGGGATATTGTAAAAAATCCTAAACTCGGACAATGATCTGTTACCTATCTTTGCCATTCATAAACCCTAAACTACAAATTCAAAGAAAGCATAGAGAAAAAACAAAAGAGACTTACGAGATGAGAGCTTGACTTGGACAAGGCAAGAACACAAGTCCAAATGACGAGGGAGATCAAAAACAAGGAAAATGAAGATCTGGAGAAGAGGGCACAAATTGCTAAAACTCACAGAAAGTTCGCAGAAGATAGAAGAACACCGAGAAGCTTGAAAAAGTAACCATAAAACGTTGCCCAAAAAGACTTTTAAATTTTGCTAATCATCGCGCACAAGACCCGAAGCAACTGCCGCCTAATCCAGTCCTCAAACTTTGGGAAGAGTTTCATGATGTACAAAGGAGCCATTATGACAAATCATTTAAATTTATTGAGACCAAATTATGGCCCAACAAACTTAGGGGCAATTGTGGGTACACGGATTCAGAATAACGGGCCTGGACGAGTAGCCCAATTGGAGCGGCCCAAAGTCCAAAGCCCTTCATATCTTAACATTAAATCGGTTATGACTCAGTCTTCTCCCATGTTCTCGTAAAGAGGTGTTCCAGGAGAAGATGGAAAACATGGGGGAGTCCAACACCCCCACTCCCTGAAAATAAACATGTATATAATAAACCCTAGGTCTGGGTCATAGGACACGCACTGTATTCTTTGTAATCGCTCTTCGAAGTATATATAAATAATACTGACTGCACCACCGTAGACGTAGGTATTCTTGTTGAACCACGTACATCTCCTGTTGTGTGATTGGTATTTTGTCTTCCTTATTCTGCTTGTTGATTGTGCTTCTCTTATCTGTTTGTGTTGAATAATAATTGTCACCACAATGGTGATAGCTTCTTTAAGGTAAATCTCTTCAAATGAGTGGTAACTAGACTAGGGGTTCTCTTACCACATGTTCCTGATTAAATATTTGTACCATACCTTTAAGTATTTTGATGAATGTAAAGTTTAAATAGGAAATGACTATGTGTCGGTGGAAGGGTATTGGAATGTTCAAACTGGAGATGCATAACATAGTGAATCAAACTCTAACGAAGTTTTTAATGTCTAGATTTTAAGAAGACTTTGATTTATTTGGGTATTTTATATTCCTAAGGGTGAAATATTGTAATCTTGGGTGGAATACTAAAGTTTTTCTTAGATGCCTTGGTGGTGATGCGAGGAAATAATGAGGGAAACCTCTAATTTGGTCAAGGGAGAACGGTAGCATATCATGCATATATCATTAATGAGAAATAAGAGGCAAATCCAGATTCTACTAAACTCTGGAATATGAATTTGAGATATTTCGGGATAAGGCCACGATAGTGTTGTGTAGGCAAGGGTTATTAAAGGTTCATAAGAGTTGCAAGTTATAAATTTGTGAGCATGGTGTCATTATGAAGAAAACTATGGTCAAGTTTTTTATAGTGATTCATCTCAGGAAGGTCATACTTAATTACTTTCACATGGACATTTAGGGTCCTTCTAAAATACCATATTTGGTACGTAGTCATTACTTTGTGACATTCATTATGATTACTCTCAAAGGACTTGGGTCTATATGATAAAAACACAGGGAGTATTTACTTAATGGAAATAGATGGTGATGGATAAGACTGCCAGGATGATCATGTTTCTTAGGTTAGATAATGGAGGTGCATACCAATATTATCCATACTTGAATTATTATCGGGATGAGAATATTCTTTATCATTTTATGGTCTAGAAAAGGCCACAATAAATGCAGTAAAGAAAGTATTAACCGAACTTTACTTAAAAAAGTGAGGTGTATGTTATCCAACGTGGGCCTACCAAAGAGTTTTTAGGGAGAGGCTTTATACTATGTTTACTTTATTATTAAATCTTTACTATCTACCGTAGTTGAATATAATACCACAATGGAGGCTCAGTAAGGTGCACATCCTAGTTACGAAATTGTGCATGTAACTGGGTGCGTGACTTATTGTCATATGAGTGAGGGAAATGATTATAGGGAACGGAAAGAAATTTTATTAGGTTCAATCATTGGGGTAAAAGGATCAAAGTTATGGTTCTCAAAAGACAAGAAGATGGTGATGAGTAGGGATGTGACTTTTGATGAGTCTTCCATGTAGAATGAGGTGATGAATGATACTCATGGTAACGAGTGGAAGATGGGCATGGGAGAGGAGATTACAACAAAACATGGGAGCTTGGGAAGTTTTCTAAGAAGAAGAAGTCTATCAGCTGCATATGGGGTTATACTAAGAAAGATGAAGCTCCAAATTCTTACATTAGTTATAAGTAAATATTATTAGCTAAGGTTTTTTTTACAATGGGAAGATGCATATTACAATGAAATGTTCTCTTCAGTGGTGACATATACTTCCATTCAGGTGCTATTGGCTATAGTGATACATTTTGACTTAGATCTTAAATAACTTGATGTCAAAATGATGTTCTAGCAAGGGTATCTAGTAAGGGACAAATATATAAAAATCATTATAAAATCCGTTTTAACTCCGATTTCGAAATCGTTCAAAATTATCGCCTTTGAAAAATAATTCTCAACATAATTGAGAAAGAAAAATAATTTTATCTCAAAATTTATTTTTCCTTTTTATTTTGAAAATACTCCAAAAATTACGCGGGTTGTTACATTTCTGGGCAGGAATTATGTCAAAATTGAAGAATTATTTGTATGGGTTGAAGGAATTACCTTGAAAGTAATACAAGAATTTTGACACATTCGTGGTGGGCCAGAAATTCACATGACATGACTTTGATAATTGTGTTTATCTCAAGCATCTGAAAGATGGTATTTTAATTTATTTACTCTTGTATGTTGATAATGTTATTAATTGTTATTCAATCATGGTGGAAATAAATAAGATGGAGTAATTTAACCGAGAGTTTGAAATGAAATATTTTGTTAAATGAAAGAAGATTCTCGGGATGGAGATTAGTAGGGAGGAATAAAGGAAGGTTGAGCCTCACTTAGAAGAAATACCTAGAAAAGGTTATCGCACATTTCAGGATGCACGCTACAAATCCTGTGAATATTTCCTTAGATCCACACATTCTCTGTATGCAAGAGGGTGGACATCTGGATGTAAGAGATAGTTTTTAATTGACCGAATGTAGCTCAAGTAATGAGAGATGTGAGTATATTTATGACAAATATAAGTAAAAAGCATTAGAATAAAGTGAAATATATGTTGTGCTATCTAAGGGATCATTTTATGTGGTTTCTTTGTACCTGTGGAGAAGTAACATATGTGTGGGTATATTAATTCAGACTATGCGAGTTATTGGGACAAGAATTGCTATACTACCGGGAATTAATTTAAGATTAGCTTATGGTCTAGTGTTATAGATCATGGTCTCTTTATCTACTACATATTAGGAATAGATAGTGGCAAAAAAAGTCGTTAAAGAGTCCTTATGGCTCCAGAGTCTTATTGATGATTTGGGAATTACACAAGATTATGTGGAGGTGCATTTTAATAGTCAACGTGTTATCCACTTAGCTGAGAACCAAATGAATCACGGGAGGACCAAGCATATCGACGTTGGTATCAGTGGTCAAGTTTGAGCATTGTTCAAACTTCATCAATACTGTACATTTTTAGGACCTTCCAGGTTTGAGTTTATGTGTGAGAGTTTCATAATTCTTTCACCTAGGTGGAGATTTATGGATGATGGCCAAAGATTGATTTCTCCTTATATGAGTGAAAAATGAAGGGCAACCTTACTATGGCAAATAAGGTTTCTGGGATGTGAAAGTGGCAATATTTTTTAGGCCTTTTGAGTTTAATAATCACGATGCATGAAGGGCTAGGTTCCTTGATGCAAATGCATCGAAACTTTTGTGAAAATGGGTTTTAAGTGAGGGTAATTTAGGTCGATTCTTACATTTGTTCTTCCTTGTATAAAAAACAAATTTTAGGTCATTAATCCTAAGTTAGAGCATCATGTAATCATCACATATTATTATTTTATACATAGTTAGGGGATTGTGAGGCTTGAGATATTTTTAACCCCTGTTGATTTAATAAAAGAAAGGGAGACATCATCATATGTGGAGTTAAATTACTGAACCACGTGCATCTTATCTTGTGCTTATTGGTATGTTTTATTTATCTTTACATTTTCATTACTTTGTATTTATATGGAATTTCTCTTGTTATATCTTTGTGTTGTTCTTAATCTTATATCTTGGGCATGCATGAATCACCCGATCGAGTGAGTATCCTCATAACACTATTGATCTTGTAGTGGTTTCCTATATTCCTTTTTTGATATGTAAGGTTTATCTATTTTATTTTAGTTGGAATTATATTTATATTGAGACTTTTATATCGAGAGACATTAGTTGTTTTCGGTCCTGATAAGTTAAGGATTGCATAGTTGTGTTTGAGGATTATTAATTGGTTTGTTTATAGTAGATGGTAATTTACCTCTATATTTATTTTTATTATCTATACATATTTCTTCCTTTGTGTTACATGCTTAATGTTGGGATAATGTTAAAAAATGATGAACATGAATTGTAATACTCAATGATAAGTAGTTCGGTTAAGTGCTAACCTACATCCATGGGGTAAAAAGAAGAGGGGAGATGTATATAACTTCTAAAGAAATCTACCAGATCAGCATACATAATTATTTTATCTCTCTCAACCCTAATATTGAATTATATATAAATCGTACAATACAGAACCCAACATCTATAGAGAATAAGAGAAGTGGTTGATGTGGTTGTATAACGGGTTGGCTCCGAAGTAAAACGTTGTTTCCCACATTCTCTTATAGCATGAGGAGGGTTTGCAGTCCCAACAAGATTAGTTAAGGTTTGAATGACCCAATTGTTATGCTTGTATAATAAGAAATGTACATTACTCTCTCTAGAGGGATCAATGACTTACCTCTTTCGTCCGTTCGGAGAAGGAGGACAATATATATCGATCTTATTAACTAATAATTTAATAGCAAATAGTGATTGATGTTCTTCTTAGATGACCAAAATTCTCCTTATCATCTTCCCTCAATCTCTCTATGTTCTTCACACAGCGCAGAAGGGATTCTGCTAGGACTGAGGGTCGTTAAATCGGTCATATTATTTGACCCAAGAAATAACTCTTGGGTTTTATTTCAAATGATTTTCACTCTATATGAGTCATCCTTCTAAATACGCATGTGGGGAGTCATAATTTCACTCTTTACCATGACCACGCATGATTTTCACTTGCCCTTTAGTCCCCCGGATTAGTTAAATAACCGCAATAGAATTCAAAGTTTTAGTTTTTTTATTTGCATATAAATAACTATATTCTCCTTCATTTTCACTTTTCATCATTTAATCATCTTAGAGTGCCCTTGAGAGACTCCAAAAGTAGCCTCTTGTACTAGTCTTATACTCTTAGACTATTAGTTCTTACTATATGTCCTCACAACAAATTCCCTGAGTTTCGGACCATCATTTATTACCTCTTTGTTTTTATTAAGACTTAGAGAATTTCAAGGTATGCTTTTTTAATTTTAAGAAGAGTACTTGTGTAGTCTATATTTAAACCTACAGGAGGTGAATAGGTTTTAATGTAATTTATCTCATTTTGAAATCAAATACCAACTAGAAACCTAGATTTATATCATTTCCAATTTTATCAAGTAGATCTAGTTTGACTAAGTGGTAAAAAGTAGAAACAAATAAACACATCACCAACCAATCGCATAACACCGATTTATGAGAAATATCCCTACAAAAAGGTAAAACAAATGTGGTGCATCCTAATCTCTTATTAGATTTGAAAAGATAATTCTACACAACACACGAAAGTACCTTTATCTTATTCCCTAACAAAAAGTTAATTATGGATGCCAAAACTCTCCCTCGTTCCAATGAGAAGTCCATTCAAAGCTCCATTGCTCGAATATGAAAGTTGCATTATTTATCTTTGTATTGCACCATGCCTAAATTCTTCAATAGATATAAAACCTCATTTTAGATCTCGGAGTATAGATATTGTTGATTTGAAGTGAATCAGATGTAAATCATAGCTATTATGGATTTCAAATCACTCAAAGTGCATCATAATTCTAGATTTTAATTTATGTCTAAAAATTCTCAATTTGAAATGAAAAATTGAGATTTACAAAAGGAGGAGAAAAAAGATGCTCTCAAACTCTAAAAATCCTATGATTATATCTATTTTGAGACTAAGAAAAGTGCTATCCATTTTGGAGCGAAACAAATCTATTTATACACATTTTGAAAAAGGTTATCCATCATGATCACATTTTTTAACAAAGAATACACAAGCCAAAAATGAAAATCATGCACATGGTCCCAAAGACCATTCGTTTGCACAGATTTAGGAACATAAAAAATTAGTCAAAATATGCTAGATTTTTGCGCACGGAGACAAATCACATCCGTGCACATGTTTAAGGTAGAGAAAATCCCACGGCTAAAAACCAGGAATCATGCACCCAAGTGTGATAAATAACCGTGAAAATGGCAAAAGGAAAATAATAGAAGCTTTGGAAACATTCCTTTAAGTTAAAAATAACACATTATCCCTTTTAGAAGAGTTACACAGCACTCTATAAAGGAACTCAAATTTTCCATTTTATAAAATATTTGGGAAGTTTAAAAAATATGTGAGTGTGTTCATAGCCAAATGATAAACAAACTAATCATTTTGTAAAGGATACACTTCGATTGAGCTGTAATGGAAGACTTAAATGTAGAGGATCCGCAAGATCTTCAACGCTTCATTGCCTACAGATTCTAATAAACAAGACTCTCTTCACCAATATATAAATGCGCATTAATCTTTTGGGCTCGATAAGTGCAAGACTCAAAATGCATTGATACTAAAATAAGCCAACTAAATTATATATAAATGTTTACATTTTCATATTTTTTTAAATATATCTTCTCATTTTTCTTCAACTCTAACGTCTTAAGGTTTGGACTTTATCTTTTTCTTTACGAAATTTAGTAATCGTGTTTTTTTCCCTAAATGTCACTCTTACTTGTTTGACTTCAGTTATAGTAAATCTCCACTAATTAAGTATATATTGGCGTTAGCATTTATCCATAGACTTAGGTCATCCCCTTCAAAAAGTGTGTGTGTGTGTGTGTGTGTGTGTGTGTCTGTGTGTGTGTGAGAGAGAGAGAGAGAGGAAAAATGTCTAAGGCTAGTGAACATGGTAATCATCGTTGAGGTAGTAGATGGTTTTATCCCTAAGCTTAGTGACTGAAGAGGTTTAAATTAGTATGCTGAAGCCCTTATACTTTTGACTCATTTGAGTCTAGACTGTATAAGAGCTCATCTAGTTTGGAAATTGTGACAAAATAGTGTCTATCCTAGAAACCAAAGAGCTTCAGAGATTGGGTTGCTTCTTCTTCTATCTATCATGTAATGATCCTAAGACTATAGCCATCACTCACACACTTAGAATTTGATTCTTGCATATCATATTGCACCCCTATGTGTTTTAATGTTGTGAGTGTGTTTAAATCCCTCAATTTGATTTTTAATAATTTTTTGGGAATTTAAAACATATTTTAAACAAGGTTTTATTTAATTAAAATTTGATTTATAAAGTCTTGGGGTTATTATATAAATATGGATTGTTGTGTTTATTGGCCTAAAGTTACTCTGGGTAGAAACCGAAAGCGCTAGAGACTTAAGGGTTGGCTCTGTAATTATTTTGGGACGCGCGTTTACCTTCGTTCACAGGCCAACACCTGTTGTCTTCTGATTGGACCAAACTGTGTTTCTTTACTGAGACAAACCATCGCACGCTTACAGCCCTTGGATCTATCCTTATCGATGGCCTGCATGTCTTTTGAGTGGATCCCCGTGTAATCCCTTTAGCCAATCATAGCCTGTTTAATCCACCGCCTGTTGTGAGCCCTTGGATTGCAGTCAATGGTGCTTGACTCAATCTCAGCCATTGTTTTTGAACGAGGCTCTGGAATCTTCTCCTCTCCCTATTTAAAGACCTTTCATCTCAGCCTTCGAAAGCTTTTGCCATTTTGCAAAGTCTCAGAGAATAGAGAGAATAGAGAGAGAGAGAAGAGAGAGAAGAGAGAAGAGAGAAGTTAGAGAGAGAAACCAAACCCTAACTTCGTCCAAATACCTCTAAATCTAAACCACTTACCTCTCTATAAACACCATAACCAGACAAACACCATCCTTAGTGTTTCTTGAGTTATGAGAGTTCGAGTTGAGTGATTTCTGGGTTGCTGAAATCCTTGTGTTCATAAATCTTATTTCCAACTTAGACATAGACTCAGATCTTGTTTCTTTTTCAATAGAAATCATAGATCTGAGGTTTTTCATGTCACAGAACACTTAGTTGCATTTATTTCTCATCTTGAGAATTTCGTTGTTGATTCTTTTCTGTTAAAACATTTTTTTCAAAGATCAACAATAGATGTTTTTCTATTTCTGTTTTTACAAAACCTAACCTGACCTAGTGGGATTCGCACTTGGAGGGTTCTCAATCCACATAATATTTTCAAAAGTGATTGAGAAAGGTCTTGACCGATTTCTTAAGCAAGATCTCCGTGGAATCTGGGTTATTTTGAAAGGTCGAAAAGGTTCTTGGTTTTGTAAGAAAGAAAAATAACAAATACACTGCATATAGACTTTATATGTGATTTATTAGGATCGTCTGTAACTAATAAGTGTGTGTGTGTGCATGCATGTGTTTTAGAACACCATTCACAAACATTGTCACACTACAAACACTCAAAGTGTTGGCTATAAGATTTGGTGAACAATAAGTCGACGTAAAGTGCTGGAACAAAGAAGAGTTGACAAACTGAGACAACTACATCAACAAACAAGATCTGCAGAAAAGTTAAGGACGCCAGAGGGTACAATCCTGAACTTGTATAGATTTGTTTTTGTGTGCATGTTAGTTAAATAGGTTGTAACTCATATATTTGTTTTAGTGATTTTTTTTGTTTTACTCCGTAGAGGGAGTCGTGGATGTTTCCTCAAGGTTGAGGTTTTACCACGTTAAAAATCCTGAGTATCAATATTTCTACATCTTCTCATCCCTTTCTAATAGTGTGCTGAGTTTAACACATTTTAAACTGTTTACTAAAACTTGTTATCAAATCTTGTCCATATCTCGTACATAATTTTGTTAACACATCTTGTGTTCAAAATCGTTTTGATTTAAGTAAAGAGTTTCTTCAACAAACTTTCGGAGTTGCTTAAATAGTTTATTTTCATAAACGGCTTTGGCAACGCTATTTCAATTGGTATCAGAGCTTTTGGTGAAATTTTTTTTTTTTTTCAAAAAGATCCTGAGTTTCTGAAACTGTTTTCTCAAAATCATTATGGACGAGAAAAACGAAAGATATGGTAACTTGACCAGACCTCCAGTCTTTGATGGAACCAATTTTTCTTACTGGAAAGTAAGAATGATTGCTTTTATTCAAGGCACTCTGGGAGATGATGTCTGGGATATCATTGAAAACGGATACTTTTATCCAACTAAACCAGCCACTGATGGAAGCAATGAAAGGATTAAGAAAATATTGAGTGAGTTTACTCAAGAAGAGAAACAGGTTTCTCGAAATAATAACAAAGGCAAGAACGCTATATTTATGTCTATTAACGAACATGAGTTCAAGAGAATCTCATCTTGTACCACTTCCAAGGAAGCATGGGATACCTTGATTACTGCACATGAAGGAGACTCTAGGGTAAAAGCTGCTAAGACTCAGATGTTAATCCAACAGTACAATACCTTAATCATGTCTGAATCTGAGTCTTTCGATGATTTCTATATGAACCTTACTGATATTGTCACTAAACTTCATGCCAATGGTATAACTTATGATAGACAAGAAATTGTCTCTAAAATTCTGAGATCATTACCACAGAAATTTGACAATAAAAGATATGCTATTGAGGAGATGTGTGATATTAATCTCACTCCTGAATTACTCAGTAGCAAATTAAGAACTGTGGAAATGGAATTAGAGTTTAAGAAACAATTGACCCACACTCACAGGAAAAATACCAATTCCATCCTCAGCTTTTCTTCTAAGATGACTAAGCCTGAGTTAAACACTCCTAGTAATGATTCTGATGAGGACTGTGACTTAGAAAGTCTAGATAATCAGATTGCCCTCATGTCGAAACAATTTAAGAAAATTGTTAAATTTAGAAACAGTATTGCAAATAAACAGGGCAAGTCTAATTATTCTGCTCCTTCAAATCACAAGCCCCATGAGAAACCTCATGACAAACAGAACAAGGACAACACAAGACCTCACAGAGACCTCAAGAAAATTGAATGCTATAGATGTGGTAAACTGGGACATATTGCTCAAGACTGTAGAGTTAATTTAAATACCCAAAACAAACACTCTAGAGCCAACCTCTGCAAAACATGGGATGACTCAAGTGACTCTGAAAATGAGGAACCTGAGGCATCTGATGGTTTTGATCCCTGTTTATCCTTCTTTGCGAAAATCATATACAATGATAATATGCCTATGCTTGATAGTGAGGATGAGTCTAGTAATTCTAGTTCTGTTGCTTTGAATCATACTTTAACTGGTTTAGATGCTTTACTTACTGAGAACATTAATACCTCTTCCTCGGGGTGTGTGAGTCAAAGGGAAATCGATACTGCTGATGTCAATGGGTGCGTGAGTTTAAGAAATGAAACCTTAGGGGTCACTTCACACACTTCACTTAGTGACTCTGACAATGATGATCTCCCAGACATTCACATTCTATATACTAAAACTCTTAAGAAAAGTACTAGACTAGAAAAGATTGTTAAAGATCTTACCAAAAAGCTAGAGGATCTAAGCCTAATGGTAAAACTGAATGCTGAAGAGTATACTACACAATGCATGTCTCATGACAGTGAAGTTAAAGTGTTTGATGAAAAACTGAAAACTTTGACTGAAGCTAATGAAATTCTGGAGAAAAAATACAAAGGGACATTATTAGAATTGGAACAAACAAAAGAAAAGACAGCAACTGTTTTCAAAAAATTTACCAAATTTGAAAATAATTCTAAATGTTTTGAGGAATTCGTTGCTGAATCTAAAACCAATTCTGATGATAGAACTGGAATAGGGTTTTGCCCCAATTTGAAGACACAAACTAAACATGTTGAACCTATCAAGTTTGTGTCAGGAGGCAAAAGACCTATTGAAACATGTCCAGACTTTCATTCTCTAAAAACTAAGTTTGACCATCAAAACACTAACACTGAAGATGCAAGTTGCTCTAAGCATGAAAGTTTACCAAAGGGAAAATATGTCTGCCCCCCTATTAGGAAAAGTGAACCTGCTTTCAAATCTGTGCTACCTAGGAATAAAATTCAGCCTCAAAATTTCTCAAAATCTTTGATTAGAGACCTTCCTAAGGAAAACCCTATTTTGAGCAATCTTTATTGCTCCTATTGTGATATATATGGTCACTCTTTCGATAATTGCTATGCTAGGAGACTGATTAAACCTATCTACAACACTCCTATGTATCATAACTTTAACTATTCTAGGAGGAGTCGTAACAATTATGTCCTTCCCAGGCCACCAGACAAAAACTCTAACTATAGGAATAGAAGGACTAAACCTAAAAGGACATTTACTAGAAGAATTACCAGAACCTTTTCTAAATCAAATGCTCAAGAATTCAAATTTATTCAAAATCATGCGCAAAATGCTTTTCAACAAAAATCTAATGCTCGCAAATTTTATCAAATAAGAGCAAACAAGCGCAAACTAAAAACAAGGGCAATTTGGGTTAGAAAAGATGATCTAGCACCCCAGATGAAATGTAACATTGTTGTTTCTGCTCTAAAAGCTGAACTTACATCTTCTGGTTGGTACTTGGATTCTGGATGTTCCAAGCATATGACAGGTGATGATACAAAACTTTTAAATAAAACCCATTTTGATGGTGGAAAAGTTGTTTTTGGTGATGGTATATCATCCCAGATCATAGGCAAAGGAACCCTTAAAGAAAAAGGACTTCCTCTTCTTGAAAATGTTCTCTTAGTTAAAGGTCTTAAGGCTAATTTACTTAGCATTTCACAATTCTGTGACTCAAACTACACTGTTACCTTTTCAAAGAACAATTGCAAGATTTTAAATGAAAAGGGAGAATGCTTAATTACAGGATTCAGGACCCCTGACAATTGTTATACTGTCATGTCTAGTTCTGAAATCTGTAATGTTGCCAGAATGGATGACAACGAGATATGGCATAACAGAATGGGTCACATTAATTACGAAAATTTGAGTAAATTGTCTTCTCAGCAGATAGTTAGAGGAATACCAAAAATTAAACCTATTCATAACATTGTCTGTGGTCCCTGTCAAGAAGGAAAAATTGTTAAAGCACCTCATAAAAGGGTTAAAGATATCCTTACCTCTAATCCCTTAGAACTCATCCATATGGACCTAATGGGTCCTTCTCAAACTGTTAGTCTTTGTGGACACAGTTATATTCTTGTTATGGTTGATGACTTCACCAGATTCACTTGGGTAGCTTTCTTAAAACAAAAATCCGATACCTTTCAAACCTTTTTAAAGATTCTCTTACGGATTGAGAATGAAAAAGACACTCAAGTGAATAGAATCCGAAGTGATAGAGGTGGTGAATTCAAAGACACTGGTATTGTAGAATATTGTGACTATAATGGTTACAAACATGAGTTCAGTGCTCCTAAGACCCCTCAACAAAATGGTATAGCTGAGAGAAAGAATCGAACTCTTCAAGAGATGGCACGTGTCATGCTCCATGCTAAGAACTTACCTAAGTATTTTTGGGTAGAATCTATTCGTACAGCCTGCCATCTTATTAATAGGGTCTATCTTAGAAAGAATTCGAAACAAACCTCTTATGAACTTTGGTACAATAAAAAGCCTAATCTTAAGTACCTTAGAACCTTTGGTAGTACCTGCTATGTTTGCAAAGATAGGGAACACTTATCTAAATTTGAGAGTAGAGGAGATAAAGCCATATTCTTAGGTTATTCACCTAACAGTAGAGCTTATCGGGTGTATAATCTTCGCACTAAGACCTTAATGGAATCCATAAATGTAATTGTTAGTGACACTACTGTAGAAAGCAAGACTAGTGAATTAACTATAGAAGAAGAATCGTCAAATATTTTAGAAAATGACTCTTCTGAAATAGATAATTCATTACCTATTGAGTCACCTGAAGTACCTAACTGGGTTTCTAAAGATCATCCCATAAACAACATAGTTGGTAACCCTGGTGAACCAGTACGTACAAGATCCCAACTTAGAAATTATGCTCTCTATGCTTGCTTTGTTTCTCTCTTGGAACCAAAGAATGTAAATGAGGCATTGAATGACTCTCACTGGATTTCTGCTATGCAGGATGAACTTTTACAATTTGTCATTCATGATGTTTGGTTTCTTGTTCCACGTCCTGATCACAAAAAGGTTATTGGTACTCGTTGGATTTTCAAAAATAAAACTGATGAAAATGGGATGATAATTAGAAATAAAGCTAGACTAGTTGCTCAAGGTTACTCCCAAATAGAAGGACTGGATTTTAATGAGACGTTTGCTCCTGTTACTCGTTTAGAATCAGTTCGTCTGCTTCTTGCTATAGCTTGTCACATGCATTTTACATTATATCAAATGGATGTTAAATCTGCGTTCCTTAATGGTATACTTGCCGAGGAAACCTATGTAGAACAACCTAAAGGGTTCATTGACCCTAATTATCCTACTCATGTATTTCGGTTAAAAAAGGCTTTATATGGTCTTAAGCAAGCTCCTAGAGCTTGGTATGAGCGACTCTCCAGTTTTCTGCTGGACAAAGGTTTCAAAAGAGGTGGAAATGACCAAACCTTATTTGTCAAACAATTTGGCAAACACATTACTATCGCTCAAGTCTATGTAGACGATATCATATTTGGATCCACTTCTACCTCAGAAGTAAAATCTTTTGCTGAAATTATGAGTAAAGAATTTCAGATGTCCCTTATGGGGGAGTTACAGTTCTTCCTAGGTCTCCAAGTCAAACAACAACCAGATGGTTTGTTTCTTTCGCAGACTAAGTACGCATTAGAGATAGTTAAGAAATTTGGCCTCGAGAGTGCTAAGAGTGCTAAAACGCCTATGAGTACTACAGAGAAATTATCTAAAGATGAAAATGGAAAATCTGTAGACTCTACCTTATATCGTAGTATGATTGGCACATTACTCTATCTGACTGCCTCGCGTCCTGATATCATGTATGCTGTTTGTGTTTGTGCGCGTTATCAAAACAACCCCAAGGAGAGCCATTTAAACGCTGTAAAACGCATAATTAAATATGTTAAAGGCACTCTAAATTTAGGAATTTGGTACACGAATGACACACCTAGCACTATTATTGGGTACACTGATGCTGATTGGGCTGGGTGTACTGATGATAGTAAAAGCACTTCAGGCGCATGTTGTTATATTGGTAATAACTTGGTAGGATGGAGTAGTAAAAAACAGAACTGCACATCTCTCTCGACTGCTGAATCTGAATACATAGCCGCCGGTAGCTGTTGTGCCCAATTGTTATGGCTTAAACAAATGCTAAGTGATTATGGTATTCTAGAACCCACACTTCATCTCTATTGTGATAATCAAAGTGCGATTAACATTTCTAAGAACCCAGTTCAACACTCGCGAACTAAGCACATTAAAATAAGACATCATTTTATTCGTGAGTTGGTGGAATCCAAGGAATTAGAAATTAACTATCTCCCTACTGATCTACAACTTGCAGACATGTTCACTAAACCTCTTGATTTTAATAGATTCGTTTCTTTAAGAAAATCTATTGGTATGATTAGTGCTGATTAATATCTTTTGCTGTTTTTTTTTCGAATTTTTTCCTTTGTCTATTTGAGACAAAATGGGGGAGAAATTTGAGTCTACTGCATATACTAAAAAGCTTGATCTTAGTAATTTTTTGCAGGTATTCTTCTTGTACAGTCATTCTTCATTGTAATAATAGGATGTTAAACTGTATATAGTTGAGTTATGTAATTTTTGCTTTCTAGGATTTGGGTAGATAGAACCTTTATAGGAATAAGTTTTTTTTGTTGTCGCCCTACGAGTTGAGATGACTCAAAGGAGATTTTGTCTCATATTTCCAAAGGGGGAGATTGAAGCCCTTATACTTTTGACTCATTTGAGTCTAGACTGTATAAGAGCTCATCTAGTTTGGAAATTGTGACAAAATAGTGTCTATCCTAGAAACCAAAGAGCTTCAGAGATTGGGTTGCTTCTTCTTCTATCTATCATGTAATGATCCTAAGACTATAGCCATCACTCACACACTTAGAATTTGATTCTTGCATATCATATTGCACCCCTATGTGTTTTAATGTTGTGAGTGTGTTTAAATCCCTCAATTTGATTTTTAATAATTTTTTGGGAATTTAAAACATATTTTAAACAAGGTTTTATTTAATTAAAATTTGATTTATAAAGTCTTGGGGTTATTATATAAATATGGATTGTTGTGTTTATTGGCCTAAAGTTACTCTGGGTAGAAACCGAAAGCGCTAGAGACTTAAGGGTTGGCTCTGTAATTATTTTGGGACGCGCGTTTACCTTCGTTCACAGGCCAACACCTGTTGTCTTCTGATTGGACCAAACTGTGTTTCTTTACTGAGACAAACCATCGCACGCTTACAGCCCTTGGATCTATCCTTATCGATGGCCTGCATGTCTTTTGAGTGGATCCCCGTGTAATCCCTTTAGCCAATCATAGCCTGTTTAATCCACCGCCTGTTGTGAGCCCTTGGATTGCAGTCAATGGTGCTTGACTCAATCTCAGCCATTGTTTTTGAACGAGGCTCTGGAATCTTCTCCTCTCCCTATTTAAAGACCTTTCATCTCAGCCTTCGAAAGCTTTTGCCATTTTGCAAAGTCTCAGAGAATAGAGAGAATAGAGAGAGAGAGAAGAGAGAGAAGAGAGAAGAGAGAAGTTAGAGAGAGAAACCAAACCCTAACTTCGTCCAAATACCTCTAAATCTAAACCACTTACCTCTCTATAAACACCATAACCAGACAAACACCATCCTTAGTGTTTCTTGAGTTATGAGAGTTCGAGTTGAGTGATTTCTGGGTTGCTGAAATCCTTGTGTTCATAAATCTTATTTCCAACTTAGACATAGACTCAGATCTTGTTTCTTTTTCAATAGAAATCATAGATCTGAGGTTTTTCATGTCACAGAACACTTAGTTGCATTTATTTCTCATCTTGAGAATTTCGTTGTTGATTCTTTTCTGTTAAAACATTTTTTTCAAAGATCAACAATAGATGTTTTTCTATTTCTGTTTTTACAAAACCTAACCTGACCTAGTGGGATTCGCACTTGGAGGGTTCTCAATCCACATAATATTTTCAAAAGTGATTGAGAAAGGTCTTGACCGATTTCTTAAGCAAGATCTCCGTGGAATCTGGGTTATTTTGAAAGGTCGAAAAGGTTCTTGGTTTTGTAAGAAAGAAAAATAACAAATACACTGCATATAGACTTTATATGTGATTTATTAGGATCGTCTGTAACTAATAAGTGTGTGTGTGTGCATGCATGTGTTTTAGAACACCATTCACAAACATTGTCACACTACAAACACTCAAAGTGTTGGCTATAAGATTTGGTGAACAATAAGTCGACGTAAAGTGCTGGAACAAAGAAGAGTTGACAAACTGAGACAACTACATCAACAAACAAGATCTGCAGAAAAGTTAAGGACGCCAGAGGGTACAATCCTGAACTTGTATAGATTTGTTTTTGTGTGCATGTTAGTTAAATAGGTTGTAACTCATATATTTGTTTTAGTGATTTTTTTTGTTTTACTCCGTAGAGGGAGTCGTGGATGTTTCCTCAAGGTTGAGGTTTTACCACGTTAAAAATCCTGAGTATCAATATTTCTACATCTTCTCATCCCTTTCTAATAGTGTGCTGAGTTTAACACATTTTAAACTGTTTACTAAAACTTGTTATCAAATCTTGTCCATATCTCGTACATAATTTTGTTAACACATCTTGTGTTCAAAATCGTTTTGATTTAAGTAAAGAGTTTCTTCAACAAACTTTCGGAGTTGCTTAAATAGTTTATTTTCATAAACGGCTTTGGCAACGCTATTTCATATGCTTCCTAATTAGTAGTTAGAAGGTTATTTAGGTAATCTATAAGCACTCAAGCCACTCATTATGATGTAACCCTACAATTCATCCCCGAGAAGAGGTTATCAACATCCTCTTTGAGTCATCTTCGAATGAATATGGAGTACATTTAGATATTCCCCAATCACTTTCCATTTGCCCAAATGATGACACTAATTGGGCATCGACTCCCCATGAGGGAAATGTCTACAGTCATGTGCATTGCTTTTAGGCGGCACTTGGCACTCCCTTGTCGAAGGCTTTTTGGGATATCATTTTCCTTTATTTTCTTATCCCCTTATTAGACCATACCAATAACTTTGAGGATCTTGGTTAGATCCATGCTTCACTTTCATGACTTATTCATTATCTGAGATCCTTATAATTTTGCATAACTTCTAACTATATACCACCCGATCACTTTTTAATGGGGTTGGTACAAGTTGGCCTATCATAAGAGGGATGTTGGTATTTACACCTCCCTCACATATTCGAATCATGACTGGAGGCACCGTTTCTTCTTTATCAAAGGGTTAGTTCTTTATCCAATTCTTTCCCATTCAGGGAGCTCCTCAATCTCGTTCAGTTGAAAGAAGTTATCTTAGTTACAAGGGGTGAGGAGGTAAAAAACATCGACATTATTTATCTTCAGGCCGAGGCTGACGAGGGTCGCATCCTTCTTGCTTTCAAAAAGGTCTATTTCTCATAGTCTTTGTGTATACTTGAATCATAATTAAATACTTTGATTGACATGAGTTTGAATTACAAATTTTTTTTCTTTTGAGCCAAAGGCACCATGTCCCAACATGGAATTCAATAATTCCTTACAAAGGGATAATTTTGGGTTAAATGCTTTTTAAGTGACAACTATGAACGACTAACTTGTAAGTGTGTTGCCCGTACTAGTTTACGAGCCTTCACCAATGATACATGGGTCCAAATTTAAAGGGTTGGTCAAAGTGGAACCCTCTGAGCAAACAATTAGGGGAATTCCTAGCCATAATTTCTTGATAAGCTGACGCTCTAGAGAGTTATGGACAAAAGGCCCATAGAGTAAATTACACCTAATGTTTCTTGTCACGAATTGGAGGAGTTGGTCGGGCTCAAGGCCAAGAATAAGTAGTTTATTCTCCATGAATTTAATACATAGACACTGACGAGACTTATAAGGTGTTCATGAATTTCATTGAAGAAGGATAATTGGAAGGGCTAAATGGAAGCCCAAATACATGACCAAGGAGATCATACACCTGGGAAAAAAGGTATTATGTATTTCCTTTATATTGCAGGACATGCCATATTTTTTTTATTGATTGATTCCTCTTTTAGGATGGAATCTTGGATCCGCACACAACCTTTGAGATAGGGCCATAAATAAAGATCTTGAGCATCCCACTCTCGAATACTAGATGAACAAGGCTAACACTCTGCAATTAGTTATCAGTTATGCTCTATAAATTTATAATGAAGAATGCGATGTTGATTTCCCGGACATCTGTCGAACTATATGTTGGAGAGATTTCCCCAGGGCCTATTAATCATGCGTATAAATCAAACAACAAAACACCATTACCAAAAATGTAAAACCCTACAAAGAGGGATTCAGTGTTACCCTGGAGATCTCTCTAGTTTGACCTCATTTCGACATGAACATTAGCTGATGCATATTAATCAAATACATGGGATCAATTTACCTCATGATATTCTACTGTATTACTAATATGAACTTGTGACACCCTGACTAATTAAATACTGGGTAGCTACTCCTTTATTTAAATTAATACAAAATGTCAAGTTGGTTCAATTCATAGCATCACGATCGAAAACATTTAATTAATTACTAACCACCTAATATTTAAAATAGTGAAGTGTTAAGTTTTACATTTTTATTTAACAAACAACAAAATCATCTAAATCATCATCCAACCATCACATGAATAATCTCATAAGGAAATCATGAGATTGAATAATTGATGTCTGGAGTAAACACTCCAAATAATAAAATCAATGTAAATAAACCCAATATAAATGTCTGAATGAAATAAATAAATCCTAAGACTGAAATAACTGAAAGTTTAAAACTGTTGTCCCTGAATAGAATGGGCAACAGGCCCTAACTGGAATAATGAAGCAAGGCTAGATGTGTAGGCATCTAGTAACGAGATCCTGTAACTTCCATAGCAGCTACAGCACATCAATGGAATGGAACTCCTAATCCTGGCATCCCTGTGGTGGGAAACCTAATTGGTTTTACAAGGAAAAAATAGATTTGAAAGCAAACGGGTCAGAGCCTGAGGTGAAAACAGTTTAAAAATATAGCAAGTGTTTAATTGCATTAAACAGTAAATATTATATACATGTTAGATACGTGCTCTCGCATAAGTTCCTCACCTCTTAACTAATGTGCACGCCTAATGTATACCCTTAACCCATCCTAGTTATGCCATTAACTAACTAGTTTGTACCACTTCCTGACTTCACATTATAATATAGGGATCTATTCGTATCATTCTAATATATTATGCGTATAACTCACCTTTACAACAATCGGATTATTACATCAATTACGATATGGATTCTCACATTTTTAATCCCATTCAAATATCTCGATTATTCGCGTTCACAATTTAACAGTGAGCCATTTACAAAATACAAGTATATCATTCTCAGTTTATATATACAAATATGGCACCCCTAGGCTAAGTTGCGGTGCACGCATACTCTGTTATTAAATCTCGATACATCACGTACATAAGGACTACACGTTCTAAATCACTCAGGAACCGTTTCAATATAACAAAGTCACACATATTGGAGGCGAACATAGTTCACATACCCATGGGTCACGCACATACCTATGCTACCATGGTCAGTTGACTTATCAACTCACAAATAAGTCACTGACAGTCCTATGTACTTAAGGTACCAGTTTAAATCCCCCCGTAGGCACACAAAGATCAGATGGTCGTTTTTCAAAAGCTAACCTCCCGTGATAGCAAGTATGGTAGGTATATTATTCACACAATAGTCCATATACTATGCATTCACACAACTTAGGTAATTTTCACATTATTAAAGGTATAATATCTCAAAATAGATGAAGAACGTAAGATACATAAAAGAGTACAACAATCCTAAAATATAGGGCTCTATATCAAAGGACGCTACGCAGAAACATAACTAGCCGTACATATCCTAAGGACTCTAGAACCTGATGCTCTGATACCACTTGTGACACCCCGAATAATTAAATAAAAGGTAGATACTCCTTTATTTAAATTAATAGAAAATGTGAAGTTGGTTCAGTTCATAGCATCAGTGTCGAAAACATTTAATTAATTACTAACCACCTAATATTTAAACTAGTGAAGTGTCAAGTTTTACAGTTTTATTTAACCAATAACAAAATAATCTAAATCATCATCCAACCATCACATGAACAATCTCATAAGAAAATCAACAGAATGAATAGCTGATGTCTAAAGTAAACACTCCAAATAATAATAGCAATTTAAATAAACCCGATATAAATGTCCGAATGAAATAAACAAATTCCAAGACTGAAATAACTGAAAGTGTAAAACCGATGTCCCTGAATAGAATAGGCAACAGGCCCTAACTGGAATAATGAAGCAAGGATAGATGTGGAGGCATCTAGTAACGAGATCTCGTAACTTTCACAATAGCTACAACACGTCAATAGAATGGAACTCCTAAGCCTGGCGTCCCTATGGCTGGGCACCTAAAAGGTTTTACAAGGAAAAAATAGATTTGAAAGCAAACGGGTCAGAGTTCAAGGTTAAAAAAGTTTAATAATATAGAAAGTGTTTAATTACATTAAACAGTAAATATTATATACATGTTAGATACGTGCTCTCGCATGAGTTCCTCACCTCTCAACTAATGTGCATGCCTAACGTATACCCTTAACCCATCCTAGTTATGCCGCTAACTAACTAGTTTGTACCACTTCCTAAGTTCACATTATAATATAGGGGTCTATTCATATCATTCTAATATATTCTACGTATAACTCACCTTTACATTAATCAGATTATTACATCAATTACAATATGGATTCTCACATTTTCAATCTCATTACAATATCTCAATTATTCACCTTCACAATTTAACAGTGAGCCAGTTACAAAATAAAAGTATATCATTCTCAACATATATATAAAAAAAAATATGGAACCCCAAGGATAAGCTGCGGTGCATGCATACTCTGCTATCGAATCTCGGTACATCACGTATATAAGGACTACGCATTCCGAATCACTCAGGAGACATTTTAAAAGAACAAAATCACACATATTAGAGGCGAACATAGTTCACATACCCAAGGGTCACGCACATACCTACGCTCCCATGGTCAGCTAACTTATCAACTCACAAATAAGTCATTCACAGTCCTATGTCCTTAAGGTACCAGTCTAAATCCCCCCATAGGCACACAAAGATCAGATGGTCCTTTTTCGAAAGCCAACCTCCCGTGATAGCAAGTATGGTAGGTATGTCATACACACAATAGTCCATATACTCAGCATTCACACAACTTAGGTAATTGTCACATTATTAAAGGTATATTTTCAGCCATGTACCATTAGTATTATTCGTACGCTATTACCATCCCAATTCATACGTAATATGTTTTGTCGATAAATCTCACGTTGTATAGTTTCGAGTACTTAAACCTATCCCGAAAAGGTTACTAAGTCTCCCACGTATCCCAAATGTCAATTCGGTACTTCGAGGTCCATATTTCTGTCTCTTAATCCTAACTTATCACTCATACGAATTTGATTCATGCTCTCGCAACTTATAATAGTAAATTACTCTTCGGACACTCATAAATTCAACAGTACATTCTAAGCAAATTTTAATATGTTTCGGGCTTCCATTACATCCCTACTGGTCTCCCTAAAGTCCTAATGTATCCACATAGTCCCCACCTACAACTTTCGATCACCGAAATCTCTTAAATTCAAAAAGCAAAAAAATATCACAGTTTCTGGGAAGGTCGATCGATCGACTCAAGAATGTCGATCAATCGAACTAGCCGATCGATCGACCTATGAATGTCGATCGATCGATCGAGCAGGTGCAGGTCTCATTTGTCTGCGTTTTCAGCCCTATATTTGTCCCAAATTCCCATTACACGATGCCAAATTCTCAAATAAACAATTTGGGTGATCTAACAACCTAAATACATGATTCTCAACATTCCAGAATTCTTAAATCATTAATAATCACACTTTTCTTGGATCAAATCATCTAGTTGCCATAAAAATCCTATTTTTTCTATTTTCTCCAAAAATCATCATACAATTCATCATAAATTCGTAATTACCTATGCATGGATTGCAATTTCATTATTGAGATGTTTCCAAAATTTAATCTACATCTAAATCCTACCCAGATTAAGGTTTTTATCTCCAATTTCATGAGTTTCAATATTTTCAGGGTTATTATCAAATTCTAGACTATCATGGATAAATTATTTGCTAAATCTTAATAAATTAAATCACTTGCCTAGAAAATTGGATGTTCTAATCCTTTGAAGCAGATGGTACGGAAGGTATCTCCTCTTTTCGATCTAACCGGTGGTGGTGGTGGTGTAATGGCCTCTAAGGGTTGTTTTTTCTTCTTTCGGAACTTCCTTATCTATTCTCTAACTATTGTTGGTGATTTATGATTCTGAAACCCTAGGATTCCTAAGAGTTAGCTGATAAACTAAGTCTAAAATTCGTGGGTCAACATTCCTTAAAAATCAAAATGACTAAAATAACCTCCCGGGTTGCCGATTCGGCCTAAAAATGCCCCGGGACCCAAACTAAACCCCCAGCTAGTGTTTTTTGACTATTTCGACACTTCTGGATACGTTGGCGAACTCAAAATGACCATTTGGATGATAAAAATATAATTTACTTTTAAATCCCTTTAAATTGATTCTTGACGCGACTAACATGCGCGTCCCAACTTAATTTTTGAATTGTCGTATTTATAACTCGCGACAATATTAATAAATTCAATAATAATATATGAGGTTTATTAATAAATTCAATAAACCTAAAAGATGAACTTTTTAATGAACCTTAACAAAAAATACTTAACAATTAATTAATTTTAATTCCTATGTTGTAATTGGTCCGTACTAGCGGCAACAGACACGTCTGTTGATCAATCCCCAACCCCCCCCCCCCTCCTCCCCCCCCCCCCCCAACCCCACCCCCATGGAAGCCCTGCTACCATAAGCGCTGCCATGGTGATGGTGGTGGTTGGGCTTGGGGTGGGGGATGTAATACCCCGTATTTTTATGGCTATTAAAATTGGGGATAAATTAAATTTAATTCAAATATTAATTTAATATTAATCCGAAAGATTATTTTTTATATATTTACTAGCGTGATGTGAGTTAGTAATTATTAGATATTTGTTGAATATTACTGGATGAGTAAAGTAATATATGAGATTTATTTTATTAAAATTGTCATGAGTGAATAAAATGGCAATTATGAAAATTTAAGTTAGGACGCGCCTGTGTCGTGTGGGGACTAAATTATTATTATTAAAAATGAATAAATTATAAGTCACCCGTATGGTCATTTAGAGTGAACCAATGTGTTCGTAAGGGTCGAGATAGTCAGAAAAGTATACCCGGGGGTTTAGTTTGGGTCTCGAGGCATTTTTAGGCCTAATTGACATCCCGGGAGGGTATATTAGACATTTTATATTTTTGGGTAAATAAACCCACGAATTTTCAATAGATATATCAGCCATTGGGAGTTTCCTTTTAGTTTTAACAAGCACAGAACCTTAGAACGGCCATTAGAGAATAAGATAGAAAGCTTTCCAAGCAATCCAAGGCCAAGAACTCATTCGTTTGCACCGCCACCACCATCATAACGTAGATCGCACAATGAGGAACCCAACAATGCCTTTTTCATCCACAAATCAGAACCTTAAATTTTCAGGCAAGTATCTATCTTGCTTTAGTTTAATTAATGTTTCAATCATGTTAGTCTAGGGTTGTTTAGAACATGTTTCATGGAAGAAATTATATTTTTGGAGATTTCAAATCATGTGTGTGGAAGAAGTAGACGTATTCTGGACATCTAAATCACATGTAGAGGATAAGCCACGAATTTGTATGGGTTTAGAAGTAAGAAATCTGGAAAAGAATTGAAAGAAGGGAAACTAAAAGAAAATTAGGGTTCTTGTAGTTTATGTGAATTTTACCCCATTAAATCATGATACTTGATGAATTCGGACATGTTTTACGTAGAAAATCTTGTTGTTAGGTATATGGTACTTGTAGTATTGTTTCTCGTCCGATGGTTTAATCCGGTTAAAATGCATAAGAGCCCTTGATTGTTATTGTTGGGGTATAATGGGATATAGAGAAGACCAGCAGGGTCTAGGTAGACCCCGTTGAGTGAAACTTAATATTGGATGAGATTTTTGGTTAACGAGGAATTATTCATGCATGTATGAAAATAGGCGTACGTTTAATAAAAAGATCGAGACTCGTAAAGGAGTTAAAGCAGAAGGTAAGTGAGTGTATGCCTACTGAAATTATACTTAGAATACTTCGAGAGAGGATAAGTGAGTATGAAGTGAATTATAAATGAGAATAAAAATGACAAGTCCGTTATGCGAAATAATAGAGTAAAATGTGTAAATGACGGAGAATTATAATTATGGGTAGTGGGCGCACCTAATTTAGAAATGTGGATATATATATATATATATATATATATATATATATATATGACTGTGTGATTGTGCATATATTATAGATTGGTATAAAAATCATACTTGAGCTCCTTGTTATCACGGGGGTTTTCGCGTCGGGACGGTCTTATCTCGAATAGGCCTTTATGGGGGATATTAACTCGTACCCTAGAACATAGGATTCCTTAGTACAGGCTATCTGATTGATAGTCAAACGGTCCTAAGACACGTGAGGGTATGTGCTGACCTCTTAGCGACTTGGAACTATGCTTCGCCTCCAATTGTATGTGTTTTGTGTTAATACAGTTCGAGAGTGATTCCGAACTAGTATTTCCCTTAGTACGAGTGATACGGGGAATTGATAGCAGAGTATGCAAGCACCATAGATTTTATGTGGGGTGCCGTTAGTATATATATTACACGTGAGACTAATATATATACGTATATTTACATGGGAACATTCTAATGTGCGTATAAGTAGTTAAGTAATGAATAAATGTTTCAACTTTATTATAAGTGTTCAGGAACTTTGTAACAGTACTAATTTGTTCTAAATAGCGTAAGAAATCTTGAAGAGATTAATTTTCTAATCTAAATACCAAAACCTTGTTATTTCTCGAGATAAACATTTCTGGAAAATGAGTGAGATAGACATGAGGTTTAGTAGTACGGTAGGCGTGCACACTATACGTGAGGTGGGAATTCTCAAGATAGTGTCGCATACTAACGCAGGTAAGCATTTTAAATACATGCTAAATTGTTTTAAAACTGTTTTACACTCGGGCTCTCACCCGTTTCCTGTCTCTCTCTCTCTCTTGTGTGTGTATATATATATATATATATATATATATATATATATATATATATATATATATATATATATATATATATATATATAATGCTCCTGTGCGGACTAGTCCGCATTTTAAGAATGCGGACCGGACATGTGTTGCGTAAAGGGGCGCGTAGAAATTAATGCCTAAATTATAGGCACACTCTCTCTCTTTTCTGGGCTCACCGCCAGGTGACACATGTCCGGTCCGCATTCTTAAAATGCGGATTAGTCCTCACAAGAGCAGGACTGTATATATATATATATATATATATATATATATATATGTATGTATGTATTTACAGGTGCCCAGTCACAGGGGCGTCATGCCTAGGTTCTTTGGATTGGATGCGCTACAGCTGATGTGGGAGTTGCAGGCCGATACTTTAGACGACCTCTTCATTGATTCTATTATTTTTTTAGTTTTGCTCAGTTAGGGCATGTGTCGCCCGCTTCCCTATTCAGTTTGGATTTGTCAAAGATTTATGTTTGTTTATATGTCCAGTATTCAGTATTCCTTGGGAGTTAACTTTTGTCAGGATGGTTTCCTGTATGGTTTTGACTTGGTTTGGTTAATCTATATGGATTAATTCTTTTGTTTTGATTGCTATCCGTAGCACTTATGTGATTCTTAAACTGTTGATTATTTAAAAAAAAGGTTTCAAGTTGAAATTTAAAAATGGAGATAAGGATTTAAATTGTTTTGACACTTAGCTTAATTACTTAGGGTGTTTAAATTGGAAATTTTATTTTGCGACAGTGATGCTAAGAATGAACTAACTGTTCACCTTAATTTTAATTTAATAAAGGACTGATCACCTGGTATTTAATTATGCGGGGTGTCATAGATGGTATCAGAGCATCAGGTTCTAGTGTCCTTTAGGATCTGTGCAGCTTATTATGCTTCCAGCATTGCTTTGTTTGATATAGAGCCCTAAGTTTAGGATTGTTGATTTCTATGGTGAGATTTCGTTCTCCTGCTATAACGTATGTATATGAGTGAATTCTATTTGCGTTTGGATGTGTGTGTGTGTCGAGCGATGAAGGATGTCAGATGAGGGTTGTTAGGCGGACATCAGGAGGCAGGGCTCAGTTGGGGTTGTAAAGTATATTCTAGGATGATGACCGTAGTCGATGTCACACCTATTAGGGAACGAGAGGCCAGGACTTTAAAGATGGCTACGACGCAGCCTACAAATTCCAAGTGCTGCTACAGTCGAAAGTGAGGAAAAATTTGACCCACCAACCGTGGTGCGCTCTGGAGGGGGTCAAAAGATAAAATTGAGGAGAGTCATCAGCGAAAATTATAAACATGCGGGAATTATGTGTGTTACCCAATATATTCAAGGGCTTGGAAATATAGTGGAGTGTGGTTAACTAGAAGTTAAAATTTGGGGTAAAATTTTCTTGACTCAGCGGAGCAAAGTTACAATAGTGGGAGTCAACTACCACCGTTAGTAGTGAAATGTTGCGTCAATGACAGGACCTTAGGTACAGATTAACCGCACATTATTTCATCAGTTGTTCAGGATAAGCTATGAACGTCGTGTTGAACCCATTACGGAAGGGCTGGACAGGGGTCCATTTGTAAATGGATTTAGACTTTTAGCAAATTTTGCATCAATGGGAGTGAATACCAATGATAGAGAAGATTTCAAGTGGGAAATAAACTCGTGAGGAAATATTGACAACACTTAAAGAGAATTATGTTGGACAGTCGATCCATATAGTGACAATGTCACACATTGTCCGTAGAGATGTTAACACTTATGAATGGAGCTAAAGTAATCGAAAGATTTATTGAAGAGTGAGTCTAGATGAAAAGTAGTTAGTAAAACACCACAAGGGGGAGACCCATTAGGGGGCTCATTTAAATGATTTGGATATCTGAATTCTTACCAAGCGATGGTGAATTCAGTAAGGATTATTGAAGCTAGTAGCACGTTCCTTAGGGCCAACAAAGCTAAGGGAACAACGGGGGTAACAATCAGAAATCGAGCCTACCAAAGTTCGAGAAGGACAATCCTAATATGGTTAGTATGATAGGTGATGAGTGGATTATGTGTAGAGGTATTTTGTGGAGAGTGGAATCACATGCGTTAATTCTTTCCCGAAGTAAGTAAAGGGACAAGAGTAGGATGCCTAGTAAAGGACAATGATTAAAGTAGTTTTTGGTTTGGTTTGGATACGTGTGTTACGTTCGGGGACCATTTGTGCAGTCAAGGCGATTGGAAAGACAGAAGTATGACTTTTATCCTCGGAGGATGAGGAGTGTTTTATGTGACACGAGCGAGTCACTATATTTTGTTCATTGCTAGATTAGCATGTGAGACGAGTTTAATACGTATAACTATAAACGTTATTATTATGTTAATGTTATCCCTAGCGTATCAGGAAATACTTAGTGCTATCTACGGAGGATGAATGGGTGTATTAATAGTGTTATATTTTTATTGAGATTACTCGTTTCAGTGATGCGATATATGAGTATGATATTTTCTTGGTTACAAGTTTATAGTAATGGTTAGTACGATAGTAGGTAGTTATTGCAAGGTTATCGGAGTGGTTGCCTTAGTGTAGCATTTTTTGTTCTAGTGAGGCCTCACCTACGAGAGGGTCAGACTCGCACTTATATTATCTATTTTGGAGACTTCGTAGGAGATAGTGGGCTCGAGATATTCGATCCCGGTGTGTGTAGGGACTTTGTTGTTATGATTCAGTATGTATTGGGTTTACTGTTGAGCGAAAAGATTTAACTCATTATTATCTTTAGTGCTCAGGACTTGGTGATAGGAAGAGCGCGTTGATATATCTATCCTCTAGAGAAGTGAGAGTTGAGAGTTACACCCATATGATTGGGAATGGGATTTCTAGAATCTCGATTATATATATTCAAGGTTTATGGAATGTGATTACCACCAATACTAAATGATAGTGAAATTGGATAAATGTTCTTTATTAAGTGTAATTATGGGAGGATATGTAACTTTTATGTCAAGAGACAGAATAAAGGGGTACATGCTATGGACGGAGGGCCTAACGGATTTTGATAACTGACAGTGCTAGGTAGTAGTGTATCGGGGGGTTCCTTATTTGGATTTCACTTTGCGAGACATCCCACGCATGAAACTTAGCGTAAAGTTAGAAATAGGGAGATGTTTGGTCATTAGTCCATGAGTTCGGTACTTCAGTCGTAATAGGAGCAGGTAATTATATCTATAAGTTGGAAGTGGAATTATAATTTAAGGCCAGTGGAGCCGGTGGAGTGGTAAGAAAGCATTGAAAGTTTTGTTTTATCACCACGAGTTGAAGGGTCGAACGATGATAAGGAGAATTTAAAATTTTGATTTCTAGGGGTGATTGAGAATACCCAAGTGTTGTAACCACGTTCTGAGCACAAGGGAAATAAAGAGTTAGGATGATTTTTAGCGTGGATTATTTAGGAAGAATTTTTCATACAAAAGAGAAGACTTGTATTTATTTTGATGTATAGAGCATTGGTGATTTATTTTAGTTGTATTTATTCGGGAGAATTATTGTACTTACTTGAAGAGATGTGATATTGGTGGTTTCTCTTTTGTTCTTGTGGGATGCAGATGCTCTTTTGTTCGTCGTTCGCTTTTCCCGAGAGGGCGGGGTTAGCTGATGTTAGAATCGTCCGAGTAGTAGGGATGTGGGAATACACGTGTGGAATATATGTTTATGGGACTAACATAACTAGGTGGAAGTGTTAGAGCGGATTAAGCGTCACGCGAAGAATGATGATCCATATATAGTTGTACGATCAAGAGTAGCACACCCGAATTTGGTTAGAAGGTTGTAGGAAGTCATTTAAAAAGGGGGTATTCCTTGAGAATGGTAGAATTTAATTATTATGGAGAACACTCGGAGTGGAGTTGTAATTAGTCAAATGTTAAGAGCGACTGACGCGTATAAAGAGTGAAGATGTTAATATGGTATAAAAGGCCCAGAAGTGCACATCGTGGAGAAAAGTGCAAGGATCGGAACTTTTGGTGTACGCTAAGGAAAGAAGGGGAGTATTAAGTGTCACTTAATGTGAGACATTTCAAGTAGAGTCGATGTTAGTGGGACATAGTGAGTGGTCTCTGCATGCACCGCTCATGGATAGAAATCAGTTGAAACAAGAGGATCAACCAGAGAATTTTATGGATATCGACAATTCTTATAGTGGAAGAGGCCGGCAAAGTCGAAAAAGTTTCTTGGATAAGTTTCCAACCTCAAGGTAAGATCAAGAGTTCCTTCAAATGTGTGGAACAAGATGCCCAAGAAGGAAGTGATTGACATTTCTTTGGGGTAATTTACAATATTAGCTAGTGTGCCCTAGTCTTCCTTTGAAAGGAAGGATCGCGTCGATACCTGGTCCTACATAGTATTTTTTTTTCCTGAATTAGAATGAGATTTTTGAATCCCACCTTTAAAATGGGATTTCAGGAAGCAGCGGGGATAACATTACGTTTTAAGCAGGATGTATCACCCATAGCAGGGGAGTAGGCGAACGATGATTAACGATTAGTGGAACCGCGTGAAAGTAATTTTTAAATTCATGGTAGTCATTTCATTTCCACATCGGATGTATCTAGCAAGTAACGTTTAGTACAGTAGAGTTCCGTTGAAGCACTCGTAACTGTTTATTGTGGACAACATGCTTAGTGAAATTTTGTGTGGAAAAACCTTAACTATTCTCCCTCTGGTTGTTTAGAGGTGAGGGGATAATCAGAATTTTTGACCGATCGAGTTAGAGTCTGATGACTGTGGTGGAATTACCATGGCTGTGTTAGGTGACTTTTGGAATGTCGTAAGAGTTTGTTGCCGAAAATCGAGATTCGAAGAACTGACAAGAGTGGTCAATTTTCCGCATGGTTCCTTTCCGAAAAGAGAGTTTTGTGATTAGATAAATACGAGTGTTTGTTATGTAGTGAGGTGCAGCCTCCCAATAATATTGAGACAATGGGGGTCAACGATGTATAATCGTCTTATACGAATAGCACGGATTGGAGCACAATATGAAGTGTTGTTATTAAAGTGTGACTTTATAACTAATTGTATTGAAAGTAATAAATAAGCTTATTGTGAGGCGGGGAGGACTATAGGAATTCGCCTTATCCGAAAGTTCATTTTGGGTATTGTTAAAGTATCGAGATCTATTTTTACCAGGCATACCTTATTTTCCGAATTCCGGGACAAAATTTCGTTATTAGGGGGGAAGTATGTAATACCCCGTATTTTATGGCTTTTAAAATTGGGAACTTATCATATTTAATTGAAATATTAATTTAATATTAATCCGGAAGTTTATTTTTTATATATTTACTACTGTTATGTGAGTTAGTAAGTATTGGATCTTTGTTGAATATCACTGGATGAGTAAAGTAATATATGAGATTTATTTTATTAAAATTGTCACGAGTGAATAAAATGACAATTATGGAAATTTAAGTCAAGACGCGCTTGTGTCGTGTCGGGACTAAATTATTATTAGTAAAAATGAATAAATTATAATTCGCCCATATGGTCATTTTGAGTGCACCAATGTGTCCAGAAGGGTCGAGATAGTCAGAAAAATATACTCGGGGGTTTAGTTTGGGTCTCGGGGCGTTTTTAGGCCTAATTGACATCCCGGGAGGGTATATTAGACATTTTATATTTTTGGATAAATAAACCCATGAATTTTCAATAGATATATCATCCATTGGGAGTTGCCTTTTAGGTCTAACAAGCACAGAACCTTAGAACGACCATTAGAGAAGAAGATATGAAGCTTTCCACGCAATCCAAGGCGAAGATCTCATCTGTTTGCACTGCCACCACTATCAAAACACAGATCGCACAATGAGGAACGTAACCATGCCTTTTTCATCCACAAATCATAACCTTAAATTTCCAGGCAAGTATCTATCTTGCTTTATTTTAATTAATGTTTCAATCATGTTAGTCTAGGGTTGTTTAGAACATGTTTCATGGAAGAAATTATATTTTTGGAGATTTCAAATCATGTATGTGGAAGAAGTAGACGTATTCTGGACATCTAAATCACATATAGAGGATAAGCCACGAATTTGTATGGGTTTAGAAGTAAGAAATCTGGAAAAGAACTGAAAGAAGGGAAATTAAAAGAAAATTAGGGTTCTTGTAGTTTATGTGAATTTTACCCCATTATATCATGATACTTGATGAATTCGGACATATTTTACGTAGAAAATCTTGCTGTTAGGTATATGTTACTTGTAGTATTATTAATTGGGAGTTTGGGAATCGTTAATGGAGATTTGGTTGAGGTTGTAGAGGTAAACTTGTAACTGGAAAAGAGCAGGTTTCGTCATAACTGCTTGATCGATTGATCGATCGATAAAGAACATCGATCGATCGACGATTGATCGATCGACCCCCTTACATCGATCGATTGACCCCACCTGTAAAACTGCATATTTCTTGTCCGATAGTTTAATCAGGTTAAAATGCATAGGAGCCCTTGATTGTTATTGTTGGGGTATAATTGGATATAGAGAAGACGAGTAGGGTCTAGGTAGACCCCGTTGAGTGAAACTTGATGTAGGATGAGATTTTTGGTTAACGAGGAATTATTCATGCGTGTAAGAAAATAGGCGTACGTTTAATAAAAGGATCGAGACTCGTAAGGGAGTTAGACCAGAAGGTAAGTGAGTGTGCCTACTTAAATTATACTTAGAATACATCGAGAGAGGAGAAGTGAGTATGAAGTGAATTATAAATGAGAATAAAAATGACAAGTCCGTTATGAGAAATAGTCGAGTAAAATGTGTAAATGACGGATAATTATAATTATGGGTCGTGGGAGCACCTAATTTAAGAATGTGTATATATATATATATATATATATATATATATATATATATATATATATATATATATATATATATATATATATATATATGACTGTGTGATTGTGCATATATTATAGATTGGTATAAAAATCATACTTGAGCTCCTTGCTATCACGGGGGTTTTCGCGCCAGGATGGTCTTATCTCGAATGGGCCTTTATGGGGGATATTAACTCGTACCCTAGAACATAGGATTCCTTGGTACATGCTATAATATTGATAGTCAAACGGTCCTAAGAGACGTGAGGGTATCTGCTGATCTCTTAGTGACTTAGAACTATGTATCACCTCCAATTATATGTGTTTTGTGTTAATACAGTTCGAGAGTGATTCCGATCTAGTATTTCCCTTAGTACGAGTGATACGGGGACTTGATAGCAGAGTATGCCAGCACCATAGATTTTATGTGGGGTGCCGTTAGTATATATATTACATGTAAGACTAATATATATACGTATATTTACATGGGAACTTCATGTTGTTCGTATTAGTAGTTAAGTAATGAATAAATGTTTCAACTTTCTTATAAGTGTTCGGGAACTTTATAACGGTACTAATTTGTTCTAAATAGCATAAAAATCTTGAAGAGATTAATTTTCTAATCTAAATACCCAAACCTTGTTATTTCTCGAGATAAAACTTTATGGATAATGAGTGAGATAGACACGAGGTTTAGTAGTATGGTAGGCATGCACACTAGACGAGAGGTGAGAATTCTCAAGAGAGTGTCGCATACTAACATGGTTGTTGCATTAGCAGGTAAGCATTTTAAATACTTGCGAAACTATTTTAAAATTATTTTACACTCGGGCTCTGACCTGTTTCATGTCTTTCTCTCTCTCTCTTGTATATATATATGTATGTATTTACAGGTGCCCAGCCACAGGGGCGTCATGCATATGTTCTTTGGATTAGATGTGCTACCGCTGATGTGGGAGTTGTAGGGCGATACTTTAGACGACCTCTTCAGTGATTCTATTATTGTTTTAGTTCTGCTTAATTAGGGCATGTGTCGCCCGTTTCCCTATTCAGTTTGGATTTGTCAGAGATTTAAGTTTGTTTATATTTCCAGTATTCAGTATTCCTTGGGAGTTAACTTTTGTCAGGATGGTTTGATGTATGGTTTTGACTTGGTTTGGTTAATCTATATGGATTAATTCTTTTGTGTTGATTGCTATCCGTAACACTTATGTGATTCTTAAACTGTTGATTATTTAAAAAAAAGGTTTTCAAGTTGAAATTTAAAAATGGAGACAAGGATTTAAATTTTTGTGACACTTAGCTTAATTATTTAGGGTGTTTAAATTGGAAATTTTATTTTGCGATAGTGATGCTAAGAATGAACCAACCGTTCACCTTGATTTTAATTTAATAAAGCACTGATCACCCGGTATTTAATTAGGTGGGGTGTCACGGGGGATTGGGGGTGGCGATCGATCGACACGCGTGTTCGTTGCTGCTAACACGGACAAATTACAACATAGAAATTAAAATTAATGAGTTGTTAAGTGTTATTTTGTTAAGGTTCATTAAAAAGTTCATCTTTTAGGTTCACTTTTGAAACTCTCCATATATATATATATATAGGCTACGACAAGGACCCTAACTAAAGATAAGGACGTGATTCCTAATTGGCATAGGAAAACCTAATTCGGCCCGAATTCTAATCTTATTCCATTAAATATAATTAATTCATCAAATTATTATAATTGCAACTCTACTTCTTAACGCAAAATTATATTTCAAGATCCTTATTATTAATTATTTTATCCTCCCCACGTTAAGGTTTGTAATGCCCGTTAATGAAATAAATGGTTTTATTGACTGTGATACATTACTAATCTTCAATTTTATACTTAAATACATTTTTGGGTTAATTATAGGGGCATATACCAAATAGTCCCTTAAACTTCTTTTAATACGTATATAGTCCAAGCCTTTTTATTTTGCACCAAAAAGTCATTCACCATGCCAAAAAGGTTTTACCATGCCCCTGGCGCGGACCTTTAAAGATAAGAGAATAAGGGACTTTTTGGTATAAAATAAAAGGCTTGGACTAAATGTATATTAAAAAATATTTGAGGGACTTTTTGGTATTTGATCCTTAATTATATTAACCCTTCTAACTTTTCTCCCATTTTCACTTCACCATCCATACTTTTATTTTTTTGACTTAATCCCCTCAACTTGTAAAAACGTGTCACTTTACCCCAAAATAAGGTTGTTAAATTTTTAGACAGAAAATTGATCATATGATCTGCATATTAGGGTATTTTTGTTCAACCACTCATGCAAGTGACCAATTTTTTTGCCAAAATCTTAATGTCATTACGATTGGGGGGGGGGGGGGGGGGGGGTAAAATGATACATTTTTAAAAGTTGGGGGAGTTATGTTTAGAAAATGAAAGTATAGGAGGTGAAGTGAAAATAAGTGCAAAGTTAAAGGAGCCAAAGTGTAATTAAAATAAATATCAGACCTTGGTCCATATGGAGTGTTGGTTTTAATTTCGGGATGTTATTTTGAAAAAACAAATAAATTAAGGGGGATTCACGTTTAGATCCTATTTGACCTTTTTGTAGACATTCTAGCCCCACCATATTTTTCCCTTACATATAAGTCATAATCCTAATTTTTTGGAACTTTTTTTCACAATTTTACCCTTTTAAAACCAACCATCCGTAACTTCCTTGAGGAAGTTACATAAGTGGTCAGACTTTTTTTAATCTTCAAATGATCATAACTTTTAATTGACATATCCATTTTTCGTAAAATTACTATTTTTGAAATATGCTCGACGAGATCTATCAAACAAGATCCATGAAGCCTATATAATTTCAAAGAAAAAAAATTACAGAGACAGTAAACTTTACTGTATGCACCAGAAAGAGAAATAAGTTTATATCTGTAACATTTTCACAAATAGTAATATTTACTGTGCAAACAGAGGATATATATGCACACACATACAGAGTGGATCAAAACCTTTTTTTTCTCGAAATTATCTTATTTTTAAAGGTCCACGCTATCCAACAACCTTCATTAGAGCTTCAATTTGGGGTGGGTAGGGTTAGCATTGGGTTAGTTTATATTTGTAACATTTTCACAAACATTAACATTTACTGTGTTATAACACACACACACACACACACACACATATATATATATATATATACGGTGGATCCAAACCTCTTTTTTCGATATTATCGTATTCTCAACGCTCCGGGCTACTGGCATCCAATCCCAAACACCACCTGTAACAACCCACGTAATTTTGGGCTATTTTAATTAATTTCTGAAAAATGGAGGAAAATAAAGTTTTTAATAAAATTATTTTTATTGCTCAAATATGTTGATTATTATTTTTAAAGGCGAGAATTTCAAATGGTTTCGAAAACGGAGTTAAAACCGATTTTAAAATGATTTTTAAATGTTTTTAACTCTTGGAGTTGTTTTGACTTCCAACTCTTCATTTCTTTGCCTTATTTAAAGGAGTCTTTTGGATTTCAACTCTTCATTTCTTTGCATTATAAAAAGAAGTCGTGGGCAACCCTTTTAACATACTTTTGGCACAAATTTTGGCAGCAAATATATTTTATATTCCTCTTCTTTTTATATACACATTGGCCCTTGAGATTTGCGAGTTCCAACCTTAGATTAAAGGTGTTCTTGGGACTATTTTTGTTGGAGGTTCTTGGAGGAGCTTTTGTAGATCTTTTGTGTTGATCTTGAGGATGTCATCATTAGTTTCTCATCATGGTTTGAGGTATGGGGTTTTACACAATATGCTCCTTAAATCTCGCGAGTGTCATTCTCTTTGAATTCTTGTTAATTGAACTCATATTTGAATTGATAAATTCATTGAAATCTAAAAAAATGATTGTTGAATTATTTTGATTCATGTGGTATCATTATATTGTTATTGAGCACGTTGTCATGAGATTTTAATATGGCACGGATGTTGGGCACCCGCCAAAATTCCTGTTTCCCGGGCTATGGCTTGATAAAGCATATACGGATGTGGTGAGGCCTGGTGACCCGGTTAAAGTGTTGTTGAGAAATTATATTGATAAATGCTTTGAGATTTACATTTTGATTTGAATATTCGTACTCGTGTTATTACGTTTTATTCATCGCTAACATATATTTGTTGAGCATAATTCCTATCGTATTGTGTACTTCCTCATATTTTCTTTTAGTGGCAGGTTAGCGCGGATTTTGGGGTGCTATGGAGATTGATTTTAGCAAAGATTGTTTGGGAAAGATTTGTATTATTTTGATGTATAGAGCTCTGGAGATTTGTATTTTTATTCGAGTTAGATAGTTGTAATTTTAATTTGAGAGATTTGTTGTAATGGAAGAGATTGAGATTAGTGGATTTATATTATTGTGAGTTTATTTAGATGCTCCATACCTTGTCACTTGTGGATTTGCATTTATTTTATCGCATTAGCGCTCCGTTCGCTCTCCCCGGGCGGGCGGGGTGTTACACCACCCACCCCCATTATCGGAGTTACAACAACATTCATCAGAGCTCTTATTTGGGGTGACATAGGGTGCCGCTGGCGCGGGCCTTAGGAAATAATAGAATATTTGATAAATGGGGTTTGGATCAATTGAAACTCCGGGTTGGGGTGGGTAGGGTTAGCATTGGATTAGTTTATATTTGTAACATTTTCACAAATAGTAACATTTACTGTGTTATAACACATTATATATATATATATATATATATATATATATATATATATATATATATATAGTGGATCCAAACCTCTTTTTTCTGATATTGTCTTATTTTTAACGGCCCGCGCTAGTGAAATCTAATCCCCACCACCACCAACCCCAATTGTCGGAGCTCCAACAACCTTCATCAGAGTTCTGATTTGGGGTGAAATGGAGTGTCGCTGACGCGGACCTTAGGAAATAAGAGAATATTAGATAAATGGGGTTTGGATCCACCGGAGCTCCAGTTTGGGGTAAGTAGGGGGTAGCATTGGGTTAGGTTTATATCTGTAATATTTTCACAAATAATAAATGTTACTATTTGTGAAAATGTTACATCGGCACCCATGCCATCTCAAATCAGAGCTCTGATGAAGGTTGTTGGAGCTCCGACAATACGGGTGGGTGGTGGTGGGGATTGGATGCCGTTGGCGCGAACCGTTAAAAATAATATAATATCATAAAAAAGAGGTTTATATATATATAGGGATGTTTAAAAAATCGATTGAACCGACGGACCGAACCGAACCGAACCGAGCCGAACCGCCTTATTTTTTCCCGGTTTTTTTGTTAATCGGTTCGTTCCCGTTTTTTTTTTAAAAACCGACTGAGTCAGTCTGATCCTCGGGTTTTGAGTTGATATGGTCGGTCTGGACCGGCCCGGTCCGACAGTATATATATATATATATATATATATATATATATATATATATAGTGCTTTATGTATTTTATGCTCCTAATAAACCCTACACTTCATTTCATCTCACTCTCCCTGCCGCTCTTTCTCACAGAACAAATCAAAAACAAAAACTCTCTCCCTCTTTCACTAAACTCACGCACGCATGCTGTGATTTCGGCCCACCCTCTCTAGGCAGTGTTGCTGCTACCCCACCCCACCATTTCTCTCCTTGCCGACCAGGTGTGTTGATAGTATACAGATCTGTTATTTTTAATCTGAACTACACTGTTGTAACATTCTCAATATTATCTGCGTTTGCGTTTTATACAGATTGGCGTTTATTTATTTTGTGTGCCTATAATCACAAATTTAATTTATTGATTGACATTCTCAATGTTAGTCTCCTCTTGATTAGTGTTATGCATATGACTATATATATAAATATATAATGTTTATACATACCCATGTGTTTTTTTGAATGATTACTTCATTAAAAGATTTATGATTTGCATAGTTGTGATATACAAGAAAGGAATTGGGGGGGGGGGGGGGGGGGGGATTATTAGCGATGCTGTAGAAGCTAAGCTTCAGCTTCAGTAGCTAAGGTTTGTCATTGACACTGCTTCATTTACATTCAATCATAATAGAAAATCTCTATTGATTTTTTTGTCTTTTTGATGAAAATGGAAAATAGTTTGCTGTGATAGTAATTAATTAATTAATTAATGTTAGAACCGACAAACTAAACCGAACCGATCCTATAAAAAACCGAACCGAATAGGGTCGGTTAACCGACATTATCGATCCGGTCTTGGTCCATTTTTTTTATAGGACCGACATTGTCGCTCCGATCCAAAAAAAACTTCAAAATCGAACCGGACCGAACCGCGAACACCCCTATATATACTGTGTTATATGAACACAGTAAATATTAATGTTTGTGAAAATATTATAGATATAAATATAACCCAATGCCACCCCTACTCACCCCAAATCGAAGCTCCGGTGGATCCAAACCCCATTTATCTAATATTCTCTTAATTTCAGAGTTCCGCGCCAGCGGCACCCTATGCCACTACTACCAACCCCAAATCATAGCTCTGATGAAAGTCGTTGAAGCTCCGACAATGGGCGTGAGTAGTGGTGGAAATTTAATTCACTAGCGTAAACCTTTATATATATATATATATATATATATATATATATATATATATATATATATAATGTGACAACACAGTAAAGGCTATTGTTTGTAAAAATGTCATAGATATTAAACTTTGTTGTATACACCAGAAAATTAAGTAGTTTTATAAACAGTAACATTTACTGACTTAATATTACACAATATATATATAACATTTTCACAAACAGTAACATTTATTGTGTTATATATATATATCCAATATGCTCCTATTTTTAAAGCTTTGCCACCGGCACCTAATGCCACCCCTACTCACCCCAAACTATATATATATATATATATATATATATATCCAATATGCTCCTATTTTTAAAGCTCTGCCACCGGCACCTAATGCCACCCCTACTCACCCCAAACCGGCGCTCCAGATGATCCAGATCCCATTTATACAATCTTATTTTCAAAGGTTCGTGCCAGCGGCACCCCATGACACTCCGGTGGATCCAAACCCCATTTATTCAAAAGTCTCTTATTTTCAAAGGTCCGCACCACCGGCACCACATGTCACCCTTACCCACCCCAAATCGGAGCTCTGATGAAGGTCGTTAAAGCTCTAACAATGGTGGTAAAGATTGGATGCCGCTAGCGCGAACCTTTAAATATAAGGTAATTTTGAAAAAATAAGGCTTATATATATATTGTGTAATATTACCACAGTAAATGTTACTGTCTGTTTGTAAAAATGTCACATATATAAAACTATTTCATATTCTAGTGCATACAGTAAAGTTTACTGTTTGTATAAATTTTTTTCTTTGAAATTGTATCGATTTCATGGATCTTGTTTGATAGATCTCGTCGAGCAAATTTCAAAAATAGTAATTTTGTGAAAAACGAATTTGTGAATCAAAAGTTATGATCATTTTAAGATTAAAAAAAAATTCAATCACTTATGTAACTTCCTAAAGGAAGTTACGGATGATTAATTATAAAAGGATAAAATTGTGAAAAAATTTCTTAAAAAGTTGAAATAAGACATAATTGATTGTTAAAAAGTCAATAGGACTTATATAAATATTGACCTGACAAATGAGACTTAAATATAATTATCTCATAAATTAATTGATTTGTAAATCCCTAAAAATCTAAAAAAAAATTAATAAAAAAAGAAAAAGAAAAAGAAAAACCCACTCGACAAGACCCAACCTTCCGCTCTGGCAACACCCACCCAACCTTCGCTTCGACAGCAGCCCCCAGGCCCAACCACAATAACCAAGTCTTATCCACCACCATTCAAAACCGAACAACCACCAACCAACACCATTATCACCATTGGTAAACACCTCGTACTTACTTAAAATCAAAAGTTGAAATCAAACATGTAAATCATTTACAATACGCAAAACCTCGAATCAGAATAGACAACAAGAATATCACTATCTCAAAATGCATCTCCGTTAAATCAAATTCAAAATCAAACTAAAAAATGATTCTAACATAAAAAATAAAATAGATATGCTTGAAATTGAAATACAAATGGATATCAAATCAAAACTGAATCATCTTTGAACAATCTAAAAACCACTAGATTTTAAACCACAAACCACCCACTTGACTTTATTTGTTGATTTGTAGGTTATGTTGGTGGTGTAAGGAGGTGGTGGTGGGGAGAGAGAGCAGAGGGGTGGTGATGGGTTAGAGATGGAGGAGGGTGGGGGAGGAAGATTTGGGCTAGGGGATGGCCGTTGGGGATGAAAAAGTGGTGTTTGGGTGGGTGATAAAGAAGAAGTTGCATTCGTTATTTTCCTTTTTTTTTTTAATTCTCTCCCTCTTTAATTTTTTTTTCTTTTTAATAGATTTTTTTACGATGTAAAACATTTGTAATTTATATATTATCACGAGGAAGTTAAACTTAACATATTTTTTAACAATTACATGCAAAGTCTAATTTTACACTAAATTTTATATAAGTCTAAAATCGAAGATTAGTAACGTATGAAAGTAAAATAAACCCTAGAATAAATTATTGATAGTTTGTTTGATTAAGTTCTTTAAGACATTTAGCAGTCTGGCTTTAATTATTTGTAATGTCGGATTAACATAATCTATGTATCAGATTTGACACATAAAAAAACGTATAAGCTTCAAAAGTGGGTATCGCCAATCTCTACATTGAGACGTGGATCCCTAAAAGATTTTTCATCATATATTAATCGCCACTACCCAATCTATCAGGCTTATTGATCCAATAATGGATCTTACCTGATTGGTCAGAGAAATTAATAACTAATGCACATGTATGTCAAGGATATCAGAACTAAGAGACTTAAGTAAACCGAATAATCATGAGGTGTACGTTGTCTCGTAAATCAGTACAAAGACATAACCTCAAGGTGTTCCTCTTCAATAAAAAGAAAGTGGACTAGCACAATAAGTTGGAACTACATTATTTCTCATAATCAAGATATTACTACTAAAATAGTGTGCTACATCCATACCTATGGTGTGTCCAACTCCATCTAAGACTGTGAACGAGAAAACTTATATTCCACAAAAACTGGTGATTTAATCCTCTGTCTTGAAGCCGTAGTTTACACATCAGATCACTTGCCATGAAGAATAAAATACACCATAAATATATATAGAAATGGAAACATTATGCCCATATATGATTATTGTTAAAAACAAAAAAACTAATTTCATTAAATAATGAATCCTCAACTAAAACTATTACATAAATAATGGTTTTAGTCTACTGCTCTAAGACTAGGGGCCTCCCAACTTCTCATTCAGAATGTTGAACTAAAAATATAGCTTCCAGAGAAGGACAGTCATGCCTGAGACCCTCCTCAAGTTAAAAGGTCTTTGACATTTATGATTTGGTTCTATTACTTGAATTCTTTTTTGAATTATTATTCATACATGGGGATAATGAAGTACCAAGCCTTCCTGAGAGGGTATAAATAACTTCAGATCAGGGTGAAATCAGATAGGTAGAATGTTGATATGTCCCACTACAATCCTATAGATTGTCAAGGAGATAATAAAGACCCGATGCCCATACCTTCATTTTTAAACCCAAAAGGGAAAGAAGAATACTAGGGAATCCTTAAGGAAACCTCCCTTCAATTAATCTATCCAGTTGTGAATATTTAGGCCTTGTGATGTGGAAGAACTTCATGGGATTGTGTCTTCCCACGATGATGGAGGGTCCTTATTCCTGAGTATGTTTCTTTTTAAACTGAGTTTGAAAAATTCATAAGGATGTTTAACCGTGATTGATTTTTTAATACCTCTTCCCTTATATGTATGGATATATTTCTAAAGTCAATCTTTTGTCTTCATTATGTATTAAAATTTTCAATTTGATGCATAAATTAACTTTTCTTATGTTGCAATTGACTGACTGTGTTAGACTTCGATCTTCATCCACCGATCCGATTAGATTCCAATACTTTTTACATAACTATTATTTGTTGTGGTTCTTGGGGTTTTATTCTTAAAATCATGTTGGACATTTACTTTTGAGTAAAGTTGTGTCAGTTCATTTTAAAATAAGAATCAAGTTATGAGAATGCCTTATATTTTGTTTAATTATGTTGTAGACATGTCGGAATATAAAGCTCAGTAGGAATTTCGGTGAGTCGGCTTTGGACTGATCACTAGGTTATCAATATTTTGATTATAGCACTAATAAAACGTTCACAACCAAAATAGGGACTTAACAACCTTTTAGAACGGTTGTCATGTAATCCTACAAATGTATCTTAAATTATGAGAACCTATTTGGTGGTTCAAAAACTTGTTTGATAGTTCAATACAGGATTGCAATCGGTACATCAAAAGAATTTGTTGAACATGACCACCCATGAGGTTTGAGTCTAAGGGTTATTATGATTAGACTCGGCCAATCTCATACCATTTGAAAAGGGCTCATAGATTATTAATCTCAATAATTATTAGGATTAAAATGCTTGCATAAAAGTATCTTGATTTTTATAGGGGAAATTTGATTTTATATCGAGTCAAATACTCCCCATATATTGGGTGATAGTTGTGTGAGTAGGTCTGAGATAACAATTTGGAGGAATATGTGTCCAAGGGATACCGTGGGTTGTGATACCCCTTGATAGACTTATATTTTTTCACCAAGTAAATCCTGATTGATGGATTATTTTATAATTCGAGTAGCAAATAAGCTATATATGATAATCAAGGAATTGCTTAGATGGTTAAATTCGATTACCGTAACCAAGTGGGTATCAAATACTTAATGTGGGGAATAATATTATGTACCATAATCAACTTTGCAAATAAGACCTCATTATATTAGAGTGATTTGAGAGATAATTAAATTAGAGTGTAGTCATAATTATTTAATTGATTTAATTATTATTAAATAATGAAAGGAAATAAAATATAGTAGTTGTAATTTAATTTTTTGAGTATTTATTTGGAGCTATTTTAATTATTTATTTTGGGTCCCTACTGTAGTGCACATACCTAAGTAGTTAGGTCTAGACTCTCAAGTAACTGAGTTTAGTCCAAGATCTTTTGTACTTGTATATAAAGGTATGGGAAGGGGTTTAAAGTGAATAACTTATCATTAGGGTTTGAGAGGTATGAGATAATATACTATTCATGTTTTTGTGAAGAGGCCTTGAGAGAGACTGAAAAGCCCCGGGTTTTAAAATCACAATTAAAATATTGAATTTCCTTTTTACTTAAAAACAATAGAGATGATGCGGAAGCGTTGTAAAAGGGGTGATGGTTCAACTTTCAAAAATAATAATAACAAGTTTTAATTTCTCCAAAACAAATTAAAACATAATTCAAGTCCTAGAGTTTTCCTAAGTCATAATTAATAATTATCCAAAGTTAGGCGAAACCAAATTAATGCAAGTGACTAGAATTACACAATTTTACCCAATATTAAATTAAAGTCCAATTTTAATATAGTGTGAGAATTAAACCGAATTTTATCTTGAATTAAACCTAAAGCATGCGTTCTAAATTTTGCAAGATAAAAATAAACATTGCCACACTACACCGCGATGTACGAGGAAAAACCCACTAACGGGAAAAAACCTCGGGACGGCCCTAGCCTCAAATCCACTAAAAACGGTATTACAAAATACAAGACAAGAGACTTACTTCCTAAACTCGAACCCTCTCAAGCCGTGATGCTTCTTCTTGTATCAACCTCCAATTAGCGGATAACCAACAGAGCTCCACCGTGGTCTCGGAATTCACCGATGGGACTTTATATGGTCACCGTCACCCAAGCATGGAGCCTTTCTCCGTGTGGGTAGAATCTCAACAAAGGTCTTCTTTGTGATGGGGTGTAGAAGCAAACCCGAAACGTCTCTTGAATTCGGTAGAGAAAACCGGTGCCAAAAACTCCAAGCAATTGATATAAATATAGAAACTTGGATAAACAATTATTGGGTGTAAACTAGAGTGTGTATGAATTTTTCATTAAAAATTAACACTCAAAACTTGAACATTTTCCTAAACTAATTTTGCTCTCAAACTCTCTTTAGGAGATAAACAATGTTGGAAAAGTTGTCTTGGAAAATGTGTTTCCCGCACATAATAATGTATGAAAAAAGTTGGTTGAAAACCAAGTGGAGGAGTGGGGAAAAACTGCAAAAAACTGCCAAATAACTGTTCCCGCTGGAATCTCGTTCGAACGAACTTGATTCTCGTTCGAACGAGACTTCTAACGAGTGACCAGCCTGGGCTCGTTAGAAGTTCGTTAGATACCTCGTTAGAACGAGCATTCGTTCGAACGACATATCGAACGACATATCGAACGACTGACCAGTTAGGGTCGTTGGCAAAACTCGTTCGAACGAAACTGGTTCGAACGACAAAACTCGTTCGAACGAAATCTAGTTCGAACGAAAAAAACTCGTTCGAACGATATTTCTAACGAATGACCAGAAAGTTTGTAAAATTCGATTTTGGCCCAGAAAATTTTATATACTTATATTAAAGTTCTAATTGATTCTTTCTGAAAATAAAATGCAGTTTTTATTACACCTAACACCCAATACAAATTGTTCCAAGCTCCTATATACATATAATTACATTCATACCTTGGGAGCATGGAACCTTAGTTGATGACGTAGAAACGAGGCACACAAACCGGCATTTTGATGAAGCTTTAAATTCTTTGCCGCTACGTCTTCAACATACACTTCATAGGCTTGAGAATATTATAATAAATACTATCCTATGAATAAATGTTTTTGTCCGGAATTGAGCCAAAACTATTTATGGACTCAATTGGAAATTTGTGTTCTTACAGAGACTACCATATCTCACTCATAAGGAAGAGTTTTCATCTAAAAAGGTTCACACACAACTACCTAGATTTGGGAAGGATCATAAACTATAATATCATAGCTTTAAGAAGGTTAAGCAAGGTTTTTGGATACCGTGGAAGGCACCAAGGATTTTATCATCTTCATATGAATCACAACATGATTCGCAAAGGTATTATATTCTTAAAACCATAGGTTTAATATTTAAACATAGTTCTTGATTTCTTTTCAATGGATGATTAATTAAAGATCTTTAGGGCTGATTTTTTTCCGCTTTTAAATGACAATATTTATTTGTTTTCCCAATAATTCATATTAGAGACCCGATTGAGATTGATTGTGAATTGAAAATGTTCATACTTCCCACCAAGAAGCCCTTTTTTTGGCAATGTATGGAATCGTATTAACATGGTTTTTAAAGAGATTGTATGTTTATATCACTTCCATCATGGTCTAGCATGTTTATATTGTGTGATTAGATCCTACGATGGTTTATCCGTAGTTATTTTTTTCTTCTTGATTCGATATGGTGGTAATAATTAAGTTTCATAATTATTTCATTATCGATGTATTTGGAGGTGATTATGAGGGGATGTAATGTTTATTTACTATTAGAATCTTGTATGTGTATGGCTTTAAGTGTTGGGAAAAGTTTCATGAAGTTTTATGAACATACAGAAGAATTATGGCCATTTTACATGACAACCCCAAGAAAATGATGAAGTTTTCAACACAGGTCGTTCGGACCGATCCGAAATCAAGGCCAGATTGATTCAGAAATCAGATCAATTCAATTTCTAGGAAATATCCATCTGGTTCTACTAGAGGCTTGCAATGGTTTTTGGTTGGCATTTTTTCAACCGATTTTATGGTGGTTATTCTTCCTTTATCTTCCCATACCAGAGAGGATTGTTTCCAAAAGTTTATTGCATGAATAACTTGGATATTCGAAGAGGTCTACTTCGAGGAATCTTGTCTAAAAAGAAGGGTACTTTGAGTGGTTGCTTGTTCTTCAAGAATTATACATGAAGAAAAATTCTAGACCATGATGAATAGGGAGAAATTTGTCCTTTATTTTCTATTGAATTTATTTATTTATTTATTTTCATGTATGTCTCTCTATTATTTATTTTTCATTTGGCATGCTAATTCGACTAATGAGGAACACCCATTTTGTAGACAATAGGGATTTAATTTTGAGACCAACCTAGATCACCATTTTTTTGGAAAATAAGTTTTATGTATTCTTTTCTAAATTGAATTAAATTATGGTAATTAATTTAAAGTTATAAATTAAATGTTGATCTTCCTGTTTTATTTTAATTTAAAAATGGTTTTATTTTGAAAAATTAAAATAGTGAGATTGGGTATTTTAATTTGTACATGTGAATTGGATATTACCAAGGATTTAATTTTGGTCTTTTAGAATTGAATAAATAGTTTTTAGAAAACCCTCATGTTTTTTAAAATACTAAGTGGGAGATGGGTTTCCATATAAAACGATATCCATCGGTGCTTTAATAAATAAGATTTGATTGATTCCTCGAGCCAGCTAGTCTTCCCCCCCCCCGGATAGAATTAGTCACAGCATTAGGAATTCATTAAAACTTTTAAGTGATAATTATGAGAATTATAATGCGAGTGAGTTCAATCCTCCCACGAAAATGTCATCACAAGCGGTTTCTATTTAGAGGACTAAACCGGTGGTAAACACTCAGATATAATTAATTATACCCTCCTCCACGGAGTCGATGTCCTTACATATAGGACAAAAGGTCGTTGTTTATTCATTATGTTGAATACGAGGGTTCTGAATTGTTCGAATCGCACATTGAAAGATGAAAATCTATCTAGCTCAAGGTGGGGTAATGTAAGCTCCACATAATAAATCTCACCTTATAAGGGAATTAGTATGTCCGATGAGCTTAGTTTTAAAAATATGTTGTTAAGAGGTGCCAATTTAAAATTTAATCAAATTATTACTCGTGTGTTAATTGGAAACTATTTTTTTTTTCAATTTCATGATTCTAAGATTAAAAAATGAATTACACTTTTTCACTTAATTCTAGTCTTAATGTTTTAAACTAGAATAAGTTTCAAGGATGAAAAATTTAATTGGACATTGTTAAAACTTAAGGGGATACTAAATTGTTTTAACCCACAATTCCCATAAATATTTTAAAATAATAATGTGATTAACTCCTCGTGTCAGCTCGTCTCCCCCCCCCCCCCCCCTCTCCCGGGGGGGTGGTTTTAATTAAGGAATCATGGTATTTTAAAATACATGGTAATTCTTTCAAATTAAGTGTAACATGTATTTGATCCTCCCCATAGGGAATATCTATGTGTGCATGCTTAATTTTATGAAATCCTCTAGTCCATGTACTTCCGATATGATATAGTCTAATAATTCCAAGATAGACACATCCTATCTTATCTTTTTTTTAGCTAATCTACAAGTTCATAACCTATGCTCTAATACCAATTCTATAACGACCTTAACCCATAAGTAGTGAGGAAGGAGTGTCTTGATATGCCCCCAAAGCATAAGATATTCTGGCCTTACAATTTTCTATTAAAATATATGCAACAGAAATACATTCACTTGATTAAGAATGTAACTAGGCGAGAAGGTAACACGTCAATAGAGCTTCTGAAACGTAACTTCATATTCTCATATATAACTCAATTCTATTACAAATTGTGCCAAAATAACTAGAAGATAAATAGATTATTTACCAGCTTATTTTATGCTATCATCTAACTAAAACAAGTCTCAAAATCTAGTATTCAATTTCATCTTTTAAACATTGATATTCCTCCCTAACTATCAGCAAAAAGATTAATCGGATTTAATATCTTATAACAAACTCGGTATTTTTAGAAACACATATGCTCTTCAGGTTATAAATCATATAAATATATATAGATAAGTTTTGAAAATAAACAATATGCATTTTTTAGGTAATCATATCCATAATTTAGCAGTTGAAAACAAATCATTCAAACATAAATCATTCGCCTACCGAAAGTAGCAATTTGTGACACGCCGCCTAATTAAATATCGGGTGATCAGTCCTTTATTAAATTTAAAACAAAATGTTTGGTGGGTTCATTCTTAGCATAAATCATTTAATATTATTAATCACCTAATAAATAATTAAGCTAAGTGTCAAAACATTTTCCCATTTAATTCTACCCAATTAATCCATTAATAAATTTTCATTATTTAAAATATAAGCTACTCACATTCCACAAGAATAAAATAAATATTTTACATGAATCAAATACTGAAATAAATCGGACTGAATAAAACATTCCAATTCCAAGTCTAAAATGAACAAACGATAAAATCTGCAAGTGTAACTGAAATAAACTACTAGCTTAAACTGAGTACAATATCTAATAAAACGACTAAAGATGGGCAAAACATGCCCTAAGAGGAATGTATGAAAAGGAACAAAAAGAAATGATAGAGGCGTCTAATGCAAGGACCTGCAACTCCCATAACTTCTTCAGCTCGCTAAATGATCCACACGTCTAAGTCTGGTAACCCTGTGGTTGGGCACCTGTATATATATATATATATATATATATATATATATATATCAAAGAGAGAAGAATAGCAAGAATCGGGTCAGAACCCGAGTTGTAAAAATGTTTGTTTTAGAGAGTATTTAAAACTTCAATAATGCAATTATTATGGGCATGTTAGTTTCGAACTCTTACATGAGATTCTCACCTATCCACTATTGTGAAAACCTAACGTACGTCTATCCTAACCTAGTTATCCATAAGGTTCCCAACTATATCAGAGACTTATACTCTAAATATATCTCAAAGGAGTAAACTGTATCACTCATACAATACGCTATTAAGATCATTTATTCCAATTAACCGTATATTACATTCAGTGTTCTGATAGTAATTCTTTTACCCACTGAAAATACTTTGCTTACCAACAATAAGTTTGCTAATTTCACACATTAGAATCATTCACAAATATATATATTTGTATATATATATATATATATATATATATATATATATACACACACATATTGTCACATCATCCTCATATATATACAAATCATGAGACCCCTGGTTAGGACCACTTGGCGCAATTCATACTCTGCTATCATGTCTCGATGCATCGCTCACTTCGTAAAGGACAATTGGTTCGGCGTCTCTCAGGAACCATAAATCTCATAGCACAAATATTGGAAGCTATCATACTCACCGACCAAATTGGTCACGCACATACCTACGCTCCCATTCAGCCGTCGAAACTATCCTACATCTCAGATAGCACGTATCCAAGTTCATATGCTCTGGGTACAAGTCAAATATCCCCCCATTGGGTCCCCTAGGATAAGACTGTACACAGTGCGAAAACCTCCTCCCGATAGAGAGTAGCGTAGGTATGCTATACACACAATAATAATAATATAATAATAATAATAATGGGCGTTCCCACGTCCTATTAAAGTCAGGGTATTCACCCAACCCATACAAACATTTATACACGTAGAGTACTTCCCATTATTACTTATAATGTAATTAATTTGATTATTCACACTCTCGAAATTCCCAAGGTTATTTCACCTATCTAAATATTAAAGTGTTATCCTGGGAATATTTCTCAATAAATTCTGCACTGGACTACAAATCCTCAACTGGTAGTTCTCCCTCACTCAAAATAAACGCGTAACTAAAGTTGGATTATACTGGGAATTTTCCAGATTTGGAACTGTAGTTCAAACCAAACCCGATGTCATTCGAACGACATCATCATGTCATTTGAACGACCATACTTCTCATTCGAACCTGACTCCATCTCGTTTGAGAGAGATGGAGCTTTTCTGTAGTTTGGCCAGACCTGTTACGTTTTCCTGTTACTGCTTCGTCTACCTCGGAATTTTCAGTCCCAAAACCTTTAAATTTATCAACCCAAACACCAAAACATCAATCCTAATTGATATTCTAACATATATAAATGTTTTCCCTTAACTTTGAAACATTAAATCATAATAAATCAGTTATAAAAGCCAAAATCCCCAATTTAACAATTCAAAACCCTAGTTCATCAAATTTATATACAAGAACATCAAAATCAATTTTCGTCTATCATAAATAATCATCAATTGAGGTCTCTAACCTATCTACATGAGGGATTCATCCTAATTAGACACTAGATTTTAATTAATGTCCTTAGTTCTCCAATTTCATCAAAATTTATGAATCACAAATGGGTATTATATATGTATACTAACATGAACGTGATTGTTGCTACAATTTTTCAAGGATTAAACACTTGCCTCAATTTCGAAGGTCTAATCTCCTGGTGATGTTGATATAGGTGCGTTCCTCGTCTCACGATCTACACTTTGGTGGGATTTTCAGTGTGTGTTCTTGAGTTATGCACTAAGAACTCCTATGGCTTCTTCTTCCTTCCTCTGTGCCTCTCTCTTATCTCTCTCGTAGGTTTAGAACTGATAACTCCGCTCTAATCCAAGTACATCCATATTTAATTTCCTAATTTTCCTCTATAATATTTCTCCAAAAATACAAAGGATAAAAATATCCCTACAGGGTGCCGGTTAGGCCTAAAAACATCCCGGAGTCCAAATAAAATACTCGAGTAGAGTTTTCTGACAATCTTAACTCTTCCGAACTCAATGGCGTGCTCGAAATTACCATACGAGGTACTTAAAAATAATTTACTTCTTTAATCCATTAAATTAGTCCCAACACGACTCACACGCGCGCCCTGACTTAATGTACCAAACTGTCGTATTTTCCACTCTCGACAATTTATAAAATTTCATAATTTCGTATTACGTACTCACGCAGTAATATTCCATAATTCTGAACAACAAGTATTAACCCTTGATCAACAATAAGTATTAACCCTTGGCACGCAAGTTAATATTTATTTTTAATCCGAATTAATTAATAATCAATTAATTTCTCACCTTTTAATTTAGTTGATCCAAAAATAATAATAAATCTCATAATTATTTAATATCATAAAAATATGGGGTGTTACACAATTTCATTATTCAAAATCATTATTGGCGAAGATTCATACTATTTCCATGTTCGGTCATCGTATTTTGTCCCCGGTGACAATAAGGTGGAACATGGATTACAATATTATTCCTTGGTAACATGGGTCAATCAAACTAGTTCATCATAATGCCTTTTTTAGGGCACACTAACGATAATCCGACTGGGAAGGTCGAGCACCACATTAAAGTTTCTTAGGATTGTAACACCCCGTATTTCTATGCATTTAATATTTAATTAATTCGGTTAATTTTTAATTACTTGTGTGACATAATTAAATGAATTAACTATTATTAGTATTTATTTAAATATTAATTTGGGGAGTAGATGGTTAATATTTATGGAATTTATATTACTAAGTGAATAGTAATAGTTTATTTGCGTCACGATAAATGATAGTGATGTGTCAATAATTTATCTCAATCGGGAGTTGGGTATAGGATATATTGGGTTTGAGATAAGGACTTTTGGTAAATTGATTCGGATGACAATTTTGAGCGCGCGTTGAGTCCGGATAGGTCGAGATAGCTGGAAAAGAGTACCCGGGGTGGTAAAGGGGTCTCAGAGCAGTTTTAGGCATAATCAAGCCCACACAGGAGTGTTTGGGCTTTTTTAATAAAGCCCACAAGCCTAAAAAATCGGATTGGCTCAACAAAATCTAAAAGTGAGAGGGTGTGGTAGCCACAACTCATTTTAAGAAACCCTAATTGAGTAGAGAAAATAGGGAGAATTTGGAGAACTCTTGGGAGCCAAAATCAAGAACAAGTGTGTGTGTGTGTGTGTGTGTGTGTGTGTGTGTGTGTGTGTTCTTAATCAAATCACCATCTACATTAAAGGATTCAGACTCTACGAAATCCATAAGGCAAGTGGTTAAACTTGCTTTCGATTTTAAATTGCGATAATCGATTCGTATCATAGTGGGTGTGACAGAAATCCAATTTTGGGTGGGTATTTGTATGAAATTAGGTTTTCGGTTAATGGAACACTTTGATGAAATTAAAGGTGGAATTAATTATGCTATGTGATTATGGAGTTTAGAAATCTGAATTGAATGTTAAATCCTGTGGAAATTGATGACTAATTTCTGACATTTGGATTATAATCTTAATCGGATGTAGAAAACTCAACAAATACCCAAATCGAAAAATATGGATTGATGTGTGAATTTGTGAATGATTTAAGGTTATTATGGTGTTTAGAACCTGGTAATATGCGAATTAATAATGATCAATTCTTGGGTGAAGATTCAAAGAGGAATCAAAATCTTACGGGTTTAACAATGGTGGAAAATGAATTTAGGAAGAAGGATATTCGCTGAACTGGTACAGTGAACTGATTCGGGGGTCGGGCCGAACCGGTTCAGGGGGTCTGGTAGCCGCAAATTTGGTTCTTAAATTAATTTGGTACCTAGGTTTATTAAATTATTATAGACTATATATGAGGCATAGTTCTATTCAAATTGGGGTTGGTTCCTAGATTTATTTAATTGATGAAAATTAAATACGAGGCATATCTCCTAGCAATTATAAGTAGATATAATTGGAATTGGGAGGGTAATATATGAGTGGCACATTATGGGTGAATGTTGGTTAATAAATTCTAAAGATTTAAATTACAGGCCGAGTGAACGTGTCCGTGTACCGTAGTTGCGTGACACTACTTTAATAAATTAATTATTGTGAAAATTAATTAAATTGAGAGTCGGGACATAGACTCGGGTATTTTTAGGGTAGTTCCACGGGAGATAGGCACGGGTTAGCCGGTGTACTTAGATTACATATATGCGGTGATTGTGTTATATTTATATATAAATATTGGTGTGAAAATATTTATAGGAATATATACCCTCTAGTGCTATCACCGGAGGTTGCGTGATGTGGGTGAATCCCCTTAGCTTGAGGAGCAGAGAGAGTATAATCCCCTTGTCATAGCATCCAAATACAGGTGAGGCATTAATATGATTGTCTTCACACTTGGGGAAATATGACCGCCTCCATTATGCTTATATTTTTATGTTCCGATTCGACGGTATATAGCTGTCTCGGGAATCCAGGTGGGACTGAGTGGACCTAGGATGATAGCACTTTTGAGAAGCATCCAGTGAGGTATTAATCAAAAGGATGGATATATATATATATATATATATATATAAAATAAGTTACAATGGTGTTTTCACTGTTCATAAGCTGGAAAGACATTTTATGGTTGATATTAAAGCCACCTAGGCACGAAATGGAGCGCTGAGATTACCCTTGACCGATGACAGCCATCTGCGTCTCCCCTTCTCTCTCCCGCACATGATAGTAGCATAAAGACCCACGTGAACCTACAATCTCTCTTCTCGAGCCTCTAAATCTCACCCACCCCATTAATTGTCTCGATCCTCTCAATCTCTCTGCCTCATGCCTCTAAATCTCACCCACCCATTTTGATGTCTCTCTCATAAAGACTCACGTTCTAAACACACTTCTCCGTTCTATCTCTCTTTCTCTCCATCCCCTCTCACTTGATCCACATCTCATCTTCATTGTCAACGCGTTACTTCCACCACCCAATAACCACCATTAAAGGTAGTATCTGTTCAATAATATTGGGATTTTTTAAATCTAACAATTATTTATTTTTATAATGCATGTATCTCACATGCTCTGTTTTATTTTTTGCATGTTCTAACGCAGAGAGAAAACGTCGTTGTCGAAAATCCAACCTCACTGTTCCACAAACCACAAGGATCCGCTACCGTTGGGCATAAAACCTGTTACAACCAGCTATTTCCCAAATTTCTTATCTTTGTGTAAACAGTACATATGGCGATAATAAGTGTAAACAGTAGATATCGAGATAAGAAATGTACGATTTCTCATTACCAAATAGTTTCATAATTTTCTACGCCCATATATGAGGAGTGTTTTGTGTTTCCAACAGTTCATTCCATACGCTGAAAATTGGCCTCGGTAATGAGAAACACACGGTTCAGCACGTGGAACATGGGTGTTGTTTTGGGTTTCAAAAATCTTTTGTGATTTTTGGGTATTGGGTATGAGTTCTATTTTTATATAGGCTGCAAATTTTAGGGTATTGTTCAGATCTTAAGGAATTAAAGAAATGGGTTAGATAGAGATAAGAAATGTGGGAATTTTGGTCTTTCTATGTAGTGTTTACATTTTTTCTTCTTTTTCTGAGTTTATTTTCTCTTCTATTGCAGCAGGTGTTTAAGCCACATACTCTGTTTTCTCGAGATGGGGTTTTAACATTTCTCTACTTTTTTTTTAATTTTTTATTTTGCAAACATAAAACACTCGCCATATATGGGGGTTCAACTTATTGGGTTCCCGAGGTCTCTATTATCTTTGAGATATGAAAATATGAATGTTGCTCTGTAGGTTTCTGTTTTGATTTATTTATTTTTTCAATGTTTTGATTTTTTTATTTTGTTTTCAATTATTCAACAAATTATTTTTTTAGGTGTTGATTATAACGGTGGTATAAAAGTTCTTGATGCTGCTTTTGCTATTAGTTTATCAATTAGTACCATATTTTTAATGGTGAGGTGATGTACAGTACTTATGTAAAATTAGTTAATATTTCTTTTAGTTTCTCTAATGATCCGTGCATTGTGTTTTAATGCATCTCATCCACTACACGTTTTAGTTTATGATTTAGTGCCATATTTTTTTTACTATTTTTTAACGCATGTGATTTTTTTAATTCTTCCCATTTTTTAATGTATCTGTTTGTCAATGCTCATGACACCGGTGCTAAAATTGGCATTTTCCCAATTTGTGTATATAATGGGCTTGTATATGGGTCGAAGAAGATTTTTGCTTTAGAGAAATAATCCGCTAGAATTCGAGGAAAGTGTGGAAGGGGGATTTACCAATGGAAAGGGAACATCCATTTAGGATCACATGTGGGGGAGTGTAATGATACTCAAGTGAAAATTACGGGCAAAAATGTTTGCTCATAGGAGCAGCATAGGGGATGGGAGTCAGTCACCATATTCATAGAAAAGTTACCATGAATAACGAGGAATTTGGGGTGCAGATTATTACGAATCCTCTCATCAGAATTTTAAATAGGGAGGCAATGGAGATTTCGTTACTTTTTCCAGAAGGTTTGGATAGTGGACGGATGTGAAGGAAAGTTGATGAAATCCGCAAAATTTCATACCCGATGAGAGGGATATAAAGAATAAAAAATGGTTCATAAGTTGATAATAGACTCTTTAGTAGAATATAAAATCATGGATAGGAGATTCGATTAGGATGACCGGTGTCTTTGTCATCAAGGTCATATATTTACAAATTTATATCAATGCCCACGTGAGAAAAGAGTTAGGCAGTTAGAGAATCTAACCGAAGAGTAAGACTGGATTTTTTAGTTCTAGTGAGGCACCAAGGGAAGGGATACCCAGTAGAGGACCCAAATTAATAATTGAGATCAATAGAATCTCTAACAAGTGATGGTGGGTTCAGTTAGAGCAGTCAAGTCCAGTAATAAGTCCCATGGGACCAGCAGAGCCAAAGGGACAATGGGGGTAGCAATCAGGGTCAACACTACCAGGTTTGCGAGAAGGGCAACCCCAACATGGCCGATGGGTCCAGAGAAAAGAGGAAGGGCACAACGAGTCTTATGTGTAAAAAGTAGAAACACATGTGTGGATATTGTCTGCATCGAGTCAGGGGACAGGAGTGGGATGCCTATCAAGGGAAACAGTTAGAGAAGTTTTAGTTCGGTTAGGACGAGAGTGGCAGGTCCAGGAACCTTTTAAGCCGCTAGTGTTATGGGAAATTGATGACTACGAGTTTTATCCCGGAGTGATTGGGGTCTATTCTATGTGATACAAGCTAGTCACAGTAGTTTGTTAGTACTAAATCCGCGTATGAAACAGGTTTGGTAGAGGTATCATTGATAGTACTATAGTTGCAAATATTTACCGTTGAGTGTCGGGGCTCTCTTTAGTTCCACCCGCAGGGGAGCGAGTGTGGACACTAAGAGGGTATAGTTTTTAAGGTAATCCCTTGATGACATGTGATTATGTGCTTATGATTTTAACTTGAGTATGGAGGGGTTAGCAATGGTGGGCGGTTATCGTAAGACTATCGTGATCGTTGTTCTAGAGCAGGGTGTATATTCTTTTCGCGATGTCTCACCTAAAAAAGGGTTGAGATCGCGAAGGTATTTTGTGAAGTAGACTTCAGAGAGTGAATTTTTCTAGTTATATTGGATCCCGGTGTGTAAGGACTCTTACTGATGAGATTCACGGTATATCGGGTTACCATGGAGCGGAGAGACTAAGCTCGTTATGAATTTAGCGGTGAGGACTTAGTGATAGTGCGAGCGCAGTAGTATATGACTCCTTTAGAGGTGAAGGAGGTAATTATTAAACTTATGAGTATAGGGACAGGGTTTGAGTGTCCCGGGTATATTCTATAGGTTTTACAAAAATTGAGAACCGACAATACTCAGGAACAGTGCATTAGGAAAATCTCTTTTGGGCTTTGTTGTGAGATGCTATACGCATAAGCCTTAATAAACGTCGGGAGTGGAGAAACATCATTGGATGCTAGGACATCGGATTAAATGATAATTATTGAACGTGTGGAGGAAACATATCGAGTGGAGAGCTATTAAGAAATAGGGCTAGTGGAGCCGAGAAGTGCTGCGAAAGAAGCATTAAGAAAACTTTTGCACCATAAGTTAATCGGTGGGGCAATATTTAAAATAGTTAAATGACGATTTGTGGGAAATTTGGAATAACCGTATGATATAGTCACGCCAAGAATGCGAGGACTGATCTTGAGATAAATATGTTACATATGCGACGTTTGTGATGTTGTACAAATATGCATGGGATATAGGGTGTATGGGCGCCCTAGTTAGTTCAATTTCAGAATCATCCAGGATAAAGCAATGTGTGAATAAAATGTGTTGAATGTATGACAGTGGGAAGTTAGAAACATAAGTGGAAGGTATGATGGACTGAAATCCATTTGATAAAGGAAACAATCCGACTATATGGATATCAAGGAGAACTATATCCATCGTAGGGAGTGGGAAAGTAGTGGAGGCACATGTAAAAATATATCCCTGGACAAGGGAGAAGCCCACATTTTTTGGAAAGTAGAGAAAAGTCTCACTTAGTCATATGCCTAGAAAGGTCTACGCTTAGATTAGATGTATATTTCTACCAGATGGAAAAGTGCCCAAACAATAGAGGTTTGGAGCATATGCAAGAATAATGATTTTGGTATATCCCAATAAAAGGGAAGTAAGATGTTCCTCGTGATGTGAAACATGGAGCAAGGGGATTCGTGTTGAATGAGACATAGTGAAGTTGTCTCCGAGTACACCATTTAGGAATGGAAAAGATTGATCTGAGGTTATCAACCAGGAGTTGTTGTAATTTTAATGGTTATAGTGATGGGATTAATGCTCAGGTTGGTAAAATTTATATTTGGGTTATCTTAGGTTGGGTTATAATATCGAGCAGTGTACCCATTGATAGCCAAGGTTTTGCCGCGATGCGAGAGTCACCTATGCGCCAGTCATTTTGAATTCGGTTCACCTGAAATATACAAAAACCTAAATTATGACTACACTTGCGAGGCAAGCACAATGGTAAGTCGGGTATCAAAAATCCACAGGGACGAGATGCTAGAATTTCTATGATTTAGTGCTCCGAAATAAAAGTGTAAAAGGTGATTACAAACTAAAAAAAGAAAAGATGCATAAAAGGGAAATGATTAATCTAGGCAAGTGTATTGAAATTAGATTAACAAAGCGAGAAAACTATAGGTTGCGTCGAATATCCCTCACCCGAGTTAATTTGTATAAAATGGATACATGGGTCGACGAGTTATTTAGGATGCGTCTCGTTTCAACAGTTAATTGAATCAAGGGTTGTCACGCCACTAAATCCGCATAAAAGCATAATATGATTTTGGCGTCAACAAATATCCCAGAAATTGCGTACGCAAGGTCGTAAGCACGGGACATACATGATATGCCCCGTCAAATCTCCTAGGCGTAATAACTAGGACAACACACCCGAAATAGACCCATAAACACCATCACCAAAGTAAAGCAACGCATCAACTCGAGTGAGTTCAATTCAAACACAACCTAATTTAAATTACCTAGAAAGCATGTTAAAAACGCGATAAATAAATGCGATAAAGTTACACAAGAAAGCATGGTAAGAAAGCAGGTAAACTAATTATGAAAACATATAAATTACACTACAAAATAAGGAAATAAGGAATTGCAACTATATTAATGGAGATGATGAATGAATAGTCAACTTACAAGCCCATAAGGGTGTCAATCCAAGAAGAAATGAAGAAGAACTAACCAAAAACCCAAACTATCCTCTAAAAACTAAGTATATGATATTTACAATAAAAAATGGCTTATATAGTAAGTGGGAATAAAAGAAAAGAAGAAAGAAAAAGAAAAATGAAAGATCTCAAAATATCTGGCATGACCGGTTGACTGGTCGCAGGGGTACGATCGATTGGTCCTTCATGAAAAAGCCTATTGTCTCCTTCCCACGATAAAATATGAAATCGTGGTTGACCGATCCCAGGGACGCGATCGACCGGTACTCTATTTTCTGCAATCCTTGTTCCATGAAGAGGAGGAAAAGGTCCAATAATGGAAATGGGCATATCTTCTCCGTTCGAACTCCAAATGATGCGCCGTTTGCGTCCACGCGATTCTAACTCAACAAAACACATTCGTGGAATTTCCATGAGCTGGATAAGGAATCTGAATTGACTAAAATGCCCTTAAAGTAGCATTTAACGACGGGACTTCTTCGAAATGCAACGGATCCTTACTTTTAGCATTCCAATACCTACAAAAGCACAATTAACCCCTCCAAAACATGCATATATCCAAATCCAAGGTTATCTGGTTAATGAGCATAAATATAGGCATTAGGACCATAAAAGCGCTAGAATGCATAAAGATAACAAGTGGAAATATGCAATATTTGATACAAATCACACCCCTTAACTTAAACATTGCTAGTCCCTAGTAATGAAACAAACAAAACCAGTCCACAGAAGGCGGTACAAGACGTATATATGCATCGAAATATAAATGCCACTTTCGTAGGGAGCATGATTGCATTTAGCATATGCAATAAGCCGTTAAACCCCTAAGTCACCCTAGTGGATGAGTGTCGTCTCGTGAGGGTTTTCAGGGATGGTACCCACAAGCATCACATGGCTTCCTCAAAATATGCCCAAACCAACATGCGACAAGTCCAACAATGGAGAAAAGGATTTCATACGCATTATTAGCACATTGAACGGATTCAAACAAAAGTCCAAATCATTAACATTATAGCATGCACCTCATAGAATTGAAACTTTAAAATATGGGAGGAGGAGCGAGCACATGCAAAGTGTGATTTGGCAAAAAACTTATATAAATTGGATAAACGTTAAAGCAAGCATACATTCAATCCTCACGGGCATTACACTCATCAAGTGAATTCACTCAAAATAGGGAGGTAACATATGGAACATGCGGGCATAAAGAGTAAATGTAAAGGGAAACTAGGCTGCACATATGTTACAGATGAAGAACGCTATATATAAACTGAAAAACTGTAATCTTAATGAAAGATACCACATACTAAAAGGGGCAAAATGCATTTTCACAGATTATCAAAACTATTATGACTTTTGAATTACATGTACCTAAGATCACATAGGACTTTAATAGGGTTGTAATGTAAGTATGGCTAGGATACGAAATAAAGGAATGTATATACAGATTCAAAGTGTTCGGGATGACAACTCTAGATAATGGGAAAATGCGGGTAATATCAAAATTGGAAAACAAGTTCCAAAAAGGCAAAGCATATATCATAGGGAGAGTACTCAAAGCTTATTGAACTATATAGAACATTTACAACTTTCTCTTTCTTTTTCTTTTCTTCTTTTTCTTTTGTTTTCTTTTGTTTTCTTTTGCTTTTTGCTTTCTCTTTTTCTTCACTTTTTATTTTTTCACTACTTTCTTTTCTTTACTTATCAAACTCTCATATGCCTAAATTGCAACCGACATCACAACAACATCATTCAATCCCAAGCAACATTCCAAACAAAGGTATGTAAGGAAATATGTATGGTTTATAACTCCAATTTTGAGTTGGTTATGGGATTTGGGTTATGAAATGAAAGGCTATATTTAGGCTCGAAGGGGTTAACAAGGGTAAACATATAAGGGTGAGGTCAAGGTCAATATGGGTGATATAACAAAGAGGGCCTATGATCATTTCACAAAGTTTACGCAATTCTTGAATCAAAACAATATATGAAAATCATGAACAAGTAACACATTTCATGTATGAACTCAATTAATGAACGGTCAAATGAAAGAATAGTGAGATTACCAACGAATTCAATGTTTTCAATGAGTAGAGAATAGTGTATACACTCACAAACGACAAAAGGTACAAAGCTTACTCGGTGTAAGTACATACAATGAAACAAAAGATTACCGAGTTATAATAATCTTAAACCAAATCAATATAACCATAAAAGTGCATGTGCTCATGGGATTAAAGTTTAATTCATGAAGTTATTCATAATATCAATAAGTGAGACTAAAGTCTAATAACTTCTAAAATCGAGAACATGCATCATTGGGTTGTCTATTGGATCGAGCAAATTATTGAAATTTATCATCGAAAACAAAGGCAAAAAGCCCAAAAAAGGAGAAAAAAGAAAGAAAATATTTTTGAAAATTTCAATTTTTCTAAGAAAAGCATACTAAGTAACTAACATGTGAGCAAAAACATGGACTAACATGTGAAATGGATAGAATATCCCACACCCCCTAACTTAAAACTTGACATTGACCTCAATGTAGATTAAGAACCAAGTCAAAGAGAGGAAAAGAGCGATATTACCCAAAATTGGAGCGATCCCCATAAGAACAAGTCTAAAGAATCTACAAAATAAGTTAGTACCGAGCATAGAAAAAACAAATAATAAAAAGTTAACTAATTACGCTAAACTAAATTAAAAAGGAAAGAAAAAATAAAAAGAAAGAAAGCTAACTATATACAACCTACTTTTTAGGTTTCACACTAACTATGCACTAGAAGTCTAAATAGCTGAGGGTCCACCATAAGAATGATTTGACTTTGGAGGATAACCGGTGTACCCTCATATACAAGCATGCCCTCCGAAAAATATGTATTCCCTTTGAAAAACGGAAGGGCATGTGTAAGGCGGAAGAAATGAACCATCGCCAATTAAAAGTTTTGGAGGGACGATAGGGGGCTTGGATTGAACGGGTGACAAAAACATGTGGGGATCGAGAAAGTCGAATATCCTCCCAAAGATTTTGAAATTGGAATGGGAGGCTGCGCACACGAAGGCAAAGATGCGATCGTGGAAGGCGACTCGAGCAAGTACTCCTCATCAGCGAAAATGTTTAAAACATTAAAATTTGAAATTGAATCATCGGGTACTTGAGACGGTGTGATAACAGAGAATGAAAATGGGGATGAAAGAAATTCAAACTCATGAGATGAATCATCATCGCATGAAGATTGACTTTCGAAGGAAATAATATCATTTTCAATAAAATGTTCTTCTTTGGGGGGCAAAGAAGAAATCATTTCATTGCAAATAGATAATACATCATTATCATCCTCACTTTAAATATCTATTACGAGATGGCAAAGTCTAGAATGGTTTGTTCCAAAGTAGGCACAAGTACCTCATTTGGTTCAAAACATTCTTCGACTTTGAAAGTATCGGAAGCAAAATCGTCGTCGGACTCAAATAATAAATCCAGTTCATCTTCCCAACAATGATTTTATTCCCGATAACGATTTTTAATTTTCTCATTCTCATACATACGCAAACCCTCACCGAAAGTCATAGGTCAAGGTGCGAATACATGAAAATGGGAACTTTGAAAATTGCCATCGGACTTAAATGAAAAGTTATTATTATAGGAATTATGAAAACTATTCGAATTCGTTTCAAAATTCCTATTATAAGGAGGTAAAGGCCCAAAATCATTATAATCATCATCAAAATTCCAATAACCCAAATTTTGACATTCGTTATACTCGCCCAAAGTCATATTTGAATTTGTTATACTTTGGGATTATAAGTATTCACCGAAAGTCATAGGATTAGGAGAATTTTGAGAATTATAACAATGATTACTGAAAGAATTGGAATAAGACATGCTTACCCCAAAAATGGCTCAAGTGGCGAATTCCACAAAGTAAGTCTGCGCGGGAAAAATTCGAGCGTTTTTAAGTGCTCAAATGTGGAAGTCCTACAAAAAATTTTATCAAATAAAACAAATAGAAAGAAAATACTATGAAATACTAAATCAAATAAAGTCTAAAATAAACTAGTCCCCGGCAACGGCGCCATTTTGATATCCAAGGTTTTGTCACGGTGCGAGAGTCACCTACGCGCCGGTCATTTTGAATTCGGCTCACCTGAACTATACAAAAACCTAATTTACGACTACACTTGAGAGGAAAGCACAACCGTAAGTCGAGTATCGAAAATCCACAGGGACGAGATGCTAGAATTGATATGATTTAGTGCTCCAAAATAAACGTGTAAAAGGTGATTACAAACTAAAAAAAAGAAAAGATGCATAAAAGGGAAATGATTATTCTAGGCAAGTGTATTGAAACTAGATTAACAAAGCGAGAAAACTATAGGTTGCGTCGAATATCCCTCACTCAAGTTAATTTGTATAAAATGGATACTTGGGTTGACGAGTTATTTAGGATGTGTCTCGTTTCGACAGTAAATTGAATCAAGGGTTGTCACGCCCCTAAATCCGTATAAAAGCCTAATATGATTTTGGCGTCAACAAATATCTCGGAAATTGCGTACACAAGGTCGTAAGCACGGGACATACATGATATGCCCCGTCAAATCTCCTAGGCATAATAACTGGGACAAAGCACCCGAAATAGACCCGTAAACACCATCACCAAAGCAAAGAAATGCTTTAACTCGAGTGAGTTCAATTCAAACAAAACCTAATTTAAATCACCTAGAAAGCATGTTAAAAACGCGATAAAGAAAGCGGTAAATAAACGCGATAAAGTTACATTAGAAAGCATGGGAAGAAATCAAGTAAACTAATTATGAAAGCATATAAATTACACTACAAAGCAAGGAAATAAGGAATTGTAACTATATTAATAGAAAGGATGAATGAATAGTCAACTTACATGCCCACAAGGGTGTCAATCCAAGAAGAAATGAAGAGGAACTAACCAAAAACCCAAACCCTAACCTAAACTTTCCTCTAAAAACTAAGTATTTGATATTTACAACAAAAAATGGCTTATATAGTAAGTGGGAATAAAAGAAAAGAAGAAAGAAAAAGAAAAAGAAAAAGGAAAGATCTCAAAATATCTGGCATAACCGGTCGATTGGTCACAGGGGCGCGGTAGACCGGTCCTTCAGGCAAAAGCCTACTATCTCCTTCCCACGAAAAAATATGAAACCACGGTCGACTGGTCCCAGGGACGTGGTCGACCGGTACTCTGTTTTCTACAATCCTTGTTCCATGAAGAGGGGGAAAAGGTCTAATAACGGAAACGGGCATATCTTCTCCGTTCGAACTCCAAACGACGCACCGTTTGCGGCCACGAGATGCTAACTCAAAGAAATACGAATCCGTGGAATTTTTATGAGATGGATAAGAAATGTGAATTGATTAAAATGCCCTTGAAGTAGCGTCTAACGAAGAAACTTCTCTAAAATGCAACGGATCCTCACTTTTAGCTTTCCAATACCTACAAAAGCACAATTAACCCCTGCAAAACATGTATATATCCAAATCCAAGGTTATCTGGTTAATGACCAAAAATATAGGCATTAGGACCGTAAAAGTGCTAGAACGCATAAATATAACGGGCGAAAATATGCAATATTTGATACGAATCACCCATCTTTACTATTAAAGGTAAGGAGTGAAATGAAACAAGGTGCAATATAATATTATTGTGAATTCGGATGAGACCTTTCAGTCCCTCCTCTAGTGTGAAGTGTCAAGAGGCAGTGGGGGTGGAGTTACATGTCGTGCTAAACGTGTCAACCATAAGTCGATGCGTACACGGGAAAGCGATTAGGGCGTAAGAAAAATCGAGAAATGTGTATTCTAAATTTTTGGGTAATTAGGAGTATTAATTACCACTGATAGAGTTATGTGGTACACCTCGTAGTGGGTTATTATCTGCGTGACACTTTTGGAGACTTCATGGGAAAATTTTGTTATCCACCCTTTGGTTGGTAAGAGGTGGGGAAATAACAAGCTTTTAGGACCCAAAGTGAGTTATGGTCCATCGGCAGGAAGTGAGTAAATCGCGCCCTTTCGTATAGTTCTGGGACGAAATGACTGGTACGTCACAATGAGTTAGAGGTTTGAAGTCTGAAGTGAGTAGTCAGGGATTGTTGCGAGTACTTACCCCAAAGAAAGTCAAGTGGTTGGCAACAAGGAAATTGGCACCTGTAAAGGTGGGGCCTTACTAACATAGAGATAGTAGAGCCAGTGGAGTATAGGCTCGTACTTTGAGGCACTATATGGTTAGGGACCATCGAGTTAGAGATTGGTGACCACGTATTTGTTCGGGTGTCTCCCATGAAGGGGGTCATGAGGTTCGGCAAGAAGGGGAATCTAGCACCGAGGCATGTGGAGCCATTACCTATTATTGAGAGGGTGGAAACGGTAGCGTACATACTGGGTTTACCAGAGCAACTTCAGCAGATACACGACATGTTTCATGTGGCATCGCTGATGAAATATCAGAGGAGTGAGAGAGAGCTTTTTAGCACGTCCCACTCGAGGAGATTGACTTACAGCCAAACGTCTCACATGAGGAGTGACCCGCAGCTATCCTGGATCGTTGTGAGCGCAAGATATAGTCTAAGGTGGTACCGTTAGTTAGAGTGCAATGGGGGTCATCGTAGCGTTGACGAGTCTACTTGGGAGTGGGAGGATGACATGCGAGAGCAGTATTCAGTTATCTACCGCACGTATGACCTAATTTTGGGGACGAAATTCCTTTGTAAGGGGGGAAGTATGTAACACCCCGTATTTCTGTGCATTTAATATTTAATTAATTCGAATAGTTTTAAATTACTTGTGTGTCGTAATTTAAGTGAATTAATTATTATTAGAATTTATTTAAATATTAATCTGGAGAGTAAATGGTTAATATTTATGGAATTTATATTATTAAGTGAATAGTAATTGATAATTTATTTACGTAATGAAGAGTGATAGTGATGTTGCATTAGTTTATCTCAACCATGAGTCAGGTATAGACTATATTGGGTTCAAGATAAGGAATTTTGGTAAATTAAATTGGATGAGAATTCTGAGTGAACGTTTGAGTCCGGATGGGCCGAGATAGTCGAAAAAGAGTACCCGAGCGTGGTAAAAGGGGTCTCGGGGGATTTTTAGGTAAACCAGGCCCACACAGGAGTGTTTGGGCCATTTTAATAAAGCCGACAAGCCAAAAAACGGGATTGGACCAATAAAACCTAAAAGTGAGAGGCTGTGGCAGCCATAACTCATTTTAAGAAACCCTAATTGAGTAGAGGAGAAAAAAGGGAGAATTTGGAGAACTCTTGGTTGCAAAAAATCAAGAAAAACTGTGTGTGTCATTCATCAAATCACCATATACATCAAAGGATTCAGACTCTACGAGATCCATTAGGCAAGTTTTTAAATCTTCTTTCGATTTTAAATTGTAATAATCGATTCATATCATAGGGGGTGTGACAAAAATCCATTTTTGGTTGGGTATTCGTATGAATGGAACACTTTGATGAAATTAAAGGTGGACTTAATTGTGCTATTTGATTATGGAGTTTAGAAATCTGAATCGTATGTTAAATACAGTAGAAATTGATGACTAATTTCTGACATTTGGATTGTAATCTTAATCGGATGTAGAAAACCTAAAAATACCAAAATCAGAAAATATGGATTGATGTCTAAATTCGTGAATGATTTATGGTTACTAGGTTGTTTAGAACCTGTTAATATGCGAATTAATAAGATCAATGCTTGGGTGAAGAGTAAAAAATGAATCAAAAGATTACGGGTTTAACAATGGTGGAAAATGAATTTGGGAAGAAGGATATTCGCTGAACTGGTACAGTGAACTGATTCGGGGGTCGGGCCGAACCGGTTCAGGGGGTCTGGTAGCTGCAAATTTGGTTGTTAAATTAATTTGGTACCTAGGTTTATTAAATTATTGTAGACTATATATGAGGCATAGTTGTATTCAAATTAGGGTTGGTTCTTAGATTTATTTAATTGATGAAAATTAAATATGAGGCATATCTCCTAGCAATTATACGTAGATATAATTGGAAATGGGAGGGTAATAAATGAGTGGAACATTATGGGTGAATGTTGGTTAATAAATTCTAAAGATTTAAATTACGGGCCGAGTGAACGTGTCCGTTTACCGTAGTTGCGTGATACTACTTTAATAAATTAATTATTGTAAAAATTAATTAAATTAAGAGTCGGGACATAGACTCGGGTATTTTTAGGGTAGTTCCACGGGAGATAGGCACGGGTTAACCGGTGTACTTAGATTACATATATGCGGTGATTGTGTAGTATATATATATATATATATATATATATATATATATATATATATATATATATAACTATGCATACTTTATAAATATTGGTTTAAAAATATTTATAGGAATATATACCCTCTAGAGCTATCACAGGAGGTTACGCGATGTGGGTGAATCCCCCTGGCTTGAGGAGCGGGGAGAGTATAATCCCCAGGTCATAGCATATAGAGGTGAGGCATTGAGATGATTGTCTTCACACTCGGGGAAATATGATCGCCTCCATTACGCTTATATTTTTATGTTCCGATTCGACAGTATATAACTGTCTCGGGAATCCAGGTGGGACTGAGTAGACCTAGGATGATAGCACGTTAAAAAAGCATCCGATGAGGTATTACTCGGAAGGATGTATATATATATATATATATATATATATATATATATATATGCGACATATGTGTGAATGTTGTATTAAAGTTCTATGTATATAATGGAATGAATAATTATATGCGGGTAAAATACATGAAGTGAACTGTATTAATTATATATAACTCGTGAGAATGTTATATGATCTTAAATGAAAAATGATTAGTTAAGTTAGTGTGATGAATAACTTACACACCATGTATTAAACATACTTGGGCTAGAGTAGTGTGTCAGGGAGGATTTATAATAAGAAATAGTTAAGGGGTAGATGACTATATGGGTTATAAAGTAAAGCGTTAGGTGTGCACAATAGTTGAGAAGTGAGAAGGTCCTCAAGAGAGTGAAACACTAGCCTAAATATGAAGAGCATTCATGCATTTTATATTATTTCATTTTAAACACTTTCTAAATATTTTCCAAATGTTTTGGGTTCTAACCCTTGCTATAAAAATATTTTCAAAACCTTTTAGATGTCCAGCCACAGGGACGCCATACTCGATTCTATCGCGACTGTGACATATGAGGATATTGAAAGAGTTGGAGTAGTCGACTCTTTCATTTATTACTAGTTTAGGAATTCTATCTCAGTCTTATTTCGAGCATGTTGCTCATTCTATTTATTCAGATTGTTTCAGTTCAGATTGTATGGGATTTATTTATTATCTGTCAGATATTATTAGTTTATATTTGTTGCCGATGGTTTATTCGGCAAGGATTTTATTTATTCATTTTCAGTATTGTTTGAATCAGTAATTGTGTGGATGGTTTAATTATATTCATTCTCATGTTGTTGTTGTTGTTTGATAAAAAGATAAAATTTGTCACCGTTTCTTTTTTAATACCAGGTGGTTAGTAAGTTTTAAAAAGTTTTCAACAGTGATGCTAAGAATGAACTAAATGAGATTCCTGTTTAATTTGATGTAGGACTGGTCACCCGATATTTTATTAGGCGGTGTGTCACAAGGATATACAAAAACATCACTTTCAAATACGAAGGTATAAACAAATAAATCCGTTTAATAAAAAAAGATTGACATTATATACATTTTGATAATAAAACAATTCGCAAATATATATCATTTCAATAATAAAATATAATAAAAATTCACTTAGAATGCATAAGATTACTCACCTTAAACTGATATCCAGGATACAATATCTAAGTCTCTGTGCACATGTAAATCTAACAAAACCACATAAATATAAGTAGAGAGTTTAATTCTACAATTCATTCGTCTGTTACGCCCTATATCAATTGGTGATGATTAACTAGTTGCAATAACTTACTAAAACGAAACTTCTTGACATTTTAAATTTCAATGTCATGATTGAAGAATTCAATTCATAGTTCCTCTTAATCATTCGGTTCCCAGTAGAGATGGTGGGTCACCAGGGAAACACTTAAATATCAACTCATCTATACAAAATATTTTCGGATTCATTCCCAGTAGAGATAGGGGGTTATGATGGAACAACTTAAATACTGCCTCATTTAGAAAACATTTCACTGGGCTTGACTTTGGAATTACTTAATTGGATTCCACATTAATGAACCATTATTACAAAAATCATTTTAAATTCCCCTATACAACTTCAACAAGTTTTAAGTTTGGAAGAAAAGTAAATCTAACTGTAAAAGAAATTATCTATTAAGTGTTTATGAACAATAAGAAGTAATAATTATCATCACAAAAAATACTATAGATTCATTTAGTGAAAATACCTTTTTCAATATCATTAATCCATTATCAAAAGAATTCTATAAAATAATTCACCTTAGAAAACCTCATAATTTTATGGTCATTAAAATGGATATTTTTGTTTTTACCAGCCTTTTTACTTATTATATTTATAAAACATATTATAACTATAAAAATTCGTTGTAAAATTAGTACCAATAAGGTGAATATCCCTAAGAATTTTTTAAACTTCTTTCCTCAAACTTTTTAAACTCTTTCTCAAGATTTTTCCAAGCTTTCTCTCACTCTTTTGTTCAATAATTCTCATGAAATTGGTGAGTTTAAATTGATGTTCAAATACACTATTTATAAGTTTCTAAAGACATTATGGTGTAGAAACGTGTCTAGGCCAAAAATCATTTATATTGGTGAGTCAACATTGAGGTGTCACGTAACATAGTGGTCTTAGAGTCTTAATATCACCAAATTATGACAAGCGTTTTAACATTTTCTCTACAAATGACACATGCTTTTATAGGTAAGGTGGAGGTATCCAAAATGAAGCATGAGGTGTGAAGCACGAGGTGGAAAGGTGTTAAGGGTATATGGGTAAGTTTACACATGGGGGTATTTTGGTAATTCCACAATAAGTTATTTTTCAATTTTTCTTAGTATTCCATGAAAATATTTTCTTTACAAAATGGTCCTTTTTATATTTTTATTTTAGTCACAAAAATGTTTTTTTATCCAAACAAGGTCCCTAAAGTTTGGTAAAATTATATTTTAACCCTAAAACAAATCATTTTCCTTAGTATGTATGATATTATTTTCTTCTCTCTTCAACTTGATCTAATTTATAGTATACTTATTCTTATTCAATATCAGGGTTGGTCTATAGTTTTTAAAAGAGTTTAGGAATCAATCTAAACATTTATCTAAAAACAACTAACACATAATCTACACGCATATGTTTTTTATTGAATAGTTCTATATAGGAAACCGTTAAGTGATAATATACCATTTATCAAATACTAAGCACATGAATGTGTTTGTGTGTGTGTGTGTGTGTGTGTGTGTGTGTATATATATATATATATATATATATATATATATATATATATATATATATATATATATATATCATAAAATTTGGGGTATTAGACTCACACTTTAAGATTTATCAAATGTATATAAAAAGTGCCTTCCTCGCTGTACAATTGAAGGAAGAAATATATGTCAAAAAACTTATGGGATTTGAAGACCCTAAATGTCGAGAACATGTATATCGGTTTAAAAGAGCCTTATATGGATTAAAACAAGTGAGAGATTTTATTATGATATTGTTGAGTGTGCGTTCAAGAAAGAGGGAGTGGATAAGATGCTATTTGTTCTAACAGAGAAATAGGACATTTTTCTTAACGAAGTCTATTTTGATGACATGGAATTTGGTTCCCCATGAGAGAGTCATACTCATGCATTTTCGAAGTTGATGATGAGTGAGTGTGAGATGGGATGGAAGGAGAAATAACCTTTTTTTAGGTATTCAGATTCGTTAGTTGATGAATGGGATCTTTGTAGCTCAATATAAGTATTGTAGAGATTTGGTGAAGATGTTTGGGTTAGAAACCTATAGGCATGCGAGCACACCCATGCGTGTTATTACGAATCTTATAAAACACATGGAAGAAAAGTACGTTAACTAAACACTCTTTCGTAGTATAATTGGAAGTCTTTTATATATTATTATGAGTCGTCCTGACATTTCCTTTAGTATTGGTTTTTATGCGAGATTTCAAGCTAGTCCCTAGGGGAGTCACTTGTTGGTAGTGAAACGAATCATAAATATGTGAGTGGTATTCCTAAGTATGGGATTGGGTATTACTTTGATATAAACCCCTCACTTTATGAATACTTCAATGCTAACTGGGCTAGAGATGTTGACAGTAAAAAGAGCAACTCGGGTGGGTGTTTCTATTTAAGGAATGTGCTTACTTCTTAGCATAGCAAGAAGATAAATTCGATTTCATTATTGTCTGCGAATGTCGCATACATAAAGTTATGGAGTTTTTGTATTCAACTCATTTCGATAAAGTAAATTTTTCGGTATTATGGGACATATCAGGATACCATAATAATATATTGTGATAATACAGTCACTATTAATATCTCCCATGATACTATTTAACACTCTAGGACAAACACACATAGACATTCTCCACCACTTTATTCATGAACTTGTTGAGGAGATACATTACTACCGATTCTCAATATGTAAATATACTCACCAAACCTCTTAATTCCACTAGCTATGAGAACTTTTGTAAGTCCATACGGGTTTGCACCATTGTGTGAGTTCGGAGCTTTTTGGTCTAGGTTTTGGTATATCATGATTTATCTATAAATTTCTTGATATCCATCCTAGAAATCTATTCCATGTACATTTTTTTATTTGTCTATTTTTGTACGCGGAAAAAATATTAAATTATTTTTTTATCTTTTAGGTTATTTAAGAAAAATCAAAATAATTTTCTTTTAAGAAATTTTTTGAAAAATACAAAAAAAGGTATGTTTTGTGAGCTTTGTGGATAGTTAATGTTGAGATGATACAAAATTTGTGGAACATATCTTTCTATCTATTTCCCTAGTATTAGAATCTCAGGAAGGTAGTGTTAACCTATGTGTGTTTTTCTTAATCATTCAGATAAAATTCTCCAAGAACAACTCATGTTGACTTGTGGTGATTGCCATATCGCACACACATATACACGACTCTACTAGCGTGTATTTTTTTAATCCAAAATTTGTACTTGCATTTATTTTCACTCAATCGGGTCATATTTTCTTTGCTAAATTTTTAGTATGTTCTTTTAAAACCCATTGTTTGAGATACATTAAAAATGATAAGAAATTCTTTGGTGAGTGCTAGCGAAAGGGTTGTTAGCAACCATTGGTAGAAAACTTATTTTTATGTGCTAGTGAAAGAAAATACAAAATGAAACATATGTGAAAATTCATTCTCTCAATAAATAAATAAATGATATAAAAGCACGTATTTGAGGGAATTATAAGTTGAAGAACAATGGATTTGCACATTTTTTTTAATCAAAGAGGGATGTTACCCCCATACATTTTATTAATTATATAAAATAGAGAAAAGGCCTCTCCATGGCATACAAACCCAAACTTACCTAAATCTAGAGGTTGGGCCCAATACTCTAGATTGCAAATTTAAATTTAGGGATTTATGAATATCCCCATTACAAGAAAAGAATAAACTTCAAGAAAATATAAATTTAGGGATTTATAGTATCCCCTCGTTATAATCTTTTGGATCTTATTCTAATTTGAGGGATATTTAACCTATCCATATTGAGGTGGCATTTGACTAAATTTAGAAGAGAATTGGAACTCTAATATATAGAATCAATATGCCAATGAGCTACCTTTGAAGAAAAATAATTTATCACTGAGTTCTTTTTTCTCCAAATATGATTGATTTGGTATTGAGAGGGATATTGAATGTTTTCTATAATACCAATGGATGACCGGGGAGGTTTTGATTTCTTCGGAACAACATCAACTAGATCTTTACAATTTGATTCTATTATAAAATTTTGAATGTTTAATTAAGAAACTAGCTTGAGACCTTCTTGTAGAGTTATTGCTTTTGCATAGAATGAAGTTTGGTGGTTAATAGGCTTTTCAAATCCAACCATGAATAAACTTTTTGAATCTCTAACTACTCCTCCAATGCCACTATAACCAGGTTTGCCTTTGGAAGCTCCATCTATATTTAGCTTGAAGGAGCCTATTGGAGGCTTGCTTCAAGCATACTTGAATATCTGAACTTGCTTGTTACTAATTTTGATGTTGAAACATTTGATGATTTATAGTTCTTCTGAGCTCCTTTTATCACAAAACTTACAATTGTGAAGTCTATCATAAGCAAGAGTAATAGCCTTTTGGATAATGGTTAAGGAAGTAATGTTAATATTTTAAAAAAGTTTCTTGTTCCTAGATTTCCAAAGTTCACAAAAGACTATTTTAGGCATTATAAAGAACAATATTATTTGATGATCTTGCTTAGGATTAGGTAGCCACCAAGATAATAGAATAGACCTGTAAGCCGAGAAGTTAATTCGCAATCCAAGTAAGTTTGAAAAATATAACCAAACCTCTTTAGCAATATTGCATTCATTTAAAACATGGTGACTACTATCTTCATTTGAGTAGCAGGCTCTGCAGATTTATGCAATTTTTATACCTGCTTTATGAATTTCTGTTTCAAAAGGAACTGAATTATTTAGAAGTTTCCAAATAAAATTGAATAATTTGATTGGACATTCATATATCTAATTAACTTTCCAACTTAAAAAGAGAGGTCTTGTTTTCTTACAAACATTATAAGATGAATTAAATGTAAATTCTCCTGTTGTGGATGGTTGCCAGATTTGCTTTTCCTCATTAAAGAATTCGTCTGCCCAGTCCTTAATACTTGCTATCATTTTCACGACTTCAGAACCATTTTTAATGGACAAACCTTTGTGATGCTTGTTTCTAATGAAAGAATCCCACAAACCTTTATCAAACTTATATTTCTAGTAAAGTTTGAAGCTAAATATTGTTACTATATCTTCAAGGATTCTTAAATTTAGACCTCCTTCTTAAAAAGGGAATCAAGCTTCACACCACTTTGTCCATTGATAAGGGTTATCTTTATTACATCCTCCCCAATAAAATTTGTTGAATATATTATTCAATATTTTAAGGATAATCTTAGGAGTTAAGGACTGATAAAATTTGTTGAATATATTATTCAAACTTATATTTTTTCCCTCATTCAACTATTCACGTAAGAGGCTTATTTTAGATCTAAATTGGCATTAAACTATAAACACAATTTTTTTTCAGTATGGCTGACTTGTAATTATTTTCAACAATGGATTATATCAAATGGTTTGTGCATAACATAAGTGGACTCTATTTATTTTTCTAAGTTTTGAGTTCACTCATTTTTCGTTAAATAGCGTGAATGAGATTTCATATATTTGATGGTGTCTTGATCTTGATATTAATTTGTGTTTGGTTTTCTTTATTTTTAGTTATTCTAGTCATGTTGAGATATGGATATGATGTTTCTTATTCATTTATGCATCACCATATTAATATTTCCATGCATATTTATCAATTATCTCGTTGAGCACATGTTTTAATTGATTATTTTTTATGTTTAATTTTGATTGACTAGTGATAGACTTTTGATTAACTTCTTCCTTTGTCTATTCGAGACAAAAAAAAAGGAGAAATTTTAGGATTGAATAGGAGTAGTTTATTTCATGCATTGAAGTATATAATTTTTGTCAATTTATATACATCTTCTGTATATTTTGTACATCACGTCTTACATTTTTATGTGTCAAATATACAAGGCCCGTGATATTGAGAAACCATTGATTGAAGAAGCCATACATCTCTATCGAGTCTCACGGGGATTGGGATTGTGTAGATTGATGAATAGGAATTTTTTATCCGGTTAGTTCTTGGATATTTTTCATTTTTAGTTTTATCCCATAATAGGTAAATGGGGAGATTTTTAAGGACATGTTTTACACTACTTTAGGTTCCAATTTGTGTTGGCTTAATTTCGGACATAGTATCTTTGTATCGAGTCTATTGAGTTATAATTATACATCATATGAAGACAAAAAGACAAAGGATCCTGTTTGAAATTACCGAACTGAATCGAAAAACATCGTTGCATATCCGAGATTCGATATAGGTAACCATTTTCAAAAGTTTTGTAATTCTTTGTCATGTCACTTCCTATCAATAAAATAAACTACAAAAAATATAATGGAGCGATATCTGGACTGTAGCGGCTATCACTAGTATAGACAGAGGCAAATGATCATATAACATAATGGAGCGATATCATGGCTTGTATTTTTGTCATATATATAAGTCATGTCATAGTGCTTGTAAAGTCTTGTAATCATATTTCAGTACTTCTGGATATGTTGTGGGTTCGATGCAATAGTGTTTTTTTCCTGTGAGGTTTTCCACTCTAAATTTCCGGTGTGTTATTTGTAATTAATTAAAATTTTATTTGTTGTTAATCACCAACTGCATGTAATTTGGACTAAATATTTTTTTCGATAAAATTAAAATTTAGTTTAAACATAAAAAGGTTTTAATTACGTATTGAATAATTAGAAAATTAATTAATCAAATTGGACCTTTAAGACATATTTACTTTTCCAATGTCCACTTTTAGAGGCAGTTTTTTTGCAAAAATTCACAAAATACGAGAATAATCACTAAAATGTAAAGACTTACAACGGAGTGAAGGTTCCTACTCTCACTCATTGATCTTACGAGTGATTCTAAGAAGAACCTCAAATTATACACAAAATAAAAACTCCGATGATGTGTCAAACATGTATTGGTTAATGCCGTTGGTGCGAATTCACAAACACAAAAATACTAATCAATACCCGTGTGACACATCACCGGATTTGACTTTTGTGTACAATTTTGAGAGTCTTCCTATAATTATTATTGATCTTACATATTTGTCTTTTGTCTCTACCATTGTGAGATTCACTAAAAGATTAACATTCACATATCTAAAAAAATAATGTTCTTTGGTCTCCTCGGTGGAGTTGTTTATGCTGTGGCATATTTCTCTTTCTAACTTTGCATTCCTCAGTCAATGTTATATCTTTCTTTTGTAGATTTTAAAATTCACATGTGTGGTCCTAAACGGGGAAAAAGAATTCTATGTTTCGAACACAACACAAACGACGGATCATCTAAAATAATCTACAGATAATGTGATGCAAGTTCATATCTTTAATATAAAATTTCAAGGCATGAAACAATGCCACCCTTTCATAAATCAGACTAGCTTTTGTTTATAAGAGATAGATCATAATAACATATGGTTTGCCATCCTCAAGAAAGCCAAGTTCAACACAGTCCACCTATAAAACAGTATATTCATTTGCCTAATCATACTGGAAAGTTAGGCTGTTTCCAGGAAAAAAAACACACAAAAAAAATACTAAGTTAGGTAATCATTAATGCATCAAATTGATGGTCAACCATTGAATACTAATAAGTCCTAAAGCGCACACAGAATTCTCATAAACTGCCATTGTTGCCTAATTCTAATCGTAATCCTAATAGTCTCCACCTTATTATCTGGGCTTCTCGTCCAACCCTGTCATGCCACGTATGCATGTCACCCCTGCATGCCACAAGCTGTTACAAAAGGAACAGGACCCACAACCGGTTAAGTTTAATCAAGGAGCTTTGTAAATTTAGCACGGATTGTAATACGTATTCTGAAAATAACATAATAAATATTTATTTTTATTTTTAGTCTCTATTTTTAAATTATCGACTGACGTGACATGCTGTGATCCGCGCATGTCTTTATTTTTATTTTTAATTCTTATTTTTTTTAAAAATTATTGACGCGGATCACAGTATGTCATGTCAGCCGATAATTTAAAAATAGAGACTAAAAATAAAAATAAAATATTTATTGTATTATATTCATAACCAATATTATTTTAAGTCCTAAAACTGCATACTCTATTTAATCAAATATGATTATTCATCAACCCTCGAGTTAAGTAACTAAAGCATGTTACTAACGACCAATTGGAAATAGGAGTATAGGGTCCTGATTGGGTGTGGCGGCACTGACAATTCTTTTGCATGAGATGGTCAGGCGTTAGATATACATGGACTATCCACTAATAGCGATTCTATTATGAGGTCCCTGAAAGCATTGAAATTGCTCACCAGTGAACACGCGTCTACCTAAAATTGGATTTGTTTTCTCAAACAGAAAGGCTACTTTAGATAGTAGTTTAGACATTATTATCAATGCTAGTATTTCAAAATAATTGCAATTGATTAGATCATTTGGTTGGCTGTAAAATTGAATTTATTGTATATAAGGGAATTATCTTTAATTAGCAAAGGGGTCGTGTAAATAATATAAGTAGTGTATGTCCACTTGTGAGGAAATAAGTGACTTATAGTAATAACTAGGTGTACGCCCGCGCGATGAGCAGGCGAAACGCAATGTGCGATAATTTTGCGATTTTCAATTTTTTTTGTTTGGGGGGGGGGGGGGGGGGGGGGGATGGGAGGGAGAGGGGAAAGGGTATATGATAGACATATCTATTCAACATGAGAATCAACCAGTATCATTTTGCTTGGATTAATAGTGCCTTTCAATTAAAACACGAACAATAACAAAATAGGAAGACCGCAAAGATACATAAATTTGAGTCACAACATCTAAGAATTATGTCTATTGTGAAATATGTAACACCACCTTGAAAGGCCAACTCATCATTTACATATCCCTTAGAACAATATTTAGAAGCCAAGTTAATAAACAATATTTAGAATCCAAGTTCATGGGTCAAAGCCATCTGGTGGAATCTCAAATATTGATGTAGATGCATCCAAAACAATTGTCACAATTCATGTCTATCATATGGAATACAGTTCTTTCTTGATGTGCATGTATCCAAAACAATCATAATAATTCATCATTTCCAACACCATATCTAGATGGTCAAATCCAACATCAAGTGAAAACAAAATGTAACAATTCATCATCTCCAAACTCAAAATAAAATTAATAATAGTTATCAAACTCAAAATAGAGATTTTATGAGCGTATTAAAGTTTTAAAAAAAATATTTTTAATTTATCCTTAATTTAAATAAATAAAAATTGGAGTTCAACATTTAGAATTGTCACGAAAGGATTAAATGTGTCCCATAAGCCTCAAATTATTGCAAAAATGATTAAGCAGGGTTGTAATTAATTCATTTTTTTAAAAAAGAAAACATTCAATGTAGCTTTAAAATGAACATAAACTTGGCTGCAACTCAAATTATCATTTCAATTTATAAACAAACAATACAGGGTTCGAAACTCAAAATATCTACTTTCTTTATAGTTTGGTGAGAGAGGTTAAATGCATTCATTCAAAAAGTTAGGGGATGATGGGTGGGTGGGAACTCTTGCAGTAGCACTTCACAGAGAGAAGAACCTTTTGGCTTCTCTCTCATACTTATGTGCTTAAGCATTTATTACTGTTGTTCTTTTTATCTTTCAATTTTTATTTATTTTTATATTGTCAGATACTTATCCATCTCATCACACACAGTTCCAAACACCTGACAGACACTCAGATATCCAATTAATTTTTCAACTTAAAAAGATAGGTCTTGTTTTCCTACAAACATTATAGGGTAAATTAAATGTAAATTCTCCTGTTGTGGATGGCTGTCAGATTTTCTTTCCCTCATTAATGAATTCCTCTGCCCAGTCCTTAATACTTGTTATCCTTTTCACTATTTAGAACCATTTTTAATGGACAAACCTTTGTGATGCTTGTTTGTAAGAGCATCCACAATGATGTAATATATGGACAAAGAAATAGGTAAAGATACAAACTGTGTGACTCGCACTGGTGGAGAAAAGATAACAAATTTGGTAGAGGAAATAGTAGTGGATTTGCAAAGTTACCAAACGCATGCAAATTCAGTAAAACTTCTTACGAACTTCTGTTGTTCGTAGAAAATTTCTACGAACTTCTGAAGTTCGTAGGATATGTAGATACTCACTTTTATTATATATTTTGGTTCCTACGAATAAATATTGTCCGCAAAAAATATCATTTCATTTCCTACGAACAAGAGTTGTTCGTAGGAACTACATTTACAAATTCCACCACTATGAGTCTGACTGCTGGTGAACTGCCAAACCACCTTTTTAATTTGCAAACTTATCGTTCGTCGATCACCCAGTACGGTTGCTCTAATGAAAGAATCCCATAAACCTTTAGCAAACTTATATTTCCAGTAAAGTTTGAAGCTAGATGTTGTTACTATATCTTCAAGGATTCTTAAATTTAGACCTCCTTCTTAAAAAGGGAATCAAGCTTCACACCACTTTGTCCATTGGTAAGGGTTATCTTTATTACATCCTCCCCAATAAAATTTGTTGAATATATTATTCAATCTTTTAAGGATAATCTTAGGAGTTAAGGGCTGATAAAATTTGTTGAATATATTATTCAAACATATATTTTTTCCCTTATTCAACTGTTGATGTAAGTAATTTATTTTAGATCTAAATTGGCATTAACCTATAAACACTCAATTTTTTCAGTATGGTTGACTTGTAATTATTTTCAACAATGGATTATATCAAGGGTTTGTGCATAACAAAAGTGGTCTCTATTTATTTTTTAAGTTTTGAGTTCACTCATTTTTCGTTAAATAGTCTGAGTGAGATTTCATATATTTGATGGTGTCTTGATCTTGATATTAATTTGTGTTTGGTTTTCTTTATTTTTAGTTATTTTAGTCATGTTGAGATATGGATATGATGTTTCTTATTGATTTATGCATCACCATATTAATATTTCCATGCATATTTATCACTTATCTCGTTGAGCACATGTTTTAATTGATTATATTTTATGTTTAATTTTGATTGATTGGTGATATACTTTTGATTAACTTCTTCATTTGTCTATTAGACACAAAAAAGGGAGAAATTTTGGGATTGAATGGGAGTAGTTTAGTTCATGCATTGAAGTATATATTTTTTGTCAATTTAAAAACATCTTTTGTATATTTTGTAAATCACGTCTTACATTTTTAAGTGTCAAATATACAAGGCCCGTGATATTGAGAAACCATTGATTAAAAAAGCCATACATCTCTATCGAGTCTCATGAAAATTGGAATTGTGTAGATTGATGAATAGTAATTTTTTATCCGGTTAGTTTTTTGGATATTTTTCATTTTTAGTTTTATCCCATAATAGCCAAAGGGGGAGATTTTTAAGGACATATTTTACACTACCTTTAGGTTCCAATTTGTGTTGGCTTAATTTCGGAACAAACCTTTGAGCCATAGTATCTTTGTATCGAGTCTATTGAGTTATAATTATACATCATATGAAGACAAAAAGACAAAGGATCGTGATTGAGATTACTGAACTGAATCGAAAAACGTCATTGCATATCAGATATTCAATATAGATAACCATTTTCAAAAGTTTTGTAATTCTTTGTCATGTCACTTCCTATCGATAAAATAACCTACAAAAAACATAATGGAGCGATATCTGGACTGTAGCGGCTATCACTAGTATAGACAGATGCTAATGATCATATAACATAATGGAGCGATATCATGGCTTGTATTTTTGTCATATATGTAAGTCATGTGAGAGTGCTTGTTAAGCCTTGTAATTATATTTCCGTACTTCTCGATATATTGTGGGTTCGATGCAATAGTGTTTTTTTTCCTACGAGGGTTTCCACTCTAAAATTCCGGTGTGCTATTTGTAATTAATTTAAATTTTATTTGTTGTTAATCACCAACTACATGCAATTTGGACTAAATATTTTTTTCGATAAAATTAAAATTTAGTTTAAGCATAAAAAGGTTTTAATTACGTATTGATTAATTAGAAAATTAATTAATCAAATTTGGACCTTTAAGACATACTTACTTTTCGAAAGTTCACTTTTAGAGGGAGTATTTTTGCAAAAAATTCACAAAATACGAGAATAAACACCAAAATGTAAAGACTTACAATGGAGTGAAGGTTCTTACTCTCATTGATCTTACGAGTGATTCTAAGAAGTTCCTCAAATTGTACACAAAATAAAAAATCGATGATGTGTCAAACATGTATTGATTAATGCCGTTTGCACGAATTCACAGACACAAAAGCACTAACCATCACTGGGTATGACTTTTGTGTACCATTTTGTGAGTCTCCCTATAATTATTATTGATCTTACATATTTGTCTTTGTCTCTACCATTGTGAGATTCACTATAAGGGTCCGTTTGGTTCGTGGTGAAATATTTTTTACCGCGTTAAAATAAAATTCACCTAGGTAAAATATGTGTTTGGTTGGACATTTAACACGGTGAAATAAAATGAATATGGTGAAAAGTGAGGTGAAACTTTAACCATTTTAAACCATGGGTAAAGTGAATAATTTAACAGGTGAAAACAATGAAATTTATCTTATTACCAAAGTAACCTTTCTTATTTCCACTTACAATTATCACACATTCATTTCTCCCTCTCAATTAATACGATCATCAAATATTCATTTTAAAAAAATATTTTTTTCTAAATTTCATTTTTTATTTTAAAAAATTAAAAAAAAAATTAAATAATTAAAAATTAAAATAAAAAAATAAAAAATAGAATAGCTATTTCTACACCCTCTATGTCTTTCCCCACACCCTTTTTAATATTTAAATACTAAAAGATCAAAAGACCCTCTATGCAAATATGATTTGAGCAAATATAATCTTTTGCCCAAAAATCTATTATTTAAAAAAAAAGGTAATATTAAGAAAAAAATAAAACATAATATTTTGAAAATAAAAATCCTAATATTCTAGAAAATTAAAATTTTAATATTCTGAAAATATAAAAATTATAAAAGATATTTTTTCATTTAAAAAATATTATGTTATTTATAAAAAAAACATATTACTTTTTATTTAAATGGACGTTGATAAAAAAACTATTTCGTTATTTATTTTAAAAAATGGACATTCTTTTTATCATTTCTAGTTAAAAAACTGTTTCTTTTATTTATTTAAAAAAATTGTTTCGTTATTTATTTTTTCAGTTAAAAACTATTTTTTTCTATTTTAAAAATAATCTTTTTACTATACAAAAAAATGGTCCGCGTCAGCGGTATGTATAGGAAGTTCGACCACTTATACATACCGTTGGCGCGGATCAACATATTAGACAAAAATGCTCCGCGCCAGCGGTATGTATAGGTGGTCAGACCGCCTATACATACCGCTGCCGCAGATAATATTTTTTAAAAATAGTAAAAAGATTATTTTTAATATAGTAAAAAAAAAAACAGTTTTTAACCAAAAATAAAATTTGTAAATGAAAAATAAAACACTTTTTAAGAAAAGAGTTTCTTAAGAAAAATAAATTTTACGTTTTATATACAGTTTTTTAATAAAACAAATAGATAAGATTTTACATTTTATAAACAGTTTTTTTTTATTATTACGTATAAAAAACAATTTTTTTTATTGAAAATATAATTTTTTTGTTTTTATCAAATGTAATTATTTTAGTTGGAGGTGAAAAAAGTGGACATTTTGCTTTTATAAATTTAAGGGCGCAATTTTCATTTATTATTCAAAGGGTGTGGGGGAACATATAGAGGGTGTGAGAATATCTATTCCCATAAAAAAAGTAAAAAAAATGAATATTTGTTTGGTGCATGGTAATGTGTTGGGAATTTAATTACTAATTGGGACGGTTTCATAGTTGGGAATTATTTTTTTTTAATTCTTTTAATTGGAACACTTTTTTTTTTATAGTTGGGACTTTTTTTTTTTAAATTGGGATTGCTTTTTTTTCAATGTTGAAAACTTTTCTTTTATTTGGGCCTGTTTTTTCATTGTTGAGAACTTTTTTTTTTATTATGGACTACTGTTTTTATAGTTGACTTTTTTTTTTAACTGTGATTTTTTTTTTTACAAATGACAGTTTTTTTTCATTGTTGGAATTTTTTTTTTTAAATTGGGACTGTTTTCTTTTTTAATAAGGACTTTATTTTTAATTGGTATTGTTTTTTTACTTATTTGTCTTGCGTAGCGAAATATGACTAGTTGTGTGTGTGGGGGGGGGGTGATTATGTCAAATTTTAGTTTGGGGTAAATGCATATTTTTTAATGGCCATTGACACTTGTGTGATGAAAATCAAAATAGTTATATGCATTTGAAGTATGTGGGTAATATGGTCATTTATTTTTTCACCATATTAATCTTGACCATCCAAACAACAAATGGTGAAAAAGTTAAAATTTTCACCTAGTGAAAACTCGACCATCCAAACGGAGATGGTGAAAACAAAATCACCACACTAATAATTCACCTTTTACTTTTAACACGGTGAAAAGTATTTCACCACGAACCAAACGGACCCTAAAAGATTAACATTCACATATCTTAAAATATAATGTTCTTTGGTCTCCTCGGTGGAGTTGTTTATGATATGGCATATTTCTCTTTCTAACTTTGCATTCCTCAGTCAATGTTATATCTTTCTGTTGTAGATTTTAAAATTCACATGTGTGGTCCTAAACGGGGAAAAAGAATTCTATGCTTCGAACACAACACAAACGACGGATCATCTAAAATAATCTACAGATAATGTGATGCAAGTTCATATCTTTAATATAAAATTTCAAGGCATGAAACAATGCCACCCTTTCATAAATCAGACTAGCTTTTGTTTATAAGAGATAGATCATAATAACATATGGTTTGCCATCCTCAAGAAAGCCAAGTTCAACACAGTCCACCTATAAAACAGTATATTCATTTGCTTAATCATACTGGAAAGTTAGGCTGTTTCCAGGAAAAAAAACACAAAAAAAAATACTAAGTTAGGTAATCATTAATGCATCAAATTGATGGTCAACCATTGAATACTAATAAGTCCTAAAGCGCACACAAAATTCTCATAAACTGCCATTGTTGCCTAATTCTAGTCGTAATCCTAATAGTCTCCACCTTATTATCTAGGCTTCTTGTCCAACCCTGTCATGCCACGTATTCATGTCACCCTTGCATGTCACATGCCGGTACAAAAGGAACAGGATCCACAACCGGTTAAGTTTAATCCAGGAGCTTTGTAAATTTAGCACGGGATTGTAATATGATTCTGAAAATAACACAACAAATATTTTATTTTCATTTTTAATTTTTATTTTTTAATAAAATTGTTAGCGCGGACCCATATTTATAAAACGTCAATCAATCTCAGCATATCACGTCAGTCGATAATTTAAAATAAAATTGGTAGCGCAGACCCATATGTATAAAACGTCAACCAATCTCAACATATCACGTCAGTCGATAATTTAAAAATAGGGACTAAAAATAAAAATAAAATATTTATTGTATTATATCCATAACCAATATTATTTTAAGTCCTAAAAGTGCATAATCTATTTAATCAAATATGATTATTCGTCAACCCTCGAGTTAAGTAACTAAACCATGTTCCTAACGAACAATTGGAAATAGGAGAATAGGGTCATGATTGGGTGTGGCGACACTAATAACGATTCTATTATGAGGTTCCTGAAAGCATTTAAATTGCTCACCAACGAACACGCGTCTACCTAAAATTGGATTTGTTTTCTCAAACATAAAGGCTACTTTAGATAGTAGTTTAGACATTATTATCAATGCTAGCATTTAAAAATAATTGCAATTGATTAGATCATTTGGTCGGTTGCAAAATTGAATTTATTGTATATAAGGGAATTATCTTTAATTAACATAGGGTTCGTGTAAATAATATAAGTAGTGTATGTCCACTTGTGAGGAAATAAGGTGTAAGCTCGCGTGATGCGCGGGCGCAACGCAATGTGCGATAAAATTTTGCGATTTTCAATTTTTTATTCTTTGTGCGGGTGATGGGAGGGAGAGGGGAAAGGGTATATGATAGACATATCTATTCAACATGAGTATCAACTAATATCATTTTGCTTGGATTAATAGTGCCTTTCAATTAAAACACGAACAATAACAAAATAAGAAGACCACAAAGATACATAAGTTTGAGTCACAACACCTAAGAATTATGTCTATTGTGAAATATGCAACACCACCTCGAAAGGCCAACTCATCATTTACATATCCCTTAGAATAATATTTAGATGCCAAGTTCATAAACAATATTTAGAAGCCAAGTTCATGGGTCAAAGCCATCTGGTGGACTCTCAAATATTGATGTAGATGTATCTAAAACAATTGTCACAATTCATGTCTATCATATGGAATACAGTTCTTTCTTGATGTGCATGTATCCAAAACAATCATAACAATTCATCATTTCCAACACCATGTTTAGATGGTCAAACCCAACATCAAGTGAAATCAAAATGTAACAATTCATCATCTCCAAACTCAACTCTCATTCTTTACCCCAATGGGAGATCCTAAAGAGACGTAATTAGCGCAAAAGTCATCAGAAACTTCTCTACAATACAAATAGAAAAAAATATCAAAACTCAAACCAATTTGAATAAGGGTTGCAAAAGTGAAAATCACATCTACACATTTTGTCAAACACGGAGCATGCACTATTATATTACACATTAAGAAATAAATACAACTACAATGATAGAAATGGACCATCATAGTATTTGAGAAAATTAAGAAATAAATTGTATACCATTATCTCTCTCATTAACCTTTGAACCAATTTCTCACTTAAACCAACTTATCTTAATCTCAATCATGTTTTTCATTATATTTCTATAATTTTGTAAGTATCCAACAAATTAATAAACCTAAGTCAAATAGAAAAATATCTAACTCACCCTAACATTGGAGTCGTTCCTTTTTCATTTCTTGTTACAATCTATTTGGAGTTTTGTCCCAAGATTTGAAATAAATATAACATTCCTTGAGAAATTTTATTTATTTATTTATGGTTGTGATTTCACAGCCTAATTATGCTTTGAAGGCAGGACGGGACAATTCATCTCTACCCAATATTGTTTTTAGGGAAGTTGTATGTTAAATAATTAAAAAAGGTTACACTCGTAGGAGGATAATACCTGAAGAGGGTAAATCACTAAATCACAGACGCAACTATCCACAACATAAACAAATTACAATAAACTATAAGACAAACAAACATGAAATTGAACAAAAATAAGGGGTAATTATTTTGAAGTCCCATTCACTTGGTCAATGATGCAAGAGATCCTTTGACTGAGTCAATGGTGTCAAATGTCCTATTTTACCAACTCAGCACATTAAAATGGCAAATACACCCTCTAAATCACCCTCACAACTCCTCTTAGCGTCGTTTAAAAAAAAACTTTAAAAGTCCATAACTTCAAATCTACAAATCCAAAATTCATAAAATTTATATATTTGGAATCTAATCGTCAAGATCTATCAAATAACACCCATATTTGATATTTTTTGACGAAAAATCTAAACAGATAAATTTATCTATTTCTGTAAAACCTCCATTTTTTTCCAGCGAAATCTCCATTTTTTTCGACGAAAACTCTTCTTCTCCAGCTCGGTTGATGGTGCCGCTGGCGCGGACTAAAAAAAATAAAGAAATGGACGAAGAGAGAGAGAGAGAGAGGGAGAGAGAGAGAGAGAGAGAGAGAGAGAGAGAAACACTCAGGCGAGAATTTCGGCGGCCTCCGGCGAGATTTTTCGGTGGGCTATTTTCGGTGAGTCTCTAGTGGGGTGGGGGAGGAGGTGGAAGTGGGGCTGTTAGAGAGAGAAAGAGTGTGAGATTATGTGTATATTTTTAGAGAGAGAGTAAGTGGGTTTAAAATGGATATATGTGAGGGTATATTTGTCTAAATATATGTAGTCTATAATGAAAAAGGATTTGGTGCATTAAAAAAAAGTCAATGGGATTTGGTGCATCTTTGACCCAATAAATGGGACTAGCTTTGAATTATCCCCAGAAATAAACACCAAGGCATATAAGCCTAACATAGCATCTCCATAAGAGACTAAAAAATAAACAAAACGACCCAACACCAAAAGCATAGAAGTCTCGGCCCAAAGAAATGGATATACGCCTCAAATAGGGTAGAGGACCAAGCAAATCACACACCCGGACACCACCCGAACTGGACAAAAGTGCGTCGATCCATGCACAACATCCAACGTCGAGGCAACACTACACAAGACACCTGGAGGAAACCACCTCCCAGCAAAACCAACACACATGACCACCATTTACCAGGGTCAAGCACAGGAGGATCCAACTGGCTATGACGGACCCGATAACAGTGATCAATCCCGACCCTCCAGAACAAAATTCTAATTGATCCCATCGCACAACAAAGAATAAAGTCTTAGATCACCAACCAAAATCGAAACCTACGTAAGTTCAGCAACACCCATGCCACTGAACGTGGGGACGACCTTTTTAACTCTCGATACGAATTGTAATAGTTCTCCATTTTTTATGGGAGGGTTGAGGAAATTTGGAGAGAATCAAAAGGGGTTTTTATTTTGTTTGGGTGTTAGTATTAGTGACGACGTGATGGGAGATGATTTAATATAGCGAAACAATAACAAAAATATTGAGAAATTTAATTGAAGAGTTAATTTGGGAGCTTCAACGACGATTGGAGATAAAAGAATGATGGAGGTGAACGTTGCTGAATGGGCGCTTATGGAATCTGAATCAACGATTTCAATATGAAGATGAATGGTCCCTTATTCATGTAGGAAGATGATTTAAAATAGGGAGACAACAACAAAAAATTGAGAAAATTAATGGAGGTGTTAATTTGGGAGCTTCATCGACAATTGGAGATAAAAGAATGATGGAGGTGAACTTTCCTGAATGGGAGCTTATGGAATCTGAATCAATGATTTCAATATGAAGATGAATGGTCCCTTATACACGTAGGGAGATGAATGGTCCCTTAAAGCTAAATGAAACCTGACGTGGAACTAAGATTAATAATCACCTTGATCAATCAGTTTGCTTACGTGGTTAGTCCCGTTGATAAGGAATCATAAATGCTTGTAAAGAATTTTATAGTAGTATAGAGACTAGTATGTTGATTCGCACGGAATTTCATAATTATGGTATATAGGAAAATAAATATTTATTAATTTTTTGTCCCACGCGATGCGCGGCTGTTTTATACATCTCTTATAAAAAGACCAAAAGAAACATGTTATCCAAATATTATAAAAATATGTATCCAAATATTTTTAATGAGAAAAATTTGACAATTACATAAAAATTGTAGTTAAATTTGCATAAAAAACTAATTCACATAAAATCTACATATATTAAGTAAATAGTATCAGGGGTGGATCCACTATAGGCCCACGTGGGGTGGCTACCCCACTTGATATTTGAAAAAAAAATTAGGGTTAGTCCAATCGATCATCTCCAAAGTTCAGGATAGGTTTTGGAGATGGGGTATTCATCAAGTTGTTTATATTTCATCGGGTGTGCTTGGATTGAGCCTTAATAGTGTTAGGTGAATTAACTCATTTTTGTACTTCATATTAAGCAAAATTCAATTGTTATCACTACTAAATTTGGGTATTGTGAATATTTATTAAACGTTGTTTATTTCTTAAAATTGATAGGTATTGTCAAGGTTATAAAAAACGCAAGGCGTGATCGAGGCGTGGAGGCCAAGCCTTAAGCCTTAGAAGCCTAGGCGGGCCTAGGCGTAAAAAGACATGAAAAAACGTTTAGGCCTTTTTAATATATTTTAATATTTTTTAACCATAATAAGGCTATTAAAATACTAAAATTGTACATATCATAAAAATATGTCTGAATATTTGCAAATAAAAATACTATTTGATTATTTTGGATGAGATAATGGTCCGATTTGTAAAAAATCTATAAAAGACGATATTATTTTACTAAAGCATTGTTATTTTTAGAGAAAAAGTACGCCTTAAGGGTTTTACCAAGCATAAGGCGTCAAAATCTTAAGGCGGGGCGTTTCTTCCAAGCCTCAAGCTTAGGCGTGCCTAGGCGGAGCCTAGGCGGGTTTTTTAGAATAGTGGGTATTGTTAATAATGATTGAGAGTAGTTGTTTGGGCATTATAAAGCTATACTTCGTATAAAACTCGAAATAATAAAAAAAAATCTCCTCGGGGACTCCCGCCCCCGAACCCCCGGTACCACTTGAAACGTTCGCCCCACTTCACTTAAATTCCTAGATCCGCCACTGAATAGTATCCAACGTTTTATAGTATACTACTCTTTTCATAGGGATTGTGTTAAAAATAAATTTTACAGAATTCTAATCGAATAGTTTCGCGCACAATGCTATAACTTAATGTTGGAAGCTACCTTATGGTGAATATTATATATTTTCTTAATAGCCTCAACTAACATAATTCTTAATGGTGACGAAATGAGATATATAACATAAAATAATTTTTTTATCGTGAGATCTTTTTATCCTTATTGCAAAATAAAATAATCAAATCATCAATTTAGTTCAGTAGCACTATTTATTTTATTTTAGCAAAAAATACAAACACAATTCTTATTACAAAATGATTAAACCTTGTAGTCAAACAAATACACAAATATAGTTAACTTCTCACTAGAATATATATATATATATATATATATATATATATATATATAAAGAGAAAGAGAGAAAGAGAGCATCTATCATACATACTACATATAAGGTCCACCAATGCAAACCATTTTTTTAAATAGTAAAATAAATATTTTTGAGTTGATTTTTTTATATGGTGTTTAAAAATTTCAAGGAACTGCACAAAAAATCAGTTCAAAATAATTTTTTTGTCATTTTAAAAAATTCGATCAAACTATGTCAGTTTTTAAGCTGTTAAAAACTGACATAGTTTGGCCAATTGTTTTAAAATAGCAAAAAAAATTGTTTTAAGCTAATTTGTTTTTGTGAGGTTCCTGAAATGTTTAAATACCACATAGAAAAAATGAATTCAAAAATATTTTTTACTATTTTTAAAAAATGGTCCGCATAGGTGATATTTATAGGTTGTATGTATGAGAGTCCGCCCATATATAAATATATACTTAAAAAATGCACCTTTGAGTTTCTAGTCACACCTGTGTATTCGTTCTTAATATTATTTTTGAGTTCTGGAGTGAAGCAAACAAAAATAATTGGACAAATCGATTATAATACATGGTGGAGTTTCTTATAATCTTAGTTTAGAAACAATAATGATTCTATTAAAAAAAAAGTTATCAATCTAATATATTTAATATATATATAAATGGTATCTCTTCATCTCCTCTCTTAAATTTCAAATAATTTAATGAGGGAGTAAATTGGTTGAGCACGTGGCGAAACTACTTTAAAAGACACCATTTATATATTAGAAAATATAAAATGGTGTCTCTTCATCTCCCCTCTTAAATTTCAAAAAATTTGATGAGGGAGTAAATTGGTTGAGCCATGTGGTGAAATTACTTTAAGAGACACCATTTTTTTATTTATATCTATTAGTTAGGTGTTGAAAGATAACTTAATGTAATTGAATTAATATATATATATATATATATATATATATATATATATATATATATATATATATATATTAATTAGGAAAATTTTTGTTTGTATATGCTTGAAAAACAGCATCTTATGAAATATAAATTCTAAGAAAGAAACCTTCTCAAATCATTCAGCCAAGTTGTTTAATTCAACTAAGTGAAGATAATAAAAAAAATTGTATCAAAATTCAACGATAAAATAATTCAAACGTATTCAGACCTCCATGCAAAATTATAATAATAAATTTTAAAAGCCACACATACGTTGGGCGGATATTAAGTCTAAAGAAGTAACTTAAAATAATGTATAATGAATCCAAAAAAAGATAATTCTAAAAAGATATGACTCCATAATGTTGTAAACATAATTAGAACAATATGTAATAAATAGTTTTATGTGGATCAATAAATCTAACACATGAATATTCAATTATATATGTTATTAATTCTTTAAGCATACAAAACCTTATGTATTATGTATTTAACATTAGGATCTTAGATCGTTATGATTATCATATATAACTATTATGCGGAACATAAAATAATATTATAATCACATACCTCCATCATTTCATAACTGAAAATATTGACGGGGCAATAAACCTTAATGATGTCTGATTGGGATAATCTTTAGGCTACGACCTCATCTTGTATTTGAAAAAATCGTGTTTCGGTTTCAGCGCTTTCTAAGGGTTAGATCTTCCTCTATGGTCAAAAAAATATTATGAAATTAACTCTCATTGAGAATTTAGATTTCTCTTCCTCATCCTATAATTTTATTATCTTGTCTTTTTGTGCGTCTGAATGATGGAAAATTAGTCACTTATTTATAGGCAAGAACATGACACAAATCTCCAATAGTCATTTAATCTCAACCGTCCATCAAGGCAGTACCCAAGAGTCATTTTGACTCTTGGTATTTGTAGTACCCTTCCATGAACCAAAGTGACTCTTAGTATTAATATAATTATGGAGCACATTATGGAGAATTATTATTTAAAATAATTCTAACATTCTACCGCTTGGTCCATAATTATCTTAAGGTATACAATAATCTTTGAGTCATCCTTAAATGTTTTTTCATAAACACCACAATTAAACAAACCATTAATGCGAGTCATAGCGCTCACATACTAATTCAAGAGTATGAACACTTCCATGTACCACAACATTAATAACTCATCCAACATGGTCTATAAATTGGGTTATTCAATAATGGTCAAATAATGTCTTATATAAAAGACTATTTTTTCACATTCAACAATCCGCATGCATGTAAACTTATATTGCAAGAAAGAAATCGAAATGTTTAAAATGCACTTTAATTGATATCACATATAATGTCAAGAATTAAGCATCAAACAATCCACTACATGTATACTTAATTGGCTACACACAAGACCCATACCTTAAGCATGCTTCATGAATATCCTTTGGTAATAACTCATTTATTAGTTGATATGCTTTGTTAACTCTTGTACTAATGTGTTTAACGGACACGTGTTATTTTTGAAATTCTTCGTTAACATCTACGTAGTATATCCTAATGTGTCTAGGTTCTTTAAAATACCTATCAGTTCTTCATAACAAAAATTAGGGAAACATTATCAGAATATTTCAGCGACTTGGTAATAGTGTCAACAACTCTAAGTCCCGAAATAAATATCTGCAATTTAGTCTCAAAGCATGCTACATACACTATTTAATTATTCCTCACTTTCATAATATTGACCACTAGGCCAAAATAAACTTACTTAATCAAGAGCGAACAATTATCATAAGTGTGAGCATATAACATCTTAGGCATCTCATTACTTCACACTCCTAAAATATTTGATTTCTCTAATCTATCATTCATTACTACGATAACTCCAAGAAAAGAACTCCAAGAAATATATAAATTTGCTCCCACTGACTTCAAAGTATATATATACTAATCAAAAATACATAAAGTATTCTTAAAAATTCCACACTAAATGTAACTCTTAATAAAAAAAAGAGTTACTAAATCCATAAGAATTTCGCATTTTTAAATATATGTGAAAATGTTTATTTATGCCCATTTCTCTATTCATAAAGAAACTATGACCATAAGTCTAACTTTATATCATTGATTATTACCAGGGTCATGTTATTCCTAAACATGCATTTACACTCGACTTTAGTGTATCAATTAGGTAATTCAACATGATCCTAAACTGCAGTGGTGTATCAATTAGGTAATTCAACACGATCTTAAACTTCATTTTGGTCAATTAATGGCATTATAATTTTTGAAACTTGTGAAAATAAAATTTAAATATTTTCTTACTCCTCTATCAAATTCAAATTCTTATGATAAATCTTATTATCATTCAGAATAACAAACTCATTTAAGAGATACTTAAAACTATTCATATCCACTAAACAAAATAACAATTACTTTTGATGTTAAAGAATCATATGAGTATCTTAACTTTTTTTATTTGATACTCCCATTAATTCCACGATTCTTTAAAGAAATTGACATTTTCAATTTTAGTAGTAATTAGAGTGCCCTCTTGAAAATGTAGAGTCACTAATCTAAATTTCAATTATTTTAGTGGATTCTAAATCCATATACTATACATTCTCAATCACGCGGGTGTGTCAAATTGCGCAAGTAAAGTGGATTTTACATAATACAGTTCTAACCGTATATATTCATTTTTGTGTGAATAACTCTTGTGTTTATATCGACATTTTTGCGTCTGACTTCTTGTTTTATAATGACATATGTAATTCCACTATCCAATGACTATAATCTTTCACTTGGTCCATATAGATCGTTGTAAAATTATGAAACCTTAAGACCTCAAACGTGAGTATAGAGATTCATAAGTGACAATCCATAGGCAATCTAGTCAATTAAATCATCAAAGTAAATCTAGATTAAAAGAGTGTGATATTCAATTGTGCCACAAGAAATAAAAGTTTTACTAGTAAAGATACTTTTAAGTTTATATTATGATATAGGATCAGAATCATTTTCCTTGTAAAAGTTTCATAAAAAAAATAATTGTTCAAATCACCAGTGAGAATACCATAATTAAAAAAATATATTCTCCTATAAACTTCAAGATCATATGTATATTCGAGACAAATTTCTCACGATAAATTTGAGAAAAATATTTTGAAAGGTCATCAAGGGGTTTTTGAAATGACTGGAAACTAACATATGAAAAGACATCTAAGAATTTATGGTTTATTTTATGATTTGTCTTGTAAGGATCCTCTTATCGTTTTAGAACTGTGTTTCATAACACTCTAGTTCTTGAATAATGAAATAAATTATTTCATTCGTATTGAAAGAACCATTGTAATTCACACAGTATAGCTTAAAAATATGTATATTACATAATGGGTACTCATATTTAATCTCTAACATTATGAGATTTTGCATAAACTTTATGCCTAATCCGTTTAACAATTCTTCAATATTTTAAAAGTGTGTCACACAATAATTTATTCATTAATAGTGGGTTCCTCAATTAAAACTGAATTATAATGATGGAGAAGTTTAAATGAAACTTAGCTTCTCCACTGCATTCTAAAAAGTCAATCTCGAGAGAATTAAAACGGATAAAGCATGAACTTTTAGAGAAACAAAATGATATACAATTAATGAGATAAACAACTCACTAAATTAATACTATGAGATGACAATACGTATATAAATAACATTTTATAAATGTGGGTTTTCTTTTGTAATAACTTTGAATATTTGTATATGACTTTATTGGGTACCATATTATGTAATTTAGATGGAGATGTTATGTAGGATAACCCTTCATCACCTAATTGCATAATTTCTTAATATTTATTTTAGTTACTCAAAATCAATTTCCATTGTAAAGTTATCTTGCTTTAAGAAATAAACCAAACATACCCCATTAATGTCTTTATATACAAAAACATGTTGAGTTATTACTACCACTTTTATCTTTAAATTTAATATTCACAATCAGTCGAGTTGGTCACTTTAGTGACTACTAAACTATTCATTATATGAATATTATAATATTTTATGGAATGTATAATGATTTCAATAAGTATTAATATTTTCAGAAGTCGTAAATGAGCAGTATGCTTATAAACTAAGGAATGATATGGACTCTTTAGAGAAACTAATATCAACCTTAATAAACAAACATATTGCCTCTTAATATTAACTTCATCATTGTAGACAGACTCTTTGGAGTAATAAAATCACAATGTCTTAATCATAATTAAATCATTAATAATCCGAACACTCAAAATCATATTCGGACTCTTTGGAACAACCAAAACATGATATTTAAATGTTATCATAAAATTCAATGTTTACAGTTTATTAGATTAGACCACTGTGGTGGAATCCTAACCTTCAAAGCATGCTTTTAATATTACATTACTTATATTGGACATAATAAGCATATACACATTAATATAATATTTACAATTTTGAGCACCGAATTAAACTTCACATAAATATTAATTTTAAGGAAAAATCGAGGTTAAATTGATGCAAGAATAAAAATTACTCATTAATGTTGATTTAATAACTGTAATTGTCCCTTGGGGAAATCTTACATTGAACAAGTTGCATCATCATTTCTTTAGAAATCCAACATTCATAATTATTTTTGGACTTACTAACACCCAAATTTATATGTAGTAATTTAGTATTTACAATTATAGACTATGACACTTTGATGGACACCTAAGCTAAAATGATATAAATATTAATGTCAAAATATGTACCATAATTATAATAGTAATGGCAATATTTGGTATATCCCAAAAATATTATGACAGCCAAATAAGGTTAAGACAACTAATGTATTTGTTGAAATACATAAAATGGAGAAATTCAAAAATTCCAGTAACGGGAAATTTTGAGTAATCACCAATCTCCAATAAGTGAAATTTTAAAACAATTTGGAGAAAGAAATAATTATCAACTTCATCACCAAATATGACAAATTTAAGTTTTTAAGCACTTAAATGTCCTCAAATAGCCAAACTAGTATCCATTACAAAAAAATGGTGAGTTTTGATCATTAGGTAGTTTTGGATTGACAAAAAAAATTCACTAAATTATGAGTAAGTCAGCAATTTTAAATTCAATTATTGATTATTTGAGGCAAAAGAAAATTATCACTGCAAATTTCTCAAATTTTTAGATTTACATTTTTATAAAATAAGGAAATTTAAAGATATATAATTAATAAAATAAGAGAATGAAATTTAATTTTAATTTGGTCAGAAAAATTTTGGTACCCAATAATCTCATTTTATGAAATTTCCTTTTATGTGATTATACAGATATACCAAATAATTCATTTGGTTACATTCAAAGAGATCCTAAGTTGGTTTATCCTTAATTACAAGTTAAATATTTCGTTCATAGAGTGTGCAAAAAATTTCACTTCCATGAAATATACATGCACACTCATATTACGCAATGTATGTAAAAACCAAAGCCCTAAAAAATATTATTCGTAAAATTTAATGAATAATTAATGGTACAAATATAGATGCATGCACAATAATTTACTATTTATAACTATAGATTAATACACTTTAATGTGCTCCAAATCTAACATCACATAAATATCGTGACACCCCGCCTATTTTAATCACGGTTGATCAGTCATTTATCAAAATAACCACGAATCTCATATGGTCCATTCGTAACATCACTGTCGAAAACTTTTTAATTACTAACCACTTAAGTTAAAAATAAGTCGATGCCAAATTTTATCTTTCATTAATATATTAACATGCAGAATTAAATTAAATTAAATTAAATTAAATTAACCAAACCATCCACATAATAATAACCTGAACAATCACACGGCAGATATATAAATAAATAAGACCGAATAACCATCGGTCCTCAACACAATTAATCCAACTACAATTTGAAATAAAATAATTAAATCTCAATACAATCCGATAAACAAACTAGATAACTAAATAGTCTGAGGGCAACGTGCCCAAATGAAATACTGAAGAAATCCTATCTAGAATGAATGAGATGAAGCGTCTAAAGCAACTCCTGCAAGCCTCCACAAGTGCTGCAACAATTCGTCCCTAGATAGAATCGTCACGCTTGGAGTCCCTGTGACTGGACACCTAAAATGTTTTGAAAATATTTTGACACGGTTCAGAGCTCGAGAAAACAGTTGAAATTATTTTGCAAGTGTTTACATCACAAATTAAATCAGTTATTTATTACACATGTAAATTTCGGGTACACTCTCTTAAGATGCTCACCTCTCAACTAGTGTGCATGCCTAATGTCTCCTATCTAGTGATGCCACCTAGTCCTACCAGATAAAGTATCTAACTCACCACAATGTCTATATCCCTCTTATTATCCATACGACATGCTACTACAGTATTAATAATTAATAACACCCACGTATTATTATTGATACAATTATTTACCTCTCTCTACTTAAATTCCATTTAGATATGACAATCTATCAATTATAATATCACACATAAGTAGATAAATCATACTTGTATATATTTAACACACATACAATATATACAACTATAACATCCCCGGAATGGCCCCTCGTGATGCCGGCATACTCTGCTATCAAGTCTATGTACCTCTCGTACCAAATCAAGGATTACTGGGTCGGCTTGACTCATCAAACCCAAAACCTAATAACACACAATGGAGGCCAACATGGTTCTAAGCCTTTGTGCTACGCACATATCTACCTTACCCAAACGAACTGTTAATCTCACTAATACACACACATAGCGAGACACTTAAAGTTCCAGGTTTTGAGGCATACATCCAGACCTCACTGGAATCGTCAAGGTGGGATCGCCCTCTGCGCGGAACCTCCATAATAGCAACTAGCGTAGATATGTTCACACACATAGAAAGTCATAACAATAAATATTCACTCAACCTATATATAGAAATTATTCAGTTGTTATTCACACAACCCAATTATATAAGCCCGTACATAGTATATATCTCTCGTATACTCATCGTACAAATGATTATAGTTATAACCTCTTATTATACATATTTTCGAGTATTGCTCACTACCTAAGGGCCCTAGTTACCCTTTAATAAATATCAGTATCCAATACACCCATACACTACTGGTCTAAATCATAGGTTCACTTATCTTTCCGTGATTCATCTTATTCTTGTGAATTTATAAATCTTCACATTTATCTCGATAGGTTCTAGCCTTTAATCCTCCCATTTTGGCTAAGCCTAAACTATCTCATAGGCCTACTGAAATTCATTATGTCCATTACTATGGTTTAGGAGTAACCCAAAAATCTCCCCATAAATTATTCACACTTTCAGGGCAAAAAAAAGGAAAAACTTCCACAATTCTGGGCAAAAATAATTGATTCGCCCAATGGTCGAATCGATTCGCCCTTGGGTCGAATCGATTCGTTTTTCCACAGATTGACTTCTTCGTTCAGTTTTCTGCATTTTCTGCATTTTTTATCACCATAACCTTCATGTATTTTTCCCAAACTTCCAACCAACTTATTCAAACACTAAATATAGATGCAGGGATGATTTCTAACCTAAATACATCTGTAAATATCCATTAACACAATCCAAAGATAGATCTTTATTCTATATTCATTCAAAACCCTGGTTTTTCATGTTCTTCATAATTGTTCATCAAAACCCAGATTTCTTTCATATTCATAACTCCATAACTTCAGATTTTATTTTTTCCACATAAATGGACTCATTCTACATGCAATCCTACCTAGAATTTATGATTTTTATTCATTAATATCCAAGAGTATCACCAATAATCATTAAGTTGCAAACCCTACACTACATGGGCATTATAACTTAATTAAAACATGTAATATAAACACTTGATTTTAATTTGCAGATCTGATTTCATTTTGTGAGTGATGGACGTGTTTCTTCCTTTCTTCCGGCAACATTTGTGACGAAAAGGATGCTACAACTCTAAGAACTCACATTTCTTCCTCTCTAATAGACTCTCCTCTCGTTTCATTTGATTCTTCGGGTTAGAAAGTGTTATTCTCCTGCCCCAACTAGTTAACCTATGTTTATAAATCTCAAATCCCGAAATTAGGTTAATGGGCCAAAACCAAATGACCCGAATACTCCCATGTGGGCTCGATTATGTCTTAAAAGGCCCCGGAACCCAATTACAACCCCCAGGTATACTATTCTAACTATCTCAACCCATTTGGAATCAATCTTGACCACAAAATTTCCATCTGAGCTACTCTACACTAAAGTCCTATCTTAACCCCAATTAGTCTACACACGACTTCCAGTTGAGATAAAATATTGACACATCTATTCCATAAAATATTAACCATTATCTTTCTCATCTAATATTTTAATTAACACATAATAATTAATTAAATTAAATTACAGCACGCGTGTAATTTAAAATATACCCGTGAATCCACTATAAGATCTCTAGTATGTCTGGCCTATATGCAACTAGTCCCATCCTTTCAATGATCGGAAAAAGCCCCACATATCTCGGTGGCAACTTCCCTTGCTTGTCGAACCTCATGACTCTCTTCATACATAAGTACACGTAACAATCCCTGCCTACTCATGTCAGACTTCACAACTTTGATTCACAATGATGTAACCCTCACTACATTCTTAAACTGCACGAAAATGACATAGATTAACTCAATCCTTGATGATGGATTATAAATCCTTTCGATTATGAGAAGCGTGTTATTCCCCGCCCTTAACCAATCGAAGGGTGGATAATAAGGTTTTCGTATTAAGCCTCAAAAGGCTTCACGCAGATAATAAACCGCTACAAGATGTAACGCATAACTCTACCAACGGTAATTAATACTCCCAATTTCCCAAAAATCCATAATATGCATTTCTCGCATTTTCCAACATCCTAGTCACCTCTCGTCTACCCATCGGCGTACGGGTGACATGTCTATGTCAAAATGTAACTTTGTCCCCATCACCTCCTGACACTTTCTATCAGAGGTGGAGGGGTATCACCCTAAATCAATATTGTACGGCTCCTTTTTCTAGTTCATTTCTTCCCTCTAATGAAATGTTGTGCATAATGCCCGATAGTATAAGCCAACTTAATTAATAATAATTGCTTTATTTCAATCAATCCATTCCACAAACCTGAGGAACTCCTGACCTCTCTGCATTTCCATTCTGTCACTGGAACCATCAATCTATCACAAAAATCCTGGCTGGTAACCCCATACTAACCCTTTTCTAACTTAACCATGTCTCACTCATCACTAATACCCATGCTCAATGTCTCATGTCACGTGTAACATCTTGATCCCCCTTTTCGGGATATACCAAAAATTGTCTCCCTTGTATTGCCTCCAAAATTGTGCATTCCTTGGGCACTTTTTCGTCTGGTAGTAATCGAATCTTATTTATGCGTAACCCACTCTAGGTTTAAGTGACACTCTACTCTTCTTTCCCAAAATTTTGGGGTTCTCCCTTGTCCAGGGATATCCTTTTACACATACATCCACCGTCTTTTAACTCATCACGATTGTGATAGTTCTCTTTGAACGGATTTTAGTCCATCATACCATTCCACTTAAGCTACTTGCCCCATAGGCATACGTTCAACACGTTTATCTCCAAATTCCTTTATCTTGGACGATTATGAGAATCAAACTAACCAGGACGCCCATACACCCTATATCCCATGAATCCTAACAAAATTATCACTAACGTCTCATACGTAACATACTTATCTCAAGTTCAGCCCCGCACTCTCAGTGTGGGTATACGATAAGGTTATCCTTAATTACCCTATGAGAATGATTTAATTATCCTTGAGATTTCCCCACCCAGCAACTAGTAGTGCAATAGTTTCCTCGGTGCTCCCTACTCTCGACGCTCACTAAGTTTCATGTGTAGGACGTCTCGCAAGAGAAATCCAAACAAGGAAGCCCCCCAGTACACTAATACCTAGCATTGCCGATCGTCGAGATCCGTAGGCCCAAAGCACATAATATGAATACCAAAAATAATATTTCCCGACACATATGTCAAATCGTCCACACCCATGTCAATCAAGGCGTCTGATGATGCGGCGCTCTAACTATCACTAAGTTTTCAGCACTTAAATGATAACAGCTAAATTTCTCCGATCAGTGGTAAACTCGATATACCTTGAATCACATATGTAAAAGTCCTTACACACCGGGATTAAATGTAACAGGGTAACTATGATTTCCTAAATCTCCTTTATAACACATCATATAAACATATATGCAGGCTTGACCCTCTTTCAGGTGATATCATGCAAAGCAATACCTCCTAACATGTGACAGCGAATATGATAGTCTTATTATAACAGTCCACTACCGCTCAAACCCTCGCTAACCCGTTATGTAAGGACACAAATTTCCAATTGAGTCCTTTGTAGTTTTGGCTCAATTTCGGACAAAAACGTTTGAGCCATAGGATAGAGTTATTGATCATCCTTCAAGCCTATGACGTACTAAAGTTGAAGACGTAGTGGCCAAGTTTAAAGCTTCATCAAAATGTCGAGTTTAAAGTGCCTCGTTTCTACGTCATAAACATGTTCCATTGCTTCTAAGGTATGAATGCATTTTAATATATACATAGGATCTTGGAACAATTTATATTGGGTGTACGTTTATTTAAAACTGTTGTTTAATTTCAAAAATATTTTATTAAAACTTTAATATAAAGTATATAAAGTTTCTGGGCTAAAAATATAATTTTTTCAAAATTTCTGGAAGTTCGTTCGAACAATAATGTCGTTCAAACGAGTTTGCCAACGAGTTCCCATATTGGCCACTGAAACTTCGTTCGAAATGTCGTTCAAACGAGATGGCTGTTCGAACGAGATTTCCAACGACATTTCTAATGAGTTCACACTGGAACTTCGTTTGAAGATTCTTTCGAATGAGATTTCGTTCGAACGAAAATGTCGTTCGAACGAGATTTGATGGGAACGATTATTTGGCTATTTTGAGCAGTTTTTGACCCACTTTCCCACTTCTTTTCCCACTATCTTTTGACAGAATTTATTAAGTGCGGAAATAAAATTTTTCTAATTAACTTTTTATTCTATTCTAACTCCTAGAGAGAGTTTTTTAGAGCAAATTCTTTCAAGAAAATTTCATGGTTTTGAGTGTCTAATTTCTCAAGAACAAATCATTTAACACTCTTGTTTTCACCCAAAGTTTGTTTATGCAAGTTACTATATATATATATATGATTGCTTGGAGTTTGGCACCGATTTGATCTGTACCATTTCAAGAGAAGTTTGGGTTTGCTTCTAAATCCCATAAAGAAGAAGAGCTTGTTTTGCTGCGACATTCTCATATGGTGAAAGGCACCATGTGTGGTTGACGGTGTACCTATGTCTAAATGGTGAAGGCCAAGATTCCGGTGGAGCTCCGGGGTTGTCTACTAGGCGTAGGTGTTTACAAGAAGAAGCGTCGGGGCTTGAGAGGGATCGAGTCGAGTGTTGTAAGTCTTTCTGTCATGTAATTTGTAAATACATACTTAGTGGACTTAAGGCTAGGGTCATCCGAGGTTTTTTTCCGTTATGGGTTTTTCCTCGTAAATCGCGGCGTAGTGATTTATTATTTATTTTATCTTGCTATACTCACTTAGAATGCATGCTTAGGTAATTAAAGATAAAATTTGGTTTTAATCACTACATGTTTAATTTGGTGCTAAATTAATTATTGGGTAATGTTCAGATAATTTAAGTCAAGTCATTTAATTTGATAAAATTGGTTTGACCTAATTTGTTAAAAATGAAAAATATGACTTAGGAAAATTTCTAGGACTTGGGTTAAATTAATTGTGTTTAAGTGAAATCTAATTGTGTGTGTGTATTTCATCTAATTTCACTTTGTTTAATTTTAATTTGAGAAAAATTAAAATTTTGCTAAGTTGTTTTGTTTTAAGTTGAACCATCATTCCTATCGCTTCCGCATCTTTCTATAAAAGGAAATTATTTTTGATAAATTTTATATAAATTGGGGGGCCTATCATTCTAACAAGTGGTATCAGAGCCAAAGAGATAAATTATTTCGTTAAGATCCTTCAAATATTTTTTGGCTAAAATGGAATTTTCCCCATTCTCAAAATTTCCTATTTTTGATGGTTCTAATTACGTGTACTGGAAAGCGCGTATGAAATTGGCACTTAAATCTATCGATAAGAGGGTTTGGTTATCTGTAGTTAACGGGTGGTCTCCACCAACTCATTTAGTAGATAATGAATGTGTTCCCAAACCGGCCGATAGATGGAGTGAGAATGAGTTTAAACTTTCTAATTTTAATTCTCGAGGTTTAAACGCCTTGTTTAGCGTTGTCACACTGGATGAATTCTGACGCATTATGATGTGTGAGACCGCTAAAGAAGCGTGGGATATTTTACTACTCGCTCATGAAGGTACTAGTGTCATTAAAGCTTCGAAACTCCAAAACCTCACCTCTCAATTTGAAACCATCAAAATGAACGAAAAGGAAACTTTTGATGAATTTTATGCTAGACTTTTCGATATTGTTAATTCATCTTTTAACTTGGGAGAGAAAATACCCGACAACCGAGTAGTAAAGAAAATTTTAAGGTCCCTACCCGATAGATTTATTCCAAAAGTGACCGTTTTAAATTCTTTACCATCTTTAGCCTCTATGAAATTAGAAGAGCTCGTAGGTAATTTACAAACCTATGAACTAGACATGTTTCCCTCTAAAACTGAAAAGAAAACTGAAAAGGGCGTTGCTTTAAAAGCCCAAAAGGAGGAAAAACAAGTAGTAGAGTGTGAAAGTTATAGTGACTCGGAAGACATGGCTATATTTGCTAGAAAATTTTGAAAATTTCTTAAATTAAACAAAGATAAATTTAAAAATGATTTTAAGAAATTTGATAAATCTAGGCATGAAAAAGCCGAGAAGATCCCTAAAACAATTAATGAAAATTTAAATAGGGACGAGTCAAATAAGTGTTTTGTTTGTGAGGGTTATGGCCATAGGGCTTCTTAGTCCCCCAATAAAATAAGGAGAGAGGGTAAGAGACCCATTTCATATAATGCGACCCTTAGTGATTGTGATAAGGAGGAGGGACCCGATTCCCCCACTAAGCCCAACTTTGTGGCTTTTATGGCTAGTCATGTGAGCACCGATAATGAATCTTCTCATGAAGATATCTAAACACATGACACTTCATAGGTCAAAGTTTATGATTCCTTTATTTTTTATGGTAGTGAGAGTGAAGAAGAGAGAGAGAGAGTGAAAATGATAAGGTTGATGTGAGTGAACTTCAAAATTCTTTTTAAGAACAATTTGAAGAATCTATTAAATTGAAAAGAGCTAATTTGAAGTTAGAAGTGTGTTTAAGAGAGCGTGTCAAGGTCATTGATGATAGTGCGTTAGTGGAAGATCTTATGACACGAGAGAGAGCTCTTCGAGAGAAGATATAATATATAGAAGGTGAGAGAGATAGCCTTAGAGGTTTAATGGAATCCTTGAAAAAGGAGCTTCTCGAGTTTGAAGAGAGAAATGTTTTGTTAGAGTCTAAAATTGTAGAATTAGAACTTAAACTAAGAGACTCTAGCAAAGTCAAATTTTATTTGGAGTGTAGGTCCGAAAAACTAGATAAGATCTTAGGAACGGTCCAAATCAAAAATGACTTGTGTGGTTTAGGTTTTGATTCTTGTAGTGAATCAACACATAATGCCAAAACCAATGTTTTGGGAGAATCCACTAGGAAAACTTTTAGAGATCACTCCTTCGATAAATCTTTTCACCGTGAGTTTAGGTGTTCACATTGTGGTTGAAAAGGTCATCTTAGGAAATTTTGTTTCGATCTTAAAAGAGGTCCTAGAAAATCCCAACGTAAGGAAACCAAGGTAGACAAGATCCCTATACCCCGAGATTGTCATTCGTCATTAGTTTGGGTTAGGAGATCCGACGTGGTAGCTTTACAAGATAGGGTTTTTGATTATCATTTACTTTCACATGCTCCCTCCCTTGCAAAATCTAAAGGTTGAATGTGTCAGTTGTGTTTGCATACTCTAGATTTTTGTGCTTCATATTATATATCATTGCTAGGTGTATGCATGTTTAGTCATTTTCTAGTCATTTCTTTATTTCATATCTCATGCTAGAAATCATGACTTATTTATCTTTTGTATTGTATTTCTTTTGTTTGCATTAAATGAAAAATACAAAAAGATTTTTGTTTATCATTTTTGTTTTTACCCTTTTCGTAATTCATGCTTAATGAAAAATACAAATGATTTTTGTTTGTCTTTTGAGTAAATATTTTTTATTTTTGGTCAAAAATTAGAAAAAAATCAAAATGATTTTTATTTTTATGTGTATTTTAGTTTGACACACTTTATGTGGCATACACTTATGTTTGAACCCCATCTTTTTCGCTCCCATGTGACTAGAACTTTTGGTTTAGATTGTCAATTCTTATTATGTTCTTTACCATGCTTACATGGAGTAGTTGGATTTTGTGTTGATTAAATGGATTCTATTCTTATATGCCTCTATTCACACATGCACGAGATTTTTTGAAATTTAACTTCATATGTATATTTGAGCTTCGTGAGGTGTTCTCCTATCAATATAGTCATATACATATTTGTGACCTAGGAGGACTAAGTGCATGCCAAAATTTGTTGCGCGTGAGATTTGTGAGATAAAAAAATGATATATATATAAAATGTGCACGGGGAAGGGCTCCGAAAGGATTTATTATCCTTTGCGATTGTAAGCCACCGTTTGTTTGAACCTAAAAGAAATGCGTGGTCGAAAGGCCTAAAAGAAAATATGGCATTAAAAAGAAAAATAATTGCCAAGGCCTATGTTTGATTGATATATTCATTCAAAATTAATATATGCTTATTGAGGGAGATTGGATGGTATATCAACGGTTTGCACAATGTCCGTTTATCCTAGTCGTACTTTTAATGTCATGACTCTATTGGTTTGTAGAATCATCAAAAGTCTAGGCTTGTATGCATTGTGTATGTTTGTTCATTGAGTTCAATCTATATTGTCACATGAGGTTATATTCAAATGTGACGAAGTTTGCAATCAAATGAGAACTCCGTGAACATGTTTTAGGTGATTGGGTCTAAATTTAATTGTTACTAGTTCACACCCCAACACTTTCGTTTTCATATGACACATTTTTGCCATACGAGTGTGAAAAACTTATCTTATTTTGTGTCATTTGTGTTTATATATATATATATATATATGCGTGTGCATCTTTGGTATATCTAGAGTATGTATATATATAATATTTTTTGTTTAGTCTTTGCCTTGATTTCTAGTCCATCTATGATTGAATTCATAATTGGTATCTATCTTCTTGCATTCTTTGTTGATATCACATGCTTAATACTTATGTATCATATTGGTATCTGTTTCTTGCATCTTAGTTGGTATCCATTATTATTTGTTGGGTTAGCTATGATTTTGTTGCCCATGTGCTTTAATGTTCTCATCACTTTATGCGAAATTGCATGTCTTTAGCTTGTTATCCCATTCGATTTATCCCTTGCTTAGTTTAGAGGGTGTATATGCTTTTATTGGGGAAGATAAGTTAATGTTTTGATTCTTTAGCCTTTATCTATTCCTGAACAAAAGGGGGGAGAAATGGTATCTAATCCTATTGTAATCGTATCTTAGTTTGGGGGAGATTTATCTTAGGGGGAGTCATCTTTCTAAGTAGGTCCTTTGTTTGATAAAGGGGAGAATTAATCTAGGGGGAGTAATTACTTTAATTGCATTAAATATTTTGGTATTCTCTATGCGTTTAATGTGTTTTCTTAAGTGTGCAGGAATTATATTCTATATGGCAACTTTCACCGGCAAAGATTATGATCCTTGGGATGTTTGAGTCAAGCATTGTATTTTATTTTAGGTGGGACATTTTTTTCAGCTTAGTAGAGCTTTACTACACTTTAGGATTTTTGTTGGTTTTTTTCCCGGAATAGCCAAAGGGGGAGATTTGTAAGTACACAAATTTCCAATTGAGTCCTTTATAGTTTTGTCTCAATTCCAGACAAAAACGTTTGAGTCATAGGATAGAGTTATTGATCATCCTTCAGGCCTATGACGTACTAAAGTTGAAGACGTAGCGGCTAAGTTTAAAGCTTCATCAAAATGCCGAGTTTAAAGTGCCTCGTTTCTACGTCATCAACATGGTTCCATTGCTCCTAAGGTATGAATGCATTTTAATATATATGTATTTATATATATAGGAGCTTGGAACAATTTATATTGGGTGTACATTTATTTAAAACTGTTATTTAATTTTAGAAAGATTTTATTAAAACTTTAATATAAAGTATATAAAGTTTCTGAGCTAAAAATAGAATTTTTCAAAATTTCTGGAAGTTCGTTCGAACGAGTTTGTCGTTCGAACAACAATGTCGTTCGAACGAGTTTGCCAACGAGTTCCCATATTGGCCACTGGAACTTCGTTCGAAATGTCGTTCGAATGAGATGGCTATTCGAATGAGATTTCCAACGAGATTTCTAACGAGTTCACACTGGAACTTCGTTAGAAGACTCGTTTGAACGAGATTTCGTTCCAACGAAAATGTCGTTCGAACGAGATTTGGCAGGAACAGTTATTTGGCAGTTTTGAACAGTTTTTGACCCACTTTCTCACTGTCTTTTCCCAGAACTTCTTAAATGCGGAAATGAACTTTTTCTAAGAAACTTTTCATTATATTCTAACTCCTAGAGAGTTTTTTAGAGCGAATTCTTTCAAGAAAAGTTCATGGTTTTGAGTGTCTAATTTCTCAAGAACAAATCATTTAACACTCTTGTTTTCACCCAAAGTTTGTTTATCCAAGTTACTATATATATATATATCATTGCTTGGAATTTGGCACCGGTTTGATCTCTACCATTTCAAGAGAAGTTTGGGTTTGCTTCTAAATCCCATAAAGAAGAAGATATTGTTTTGCTGCGGCATTCTCATGTGGTGAAAGGCACTATGTGTGGTTGACGGCGTACCTATGTCTCATTGGTGAAGGACAAGATTCCGGTGGAGCTCCGGGGTTGTCTACTAGGCGGAAGTGTTTACAAGAAGAAGCGTCGGCGCTTGAGAGGGATCGAGTCGAGTGTTGTAAGTCTTTCTGTCTTGTAATTTGTAAATCCATACTTAGTGGACTTAAGGCTAGGGTCATCCGAGGTTTTTCCCATTGTGGGTTTTTCCTCGTACATCGCGGCGTAGTGATTTATTGTTTATTTTATCATGCTATACTCACCTAGAATGCATGCTTAGGTAATTAAAGATAAAATTTGGTTTTAATCATTACATGTTTATTTTGGTGCTAAATTAATTATTGGGTAATGTTTAGGTAATTTAAGTCAAGTCATTTAATTTAATTTGATAAAATTGGTTTGGCCTAATTTGTTAAAAATGAAAAATATGACTTAGGCAAATTTTTAGGACTTGGGTTAAATTAATTGTGTTTAAGTGAAATATAATTGTGTGTGTGTATTTCATCTAATTTCACTTTGATTAATTTTAATTTGAGAAAAATTAAAATTTTGTTAAGTTGTTTTGTTTTAAGTTGAACCATCATTCTTATCGCTTCCGCATCTTTCTATAAAAGGAAATTATTTTTTATAAGTTTTATATAAATTGGGGGGCCTATTATTCCAACACGTCACTACTCAGGATGACATATCACTCGAATATAATCTCTCAAACGGTCTAACCTACTGAAATATACCCTCTCAATGTCAACACCCGCTCCCCTGCAGATGGAACTAAAGGGTGTCCCGTCACTCAACTGTAATTATATACACACTATAATACTACTAACGATACCTCTACGAAACTCGTTTCACACGTGAATCTAGTGTTAACGAACTAATGGGACTCACTCATGTCACACAAAACAGACCCAATTCATCCTGGGATAAATCTCATTCTTCCAATTACCAATACCAGTGGCAGTTCAAATGGTCCATGGACATAATATTCTTATCCCAACCGAACCCAAGAGTTCTTATAACACTTTCCCCTACTAGGCATCCTGTTCCTGTCTCTTATCTCACTGCAGATAATATCAACACATGCGTTCCTACTCCTCACACATAAAGGACCTCTCTGTGTCATTACTCTTTGGCCCCACTGGCCATGTCGAGATTGTCCTTCTCTCGAACCTGGTAGTCTTGGCTCTGATTACTACCCATGTTGTTCCTTCGGCTCTTTCGGCCCTATGGAACATACTGTTGGCTTTACTTGCCCTGACTGAATCCACCGTCACTTGGTGGGGATTCCATTAATCATAATTATTTAAACAGTTCCTCTACTAGACTTCCCCCCTTGTGGTGCCTCACTATCATCGTCAAATCTAGTCTTACCCTTCTGCTAAATTCTCTAACTCTCTTGGCTTCCTTCGCATGGGAGAATTGATGTAGACTTGTAAATGTACAACCTTGACGACACTGACACCAATCATCTGAGTCATATTTCCCTATCCAAGCTTGTGTATTCCACCCATGAGTTCATTATCAACTTACGAACCCTTTTTTGTATTCTCCATATCCACCTCGTCGGGCACGAAGTTCGCTAAACAAGTTAATTCTCCTTCATGTCCGGCCACTGCCCGACCCTTTTGAAATAAGTACTGAAATCTCCTTTGCATCTCTTTATAAATAGATGATGAGGGGATTTATGATCAAACCGCACCCCACATTTCTTGTTATTAATGCATCTCTCTGTGCTTTTGGTGACTGACTCTTATCACTACAATACTGCTCCTATGAGCAAAAATTTTGCCTGAAATATTAATCGTGGGTGTCACACACTCCACCCTACACATCGAGTATAAGTGTCCTACCCAATGATGGTTCTACACACATAAGGAGACTATTGGTTATCTCTAATAAACTGGAAGATCGTGAAAATATGGTTGTTATAAAAGATTGTTATCCCCCATAACAAATAAAATCTTACCCTTACGACCATCAATAGGAAACGTACCTTCAAATATTGTTGGCACTTGAGGTCTCTGCTGCATGATTGTGTATCAAACGTTATAAGAACAACCATACCTAAATTCCCCCTATTGCTGTAGGGCTAGTGGAGTTGGTGTTTCCAGGGTTAAGTGCGTATGTTGTCCCTATTGTGGTACCCTACTTTGTTGTGGTTAGTCTATCCTCTTATGCCCCGTTTGTTCACAAATAAACACCGACCAGGGAATTTTCTCGACCTCTGGCCCTATTGGTCCTATAGAACCTGCTTCTTAGTTATTTGTGGTCAAGCCTGTCATCCTTGGCCAAGCTCTCTACATTTAAAACATATCCCTTTGAAGTCTCCTTGTTTTCGTCTCTTTTGTTCCTGGTGGCCTTGACTCTGCTAGCCATCTCTATTTTTCTCTTAGCCCCTATGGCCTTAAGTACCCTGTCGCTTTTACTTAGGCATTGCACTACTACGGTTGCTTTCAGGCTGGCCTAGCTAAATTAATTACCTTTATCTTTTGTTCCCTATCATCTAGGAACTAGGATCTCGGTAGTGCAATAATGCGACAGTAATTGCTCGTGCCACGATACCAGCCACTCTGTCGATGTCACCATGCCCTATGGTACTTGAGGTACTTGTTGAACTTTTCTAACATTGAATCTTCTAGAAATCTCAACCTCCCTTTCCCTCCTTGGTGGCATCTGGAACCATATTGAGTTATATGAGTTTACAGTCAATACAAATATAACAGCAGAACAACGTAATCTCAAATGTGTAATCATGAATGCAACAGTCCTAATAATATGGCTCTATATCAATGAACGCTACGCTGAAATCGTAGTAAGTCGTACAGATCCTAAGGACACTTGAACCTGACGCTCTGATACCATCTAGGACACCCCACCTATTTTAATCATGATTGCTCAGTACTTTATCAAAATAACCAAGAATCTTATATGGTCTATTCTTAGCATCACTGTCGAAAACTTTTTAATTACTAGCCACCTAAGTTAAAAATAAGCTGGTGCCAAACTTTATCTTTCATTAATATTTTAACATGCATAATTAAATTAAATAAACCAAATCATCCACACAATATTAACCTCAACAATCACACAACAGATATATAAATAAATAAGATCGAATAAACCATTGGTTCTCAACACAATTAATCCAACTACAATCTGAAATAAAATAACTGAATCTGAATACAATCCGATAAATAAACTGAATAACTAAATAGTTTGAGGGAAACATGCCCAAATGAAATACTGAATAAATCCTATCTAGAATGAATGAGCTGAAGCGTTTAAAGCAACTCCTGCAAGCCTCCACAAGTGTTGCTGCTACGCATCCCTGGATAAAATTGTCACGCTTGGAGTCCCTGTGACTAGACACCTAAAAGGTTTTTAAAATATTTTGACACGGGTCAAAGCCCAAGAAAACTGTTGAAAATATTTTGCAAGTGTTTAAAACACAAATTAAATCAGTTATCTATTACACGTGTAAATTTCTCGTACACTCTCTTAAGATCCTCACCTCTCAACTATTGTGCACGCTTAACGTCTCCTCTCTAGCTATGCTACCGAGTCCCACCAAATAAAGTATCTAACTAACCACAATGTCTAGCTCCCTCATATTACCCATACGACATTATACTAGAGTAAAAAAAATTAATAACACCCACGTATTATTATTGATACAATTATCTAACCCTCTCTACTTAAATTCCTTTTAGATATGCACAATCTATCAATTCTACTATCACACTTAAGTAGATAAATCATACTTGTATATATTTAACACACATATAATATATACAACTATAGCATCCCTAGAATGTCCCCTCGTGATGCTGGCATACTCTGCTATCAAGTCCATGTACCTCCCGTACCAAATCAAGGATTACTCGGCCGACATGTCTCATCGTACCCAAAACCTTATAACACAAAATGGAGTCCCACGTGGTTCTAAGCCTTTGGGCTACTCACATATCTATCGTACCCAAACAACCTGTTAATCTCACTAATACACACACATAGAAGGACACTTAATGTTCCATGTTTTGGGTCACACATCCAGACCTCATCGGAATCGTCAAGGTGGGATCACCCTCTACGTGGAACCTCCGTGATAGCAAGTAGCATGGATATGTTCACACACATATCAAGTCACAATAACAAGTATTCACTCAACATATATATAGACATTATTCAGTAGGTATTCACACAACCCAATCATATAAGTCTGTACGTAGTATATATCTCTTGCATACTCATCGTACAAATGATTACAGTTATAACCTCTTTTATATATATTTCCGGGTATCGCTCACTACCCTAAGGGTCCTAGTTACCCCTTAATAAATATCATTCCTAATACACTCATACACTACTGGTCTAAATCATAGGTTCATTTATCTCTCCGTGATTCATCTTATTCTTGCAAATTTATAAATCTTCACATTTATCCCGATAGGTTCTAGACTTTAATCCTCCCATTTTGGCTCAGCCTAAACTATCTCACAAGCCCACTGAAATTCATTATGTCCATTACTATGGTTTAGGAATAACCCAAAAATCTCCCCATAAATTATTCACATGTTTAGGGAAAAAAAAGGAAAAGTTTAACAATTTTGGGCAAACCTAATCAATTCTCCCAAGGGGCCGAATCGTTTCGCCCTTGGTTCGAATCGATTCGTTTCGCCACAGATCGACTTCTTTGTTCAGTTTTCTGCATTTTCTCTATTTTTTATCCCCACAACCTTCATGTATTTTTCCCAAACTTGCAACCAACTTATTCAAACACTAAATATTGATGTAGGGATGATTTATAACATAAATACATCGATAAATATCCATTAACACAATCCAAAGATAGATCTCTATTACATATTCATTCAAAACCCTGGTTTTTCATGTTCTTCATAATTGTTCATCAAAACCTAGATTTCTTTCATATTCATAACTCCATAACTTCTGATTTCATTTTTTCCACATAAATAGACTCATTCTATATGCAATCCTACCCAAAATTTATGAGTTTTATTTATTAAAATCCAAGAGTATCACCCGTAGTCATTAAGTTGCAAACCCTACACTACATGGGCATTATAACCTAATTAAAACATGAAAGATAACCACCTTCTTTTAATTTGTAGATTTGATTTCATTTTGTGAGTGGTGGAAGTGTTTCTCCCTTGCTTCTGATCAGGATTCCGGCAACAATTGCGAAGAAAAGGATGTTGCACCTCCAAGAACTCTCCTTTCTTCCTCTCTAATGGCCTCTCCTCTCTTCTCCGTTGATTCTTAGGATTAAAAGTGTTATTCTCCTGCCCTAAAGAGTTAACCTAGGTTTATAAATCCAATATCTAGAAATTAAGCTAACAGGCCAAGCCCAAATGACCCAAATACTCCCGTGTGGGCTCGATTAGGTTTAAAACGTCCCCGGAACCCAATTACAACCCCTGGGTATCCTATTCCGACTATCTCGACCCATTCGGAATCAACTGTGATCTCAAAATATCCATTCGAGTTACTCTACAATAAAGTCCTATTTCGACCCCAATTAGTCTACACACGACATCCGGTTGAGATAAAATACTGACACGTCTATTCCATAAATACTAACCATTATCTCTCTCGATTAACATTTTAATTAACAAGTAATAATTAATTCAATTAAATTACAGCACATGTGTAATTTAAAATATTACCGAATTAATTAAATATAAATGCTCAAAAATATGGGGTGTTACAAATATTAGTGTCGAAACATTAATTCATAATTATATTAAGACATTTCGGCAACCAAATACAGATTATACATAATAATCTAATTTGCCGAGAATGTTGTTGTTAAACCCATAATCATACATCTAATATTCAGAACATTATATTAAACCTCTTGGTCAATGCCAAATAATACATAATATGAATATTAGAACCACCATTCAATGATAAAAAAATACATGTACTGATTTATACTATAAAATATCATAAAATAATTTATATTTCCAAAAACAATTTTTTTTAGTTATCTCTACATTAACATAAACAATATCATCAGGATCACTCTTCAATTCGCGAAATCGTAATATCAATTTTTAAGCGAGAGTTATTAGCGTCACATTATTACCAAAAACTATAAAAAAAACGCATTTTTTAAGGGTTTGAACGACGTCAAATCGCCAAGATTGGTGATTTTCATTGTATACTATGGGAGCCCATTTTTTATAAGTCCATGAGAGTAGCCGACCAAGTCCTAATAAATTAAACACTTGGCCCGGACAATATCATAACTCAATTTCCACATGAGTATTTTAGTAGTATAATGACACTCGAGGATATGGTCAAATTAGGTACCAAATATCTCGGATTGGATATTCAAGTACCTCATGGAAAATTTGCATGTAACTTTGGATTCCTTGAAAAACTCAAACTATATAACAACATATCTATAAATTGTACACCTTTACCCGGGGCAAAGGTATTGAAACTGTAACTTTTGAGAAACACTGAATAAGAACAAGTTATCTCTCCATGGACGTAGGCAAGTTGCCAAACCATGTAAATTGTTGTTGTGCGTGTGATTTCATTTATTTTCTACCATTTGTGATTATTTTCATAGAATCTTTTATTGTGATATTTTCTGCACTCACAATTGGCGTCGTTTGTGGGAAGAGACTTGCATTCCGACGAAAGCATTAATTACCAGGGAAGCCTGTAATGTCCCACCACAGTAGCAACATCCCCCAAATCGGGGACGTTCAAGAATACCCAGCTACTCCTAGGGTCAGGTCAGAAATTAGCCAACATACAAACCCCAGGTTTTCTAGGATAGGCAACCCTCTGAAGAAATCCATGGGCCACTTAGGTCTACTTAGATCTATAGGTTGGTTGATGCTTATGAAATTCGGCTTCACGAACAAGAGGAGAATGCACGCCTTCAAGTGGAAGAAAACACTCGCTGCAGAGGTAACTCTAAAGAATGGAGAGAGACCTACAAAGGGCCACTGGGAAACATCGTGCGAGGACTCCTAGCCCTCAGACGAGAAACACTCGTAGTCGATGAAGGAGCTCCAGGCATGACCAGGAAAGGACAGAATGTGATAGGTCAGAGCGAGCGTAATCAGAGCATGTCCAGCAGGAGAGGGGCCACAAAAGTAATGATCAAAAGAATAAATATTTGAGGATACTAGTACGTAGGGAGACGGATCAACTCCCAGCTCACCGAAGAGCTAGATCCACTAGAGAACTAGCCAGAAAAGCTCTCAATACCCAGATATGGTCTCCTTTTTCAAGGGAAATCGAGAAAGTGGAGCCCCTAAAAAAATTCTTTATCCCCAGGTTCAAGGTCTATGACGGGATAAAATACCCTATAGACCATGTCAGGCAATATCAACAAGAAATGACCTTATAAACCACAATGACGCACTTATGTGCAGAATATTACCTTTTAGCCTACATGATGTAGCACAAAAGTGGTTTTAAAGGCTTCCTCATAGGTCGATCAATCATTTTGTAGCACTAGCAGAGGCATTCATTGCTCAATTCATAACTAGCAGCTCCCATCCTAAGCGGATGGATGCACTGCTTGCTCACTATAAAAAAGAAGCCATGAGAGAACCTCTGAAACTAAGCCACAAGCTATTATGAAGTTTTTAATGAGATTGAGGATTTCTCGAAGCAGGTTTTCGTAGCATCCTTTAAAATTGGCTTGCCAGCCACCTCTTTGATGCACTAATCCCTCACTAAGAAGGAGGTCATCACTATCGATGATCTTATGGCTCGTATAGATAAGTATGCTGAGGTGGAAGACATGGTTCTTACTAATGGGGGAGACAATGGTTGAGCAAAGGTGAACAAGGGAGCAGAGAGTAATGATACCCATAATAAGGAAAGCAAGAATGGCTCCATGAATTGAAATAATGTTGATCCCTCTAAAACGTTCAAGGCTATTAACACAGTCTTTAAGGAACCTATTTACAAAATTCTCAGCAAGATCAAGGATGAACCTTTCATCAAATAACCCAAGTATATGGGCGACTACCCAACCAAAAGGAACAACGCATTGAGTTGCGCATTCCACAAGGAGGGTGGTCACCGAATCGAGAATTGCAAAGATCTGAAGTCACACTTAGAAGATCTAGTTCAAGCAAGGCACCTCAGTGAGTATGTTGAGAACAAAGTGGATAATTTTGCAGCCAATGGTGATCAGAAGCCAGATAACGTCCTCGACAATGATACAGGATATGATTTCGCAGTAATCCATAGGGCATCAGATCTCAAGAAGATCCAGGGTAACACCATTTGAATGGAACTCAAGAAGGTGACTACCATGATGGAAGCTTTTCAAATTGACCCTGCCAAATCCCTGGAAGGAAAACATTGGCGACCAGAAGACGCTGAATACACCAAGAAAATCATGTTCACCGAAAAAGACTTGGTTGGGGTAAGGACCCCACATCATGACTCATTGGTAATCACATCCAGAATTACTAATTGGGATGTTGACAAGCTACTTGTGGATCAGGGGAGTTCATCCAATATGATGTACCTAGAAATGTTCCATAAACTGAAGCTGAATGTCATCGACCTCAAAGAAGCCACTATTCCACTGGTCGACTTTACAGGAAGGATCACGATGCCGCTAGGAAAGATAATCTTATCGGTCAGCGCAGGAAACATTTCAAAGATAATTGAGTTTCTAGTTGTGGACATTGAGTCTCCATACCATGCTAGTTTGGGTAGAGGTTCGATCCACTCCATGAAGGCCGTGCCATCCTCCTATCATCAAAAGATGAAGTGCATTACAAATCAAAGAGTGGTTGAGATCTGTGGCGACTAGGCTACATCCAGAAAGTGCTTTATTGCAGTTATCTACCCAAAGAAAGAAAAGAAGAAGGAATCAGAGAATGCCCAGGAGAAAGCCTAGGAGGGGGCTATTATCTCCAATTAGTAACTATGGTATGGTCGACCAGGGGTGTAAGAGACTAGAGTCCTCCCCGCCGATAGGGTCGTAGAAAGCCTGGAAGAAGTTTTAACCGATGACAACTTGGCAGAGAGGAAATTCCTGATTAGAGCTTCTCTCACCGATCAAGAGAAAAGGGAGTTAGTTGAACTTCTCAAAATAAACATAGATGTTTTCTCTTGGGAGCCTTATGAGTTACCAGGGATTGACCCCAGCGTACCTGCCACCACTTGCACGTCGATCCCACCTTCGAGCCTATCACTCAAAAGGCTCGTCGAGCATCCCCCTATAAGTTTAAGGCAGTGGATAAAGAAGTAATTAATCTACTGGATGAAGGATCCATCGGAGAATTTCAGTTCCCTACATGATTATCCAACCCAGTGGTGGTACCCGAAAGCAATGGCAGCTGAAGGCTTTGCATTGATTTCATGGGCCTCAATAGGGAATGCCCCAAGGATAATTTTCCTCTCTAAAAAATAGATCAGTTAGTTGATTCCAAAGAAACACATGAGAGGATGAGCTTCCTAGATTCCTACTCAGGTTATCACCAAATCCCCCTATATGGGCTAGACCAGGGTAAGACCTCCTTTATAACCTCAATCGGGTTGTACTATTATAAGGTCATGTTGTTTGGCCTCAAGAACGTAGGGGAAACTCACCAAAGATTGGTAACCAAGATGTTCATCAAATATATAGGAGGAACGATGGAAGTATACATCGATGATATGCTTGTTAAAAACAAATACAAGGTCGATCACCTCTCAAATATAACAACAACCTTTGATATCCTCAAGAAGTATCGAATGAATTTTAATGCAAGTAAGTGTTCATTCAGTGTCCAATCAGGAAAATTCTTAGGTTATCTAGTTAGTAAAAGGGGATTCAAGGCCAACCCATACCAAATCGATGCTATCACTAGATTCCAACCCCCTCAAACGTTAAGAGATGTTCAGAAGCTTACTGGAATGCTCGCGACGCTTAATCGCTTCATCTCCAAGTCTTCAAAATGCTACCGACCAATCTTCCAGCTTCTAAAATAGGGCAAAGGCCTCATATAGGATGATGACTGCTCTCAAGCTCTGGAAGAAATCAAGTCTTACCTTAGCAAGCTGCCATTACTGGTTATTCCAAATAATGGAGACCATTTATATCTTTACCTGGAAGTATCAGACCATGCTATGAGCTCTGCCTTAGTATAAGAAAATAAGGGGGGACAACACCCGATTTACAATGCCAGTAAGGCACTCTTAGACGATGAACAACAGTACTTGCCTTTGGAAAATCTCACCTATGCACTGGTGGTTACTTCAAGGAAGTTGAAGCATTACTTCGACACCCACTCCATAACCGTAATCACCTATTATCCACCCAAGGTTGTTCTACGAAAGGCCGAGCTTTCTGGATGACTCTCGAAGTGGTCGATCAAACTCAGGAGATTTGATATCCATTTCCAGCCTAGAACGACGATTAAGGGACAGATCCTAGCATACTTTATTATTGAGTTCACAGCAGATTAACTAGTAGACTAACTAAATAGAGATTAGTCGATGGAACAAGAAGCACAGTCCAAAGATTGGACCTTCTATGTTGATGGATCCTCAAATTCCAAGGGCGAAGGAGTAGGGATTGTTCTTATCACCCCTGAAAACACTATAATTGAGCAAGGAATTAGATTGAGATTTGAGGCCTCCAACAACGAAGCTGAGTGTGAGGCATTGGTCTCCAGTTTATAAAAATCCAAACTACTGGGGGAAAAGCGTCTCCACGTATTCGATGATTCCAAACTGGTCTCCATGTAGGTAAGTGGGGACTTCAATGCCAAATATGATCGAATGGCAGAGTACCTCAATGTAGTAAGAAGATTCATGGAAGACTTTGAAAGTGTGGAAACTCAATAGTTCCCTCGAGGAGAGAACAGTCACGCTAATGCTTTAACAGCACTAAGCTTGGCAGTTGACTCTAACCTAAGGAGAACAATTCCGATAGAGTTCCTCACGTAGCCCAGTATTGACTAGGAAGTCATAGTCGAGCAAGTCCTCCTCACAGATAAGTCCCCATATTGGATGGATCCCATCGTTAATTATCTACTGAGTGACATGTTGCCAGATGATAGGAGGCCAGCCCATCAAATTAGGGTCAAGGAAACTCGTTTCTACGTCAGCCCTGAATAGAATCTTTATAAGAAATCATTTATAGGCCCTTACCTCCAGTGCATTCACCCATAAGATGTCAAACAAGTACTTAGTGAACTCCATGAGGGCATCTAAGGGAGTCACGCAGGTGGAAGATCATTAGCCTTTCGTGCGATCAAGGAAGGATATTGGTGGCCTCGTATGTAAAAAGAAGTTGGTACCTAAGTACGTAAATGTAAAAAGTGCCAGAAGCACTCACCTATGATTCACCAGCCCGTAACCTAAAATCACTCACTATCCCATCGCCTTTTACTCAATGGGGACTAAACATCATGGGACCACTACCTACTGCGCCTAGAAATCGCAAGTATTTATTGGTCCCCACAGATTACTTCACCAAATGGGTAGAGGCAGAACCATTGGCAAACATTCGAGATTATGACATGACAAGGTTCATATGGAGGAACATCATAACTCACTTTGGGATACCAAGGGTTGTCATCACCAATAACGATACACAATTTAAAAGTGGTTTCTTTCAAGCTTTTTGTGGAAAGCACAGCATCAAGCATCTTATTAGCTCTGTGGTGTATCCCCAAAGTAATGGGCAAGAAGAGTCTTCTAATAAATCCATGATAGATGGACTAAAAAAATGGTTAGAAAGAGCTAAAGGTGCCTGGGTGGATGAAATCCCTCATATTTTATGGGCTTATCGTACCACTCCCAGTAAACCAACTAGGGAAAAACCCTTTTGCACTCACTTACAAAATGGAGGTTATCATCCCTTTGGAAGTAGGTCTCTCCACTATGAGAAGCACTATAATCGACTAAGGCCTCAATGATAAATAACTACACACTGAGCTTGGCATATCAGATGAGCAAAGAGAGTTGGATTTAATAAAGTTAGCCTCCTACCAACAGTAACTATCTAAGTGTTATAAAAAGAGGGTCAATCCGAGGAAGTTTTTAATAGGGGACTATGTCCTGAGAAAATTTCTCGACAGTGATGTAAAACCATCAAACAGAAAATTGGGACTAAATTAGGAAAGACCCTTCAGAGACGATCTTCGAGGAGCATATCACTTGGAAACACTAGAGGGCAGGGAGATACCAAGAGCATGGAACACAACCAATCTCGAGAAGTTCTACTTTTAGATCTTTTCCTTTATTTTTTAGTTAGTTTATGTAATTTTTTATTTTTCAAACATTATGCTACTAAGATTGTATTCAATGAATAAAGGCTGGATTGGCCCCTTTTCTTTCGTATCTTTACATTAGTTTCTTAACTCTTATCGGTAACATATCATTAATATGCACCCTTTCCAAGAGATGCCTCCATCATGCATGACTAAACTCTTGAGATTACTACTAGTTGTTCAACTTATTTTTAAAATTAGGAAATTTAACAGGTCGAGTAGGGTTCGTAGAAATTACAGTGAGTCAATAGATTCGTTTCAATTATTACGTCCCTCGGGTTCTTATTGTGAACACAAGGAACCTCATGGGTTTCCTTGGTAACCAGAAAAATCCCTACAGAGGATCCTTAGGCAATAAAAGCCAACTTACATTGGTCACCAACCTTGTTGGTCGCAAAAACCTATTTCCGCAGATGGCCCATTAACTAGGTGTATTCTCACCATCATCTTACTTAGGCCTAAGAAAGTGTGACGACACGACCTAAGAGGTAAAGAAGATGGAACGCCATAGCTAAGGCTTGTTGGACTGGGGGAATGGATAAACACAAACAACATGTAACCATTAATATCCCTCAATATCATTTAGTCAGATGTGATGCTCAAAATGATAAAGTTAGAGGCAAATGCTTGGTTGAAGTAATTATATAGTAAGCCAAATGTTTAGTCAGCTTGAGTTCAAAACATAAACATCGAGAAGCAGAAAGCAATAAATTTTCATTAGAACGAAAAGTTACATTCACAATAAAAACCAAGGTTCTGAAAAATACGGGGCGTGATCGAGGCGTGGAGGCCAAGCCTTAAGCCTTATAAGCCTAGGCGGTCCTTAGGCATAAAAAGGTGTGAAAAGGCGTTTATGCCTTCTTAATATATTTTAATATTCTTTAACCATAAAAAGGCTTTTAAAATACTAAAATTGTACATATCATAAAAATATGTCTGAATATATGCAAACTAAAATACTACTTGATTATTTTGGATAAGATAATGGTCCGATTTGTAAAAAAATTCTTTAAAAGGCGATATCGTTTCACTAAAGCATTGTTGTTTTTAGAAAAAAGTGTGCCTTAAGGGTTTTACCAAGAATAAGGCGTAAAAATATTAAGGCGGGGCATTTCCCCCAAGCCTCAAGCCTAGGCGTGCCTAGACGGGTTTTTTAGAACAGAGATAAAAACTAGAATATGCAAAGAATTTACAATGCCCAGGATGGCGAGAAAGGTAATTTGTAACACATGCTCTTCGACCATTATCTGGGTGAGGCAAAATCTCTTTTCCTGCATCTTCTAAGTGATGTTCCAAAAGCTGATCAAGAATAGTATCAATTGGGATCCACTGATCATCCCTGGAAAAGGAATTATGGCAATAGGCCGAGAAATCGATCTGATAAATATACCATAAGGGAGAGTCCTTAGGCATATTTAGCTCGGCACTGAGCCACCCCCGGGCAAAGGCAAGGTCCTTTGCCTCCTTCAGCCTCGTTGGGGCATCAGTTCAGCCCTGGTCAAAACCATCTGCCCAGACCTGTCTAGGACACCTTTTGAACAAATTCCTCAACCACGTCACATACCTCTAAAGCCCAACAGCAATTACATGTACCCATTGAACATCCTTTTTCAGGTCAGCAACCTACTTTTATGAATCTTAGGTCTCAGCTCGAGCGTGCCCTTGGACGATAATGAAGATCCTCGTAGAACCAAGGAGAACCCTGATGGGGTGTTCTCCTTCAGACGAGCAATCTCCCTCTTTAAACCAATATTCTCCTTCTGGATCATCCCGCTCACTTAGTTTACTTCACTGGCATCCAGGAGTTTATCCTTCAGGTCATTTACCTCTTATTGGACTGAACCCCTGACTTCTTCCATCTCTTAGAGACTATCTTTCACCTTTACGACCAACTCAGATTTGTCCTTATACTGCAGATTTCTTGCTCTTAGAGATTTGTAGATCTTTACAAATGCCTTGCGAAACTTCAGATCAATATTTGGCCCCAAAATGTCCCAATGGAGAGTTTATAGGTACATATTCATATATATCAATGGGATACAAACAATAAAACAAGTAATAGATTCAATGAATATAAGTACTAACACAAGATCAGCAACGACAAGTTTCTTTTCATTCAAATATTTGTGGGAGCAAATGCCAAATAAAAGTTTAAAAACTAAAAAATACAAAAAATAAAGAAGAAGAAACCCTAGACCAGCGACAAAGGTATACACCTGCTCAAAAGCTGTTGGCCCCTTCCCCTTGTCAGTAGTTGAGGCAGCTTGATCGCCAGCAACCACGATCGCACTAAGACTGCCTACAAATTAGTCAGCAGAAAGGTCTTCAAAATAGTAGGATTAGATGGTTCTATCCTAGATTGAATCGGAGGCTAGTCGATCAAAGGCTCCCTAATATCCATTGGGTTTGGGCCTGGATCGTGTTGAGAAAACAAAGGGGAATTAGCTAGAACTTCAGCTGTGACCAAAGCTTGGTCCCAGCCTTTCTTGAAGCCCAAGTACCGAATATATAAAATCTAGTGTTCAACATCATTGTACGCTACCTCCGAGCCTTCATTATATGCAATATCCCGAGCAATTGTAGCCTATCCCTCCAACTGGTCCTCCTTTGTATATAGCTCCTTGTTGTCCTCTACCCCCTTCAATTTATCAGTAACTACTTGAGTATAAGCCTCTCAGAGGTCGGAGAGCTCTTTTGTCGACTGATCCTTAAGGGCATCCAAAGCCCTCTACTTCTCTTGGTCAAAGGTGGCCTTAGAATTAGCTAAGGACTCTTGGGAGCTCCTTAAGGACTCCTTCAGCTCAGCATTCTGCTTAAACTGATCAGCCCATCCACGAATAAACGTGGTAAAATCATAAACAAATTTCAAAAAGAAAGGAAACATAAATCAAATTGCTAAAAAAGAAAGAATTAGGAAATCTCAGAGAAACATGACGTACTAAAGCAAGCCCTTGGGCTAATCTCAGGGCTAACTAGTCACCACCCATCTTCATCAACTGCTTGTAATTGGTAGTAAGTATAGCCCCTTCCAAGAGTGCAGGGGAAAAATGGGGGAAGTCAACCATACTTTTCCCCCTGGCAACGAGAACAGGAGAAGGCACAGTAGAGGCCTTTAGGGACCGTGCCCTCTTCCTTCCTTATTCTTTCTTTCTTTCCTCCTATATTTTCTTCTCTCTCTTTCTTTCTCTCTTCTTCTTATCTCTTGTTTCTCTCCACCTCACTCTCTTTAGTTCCTGAAATGGAGCTACCAGTCTTAGGAGAGTCCCCAATTTTTATTTTCATAGAATTCATCCGATCAGATAATAACTCAGTGTTATCATCAAAAAGAATCAGACACCTTCTCTTTGGTGGCTCCATTACTTCTTTTTCATTAGTTTCTTCCTCACTATCTTCTTCTGATCCCTATTCTTCACCTCCTTCCTCCCCTCTTTTCTCTTCCTCTCTTTCTTCTTCAAGATTAATTGGTTCAGAAGGACCACCAACCTCTTCCCCTGGAACCTCTGAATCAGGAATAGTCTTAACAGTCCTGACAGTGAAACTGAAGGTAGTATTTTTGTACTCGAGTAGATAAGAGACTGACCAAGGATGCTCCCCGTCAGTAAGAGTATACCTAATCCTCTAAGATTTCATAATTTCAATGGCCCTAATATCATGGGGACTAGGTTCTTGGTTCTTTTCCTTAGCTGCAAAAACAACCAGAGCAGAAAAATACAACATATCAGAAAAAGCACGAAGAGAGCAAGGAACAGAAAAGAGAGACAATGTTAGCAACCTATATAATCCTGTCCAAAGGTAGGGATCCGATATCCCCTGTACCTTATACCCTCTAGTTGAGGAGGATATTGCTAATTCCTAGCAATAAAGCCTTAATTCCAGTAATCTTTATGAGAATCAGGTAAGTTTAGAACATGAACTCGGTCAGCACTCTTAGGCTTGAAGTATAGGAGTCCACCTTTTCTATGCTAAAAGACATAGCAATAAAAAATTTCTGAAAGCCCTAAGTTGGTCCCATACAACTCGTTTATCCTATGTACTCCATTCACAATTTTCCAAATGTTTGGAGTACACTCGGCAGGAACAATGTCTAAATACTTAAAGAAATGTAAAAACATGGGATTTGGGGGAAATGTCAAACCCTTTTGAGAAACCAACAAAGTATGGATCCAATGACCATCGCAAATAGTGCGAACGTTCTGTGGAATGGTGACACACTCAATATCCACCCAATCAGGGATATTATAGCACTTTCTAAATTCATAAAGGGATTTATTATCAAGAATCTCTATTTTCAACAAAACCCTAGCTACAGCTACGAGAAATTTTACAAAAGAGAAGAACCAGAGAAGAGTTAGAGCTAAAACTTACAAGTGTTGATGAATCCTTGAGAAATCACTGAAGAGAGGAAGCTCTGATTTTGAAGTAAAAGACGAAAAGAGGAAGCTTAGAGACGAATTATGAGCGAAAAATGACTGAAGACACTGAATTGTCAGTTAAGTTACACGCGATGGGTTTTCAAAGCATCTCAAATCATGAGTTGCGCTTCCCTAAAATATCCCAACTCTTCAAATTTCTCCTTAAAGACAAGCGCATCCTCACCATCTCTCATAAATAACAAAAATGTCATTTTGCTATTTCAGGCCTTGGGCCTTTAGCTCAATTAAAATCTATAGGCCCAAAACTGTTGGCCCAAAGATTTTAGGGGCCATTGTGGGAGCCCGTTTTTTATAAGTCCATGAGAGAAGCCGACCAAGTCCTGATAAATTAAACACTTGGCCCGACCCATATTATGACTTAATTACCACATGAGTATTTTAGTAGTATCATGACACTCGAGGATATGGTCAAATTAGGTACTAAAAATCTCGAATGAGATATTCAAGTACCTCATGGAAAATTCGCGCATTGCTTTGGGTTCCTTGAACAACTAAAACTCTGTAACAACATATTTATAAATTGTACGCCCTGACCCGGGCAAAGGGATTAAAACTAGAACTTTTCAGAGACACTTAATAAGAACAAGTAACCTCTCGGTGGACGTAGGCAAGTTACCGAACCACATAAATCATTGTTGTGCGTATGATTTCATTTCCTTTTTGCCATTTGTGATTGCTTTCATAGAGTCTTTTATTGTGATATTTTCTACACTCACATATACAATGGATTTTATTTATTTCGACGTTTTCTGGTGACCATGTGAATTTTGTAAAATTTCAAGCAATAAAAACAGTATGTCGCAAAAAAAATTTAGTGATTCATCAATTTTTTTAACCCGGATTCTTTTTATAAGCAAGAACTTTTAATGGACAATCATGAGATCAGAAACCTAATCTCTGATACCAAATTTAAACATAATCAAAAGAACACATGATTAACTGTATTATATGGATCTATAAATCTAACACTTGAATATTCAATTATACATGTTATTTGTTCTTTAACCATACAAAACGTTATGTATTATATAGTTAACATTACGATCTTAGATCATCATGATTATCACATATAATTATTATGCGAAACATAAAATGATATCATAATCACATACCTGGGGCATGTCATAATTGAAAAGATTGGCGGAGCAGTCGACCTTAACTATGTCTAATCAAGCAGATCTTCGGATAATGACTTCATCTTATCTTTGGTAAAGCCGTTTTCCAGTTTCAACGGATTCTAATAGTTAGATATTCCTCTATGGTCAAAAAAATATTCCGAAATTAACTCTCGTTGAGAATTTAGATTTGTCTCCCTTATCCTTTTGTGTGTTCGAATGATGAAAAATCATCCACTTATTTATAGGCAGAGACATGATCCAAATCTCCAATAATCATTTAATCTCAATTGTCCATCAAGGTAGATACCTAAGAGTCATTTGGACTCTTGGTATTTGGAGTACCCTTTCATTAACCAAAGTGACTCTTAGTATTAATATAATTATGGAGCACATTATGGATAATTATTATTTAAAATAATTTTAACAAATGTTTCCTTCAATCCACCCTTCCATATGTGCCCGATGAAATGTTTATCAGCATAGTATCGATAAGTCGATAAATGAGACCGTGATGTTATTTATTAATTAGTGCATTATTGAACATATTTTCCCACCATATTATTTCAAGATTTCAAATTGTTAATCAAGTAACAACAATCCAAATTTCTATAAATAGAAAAAAATATGTCGCATTCAAACATGAAATAATATTTGGCAGTCCAAAGGAAATAGAGAATGAACTTCACAGATTTCGCAAGCCAGCGTCCTTGTCCATTTGAATGCCTATTTTTTTCCTAGGCTATTTGTTCAACACCCCTACAAAATCTTGCGAAAGGTATGGCCTGTATATGAACATGAACATACTTCAGATACCTCTTAGCCTTGATCAAAGGCAACTTCCTGATGGCATGGGCTGTCTCCCTAGTGTTCTTAAAATGATATCTGAGATCCGAGCCTCTAATCTTACAAGATTTATTGGAATTATAAGGTTCTTCTGCCACAGAGAGAGATCATAATGTTAGATGAACTGACAAAATATGAGTTTGCAAATCTAAGATATTAATGGAAATAAAATTATTCGACACATTTAATATCTAAATTTCATTATGAAAATAACTTTGTAAAAGAATATGGTATCAACAATCTCATTGAGATACTAAAAGGTCCTCAGTTAGCTTGACCCATGCATTATTTTCTAAAAAAGAATGTCCTTTCGTAAAATGACATCTGAGTTACTCCTTCCAATGTGTAATCGGTATACTAAAACTTATATTTAAAATCACAAATCAAAATAAAATTAAAAAAAAAAGAGAGAGAGACATGCTTCAATGGTTATGTTCGAACACCTAAAACCCATATGAAATAGACACATGTCGAATAGCATTAATTAGGATACTATTATTCAAAATCAATTAAAAATAATAATAAATAATCATATAGATAAACACACCTATCTACACCGTAAACATCTCTGTAATAATTAAACATGAGCATAAAAAAATAATATAATAACTTATTTAACTTAAACTTAATAAATAATCATATAGTTAAACATATATCTACACCATAAATATATTTGTGATAATTAAGCATGAGCATAACTTAAATCTAGTTTATAAGCCTATTTACATTACATATCCAAACAGAGAAAATTTTTGCAAATCATAACATACGATGCATATTGTTTAGATCATAAACTAAAATTTAAAGGGGTTGGGGGGGGTGGATTGGGGATGGAGAAAAGTAAAAATGACACCACATAACATTTTCATAGATTTCAAATTTATATCCTCAAAGTTTTATTGTTGTATAGTCGAAGTTTATACAAATTGTAAAGAAAAATTATGCAACTGCAAGAAACTTAAACATATATGAGGATAGTCATTCAACATAATTTTCAAAAAATATAATATCTTAAACTCTACTAAGTACTTTAACAAACATCAAATAAGTACATGGGTTCATTTTTATTAATGTGCGTGGAGATTTTTTAGGGTGGGCACCATAATTGAAACACATTTTTTCTTCATGATTGGTAGCCCCTCTTGTTTGAAACAATTGTGAACATAAGAATGTTTGGTACCACACCATTTATCTCAACTATCTAATCATGTTTTGATCCAATGTTTAAGGTGACTTCCAAATAACTATAAATAAGCCTTTAATTCTTTCCTTGTAATCATCCCAAACTCTCAAGATTGAGAGAAATTAGATAATATAAGAAGATAGAGTAGTTAGGGATAAAGACAGTGCATTATTAGCACTTGTCCGAGAGTGTAGAAGGCAGTGTTAGCCTCCACAAAAATAGTTAGTTCAAGAGTGCATAAAAGACAGTTTGTAAAAGTGTTCCTACATTTTTATAGTGAAAGTGGGTTTGAGCCGTATACATAGTCAAATTGGTGAACCACGTATAGCCTCGTCTTATGTGATTGTGCGTATTTCTCTTTGCACTTTTATTTTTCAAAAATATTTCTCCAGTATAATATTTGAATTCACGCCAAAGTGATACTTCGGTATTTTCTCGATCAATTGAATCCCAAGGTCCTAGAATTATTATTAGCGAAATTTAGCAACGTCTAATTACTTAATAATTGGTATCAGAGCTTTTGGTCGGAAAATCGAAGGCACAACAGATGCTTACTAAACATTACTCAGCAAAGTAATTTTTGTATCCATCCTATGTGCTCGAGGGAAGCAATGGCATTAGAAAAGGAGTCCAAAATTTCCCATTTTGACAACACAAATTTTGGATTCTGGAAAATGCAAATAGGAGACAGTTTGTACCAGAAAGATCTTTATTTACCTTTGGGTGACAAACTAGAGGAAATGAAAGATTCGAAATGGGAGTTGATGGATTGAAAAGCTCTTGAAACCACGAGGCTATCACTATCAAAGTTCGTAGCCTACAACATAAAAAATGAGAAGGCAATTGTGTCTTTTATGGCGGCCCTCTCCAGTATGTATGAACATCCTTCTGCTACAAATAAAATCCATATAATAAACAACTTATTTACTATGACGACGTCAGAAGGGGTGCAATTTAGAGAACATCTTAGCGAGTTCAAAAAAGTGACAGACCAGTTAGAGTTGGTGGAGATGTCTTTCACTGATGAAATATGAGCATGTCTAATTCTTAGGCAGTTGCTTGATAGTTGGAAAGGTACAGTTAATGCAATCATCGAATCTGCAGGAAAGAAAAAACTAAAGTTTGATGATGTCGTCAACACAATTATGATTGAAAAAATTCAAAATCGATCAAATGGTGCTTCCACCCCAGCATCAACCTTGAACATAAAAAATAGAGGTAGAGATTTAAACAGGAGCGGAGGGAAAAATATATTCAGATCCAGATTTGGCAGGTCGCAGTCTCAAAATCATATAAATTTCAACAACCAAAATCAGAAGTAGTAGGTGATTGAATGTTGGAACTACGACAAGACTGGGCACTATAAAAATCAGTGTAGATCATCGAAGAAAGAAAAATAGAAGATGGAAGCGAACATCGTAGCAGAAGAAACGAATGATGCACTGATATGCTCTTTGGAGAGAAAATCAGAGTCATACGTACTAGACTTATAAGCTTACTTTAATGTGACCTCTAAGAAAGAAATCTTAGTGAGTTATTCACTAGGCAACCTTGACAAGGTGTACCTTGGTGATGATCAGCTCTGCGATGTGATTGACAAAGGAGATGTACAAATCAAGTTGAACGGGTATGTATGGAAACTAAAGGATGTGAGACACATCCCCAACTTGCAGAAGAATCTGATCTGGATGGGACAGTTTGCAACTGAAGGTTATATCACAACCTTCAATGGTGATTCATTAAAAGTTTCCAAAGGAGCAATGATAGTCGCTCGTGGCAACAAGAGCGGCCACTCTATATGACGGTGAACGCTTGTGGGTTAATTGTAGTTGCAGACAAAAAATATGATCCAAAACTGTGGAGACAATGATTGTGCAACACAAATAAATATGAGAGAAGTAATAACCAAGAAAGAACAAAGAAAATAAAATGCCAATCACACAACAACGGATGTACGTGGTTCAGCAAAGATGTCCCTACTTCCACGGTGGTGCAGTCAGTATTATTTCTCAATATTCTGGAGAATAAGTACAGAGAATACAACTTGTCCTTTGCCCCGGACCTAGGGTTTAATTTATATATATTTACGTTAGTTAGTGGAGATGATGGGTTCCTCCATATTAGCCATCTTCCCTATAACTTCCCTTCATGGGATCGTGGTCGCCTATAACTTCCCTTCATAGGATCGTAGGGAAATTGGATCAATACAAAAGATGAGGGGCCTGGACTTTGGGCCGCTAGGGCTGGGCTACTCGTCCAGGCCTATAGCACTAATTTCCGGGTACCTACAATTGCCCCTAAATTTGTTGTGCCATGCATGTGGGCCCAACAGATTTAAATGATTAGCCATAATAGCCGTGTTGTAATTCCTCGGGAGCTGTAGAGTCAATTTCTGGCGGCAGCCGCTTCGCTTACTGTGCGATATGATTATATTTTGAAGGTTTGTTGGAATAAGGCTCATTTATTTTCGTCGTTTCAGCTTTTCCAGCACTCTTCTATCTTCTGAGAACTCTTGCGCTTCGTATCTTTTACTTTCGATCTCCATTCTCGTTGCTTCTTCGTCATTTGACCTGATCTTCTGTCTTGTAAGTCTCTCGTGCCCTTTGCATTTTCTCTTTGGTTTGTAGCTTTTCTTGTATTTTCCAATGGCGAAGATTGGAAATAGGTCAATCTCGAAATTTAGAAAATTCTACAACATTCCTGATTGGGTAGAGATTGAGTGTTGTGCCTCGCCTCCTAGGAACGTTAGGGATATAGAGGATGCCCACTAGATTCATGCTTTGTTGCTTTCCCAAGGGGGACTTACTTTTCCCCCTAATGATCTGTTTCTGCATTTCTTTAGCTATTTTAGTATTGTACCTGCACAATTTTCGCCCAATGTATGGAAAATAGTGAACGGCGTGCATAGGATAAATCAATTATATGGCACAAGGTTAGGGCTTGCCGAGGTCTGCTTTTGTTACTCCTTCTCTCGAACTAGTTCAGGTGTCCTGTACCTCAAAGTTAGGATCCCTGATAGGGTATTGGTAGTAAATCTACCTGATTCCCATAAGGACTACTGGCAGGAAGGTTTTCTTGTTAGGAATTGGAAGTTCTCTCCCCAATCTGAAGGGTCAAGGTCTGAAAGATTCACTGTTTCCTTTTATGGGGAAGAGTATATAGGTAGATATTTGTATTGTTGCTTCAATCTCTGCTGACTTATGACTTTTCTAACTCCTTTCTGCGTTTTCTTTTACAGCGAGGTCACGGAACTTGGAGCCTGCTCTTAGCGAGGTCCGAATTTTTGAGTTGGTTAAAGCTTGGAACATCAGAGAGCCTTTGCGTGACGGCGAGCATCCCAGATCTGCCGTTTTCTTGTTAGAGTATAAGAACGTAGGCTCTAGCTTCATAGCACGACCTGCGGACAGTGTTCCAGAGTTTGCTTCCTTCGAAGAGACTACTGTCGAGCTAATCCAGTTGGACGAAGAGGAGAGGAGCTCTGAAAGTGAGCCTGTTGGTAATCTTGGTGGAGGGAGCTCTGTCAGTAGCAGTTCTTCTAATTCTGAGGAGAATTCTGAAGCTCAAGGATCGTCGAGCACTTCCAACAGTTCTGGTGAAGAGATGCCTCCCAGGAAGAATTTGATCAGAGATGATGACGATGATGATGACGTGCTCCTTGCACAGAGGTCCAAGAAACTGAAGTCTGCATCTGGGGTCATAGCTACTAGTTCTCGGCCTTCTTCTCAGGAGTAAGAGAAGAAGAGGAGAGAGGAGGAGCAGGTGAGAGAGAGGGAGAGGAAAAATGAGGAGGAGAGGAGGAAGGTGGATGAGAAGAAGAAAGTGGAGGAGAGAAAGATAAGGGAGAGAGAAAAGGAGGAGGAGAGGAGGAAGATGGAATCGAGGACCAAAACAGGTCAAGCCCTGGTCCCAGTATCTGCCTTGCCTGAGGGGGCTTCGATGGCCACTTCTCCTCAGCTAGCCCCTGCGCTGCTCGAGAGATCAATCCTTCCTGCGGATCGCCAGAGGGCGTTGGGGTCCGATCAACTGGCTCTGCAAGCTAGCCAGAGGCTTGCCTTGGTAAAGTTCTCTTCTAATTCTCAATTTCTTTTAACAAGTCTTGATGGTTTCTTCTTCTTGATTTCTTCTTTATTCTTTGCAGTTTGTGACCAACTTTGCTGTGCTCTATCGCTCTCGCGACGAGCTGGTGAGGAGGAATGGTGAGCTGGAACAGCAAAAATATGCTCTAGAAGCCAGGGGCTCTCAGCTGGAGGCCGACCTGAAGGCTGCTGATGCAGCTCGAGTTTCATCTGACTTGGCCCTTGTCAATTTTGCTCGCGAGAGAGATGATGCGGTCAGGGAGCTGGGCGAGCTAAGGAAGTCTTATGATCTGGTGTGCACGAGCAAGCTGGACCTTATAGAGAAGAACAGGGTTCTGGTCGAGCAACTGGAGGCGAAGAAAGCCCAGGCAGCCACCCTTAAGGAGGACTCGTACAACTCTGGCTGGGCTGCTGCGTATGAGGATGCTGAAGTTCAGATAGGCTATATCAGCCGTCTGAACTTCAAAAAAGGGTGGAATAAGGATCTCGTGGCTGCTGGGGTGGACGTTGCATCCCCACTCTTTGACGAGCACGATCCAGGGCCAGGCCAGTCGTACATGAGGACCCTGCCCCAACTGCTGAAGGCACTGATCCTGTCTCTCAGGCGACTCCTGCTGACGCTCCTTTGGTTGAGAGGACAGAGGACACCCCTGCAGAGGGTAATGCCCCTGCTGATGATGATAAGGACAAGGGACCATCCACTGGGCCACCCAAGGTTACTAATTGATAGGGCTGCTTTGTAATTTTTTCTTTTTCAATCTGATGTAACCTCGTTCCTTATTAATGAAAAGACTTCATTTTTGTTTATGCTGATCTCTTTCTCTTCTCTTTCTTTTCTCTTTTTTTTACTTGTAGTTGGTTGATGTTGATGATTATATTCCTGCTACCTCCCAACTGGGTAGGACTCTTGGTACTAAGCCAAGCCCTGAAATTCGCCAGGCCTTTGCTAGACTTTGCAAGTTTGTTAAGTCAAGGAACCAAAAATATAGGGATCAGTCCGAGTTGGTGGCCAAGCTGAAGGATAGGCTCCAGGAGATGGAAGAAATCGGCGCCTCAGTACAAGAAAAAGTCAGTGCACTGAGAGCAAGGTTACTGGAGGCCACCGAGATTAACCATGTTGGGGAGTTCCTGCAGCAGGAGAATGAAGACTTGAGGAGGGAGGTCCTAAAGCTTAAGGAGCATTCGCCGAGCACCGTTTCGTCAGTCCTACAAGGCTCTTCTTCGTCGCGAGCTGCTCGGACTCCCCTCCCGCATGCTGGAAGGAGTGCCAGGGGTAGGAACAGGGAAGCCGTCGAACAGCGGGAGATTGGGGAGCTGCGCGACGATGTTCGGCGAGCTTATGTAATTGCTGCTGGGCTCCAGAGGGACGTTTCCCGACTGCGGCATCTATTCAAGAAGGGCCCTCACCAAGTGTGGTTTGATGGCTATGATCAGGGCTGGCTGGATGCTCCCACGAGACTATCAGAGTTCGAAGAACTTTCTTTCATCAGAGGGTGGTTGAGTGCCCTGAGAGAGCTGTAGGTCCCGAGGAACTCGGTGTTATGGTATCGACACGAGATGTCTTCCTCCACTCTGATGCCCAATCCATTCAGGAGGGATGATCGATGGATCCCCATTGATGCTATTCCCCGGCAATTATTGGAGTTGGACGCAAATGAGGTCGTGGAAGAGCTAGCCCCCGCTCCTGATGATGGAAGGAGAGCTAAAGTTGCTGATTTTCTTGCTCGGAGGCTTCCACCTCCTTGAGATTTTGTTATTCTTTTTCTTTTTGATAATGTAAATGCTTTGGGCGAGCTTCGCCGACTAAACATGTATTATCATTATTTGTAAATATAAAGGATTAACGAAAAGTTCGCGTTTTGGGCAATTTTGCCGACTAAACGTGTTCATCCAATCTTTTTATATTTTCGCTGCTTCATAATCCTTTTTATTTTGTCATGCGAGTGTCCCCCCAGTCCAGTATAATGCAAGAATACCATTGTTCCCTCACTTTACCTTTTAGGTTGTGTCGTCACACTCCCTTAGGCCTAAGTAGGGCAATTGGCGAGGACACACCTGGTATTGGATGTCTTCATCCGATCAGGATTTTGTTTAACCAAAGTAGGTTTGATGCCTAAGAATACTATGTAGGGCTTCATATATTGCCAGGGGCAATGCTAAGAGGTCTGTCGTGCTTCATGACGATTACCTGAGGAGGGGTGTTCCCCTGCTATGTCGACCATTATGCCTGTGATTTGGAAGGGATGCGCAATAAAATATAACTGTTACTAATTAGGGAGTGATCAACTGAGAGATTTTCATTAGTGAAATGGGAAATGAACTGTCCTTTCACATAACGAATACAATAAAAGATTTAATAATAGAATTCCTAAAAATAGAATTTCTTGAGATTAGCTGCGTTCCATGCTCGTGGTATCTCCCTGCCCTCTATCGTTTCCAAATGATAGGCACCTTGCAGGTCGTCTCTGATTATCTTATAAGGTCCTTCCCAGTTTGGGCCCAGCTTACTGTCTGATGGCTTCACTGTGTTGCCCAGGACCTTTCTTAGAATATAGTCCCCAACTTTGAATCTCCTCGGGTTGACCCTTTTGCTGTAGTGCTTTGCGAGCTGTTGCTGATAGCTCGCTAGTTTCACTAGGGCAAGTTCCCTGCGCTCGTCGGCCAGGTCGAGTTCAGCGAGCAAAGCCTCATCGTTCTGGCCTTCTTCCACAAGGTCGGATCTCATTGTTGGCAATCCTGCTTCTAGTGGGATGATCGCCTCCATACCATATATTAGTGAGAATGGCGTTTCTTCTGTTGCTCGCCTAGGAGTCGTTCTGTATGCCCATAGGATATGCGGTAGCTCGGTTGCCCATGCACCTTTGGCTCGCTCTAACCGCTTCTTCAGTCTAGCGATCATTGTTTTATTGGAAGCTTCAGCTTGTCCATTGCTTTGAGGGTAGGCCACCGAGCTGAAGTGGTGCCTGATCCCGTGTTCGTTGCAGAAGTCCTAAAAAGGGCCACTCTCGAACTGTGTTCCATTGTCAGTGATGATGGTTCTGGGGATTCCGAATCGAGTGATTATATTCCTCCATACGAACCTTATCATGTCAGCATCTCGAATGTTCGCCAGTGGTTCTGCCTCGATCCACTTGGTAAAGTACTCAGTTGCAACCAACAGGTATTTACGATTGTCGGCAGCGGTGGGCAGTTGTCCCACGATGTCCATTCCCCATTGGGCGAAAGGCCAGGGGCTGGTGGACCATAGGAACGTGAAGTTGGCGTTTCAGGCATTTACGGACATATACTGCGGAGTCCTTTTGCATGTATGGCCACCAATAGCCTTCCTTCATTGCTCAGAAGTCTAGAGACCTTCCTCCGACATGAATTCCACAGATTCCTTCGTGAAGCTCATGAAGCACTGCCTTGACATCGCCTGGGTGGACGCATCTAAGGTAGGGGCCGGAGAAAGATCTTTTATACAAGTCACCTCCTGTGGATAAGTGAAAGCGAGTAGGTTTGACCCTTATCTGGTGGGCAGTTCTCTTGTCCTATGGAAGCGTTCCGTCCTTTAAATAGTCCTTCAAGGGATCCATTCAGCTGGGGGCTGATTCCAATTGGAGTATTGGTTCCGCGTTTGGCAGCTCGCAGTTGGGGTAAATGCTTGGGCAACTGAGGAAATCGATAGGGATAACCCTTTTTAGGCTAGAATCAACTGCCGAACTCAGGGCTGCTAACGCATCAGCGTGGCTGTTTTGCCCCCTGGGAAACTGCTGGATGTTGATCTCTTCAAAGCTCGTCATTAAGTTTTTCACCAAGGAGAGGTAGGCTGCCATTCTTTCATCCTTTACGTTATAGTCTCCACTTATCTGGTTGGAAACTAGTTGCGAATCGCCGAATACCTGCAAACGCTTTGCTCCCAGAGTTTGCGCTTTTTGGAGACCTACTATTAGGGCTTCGTATTCTGCTTCGTTGTTGGAGGCTGCAAATCCCAGCCTGATTCCTTGCTCAAGGACTGTGTTTTCTGGAGTGATGAGAACAATTCCTACCCCTTCCCCCTTTGAGTTGGAGGCTCCATCAACGAATAGTTTCCAGATTTCCACTGTAGCTTGGTTGTTTTGCTATGTTGGCTTAGGCTGGTCGGAGGGTTCTTCGCCTGTGAATTCAGCTATGAAATTAGCGAGGATTTGACCCTTGATAGCTGTCCTTGGTTAAAATTGGATGTCAAACCGGTCGAGCTCCACTGACCATTTAGACAGTCTGCCTGACAAATCCGCCTTCCTTAGGACAGCCTTGAGGGGCTGTGATGTAAGGACGATGATCGTATGAGCTTCGAAGTAATGCTTCAGCTTTCTTGAGGCTATTACTAGGGCGAATGCGAGCTTTTCCAATGGTAGGTAGTGCTGCTCAGCATCTAATAAGGTTTTGCTCGCGTATTAGATGGGATGTTGGATTCCTGTAACTTCGCATATTAGCGCCGAGCTGACAGTATGACTGGATACAGAGAGGTGGAGGTACAAAGAGTCCATTTGCAGTGGTATGACAAGTAGTGGTGGAGTGCATAGGTGGGACTTGAGCTCGTCCAATGCTCGCGAGCAATCTGGGCTCCACTCTACTATTTTGCTGCCCTTTAAGAGTTGGAAGAGAGGCTTGCATCTCTCGGAGGATTTAGAAATGAAACGATTTAGAGCAGCGAGCATTCCAGTGAGCTTCTGTACATCCCGGATTATGCGAGGAGGTTGCACTCTGTTGATTGCATCAATCTGGTCCGGATTAGCCTCTATGCCTCGCTTGCTGACCAAATACCCAAGAAACTTCCCTGACTGGACACCGAAGGAACACTTGCTCGCATTAAGTTTCATTCGGTACTTCCTGAGGATTTCGAAGGTACTTGACAGGTCCGAGAGGTGATTCTCCTTGCTCTTGACGAGCATGTCGTCGATGTAGACCTCCATTGTGTCTCCCATTTGATTCTTGAACATTTTAGTAACTACCCGCTGATAGGTTGCCCCTGCATTTTTGAGCCCAAAAGGCATGACCTTGTAACAATATAAACCAACCGTCGTGATAAACGTCGTTTTGTCCTGATCTGGGTCATACAAAGGAATTTGGTGATACCCTGAGTATGCGTCCAGGAAACTCATTTGTTCGTGAGCTGCGGTGGCGTCTACTAGTTGGTCTATTTTTGGAAGAGGGAAGCTATCCTTGGGGCAGGCTTTGTTGAGGTCAGTGAAGTCTATGCAAACTCTCCACTTTCCGTTGCTTTTTGGAACTACCACTGGGTTGGATAACCATTTGGGGAATTGCACTTCCCGTATGGATCCTGCATCCAGAAGTTTTTCGACTTCTTTTTCTATTGCTCTGGCCTTCTCGGGAGCAGTTCGTCGTGCCTTCTGCGTTATCGGCTTGAATATGGGATCGACGTGCAACTGGTGGCAGACCATATTGGGATCGATTCCTGGCAGCTCATAAGGTTCCCAAGCGAAAACATCTATGTTGGTTCTGAGTAAGGTTGACAACTCCTTTTGCTCTTGGTCGATGAGTGACGCTCCGATCAGGAAGACTCTGCTATTGTCGCCTTCCCTAACCGCCACTTCTGCCAGGTCCTCGACGACATGCTCGGAGGGGAGGAGCCTGGTCTCTTCTACTCCAGGCCTTCCGTATTTTAATTGCTATTTGGAAGGAATTGCACCTTCCTCCACTTTCTCACTGGGTTTATCAGCTTTTTTCTCTGTCTTTGGTCGGATGGCCGCTATGAAGCACTTCCTTGCCATCGCCTGGTCACCGTGTATCTCCATTACTCCTCGCTCGGTAACATATTTGAGCTTCTGATGGTAGGTCGAGGAGACTGCCTTCATCGCGTGAAGCCATCCCCTGCCGAGGATGGCCTGATACGGTGAATCAATGTCGACCACCAAAAACTTGATTATCTTGGAAACATTTCCAGCGCGAACCGGCAGTACTATTTTGCCCAGGGGCATGGTCATTTTTCCAGCGAAGCCGACCAGAGGGACAGTAGCTCCCTTTAGGTCGGCGACGCTCAACTTCAATTTCCTGAACAGGTCGTTGTACATTACTTCGGATGAGCTTCCTTGATCGACGAGCAGCCTATCGATGTCAAAGTTGGCTATCCTGAGGGTAATGACCAAGGCATCATGATGTGGGGTCCTTACTCCCATTAGGTCTTCATCCGTGAAAACAATATGCTCATTGTAGTTGATGTCCTCTGCTCGTCGACGTTTTCCTGACTGTGATTTTGCTGGATCAATCTGAAAAGCTTGCATTACCGCCGTCAGTTTCTTTACCTCCATTCGAGCTGAGTTCCCTTGTATTTGCTTGACGTCAGATACTCCGTGGATTACTGTGAATTCATGTCCGGCATCATCCCCCAGCACGTTATCGGGTTTCGCCTCTCTGTGGGGAGCCACTTTCTCTACCTTCTTTTCCACAAAGTCATTCAAATGTCCAAACTGGGCCAACACCTCGAGGTGGAACTTAAGAGCTTTGCAGTGCTCGGTCTTATGCCCTCCCTCTTTGTGGAAAGCGCATCTTAATGCATTGTTTCTTTTCGAGGGGTCTCCTCCCATTCTCCGGGGCCATTTTATGAACGGATCATCCTTGATCTTCGCGAGAATTTTGTAAATTGGCTCTTTGAAGATGGTGTTGACCGCCTGGAATGATTTTGTTACGTCAGGGTTCCCTCCGTTTTTGGATCCATTCTTGCCCCCACTCTTTCCTCCTTTCTTCTGGTTCTCAACTTTCTCACTTCCCTTGGTAGTGAGCTTGGCTCGACCGTTTTCTCCTACATTAAGGCGGGTGACATCTTCCACCTTTGCGTATTTCTCAATCTGGGCCATCAGGTCGTCAATGGTCATAGCTTCCTTCTTCGTCAAGGACTGGTAAAGGAGGGAAGAGCCAGGTAGCCCAATTTTGAAGGAAGCCACTGCCACCTCTTCCGCGCAGTCCTCGATCTCATTGAATAACTCCCAGTACCTCTTCGCATAGTCTCGGAGTGTTTCTTGAGGCATTTTCTTCATTGTTAATAGAGCATCCATCCTTTTGGGATGGGAGCTGCTGGTGATTAACCGGGCCGTAAAGAGCTCGGCTAGGGATTTGAAATTTCTAATGGATCGTGAGGGAGTTTTTCGAACCATTTCTGGGCCACGTCATGGAGGCTCGAGGGGAAAATACGGCACATTAGTGCATATCGGTGATTCCAGAGGGTCATGGCCTGCCGGTACTGCCTGACATGATCAATGGGATCAGTCTTCCCGTCGTAAATCTTGAACCTTGGAATGGCAAATTTCTTGGGAGCCTCTTCCTCTTCAATTTCCCTCGTGAAGGGTGACTTCATTTGGGTCTTGAGGGCTCTCCTGGCGAGTTCTCTGGTCGACCTGGTGCCGCGATGAGCTGGATGTTGGTCCATTTCTCTGCGGACCAGGTTATGTATGTTTTCGTCGCTGCGAGCAGGGATCTGATAGCGGCGAGCTCTTCTTAGTTGTTTACGGAGGTCGTCGTCTGAGTCGCCACCTTCGACCCCTTGATATTCCCGCCTAGGGCTCCTTCCTCGGCTGCGAGATTTGCTCGTCTGAGGGCTAGGAGTGCGATAGGGGTGTCTCCTGGTATCAGGACGTAGTTCCTTCTCCAGTCTTTCCAGTCTTCTTTTTAAGCGAGCATTCTCAGCGTCGTATCTGCGAGAAGACTCCCTCTGCTCGTGGAGCCTTGCCTCGTATGCATCAATCAATCTGGATATCTGCGTGGACCTTGCTGGTCATTGACCTTCTTCTGAGGCTGGCCTTTCCAAGCGAGCCCCACGATCTGAATGTCGGACTTCAGACCTAATCCTGCGAGGAGCAGGTGGCTCTTGAATATCTCCTGCTTGAGGAGCGTTGCTGCTGTGACCAGACATCTTAGATTCTTTTCTTGGCGTGGTATCTTCTCAGGGAAAGATGAACGGTTCCCACAGACGGTGCCAATTGTGGAGACAATGATTGTGCAACATAAATAAATATGAGAGTAGTAATAACCAAGAAAGAACAAAGAAAATAAAACGCCAATCACACAACAACGGATGTACGTGGTTCAGCAAAGATGTGCCTACGTCCATGGTGGTGCAGTTAGTATTATTTCTCAATATTCTGGAGAATGAGTACAGAGAATACAAATTGTCCTTTGCCCCGGACCTAGGGTTTAATTTATATATGTTTACGTTAGTTAGTGGAGATGATGGGTTCCTCCATATTAGCCATCTTCCCTATAACTTCCCTTCATGAGATCGTGGTCCCCTATAACTTTCCTTCATGGGATCGTGGGGAAATTGGATCAATACAAAAGATGAGGGGCCTGGACTTTGGGCCGCTAGGGCTGGGCTACTCGTCCAGGCCTATAGCACTAATTTCTGGGTACCCACAAAAACTATAGCACCAAAGGCTTTGTCATCGGAGTGACAAAGGGCTCAACATCATGCACTCTATGGGGAAAATACCAGATCTATAGTCAATTGACACTGACCAATGTGAAAGTTACATCTTTGGGAAGAAGAAGAGAGTTATCTTCATAAAGAGTGGTAGAATGACAAAGTAAGAAAAACCTGAGTTGAATTAAGCAAATGTTTGGGGCCCGACTACTATTTCATCCATTGGCGGGAAGTCATACTTAATGACTTTCATTGACGATCATTCCAAGATGGTGTGGGTTTATTTCTTGAGGCACAAATCAGAAGTGTTCAATTTATTCAAGAAATGGAAAGCCACGGTGGAAAATGAAACAGGTTTAAAGATCAAGAAGTTGACATCCGACAATGGTGGTGAGTATGATGACACCGGGTCCAAGAAGTTATATTATGAAATTGACATCAGACTAAAGAGGACTATGCAAGGGACACCGTAATAGAATGGCGTAGTAGAACACATGAACTAAACATTAATAGAGAGAGCCAGAAGCATGTGTTATGGGTAGAGGCAGTCAACACAACAACCTACTTAATCATTAGAGGACCATTAATACCATTCGACCAAAGAATACCAGAGAAGGTATGGAGCGGTAAGGAAGTAAATCACTCACATTTGAAAGTCTTCTACTATGTATCATATATGCATATAATTGATCAAGCTAGGGGAAAGATTGGCCCTAAATTACTAAAATGCACCTTTATCGTATATGGTGGAGCTGAATTTGGGTATAAGTTCTGGAATAATGAGACTAAGAAGGTGATCAAAAGTCAAGACGTGATATTTAATGAGAATGTGACAAGGATAGAAATGTACCCATGTTCATTGATCCACACGATATTTCAAATAATATTGTGGCACAACAAATAGATGAAAGCTCTCAGTCAGACGAACCAACACCGCGGAGTAGCCTATAACAGACTGACACAACACAGTTTCCACAACATGTTCCTGAATTGAGAAGATCCTCTCGACCTCATGTACCAAATAGTAAGTATATGAACTATGTATTGCCCACTGATATAACACCTCGTAATTTGGAATATTTATAATTGGGCATTTAAATTACATGTGTAAACATAATTTAAAATAAATTGGGAAATAATGTGAATTTCGAATAAATAACAATTAGAGATACATGGATTAATATTTATGTGAATTAGTATTTACTAGTGTGAGAAAGAAAATAAACTAATGTCAAATGGTATTTACATCGTTGGGGAGTAAAACGCAACGGGATTTGATGGTATCTTAACTGGGACCCATGTGTGGGTGATATTAGGTTGAGCTAGGAGATTTTTTATTAGTGACTCTGATGATGATTTCGAGTGCACGGTTGATTTAGAATTGGTCAAAATAGTCAAAATCAAGTACCCAGGGTAGTGATTGGGGTTCGAAGACGTTTTAGACTAACGGGACTCGTATAGGGCAATTGCAGTCATTTTAAAGGAAGGTAAAAAGGAAAATTCGGGACAAAACTTATAAAATGAAGGGATAGGGTAATATGGTTATTTATTTTGCAATACGAAAGGTTTTATTGAGTCATATCAAAGGTAAGAGAGAAAGTGAAGAGAAAAAAAGAGAAAGCTAGGAATATGGTTAGTCATTTTACAATACCAAAGGTTGTCATTGAGTCATATCAAAGGTTAGAGAGAAAGTGAAGAGAGAAGAGGAGGAAATTAGGAAGAATTAATAAAGGAGGCAAAAGAGGATTGAAGGGAAGAAATTCGGGGAAACATTATCATCACTTTAGAGGATTTTCTACAAGAAATCAGACCCTATAAATTTTAAGGCAAATAATTATCTTACTAAATAGTTATGTGTTGTTTCAATTCATATCATGATTGGGTATTGATGTTGGGTGGAATTTACTATATAATTGGGGTTTTGACAAATAATTTTAGAAAATTATATGTGTGATTATTAGGATTGAAATCTGGAAGTTGAATTCCACGTTAATAGATAAATGATGCATTTAAAAGGTTGAGGAATTATGAATTTCTATGATATAGTGAGAATTTCATAATAAATAGAGATTAATTCTAAACCCATGTAATTATCATAGGTAGACTGATTTTATATTTAAAATGGATCAAATTCATGAGGATTAAAGTTCATTGGGGAATCAGTTTTTCGGATTGATGAAATTGGGTTAAAACTTGCTGAAAAATGAACTTGGGGTGAATTGTTGCTATCTGCAGGGGCAAATCAGTTCGCCCTCAAGCCGAACCAGTTCGTCATCCCAGTTGTAGCTAATTTGGGTTATTTGTTGAAATTTATTCATGAGTTAGTTTCGAGTATAATCTTAATGTCCGAGAATAACATAGGATTTCTGGAAAAATGATTAATACGGGGAAAAATACTTTGATTTTATTTGGGGACATAGTTGAAGTGATAAATGGGGTGTTAGTGGGAAATAGTACTCGAAAATATAATTATTAAATTATGATGAAATTTTTTAAAATATGGGGATACGTCTGGTTCAGTAGAGTACATGTCCAGAAATAATGTATTCGCAATCAATTAATTAATTAAGTGAATAATTAAATAATTGGGAATTAAGGTTTTGACTAAAAAATGTTAGGCTCGTGCTACGAGGGATAGGCACGGTTAGCCAAAATTATTGGAAATATATACGAGTATAGAGACAATATATACGTATTATTATATATGTGTATATGATATAATTATTTTAACATACCACTTTAGTGCTATCAGTGTAGGTTGCACGATATGGGTGATCTTTTTTGGCAGATATCAGCAATTTTAGTATCGGCCCCAGGTCATAGCACCATGCATGTGCCCTAGTGAGGTTAAAGTTAGAAGTGAGTTAATTGTGGTATGGTTATGACTCATTGTCGAAGGATTATGATCGTCTCTAATATGTTTACGATTTATTGAGTTCGGTGTGAGATTCTGACATTGAGTCATAATCATATATATATAGCATTCAGAGGGTTACTTAGAGCATGTCAAAGAGAAACTTATGTGTAAATTGAAGAATATCTTGTATGGTTTGAAATAAGCTCCAAGGTAGTGGTATAAGAAATTTGACAAATTCATGGAGACCGATGGTTACTACAGATGTAACACTTCCCATTATTTCTACTTCAAGAGATTTGAGTCTAGCTACATTATTTTGCTATTATATATCAATGACATGTTAGTGGATGGTTCACACATTGGCAAAATCAAGAAATTGACGAGGCAGTTGTCGAGCAAGTTTGACATGAAGGATTTGGGCGGAGCGAAGAAGAATCTTGGGATGAGAATCAATAGAGACAAGCCTAAAGTTACTTTGAAGTTATCTCAATTAGAGTACATCGGGCGTATTCTGAAAAGGTTCATCATGAGTGATACTAAGGCAGTTAGCACACCATTAGCTAGTCACTTTCGGCTATCTAAGGAACAGTCACCCAAGACAGAGGACAATGGAAACTTCATGGCTAGAGTTCCTTATGCCACAACCATTGGAAGTCTCATGTATGCCATGGTTTGCACAAGATCAGATATTTCTCATGACGTGGGAGTTGGGAGCAGGTTCATGACTAATATTGAAAAGTAACACTAGGTAGAAGTCAAGTGGATACTAAGGTATTTACAAGGTATTACTAACGAATGCCTATATTTCAGAAGAGGCAATTTAAGAAATAAGGTTTTGTAAAGACTCCTATTTTTCTGGTCAAATGGATAATATAAGGAGTACTACTGTCTATGTATTCACAGTAGGGACTACTACATTCAGTTGGATTTCACAGATATAAAATATAGTAACGTTATCCGCCACAGAGTTAGAATATGTAGCAGTGACAAAGGCTAGCAAAAAGATGGGCTGGTTATAGGTTTTTAGCAGAACTTGGTTTAAAGAAAACGAGTAATGTTTTTCATAATGATAGTCAGAGTTCTATACATTTGGCAAAGAACTCAACATTTTATCCGAGTACCAATCATATAGGACTTCGTTATCACTTCGTCGGATCATTATTACAAAATGAGGTGTTGACACTTGAGAAGATCCAAGGCAGCAAGAAACCAACTGGCATGTTAACCAAGGCAGTTACTACAGAGAAACTGGAGTTATGGTCAGCTTCAGCGAGTCTTCAAGGATAGAAGACATGAGAGCCTCACACCTATCTCACTGATAGCTGTGATGGTTAAGTTGCAGTTCAAAAGTCTCTGAGTGGGAGATTGTTAATGTAAATGGAGATTTTTTAAGGTAGCCATCATAATTGGCATATATTTTTTCTTCTTGTTTGGTAGACCCTCACCCTCTTGTTTGAAACAAGTGTGAACATAATAATGGTTGGTAGCACACCATTTGTCACAACCATACAATCTTATTTTAATCAAACGATTAAGATAACTTCTAAAGACCTATAAATAAGACTTGAATTCTTTCATTATAATCATCCCAAACTCTCAAGCTTAAAAGAAATTAGAGAGCAAAAGAAGAGAGGGTAGTTAGGGAGAAAGGAAATGCATTGTTAGCACTTGTCAGAAAGTGTAGAATGTGGTGTTAGCCTCCATAAAAATAGTGAGTGCACATACAAGAGAGTGTGTAAAAGTGTTCCTATATTTTTATAGCGAAAGTGGGTGTGAGTCTTGGACGTAGCCAAATTGGTTAACCATGTATATCCTCGTCTTGCGTGATTGTGCGTATTTCTCTTTGCACTTTTATTCTTCTAAAGTATTTCTCCGGTATAATATTTGCAGTCATGCCAAAGTGGTACTTTGGTATTTTCTCTATCCATTGAATTCAATGGTCCTAGAAATATTATTGGCAAAATTTAGCAACGTCTAATTCCCTAACACTTTGTTGGTTTTTTTGGAAGGGTGAGAATGTTTAGTCAAATGTTTAACGATCTTACATTGCTCAAGAAGAAGTTTAGCTCTTGATTGGACTATTTTATGGTGTTAAAATGTATATTGGAAACTGAATTTGGTTTTCTAAATTTACCTTTTTTATTATTAATACATTTGGTATCGTAGGATATTAAAATTTTCAAATATATCTCAGTAGAAACTAAGGAAAGATTACAACGGGTATGTCATTGAGTCAATTAAGTCTATACTGTCGGTCTATGTAGCATTTAGTTACGTTTGTCAATCATGTGAACATCCTTTGACCAATAAATTTTTACAGACAATAAGACTTGTGATAAAAAAGTAGAATCAGATTAATGAAATCCCAACACGTAAAGGCAAACCTCATACGTAATTGAACTCATCATTGGCTGGAAAAAAAAAATCCAAGGAAATGAAATCAGGGAAGAAAACATGTCCTCCCATGATAGTAAACCACAAAACATTACTTAATCTAAGACATCACTTTCAAGATAATTAAAATTAGGAAATATGTTTTAGCTACACATTCAATTTGAATGGTTGTCCTAACATTAGAACCATACTCCAGCCTATATTTTATGAAAACACACTGTTAGACATTGTATTAAATAATTGACACAAAAAATTCATATATGTATATATTGTTGGGGATCAATATACATGAAAGAAATTTTTTAGCCCTAGAATCTTTAGGTGTCTATGCAATAGAAAGAATAAAACTAAAAAACTAGATTCAAAAAATGAACATAGGGTTTTGAATACAATACCTTTGCGGATCCGATTGCAATTTGATGGCAGGGTAGTATTTGATGATGATTCAGGGATGCCTTCTTTTGTTCCTCAAAAATCTTGCCATATCTCTCCTAAATTCTTGGATCTTGTAGTATATAATCCACCAAACTTTAGGTACATGTGTGGGAACATTTTAAGAACAAAACTCATGCTTTTGTGTGTGACATGGTCCTATCTCTCTCTAGTCTCATTCACAAAAACGTGAATATTGTTTTCTCTCACCCTTCTCAAACCCTAATCATGAATTATGTTTCTTATAACCCTAACATAAACCAATATATACTAGTTCAAAATTTGGGGCTTGTGATAAATTTGGTATCTTGAGAATTTAGGCCTAACTACTTGAGTTTGTGGACTATACTAGGGACCCAAGATAAATAATTTAATTGACTTACAAATAAATACTCGAAATCCTAAATTACAAAAATCGTAATTCATTTCCTTTCTTTATTTAATCATAATTAATTCCACAAAATAATTATAACTTCAATCCAATGTAATTATCTCATAAATGACTTGGATAATGAGGTCTTATTTGCAAATTTGATTATGGTGCACAATATAATTCCCCGCGTTAAGCTTCTGATACTCACTTGGTCAAATCAATTTTGTCGCTAATTGACTTAAACCAACATATAATAGAAATCCCTTGATTCTGAGACTTAACTGGTGGAAACAAATCTTATAAGTCTATCAAGGGGGTATTGCAATTCAAAGTATCCCTGAAGGAGGATTCCTATGAATGACGATCTGAGAGATATTCACACAATTGTCACCCTTAACGCAAGGATCATTTGATTCAATTTAAAATCAAAGCAACACTTATGCAGGCATTCCAATTATCATAGTTATATGCACCATTTGCAAATCGTGTGAGATTACCCGATTCTAATTAAGACAACCCTTATACTCAAATATCATATATGGTGATCTTCAATACATTCCTAAGATTTACCGATCACAATCCTCTTTCAAACTATCGTATTAGTTCTCACAAGCATACAAGCTCTTATAGTTTAAGATAAATTGTAAGGATTTCATGGAACCATTTTAATAGGATGTCAACTCCATATATAGGTTATGAACCTTTTAAAAGTGCTATAACCAAAATTTCGATCTCCTGTCATCAAGAGAAACCAACCTCACCGGAATTCCTACTAAGCTCTATTAACTGATATTCATATGAAACAATATATTTAAAATAAATATAAACCATTCTTACCCACATGATTCTCATTAAAAATAAATAAGACAATCCTTTATTATTCAAAATATGTTTTTACATGGTTTTAATAATAAACCCCCATCAATCTCTCAGTTAGTCTTAAAGTTGTGTGGTAATGCACTTAACTCCCATTCGCTTTAAATCACTATCAAAATTCTTAGTTGCTAAGCTCTTTGTAAAAGAATACGTTATGTTCTCCTGAGATGCAATCTTGGTCACAATGACGTCACCCCTCAACACGATCTCCCAAATCAGATTGAACTTGCGCTCAATGCGCTTCTCTCTCTTATGATTCCTTAGTTTTTTTAATTTGCAACGACACCGTTGTTGTCACAATAAAATTTAATAGTTGGCTGCATTGAAGGAACCAAACCAAAATCACTTAGAAAGTTCTGTAATACCCCGTATTTTTGTGATATTTATTTTATGGGATTAATTAAATTAAATGCGTATTAAATTAGAAATTAATCCTGTAAAAGTTGGAATCCCCGGGTTTTAAAAATTATCACAGTTAAAATATATAATTTCCTTTTTAAACAAATAGATGCGGAAGCGTGAAATACAAGTGATGGTTCCACAAAGCAAAACAAGGCCGGGTTTTAATATCATGAGAAACAAATTAAAACAACATAATTCAAGTCCTAGAATTTGCCTAAGTCATGATTATTCATTTAAACAAAGTTAGGCGACACCAATATTAGCAACTGACTTGAATAAACCAAATTAACCCAATATTTAATTTAAGTCCCAAATTAAATGCATGTGATTGTAAAACCAAATTTTATCTTGAAATTAATCTAGCATGCGTTCTAAGTGATATAGAGCAAGATAAAATAAACAGTCACACTACACCGCGATATACGAGGAAAAACCCACTAACGGGAAAAAACCTCGGGACGGCCCTAGCCTCAAATCCACTAAAAACGGTATTACAAAATACAAGACAAAAGACTTACTTCCTAAACTCGAACCCTCTCAAGCCGTGATTCTCCTTCTTGTATCAACCTCCAATTAGTGGATAAACAACGGAGCTCCACCGTGGTCTCGGAATACACCGATAGGACTTTAAACGGTCACCGTCACCCGAACATGGAGCCTTTCTCCCAACGGGTAGAATCTCAACAAAGGTCTTCTTTGTGATGGGGTGTAGAAGCAAACCCGAAACGTCTCTTGAATTCGGTAGAGAAAACCGGTGCCAAAAACTCCAAGTAAGGATATGTATATATAGAACTTGGAATAAACAACAATGGGTGTAAACTAGAGTGTGTATGAATTTTCCATTAAAAATTAACACTCAAAATTTGAACATTTTCCCTAAATAAATTTGCTCTCAAACTCTCTCTAAGAGATGGATATGGAATGGAAAAGTTCACTTGGAAAATGTGTTTCCCGCACATAATATTGCATGAAAAATGTTGGTTGAAAACCAAGTGGAGTAGTGGGGAAAAACTGCAAAAAACTGCCAAATAACTGTTCCCGCTGGAAGTTCGTTCGAACGAACGTGATTCTCGTTCGAACGAGACTTCTAACGAGTGACCAGCCTGGGCTCGTTAGAGGTTCGTTAGATACCTCGTTAGAACGAACCTTCGTTCGAACGACATATCGAACGACTGTCCAGTTAGGGTCGTTGGCAAAACTCGTTCGAACGAACATGGTTCGAACGACAAAACTCGTTCGAACGAAATCTGGTTCGAACGAAAAAACTCGTTCGAACGACATTTCAAATGAACAAACAGAAAGATTGAAAAATTCGATTTTGGCCCAGAAACTTTTATAAACTTTTATATACTTATTTTAAGATTCTAATTGATTCTTTCTGAAAAATAAAATGCAGTTTTAATTTACCTAACACCCAATACAAATTGTTCCAAGCTCCTATATACATATAAATACATTCATACCTTGGGAGCATGGAACCTAAGTTGATGACGTACAAACGAGGCACATAAACTACGGCATGTTGATGATGCTTTATACTCTTTGCCGCTACGTCTTCAACAAACACTTCATAGGTCTTGAATATTACAATTAAATAAAATCCTATGAATAAATGTTTTTGTCCGGAATTGAGCCAAAACTATAAGAGGACTCAATTGGAAATTTGTGTCCTTACAAATCTCCCCCTTTGGCTATTCCGGGACAAAAACCAAACAAAAATCCTAAAGGGTCGTCAAGCTCTACTAGACTCAAAACATAACCCGCCCAATCTTGACTCAACCCAAGGATAAAACTCTTTGCCATAGAAAGATGCCGCTATAGAATAATTCCTGCACACTTAAGCAAACTCATCAAATGCATAGGGAATATCAAAATATTAAATGCAATTTTTAATTAATTACTCCCCCTAAATTAATTCTCCCTTTAAACACATGACCTACTTAGAAAGACGTCTCCCCCTAAGATAAATCTCCCCCAAACGAAGATACGATAATAATAGGATTAGATACCATTTCTCCCCCTATCAGCATGCATTCTCCCCCTTTTTGTTCGGGAATAGGCAAAGGATAAAGAACTAAGAAACAGCAAGTGAAAGCTTAAAGTGATAAGACATGAAAGCATATGGGCAATTAAAAACAAGGCAAAGACAAACAAATATCATATATATATACTAGAAATATATCAATGAACCACTTGCATATATATATAGATATAAACACACACATGACACAAAGTACAATAAGTTTGCACACTCGTATGGAAAAAATGTGTCATATGGAAACGGAAGTGTAGGGGTGTGAACAAGCAACAATTAAATTTAGACCCAAACACTTAAGAAACGTTCACGGAGTTCTCATTTGATTGCAAACTTCATCACAGTTAAATATAACCTCATGTGACAATATAAAGATTGAACTCAATGAACAAACATACACAATGCATACAAGCCTAGCATGATGATGATTCTACAAACCAAATAGAGTCATGACATTAAAGACAACTGGGATAAACGGACATTGTGCAAACCGTTGATATACCATCCAATTCTCCCTCAATAAGCATATATATTCTTTTGTTTTTGAATGAATATATCAAACAAACATAGGCCTTGGCAATTGCTTTCTTTGAATGCCAAATATTCTGTTTTTAGGCCTTTGGATCACGTATTTCTTTTAGATCCAATCAACGGTGGCTTACAATCGCAAAGGATTTAATTCATCCTTTCGGAGCCCTTCCCCGTGCATATATTAATTTATCATGTTTTTATTTTTCTCACAAATCTCACATGCAACGGATTTTGACATGCACTAGTCCTCCTAGGTCATAGATATGTAGATGACTAGATTGATAGGAGAACATCTCAAAAAGCTCAAATATAACATGTGACATTAAGATTTCAAAAGAGCTCGTGCATGTGTGAATAGAGGCATATAGAAATAGAATCCATTTAAACAATACAAAATCCAACTACTCCATATAAAACATGGTAAAGAACATTTTAAGGATTGAAAATCTAAACCAAAAGTTCTAGCCACATGGGAGCGTAAAAGATAGGATTCAAACACAAATATATGCCACATAAAGTGTGTCAAACAAAAATACACACAAAACAAAATCTTTTTGAGTTTTTAACATTTTAATCAAAAATAAAGATATATACTCAAAAGACTAAACAAAAATCATTTGTATTTTTCATTAAGCTTAAATGAAATAAATAAAACACAAATGATAAACAAAAATCTTTTTATATTATGCAGTCAATTTAAACACAAAATATAATACAAAAAGATAAACAAGTCATAGTTTCTAGCATGTGATATGAAATAAGGCAATGACTAGAAAATGACTAAACAAGCATACATTTAGCATATGAATATAGCATGAAGTACAAACGCTAAAGTATGCAAACACTAACACAATTATCCTTTAGATTTAGCAAGGGAGGAGTCATGTGTAAGTAAATGAGAATCAAAATCCCTATTTTGTAAGGCAACCAAGTCGGATTTCCTAACCCAAATTAATGAAGAATTACTATCTTGGGGTGTAGAAACATTAGCTATCGTGGTTACTTTACTATGGGATTTTCTAGGAATTCGTTTAAGATCTAAACAAAATTTCCTAAGATGACCTTGTCGACCACAATGTGTACAAGTAAGAGCATGTCGAAAAGATTTATCTAAGGTGTGATCATTAAATGCATTCCTAGAATATTCTCCTAAAACATTGGTTTTGACTTTAGGGTTAAAATCATTACAAGAATTGAAGCCTAAACCAAAAGTGTCATTTTTAATTTGAACCGTTCCTAACATTTTATCTAGTTTTTCCGAATGACACTCCAAATCAAATTTGACATTACTAGAATCTTTTAATTTATTTTGCAATTCTAAAATTTTAGATTCTAGTAAAACATTTCGCTCTTCAAAACCAAGAAGCTCCTTTTTCAAGGATTCCATTAAACCCCTAAGGCTATCTCTCTCACCTTCTACATAGTTAAGCTTCTCTTGAAGAGTTCTCTCATGTGTCCTAAGGTCTTCTATTAAGGCACTTTCATCAATGACCTTGACACTCTCTCTTAAACTCGCTTCTAACTTCAAATTAGCTCTTTTCAATTTAATAGATTCTTTATATAATTCATGAAAAGCATTTTGAAGTTCACTCATATCAACCTCTTCTTCATTTTCACTCTCTTCTTCTTCTTCACTCTCACTATCATCAAAAATAAGAGAATCATGTACAATGACCTTGGAAGTGGCATGTGCTATAATTTCATCATCCGATGAGTTCTCATTATCACTCACATGTGCCATAAAAGCCACAAAATTTTTCTTAGTGGGGGATTCGGGCTTCTCTTCCTTATCACTATCACTAAGGGTCGCATTATATGAAATGGGTCATTTACCCTCTTTCCTTAGTTTAGCAGGGCACTCAAAAGCCCTATGGCCATAACCTTCACAACCAAAACATTTATTAGACTCGTCCCTATCAATATTTTCATTACTAGGTTTAGGGATCTTATCGGCTTTAGAAATCTTCTCGTTTTTATCATGTTTAGAAGATTCAAATTTCTTAAAATCATTTTTAACTTTATCTTTGTTAAATTTAAGAAATTTTCTAAATTTACGAGCAAACAAAGCCATATCTTCCGAGTCACTATCACTATCGCTCTCTACTACTTGTTTAACCTCTTTGCGGGCTTTTAAAGCAACGCCCTTTGCAATTTTCTTTTCAGTTTTAGAGGGAAACATATCTAGTTCATAGGTTTGTAAATCACCTACAAGCTCTTCTAATTTCGTAGAGGCTAAAGTGGGTAAAGAATTTAAAACGGTCACCTTTGGAATAAATCTATCGGGTAGGGACCTTAAAATTTTCTTTACTACACGGTCGTCAGGTATTTTCTCTCCCAAGTTAAAGGATGAATTAACAATATCAGAAAGTTTAGCATAAAATTTATCAAAAGTTTCTTTTTCATCCATTTTGATAGTTTCAAATTGAGTGGTGAGGTTTTGGAGTTTTGAAGCTTTAACGACACTAGTTCCTTCATGAGTTAATTGTAAAATATCCCAAGCTTCTTTAGCGATTTCACACGTCATAATACGTCGGAATTCATCCGGTGCGACAGCGCTAAACAAGGCATTTAAACCTCAGGAATTAAAGTTTGCTAGCTTAAACTCATTTTCAGTCCATCTATCAACGGGTTTGGGAACATGTACATTTTCAATTAAATGTGTTGGTGGGGTCCAACCGTTAACAACAGACATCCAAACACGTTCATCAATAGATTTAAGTGCCGATTTCATTCGCGTTTTCCAATACGCGTAGTTTGAACCATCAAAAATAGGAAATTTTGAAAATGGGGAAAAATCCATATTTAGCCAAAAAGTAAAGGATCTTTAACGAAATAATTTATCGTTTTTGGCTCTGATACCAATTTGTAAAAGTTGGAATCCCCGGGTTTTAAAAATTATCACAGTTAAAATATATAATTTCCTTTTTAAACAAATAGATGCGGAAGCGTGAAATACAAGTGATGGTTCCACAAAGCAAAACAAGGCCGGGTTTTAATATCATGAGAAACAAATTAAAACAACATAATTCAAGTCCTAGAATTTGCCTAAGTCATGATTATTCATTTAAACAAAGTTAGGCGACACCAATATTAGCAACTGACTTGAATAAACCAAATTAACCCAATATTTAATTTAAGTCCCAAATTAAATGCATGTGATTGTAAAACCAAATTTTATCTTGAAATTAATCTAGCATGCGTTCTAAGTGATATAGAGCAAGATAAAATAAACAGTCACACTACACCGCGATATACGAGGAAAAACCCACTAACGGGAAAAAACCTCGGGACGGCCCTAGCCTCAAATCCACTAAAAAAGGTATTACAAAATACAAGACAAAAGACTTACTTCCTAAACTCGAACCCTCTCAAGCCGTGATGCTCCTTCTTGTATCAACCTCCAATTAGTGGATAACCAACGGAGCTCCACCGTGGTCTCGGAATACACCGATAGGACTTTAAACGGTCACCGTCACCCGAACATGGAGCCTTTCTCCCAACGGGTAGAATCTCAACAAAGGTCTTCTTTGTGATGGGGTGTAGAAGCAAACCCGAAACGTCTCTTGAATTCGGTAGAGAAAACCGGTGCCAAAAACTCCAAGTAAGGATATGTATATATAGAACTTGGAATAAACAACAATGGGTGTAAACTAGAGTGTGTATGAATTTTCCATTAAAAATTAACACTCAAAATTTGAACATTTTCCCTAAATAAATTTGCTCTCAAACTCTCTCTAAGAGATGGATATGGAATGGAAAAGTTCACTTGGAAAATGTGTTTCCCGCACATAATATTGCATAAAAAATGTTGGTTGAAAACCAAGTGGAGGAGTGGGGAAAAACTGCAAAAAACTGCCAAATAATTGTTCCCACTGGAAGTTCGTTCGAACGAACGTGATTCTCGTTCGAACGAGACTTCTAACGAGTGACCAGCCTGGGCTCGTTAGAGGTTTGTTAGATACCTCGTTAGAACGAACCTTCGTTCGAACGACATATCGAACGACATATCGAACGACTGTCCAGTTAGGGTCGTTGGCAAAACTCGTTCGAACGAACATGGTTCGAACGATAAAACTCGTTCGAACGAAAAAACTCGTTCGAACGACATTTCAAACGAACAAACAGAAAGATTGAAATATTCGATTTTGGCCCAGAAACTTTTATAAACTTTTATATACTTATTTTAAGATTCTAATTGATTCTTTCTGAAAAATAAAATGCAGTTTTAATTTACCTAACACCCAATACAAATTGTTCCAAGCTCCTATATACATATAAATACATTCATACCTTGGGAGCATGGAACCTAAGTTGATGACGTACAAACGAGGCACATAAACTACGGCATGTTGATGATGCTTTATACTCTTTGCCGCTACGTCTTCAACAAACACTTCATAGGTCTTGAATATTACAATTAAATAAAATCCTATGAATAAATGTTTTTGTCCGGAATTGAGCCAAAACTATAAGAGGACTCAATTGGAAATTTGTGTCCTTACAAATCCGGATTAAAAATACTAGCGAGATGCGAGTTGGTATTTGATTATATGTGCATATATGATTCTATATGAATTTTGAATTATGAAATTTATCGTGAGATTGAAATACGGCAATTTGGAAATTTTGTTGAGACGCGTGTGACAATCGCGTCATGGTATATAATTATGATAATTAAAAAGTGAATTTTATTTCTATTATCCGTATGGTCATTTTGAGTGCGCCAACGCGTCCGGAAGGGTCGAAATAGTCAGAAAACACTAGCTGGGGGTTTGGTTTGGGTCCCGGGGCATTTTTAGGCCATACCGGCAACGTATAAGGGTAGTTTGGTAATTTTAAATTTTGGGGAATTAAAAGCTACGAAAATTGGGAATTAACATCTGATTTGGCATTAACCCACTAAGCCCACTAATACCCAAATAGGCTACGGAAGTTATTGAAACCTGTTCCAAAAGAATTTTTAAAGCACAAACCCTAGCCTCCATAGCCACCATTAGAGAAAGCTTGTAGAGAGAGATTGAAGGAGAACTCTGCAGAGAGAGAGAACCATCCATCAATTCATCATCAAATCCAGAGTTACCATTAAGGCAAGTGGTTTAATTTCAATTATTTTCAGAGAATGTTTCCTCCATGTTTAGGAATTGATAAAATCTTATTGTTCTTGGGAGTTAATGAAAAACCCATTAATTGGATATAGAAATTACATTCTTGATGAGGAAATCGCATGTAGATTTGTAGTTAATGATTATTCTGATGATATTACAATTAGTATGAAACCAAAAATGGATTTAAATTAGGTTCTTTGATGATTCATAAATTCTAGGGTTCATGTTTGTAAAATTGGGGATAAATGTATGGATTTCATATTTGGATGATGTTTATAATGATTTAATCCCCACAAAAACGTTAGTAGGTGACCTATGTATGTTTAGAGACGATTAGGAACCTTGAAATATTGTTGGACTAATGTTTATAGAAGATTAGAAGTGAAGAAAAGAGGGAAAAACGAAATAGGAATTTCTGGGCTCGAATCTGGCCACTCGTTAGAAGACCTACCCAGGTCGTTCGAACGAGCTCGTTCGAACGAGCTTCTAACGAGTTGACAGTCTGGGTTCTAATGAGAGGGATGTTAATTCGAAGACTTTCGTTCGAATGAGATCTCGTTAGAAGACCCAGTTCGTTCGAACGAACTCTCGTTCGAACAGCCTCGTTCGAACGAGACTTCGAACGAGTTGACAGTTTAGGCTTTTTAGCCTGTTTTGATCCCGAGTGTCCCGTAACCTTGTGTATACATAGAGATAACCTTCCCTTGATGATTAATTGATATATTTGGGATGTTTGGGATATAATGAGGAGTCAACCTAGTAGTGTAGTTTGAACCTAAGGGAAAATATGAAGTAGGACGTGAGTGTCTATTACGATGTGAGCTATTGACGACCAAATTAATTATATTAACCGGGGACATATAAATGGTGTAGTATTATATTTCAGTACGAGAAGAGATATGTACCAATATATTATGGTGACTACTAAGATGTGTGAATACTTAGTATACGTATTGATTTTATGTGTATGACATACCTACCATACTTGCTATCACGGGAGGTTTGCGTTCGCTTAGGGCCCTCTAATCCTTGTGTTGCCCGGATTTAGATTGGTTACCTCGATGAACATAGGTCAGAGAAGGACTTATTGGGATGTTAATAAGTCTGCTGATCGTGGGAGCACAGGTATGTGCGTGACCCATGTGATGTGACTGTGTTCGCCTCCATTATTTGTGATGTTGTTATCTGTGAACTATTCTTGAGAGATTTGGAATATGTGATCCTTATGTACGTGATGTACCGGGATGGATAGCAGAGTATGTGTGCACCACAGCTTAGTCTCGGGGTGCTTGTATTGTATATTTATGACGTGAAAAATATACATTTAATTAATGGGAACTTTCATGTTAATATTGTGAATATATTATGGTATTGTTTTGAGAAAACATAACAAGTTAACCGATAGTGAACTATATTAATTAATTGAGAATCTGAGTTTAAGTGAAGCCCTCTAATTATTTGATAACGCTAGAATGTAATATGGGGATCAAGTAGTAAGGGGTAGAACTTATTACGGTTTGGTTAGATATGGATGTCATTTAGATGGGTACGGTACGTTAGGAGTGCACATGTAGTCGAGAGGTGAGAATTTCATGTGAGTGCACGTCCTAACATGTATTTTGCATTTAATGTTTTAATGCTATTAAAATACTTTCTGTTTTTAAAATGATTTCCACTTTCGGGCTCTGACCCATTTGCTTTCAAATCTATTTTTGTAAAATCCATTTTAGGTGCCCAGCCACAAGGACACCATGCTTAGGATCTTCATTTAGGTGACGAGCTGTAGCTGTTTGTGGAAGTTACAGGACTTTTCTTGTAGACGCTTCTTCTACATTGACTCTATTCAGAATTTATCAGTTGTAGGGCATGTCGCCCATTTCTTTTAGAGACATTTCATTTATTTCAGTTATTCAGACTTTAGGCATGTAATTATTCAGGATTCAGACTTGTCGTATTATTTTTCAGTTGTGGGATTGTTGTGAGGAGTTTTCCTCCGGATTTATATTTACTTTGTTGGTTATTCATTACTTCATTATGGTGAATGGTTGTTATTCTTTCATTATTTTTTTCTGCATGTTAATCAGACTTAACTTAAAATTTGGCACTTACTTTTTATATACTATGTGGTTAGTAATTATTAAAATGTTTTCGACAGTGATGCTATTAACTGAACCAACTTGGCATTTTGAATTAATTCAATAAAGAAGTAGCTACCCGGTATTTAATTAGTCGAGGTGTCACAGGTGGTATCAGAGCATCAGGTTCTAGTGTCGTTTAGGATCTGAACGGCTTATTATGTTTTCCGCTGAGCTTTCTTTGATATAGAGCCCTATATTTTACGAATGTTGTATTCTCTTGTTTATGCTACGTTCTTCAGCTATTTTAAGTTTATAACTGCGAACTTATAAACTTCATTCTTATTTCAGATGCCTCCACGACGTGCACAAAGGGTTCCCAGGGATGCGACGCCAGAACCACAGCCCACACCAGTTCAGGGCACGATGAATGCCGCTGAGGTTGCAGCCATTGTGGCTCAGGCGGTAAATGCCGCACTAGCAGTAGTTCAGCAGGCACCACCTCAGGCGCCGATAGCCGCACCAGTTCAGGCTCATGCATTCCCATCTGCTTGGGAATGTGTACGTGATGCTTTTCAAAAATCACACCCTCTGGAGTTCGCAGGTAGCTCCGATGTGGTAGTTTCGAGTCAGTGTAGGAAGGATATACAGCGGCACTTGAGGATGTATGAGTGCACAGATGTCCAGAAACAGATACTAGCGACCTTTAAGCTAGTAGGGTCTGCACTGCAGTGGTGGGAGTCTATTACCACCGTAGAGGAGAGGGATACTCTCACTATTCAGGAGTTGGGTGCGGTTCGACCGTAAATACTTTCCGTCAGTTGTTCACACGGAGATGAGAAGAAATTTGATGAGCCTCAAGCAAGAGAGTAAGACTGTGGCCGAGTATGAGGCCGAATTCACTGATCTGTTGAATATTGTTCCGGATGAAATACCAACAGAGGAGAAGAAGATACAGAAATTCACGGATGGGTTGACATGGAGGATTCGTCAGCACTTGTTAGGGAACCTCTCGTTAGCCACTTATTCTGATGTGGTTAACGCTGCATTACTCCATTGCCAGGATCATCACTTTCACATGGCTGAGGGCAAGCGATCGGGAGAGTCCAGCCATCAGGGCAGGACTGGAGGAAATGGTGCCAGTGGGGTACAATCTGTTCAGGGGAAGAGACAGGGTGATCAGGGTACCCAGCAAGGGGATCACAAGAGGTTCAAGTCAGGGAATTTTAGGCACGGACAGGGAGGTTTCTGGCAGGGCCATCAGGGTCCAAACTGCCATCAGAACCAGCAGGGTCAGAATGGTCAACGACAGTTTCAGCAGGGCCAGCAGGGCCAGTGGAGGAATGGTAACGGCCACCAGGGCCGGGGGCAACAGGAACAGGGGGGGGAAACTTTCCGGGGAAGTGTTTCGTTTATGGAAAGACTGGCCATAAATGCCAGGACTGTCCTGATAGGGGCAGGGCCCCGCAGCAGCAGCAGGGTGCTCTACATGAGCCACAGAGGCCACTCTTTCCACCAGCCCTCCCAGCTCCAGCCCAGGTGCCAGCTCTTCCAGCCATTCCAGCAGTTCCTGTGCAGCAGGTACAGTTACAGTATGGACGTGTCTATAACGTCCACCAGGCAGTAGCTCCGCAGGCACCACCCGCGATTGAGGGTATGTTTCCTATCCATGGTACTATGGGTCGGGTTTTGTTTGATATGGGGGTAACACATTGCTTTATAGCTACACATTTTGCGAAAGCCTTAGGGTTGTTAGCTACGACAGAGAGCACACTGACGTGTGTAGACTCACCATTGGGGAGTGGGTCACTTATTTTCTTTATATGCCGGGGAGTGGGGGTAGAGATTGGTAGTCTGGTATTACCTGCAGATATGTTGGTATTAGATATGCACGTTCACGATGTGATTATCGGTATGAATTGGCTCGCTGATTATAGAGCCATGATTGATTGCTTCGGTGGGAGCATTGTTTTTACCATTCTGGGGCAAGAGATGTTTGTAGTGGCGATGCCTCGCCCAGAGGGAGGCTCGACCGCTCATTTGTATTACCTAGAGGAGGATACCTCTAAGGAGGTTGTGATTCCTTTAGATTCGATCCTAGTTGTCAGGGAGTATTCTGATGTATTTCAGGAGATACCAGGCCTACCCCCCAGTCGAGAGATAGACTTTGTTATAGACTTATTACCAGGTACGAGAACTATAGCACGCGCACCGTACCGTATGGCTCCAGCTGAGACGAGGGAGTTACGGGATCAGATTGAGCAGTTATTGGGTCAGGGGTTTATTCGGAGGAGTACTTCGCCGTGGGGTACCCCTGTGTTGTTCGTGAAGAAGAGAGATGGTTCACTGAGATTGTGTGTGGACTACCGAGAGTTGAATAAGGTCACGATATGGAATAAGTATCCGTTGCCTCGAATCGATGACCTATTCGACCAGTTGAGAGGAGCTTCCTTCTTCTCAAAGATTGATTTGAGATCAGGATACCATAAGTTGCGTATCAGGGAGGAGGACGTCTCGAAGACTGCGTTCTTATCGAGATATGGTTCTTACGAGTTTCGGGTTATGCCTTTTGGTTTGACCAATGATCCAGCCGTGTTTATGGACTTAATGAATAGGGTGTTCAGGGATTTCCTAGATCAGTTTGTCATTGTCTTCATTGATGATATTCTGGTTTACTCCCAGACAGAGGAGGAGCACGCTGAGCACTTGAGACAAGTTTTGCAGACGCTACGTCAGAACGAGCTGTATGCAAAATATGAGAAGTGCGGGTTTTGGCTGAAGGAGGTCCAGTTTTTGGGACACATTATTTCCGACCGGGGAATATCTGTTGATCCGGGGAAGGTATCCACGGTGAGGGAGTGGGGACAGCCCACGACACCAACGGAGATCCGCAGTTTCTTGGGTCTAGCAGGATACTACAGGAGGTTCATTCGAGGATTTTCGAAGATAGCGGGTCCTTTGACACATCTGACTCGTAAAGGTGTGCCATTCATCTGGAGTGATGCCTGTCAGTTGGAATTTGATGAGTTGAAGGATAAGTTGACCTCAGCACCTGTGTTAGCATTACCGAGATCGAGAGTTGAGTATCTAGTCTACACCGATGCGTCCTTGCAAGGACTAGGAGGTGTATTGCAGCAGGAGAGTCAGGCCATAGCTTATGCTTCCCGTAAGCTAAAGCCTCACGAGAAGAACTACCCCACTCATGACTTGGAGTTGGCGGCAGTTGTATTTTCCCTTCGTATTTGGAGACATTACCTGTTGGGGGAGAAGTTTCGATTGTTCACGGACCACAAGTCCCTACAGTACCTATTCACGCAAAAAGAGTTGAATATGCGGCAGCGAAGGTGGCTTGAGTTTGTGAAGGACTATCAATTTGATATCCAGTATCACCCGGGGAAGGCTAACGTGGTAGCAGACGCGTTGATCCATAGGCCCGCAGATGAAGTGGCAGAGGTGTGGAAAGCCAAATGGAAGGAGTTAGGACACCAGGATGCAGTGGCCCGATCATTCATGTCTGTGATGACCGTTACACCGCAGATTGTCACGAAGGTAGTAAGGGCACAGGAGAATGACTCGTTCTGTCAGGAGCAGATAGTTCGATTATTAGTAGAGGGAGCCGAGTCCTATACCGTTAGCTCAGACGGGGGATTACGCTTCAATGGGAGATTGGTAGTTCCAGAAGGAGAGGAATTACGGCACGAGGTGATGGCAGAGTCGCACGGCTCACGGTTCGCGGTACATCCCGGTGGGGACAAAATGTACCAAGACATGAGACGAAAGTATTGGTGGAGCGGGATGAAGAGAGATATTACCGAGTTTGTCTCTAAATGTGCCACTTGTCAGCTAGTAAAAGTGGATCATTAGAGACCGGCAGGACTGCTACAGCCGTTGGAGGTCCCGATGTGGATGTGGGAGAGCATATCCATGGACTTTATCACGGGATTGCCTACGTCACAGAGAGGTCACGACTCCATTTGGGTAATTGTGGACAGGTTGACCAAAGTCGCTCATTTTCTACCCGTAAGGATAGACTACACTGCGGGACAGTATGCCCAGCTCTTTATTGCAGAGATAGTGAGACTTCACGGTGTGCCCCTAAATATCGTGTCTGACCGAGACAAGATATTTGTTTCACAGTTTTGGGAGAGTTTTCAGGAAGCCATGGGCACGGAATTACGGTTGAGTACAGCGTATCACCCGCAGACCGATGGGCAAACCGAGCGTACAAACCAGATGTTAGAGGACATGCTACGTATGAGTATCATTTATTTTGGGGGTGGATGGGAGCAGTATCTTCCACTGGTGGAGTTTGCTTACAACAACTCCTACCAGTTCACTATTGGCATGGCTCCATTTGAGGCGTTGTACGGTAGACCTTGTCGTTCCCCAGCATGTTGGTTGGAGGTGGGGGACAACAAACTACTTGGGCCAGAAGTGATTCAGGATACTTCGGCGAGGATATAATTGATTCGAAGTCGCATTCGGGTAGCTCAAGATCGGCAGAAGAGCTATGCTGATGCGAAGAGATTTTTCAGGGAGTTCCAAGTGGGGAACCAGGTTTTGCTCAGAGTATCTCCTATGAAGGGGATTATGCGTTTCGGGAAGAAAGGGAAGTTGGCACCGAGATATGTGGGACCATTTCCTATTATTGAGCGGATTGGACCGGTTGCGTATAGGCTTGGGTTACCGGAGCATTTACATCGGATTCACGATGTGTTTCATGTTTCCTCGCTAAGGAAATATCTTAGAGACGATTTGGCTCATTCTCATATCGCCTTGGAGGACATAGATCTCCAGCCCGATAGCTCCTACGAGGAGGGTCCGATTGCTATTTTGGACCGAAGTGAGCGGAAACTGCGGTCAAAGATAGTTTCGTTAGTGCGTATTCAGTGGCGACATCATAATGTCGAGGAGTCCACATGGGAGCGCGAGGATGAGATGCGCGAACGTTATCCAGAGTTGTTCTTACCAGGTACATTCTAGTTCTGAATTTCGGGATGAAATTCAGTTATTAGGGGGGAAGTATGTAATACCCCGTATTTTTGTGATATTTATTTTATGGGATTAATTAAATTAAATGCGTATTAAATTAGAAATTAATCCGGATTAAAAATACTAGTGAGATGCGAGTTGGTATTTGATTATATGTGCATATATGATTCTCTATGAATTTTGAATTATGAAATTTGTCGTGAGATTGAAATACGGCAATTTGGAAATTTTGTTGAGACGCGTGTGACAATCGCGTCATGGTATATAATTATGATAATTAAAAGGTGAATTTTATTTCTATTATCCGTATGGTCATTTTGAGTGTGCCAACGCATTCGGAAGGGTCGAAATAGTCAGAAAACACTAGCCGGGGGTTTGGTTTGGGTCCCGGGGCATTTTTAGGCCATACCGGCAACGTATAAGGGTAGTTTGGTAATTTTAAATTTTGGGGAATTAAAAGCTACGAAAATTGGGAATTAATATCTGATTTGGCATTAACCCACTAAGCCCACTAATACCCAAATAGGCTACGGAAGTTATTGAAACCTGTTCCAAAAGAATTTCTAAAGCACAAACCCTAGCCTCCATAGCCACCATTAGAGAAAGCTTGTAGAGAGAGATTGAAGGAGAACTCTGCAGAGAGAGAGAACCATCCATCAATTCGTCATCAAATCCAGAGTTACCATTAAGGCAAGTGGTTTAATTTCAATTATTTTCAGAGAATGTTTCCTCCATGTTTAGGAATTGATAAAATCTTATTGTTCTTGGGAGTTAATGAAAAACCCATTAATTGGATATAGAAATTACATTCTTGATGAGGAAATCGCATGTAGATTTGTAGTTAATGATTATTCTGATGATATTACAATTAGTATGAAACCAAAAACGGATTTAAATTAGGTTCTTTGATGATTCATAAATTCTAGGGTTCATGTTTGTAAAATTGGGGATAAATGTATGGATTTGATATTTGGATGATGTTTATAATGATTTAATCCCCACAAAAACGTTAGTAGGTGACCTATGTATGTTTAGAGACGATTAGGAACCTTGAAATATTGTTGGACTAATGTTTAGAGAAGATTAGAAGTGAAGAAAAGAGAGAAAACGAAATAGGAATTTCTGGGCTCGAATCTGGCCACTCGTTAGAAGACCTACCCAGGTCGTTCGAACGAGCTTCTAACGAGTTGACAGTCTGGGTTCTAATGAGAGGGATGTTCGTTCGAAGACTTTCGTTCGAACGAGATCTCGTTAGAAGACCCAGTTCGTTCGAACGAACTCTCGTTCGAACAGCCTCGTTCGAACGAGACTTCGAACGAGTTGACAGTTTAGGCTTTTTAGCCTGTTTTGATCCCGAGTGTCCCGTAACCTTGTGTATACATAGAGATAACCTTCCCTTGATGATTAATTAATATATTTGGGATGTTTGGGATATAATGAGGAGTCAACCTAGTAGTGTAGTTTGAACCTAAGGGAAAATATGAAGTAGGACGTGAGTGTCTATTACGATGTGAGCTATTGACGACCAAATTAATTATATTAACCGGGAACATATAAATGGTGTAGTATTATATGTCAGTACGAGAAGAGATATGTACCAATATATTATGGTGACTACTAAGATGTGTGAATACTTAGTATACGTATTGATTTTATGTGTATGACATACCTACCATACTTGCTATCACGGGAGGTTTGCGTTCGCTTAGGGCCCTCTAATCCTTGTGTTGCCCGGATTTAGATTGGTTACCTCGATGAACATAGGTCAGAGAAGGACTTATTGGGATGTTAATAAGTCTGCTGATCGTGGGAGCGTAGGTATGTGCGTGACCCATGTGATGTGACTGTGTTCGCCTCCATTATTTGTGATGTTGTTATCTGTGAACTATTCTTGAGAGATTCGGAATATGTGATCCTTATGTACGTGATGTACCAGGATGGATAGCAGAGTATGTGTGCACCACAGCTTAGTCTCGGAGTGCTTGTATTGTATATTTATTACGTGAAAAATATACATTTAATTAATGGGAACTTTCATGTTAATATTGTGAATATATTATGGTATTGTTTTGAGAAAACATAACAAGTTAACCGATAGTGAACTATATTATTAATTGAGAATCTGAGTTTAAGTGAAGCCCTCTAATTATTTGATAACGCTAGAATGTAATATGGGGATCGAGTTGTAAGGGGTAGAACTTATTACGGTTTGGTTAGATATGGATGTCATTTAGATGGGTACGGTACGTTAGGAGTGCACATGTAGTCGAGAGGTGAGAATTTCATGTGAGTGCACGTCCTAACATGTATTTTGCATTTAATGTTTTAATGCTATTAAAACACTTACTGTTTTTAAAATGATTTCCACTTTCGGGCTCTGACCCATTTGCTTTCAAATCTATTTTTATAAAAACCATTTTAGGTGCCCAGCCACAAGGACACCATGCTTAGGATCTTCATTTAGGTGACGAGCTGTAGCTGTTTGTGGAAGTTACGGGACTTTGCTTGTAGACGCTTCTTCTACATTGACTCTATTCAGCATTTATCAGTTGTAGGGCATGTCGCCCATTTCTTTTAGAGACATTTCATTTATTTCAGTTATTCAGACTTTTGGCATGTAATTATTCAGGATTCAGACTTGTCGTATTATTTTTCAGTTGTGGGATTGTTGTGAGGAGTTTTCCTCCGGATTTATATTTACTTTGTTTGTTATTCATTACTTCATTATGGTGAATGGTTGTTATTCTTTCATTATTCTTTTCTGCGTGTTAATCAGACTTAACTTAAAATTTGGCACTTACTTTTTATATACTAGGTGGTTAGTAATTATTAAAATGTTTTCGACAGTGATGCTATTAACTGAACCAACTTGGCATTTTGAATTAATTCAATAAAGGAGTAGCTACCCGGTATTTAATTAGTCGGGGTGTCACAAGTTCCAGAGCCAAATACCCTTTTTTTGCCTCTGAAGTGGTAACATGCTCGACTTTCATGGTCGAATCAATAATACATGATTGCTTAATACTCCTCTAACTTATTTTTCCACCTTTTAGGGTAAACACATATCTCGAGGTTGATCTCCTAGAATTCCTACCGCACGTACTAGCATATCCGCTGAGTAAACCAATAGATAATCTTTAGCACTACACCAAATCTGCCCATTTGTCAAGGTCATTGACCTTGACAAATCCACCTTGTCAAGGTCAATGACCGTGGCATTTCGAGGCGAGACAACTTTTTTTATCACGGTCGTGTCACGGTCATTGACCTTGACACAAAACTCGCGTTTTGTGTCACGGTCGTGTCAAGGTCAATGACCGTGACACGTTTGTCACGGTTATAAACCGTGACAAAGCCGTGATCCTTTGTAAAAAAATTGTCGCGGTCAATGACCGTGACAATTCTGGGCAGAATTTAAAAAAATCTGTTGGTCAGTATGGCCACTGCCACTGCCCAGCAGTATATTTGTACCTGTTATAGCAACGTTGTACCTGTTCAAAACATTATATATCTGAACAAACTAAAGATAATGCAAATATATATTCAAATAAGAAACTATTTAAATAGAAACAACATCACCATCATTTTATCTCAAATCTACAAACTATTTGCATGGAAAAGAGATTTTGTACCGCGACGCTCGGGAACACCTCCTTATCCTTCCCTTCTCGTCCGAATAGCCACATAAGTATAGAGCATATGTGGCCTACCCTTAGGGCCACTCCCTATCCCCTGAATTGAAATAAATTAAAATTAGTATCCGCCCCTCAAATATTGATAAATATAAATCGTAATTGAAATCGAAATCGAAATTGACATATAAATATAAATACATTACCTGTAGTGTCACTCAAACAGCTAACTTGAGCTCATATGGCACCTCCCTCCAACTAATGTACCCCGGGCAATCGTGTCAATTATAATTCTCTTCATATCTAAACACTAAGAAATACCATAATCCTATGGAGTTATGCGTTGCAAATTCCTTCCAATCGTTGTGTAGCCAAAAATCAACAGTTGAAGTTGTCAATTCCACCTTTCAATGGTCTCCCATGTTTTGCTAGAAGTTCCAAGTGGTGGGGTATGGAAAGTGGAATTGACAACTTCAACTGGTGATGTTTGGCTACATAACGGTTGGGAGGAATTTGCAGAGCATTGCTCCATAGGATTATGGCATTTCTTAGTGTTCGGATAGACGAAGAGATTCAGTCTCCTCTCCACAAATAGGACACCCCAAATAACTATGTACTAATCACCTATTAAAGGTAAGAAGCGTATATTCATGGATTAGTATAAACAAAACTTAGATGTAGTTGTAATATTTATGTATTAATCTCCTCTCCACACACGCACACTACACAAGAGTGAAAATGATAAAGTGCAGATCAAGTAAAAGCATTAAAAATGAATGTTTCGGTACAAATTGAAATATTTATTACAAATTGAAAAATTGTTTCAAATTCGGGTTATCATCAAAAATGGATTGATATTCGGTAGGAGCAGCCAATTATTATCCAACTATTATCAATTATTTATAAAATTGATGTCTACTTTTAGTGTTGTGTATATATGTTAGTTGATGCCATTATAATTTTAGCCTAATTAGATTCTAAGGTTATCTCAATTTATATTTTTTCTTTTTCTATCTAATAATTTTCAACGTAAGAGCACAATACATAACGTATGTGTAAGTTCTGTCAATACCATTTCGTTTCAATTTTGTAATATTATGTTTTTTCCAAATATTTAAAGAGTTATTAAATGGGTGCCCCACCCCCACCCCCTGCCCCCGCCACCCCCACCCCCTCCCGATGTTTATTATCCAATTATTATCCAACTATTATCAATTATTTATAAAATTGATGTCTACTTTTAGTGTTGTGTATATATGTTAGTTGATGCCATTATATTTTTAGCCTAATTAGATTCTAAGGTTATCACAATTTATATTTTTCTTTTTCTATCTAACAATTTTCAACGTAAGAGCACAGTACATAACGTATGTGTAAGTTCCGTCAATACCATTTCGTTTCAATTTTGTAATATTATGTTTTTTCCAAATATTTAAAGAGTTATTAAATGGGTGCCCCACCCCCACCCCCCGCCCCCGCCACACACACACGCACACACACACACACCACCCCACCCCACCCCCTGTCCCCCTCCACCACCCCCTCCCCCACCACACACACACACACACACACCCCACCCCACCCCCACCCCCTACCCCCCTCCATCACCACACACCACCACACACACATATACACACACATATACACATACATACACATACACATACACATACACATACATATACACACGCACACACATATACACACGCACACACATATACATATACACATACATACACACACATATATATAAATGGAAGAGAGAGAGAGAGAGAGAAAATCGACCTGAAAGTAGAGAGAGAGAGAGCAGCATCGAGAGAGAGAGAGAGAGGGAGGGAACGACGGGAGGGAAAAAAGAAGGGGGAAAGGGTTTTTGCTGCGAAAATTGTCACGGTCGTGTCACGGTCATTGACCTTGACAATTATTTAAAGAATTGTCACGGTCAATGACCGTGACACGTCCATGATAAGTAAAATTGTCACGGCCTTGTCACGGTCATTGACCGTGACAATTAGTTGTCACGGTCGTGTCAAGGTCAATGACCGTGACATAAAACGCGTGTTTTTGTCACGGTCAATGACCTTGACAAGGCTGGCCGACTGAAAGGTGACAATTTGCCCATTTTGGTGTAGTTTAGTCCTTTTAAGGTACTAGAGAATTTTCTAAACACCAATCTAGTTATCCTTATATGGGTTGGACTGGAATCTGCTTACCATGCCAATGGTATGGAAAATTTCCAGTTTAGTTTTCACCATAGCATACATGAGCCTACCCACCGCCAAAGCATAAGGTATATTCATCATACTCTCTATTTTATTAGGTGTCTTAGGACATTAATACCTAGATAAAGAAATTCCATGCCTAAAAGGGAGAAACCCTTTCTTGCAATCTTGCATGCTAAACCTTGTGAGCACAATGTCGATATAAGTAGTTCGGGATAAGGCTAAAATCATATTTTTCCAATGACATAGAAGGTTGATCCCAAGGATGTGACTAGCTTGTCTTCCTTCATATCGAATTGCCTTGATGACCACATTTTTATACTATAAATACACCCACATCATTCTTTATTAGAATAATATCCTCCATATAAAGTACTAGACATACCATAATATTGTTTACATGCTTTTTATACACATAAGTTTCATCCAAACATTGATTAAAACCAAAAGATTTGGTTACCTGACCAAATTGGATGTTCCAAGACCTTAATACTTGTTTAAGTCCATAAATGGATCTCTTAAGCTTGCACCCCTTAAAGTCTGGACCCTTTGTTATGAATCATTTGGGTTACATCATATAAATTCACTCATCAAGGCTATAGTTCAAGAATGTAGTCTTAGCGTCCACTTTCCAAATCTTGAAATTGAGATGATGTGCAATGGATAAAAGAATCCATATAGATTTTGTCATGGCTACGAACGAAATGGTTTCCTCATAATCAAGTCCCTATTTCTAATCGAACCATTTTATAACAAGTTGTGCCTTAAAGATTTACACTTTCCCATCTAATAGTCTCTTCGTCTTATAGATCCACTTATAACCAGTAGGTTTTGTCTCATCTTGCAAGTCTAAAAGTTCTCATATTTGATTTTAACAAATCAAATCCATCTCGATATTCATACCCTTTAGCCAAAGATCAACATCTTGGTCTTGGAGTTCCTCATCATAGTTGTCGTCATCTAGTTTGTATTCCCTTGGTACTTCATTGAAGTGTTATCCTAAATACACTAAATTATTAGGATAATGTCATAGTCTCCCAATACAACGTGCATCCACTTATGGTCTAGTATAGGTGTCATGTGTATCCCCGTCATTGGTAATACTCCCACTATCGTTGGGCAGTGTAGTATTGATATAATGTTTTATTTCATCATTTATGGGTGGACCTGAAGCAGTTACTTTCTCGTGTCCTCTTAGCTCCTGTAAGACAATCTTATTATTAGGCTTGTGGTTTATCATATAATCTTATTCTAAGTATTAGGATTTGGTGCTAACCAATACCCTTTTGGTCCTTAGGGTTATAAACCACCTATGGTTCCATTCGGGTAAACTATAAAGAGACACACTTCGATACATGATTCCAACTTATGAAGTTCCTTCCTCAGTACGTGTGCTGGGCAACCCCAAATCTGAACATGTCCTAGATTAGGTTTGCACCCAGTCAAAAGTTCTATAGAATTTTTTTAGACTGATTTGAAATTAACCAAGTTCAATATATAAGTGGTTGACTCTAATGCATAACCCCCAAAACAATCTAAAAAATCCAAAATAACTCTTTATGTATTTAACCATGTCTACAAAAGTCATATTTCTTCTTTTCGTTTCACCTTTTTATTGGTGAGTGCCCGATACAGACAATTGGCTTATAGTACCCAACTCCGATAAGTAATCCTTAAACTCTCCCAATAAGTACTTTCCTCCAAGATCATATCATATAGTATGGATTAGTTTACCATATTTATGATCTACCCCAGCCTTCTACACTTTGAACTTATCAAACGCTTCAGACTTGTGGTGCATAATGTAACAAATTCAAACCTAGAGTAATCATATATTAAAGTGATTAAATACTCATAAACACCTCTTTCCCGGATAGTCACAGGCCCACACAAATTAGAATGAACCAATTCCAACACATCTTTAGTTCTATAGCCCTTCATCGTAAACGGCTTCTTAGTCATCTTACCCTTTAAGCATGATTCACATATTGGAAGTTTCTCCACTTCCAATTAACTCAATTGTCCATTTGAGACCCTTCTTTTTACTCTTGTTATATTGACATGACCTAAGCGTAAGTACCAAAGATACATTTTGTTCATCGTAGAAGGTTCCTTTCTCTTTACGTTATTTTCATTTAAGTTATTCACTTCAGTATTAAGCAATAGTGGTGAGACAAGTCTTATAATATAAATATCATTTTCGAATGTACCATAACAGATAAGAGATTTTCCATTTTTATAAAAAATTCTTTATTAAAATAAACTAAATATCCATTTATCACAAGTTTAGTAACTGATATCAAATCTCATCTAATGTTAGGAACATAAAAATAATCTAGTAATATTAACTTATTATCTCCAATATAATTTAAAACTAAATTTCCTACTGCTAATACTTTTTCCCTATGATGATAGCCCATAAAAAAAGAAACATTTCTCCATCACGAAGCTTCCTGGTAACCTGGAACCACTGCAAAGAATTGAAAATGTGATTAATGGATCTTGAATCTGCATACCAAGTACCATTAGATTGCACCACAAAACATGTCTCAATGATTAAGGAGAAATTATTTTTTCCATTATTCCTTGCTAAGAAGACAAGGCATTATTTCTTCCAATGTCCTTCCTGTTTGCAGATATAAGAGTTTCCTTTCAGCTTCTCACCATCCCCATGAATTTTAAAGTTCGTCTTGACCACCTTAGGTTATACCTGAGACTTTCCTTTATTCTTCTTCTCACCTTTCAGGATAGAAAAGGATGGACCTTTCTCAGCAACCAAAATCATACCCTAATGCCTGCTGATATTCTTCATCGCTTAGTGTTCCTTAAGAAGTTGCGTTAAAGAGTAATCAAACTTGTTCATAGAATAGTTTTGTGGAAACTGTTTAAAGGACTCTCGTAGTGATTGGAGAACAAAATTGACATGGGTTTTGCCATCGATTTCAGATCTAAGATAAAATTAATTTATACATAAAAGTGTTAAGATTAAAATTATCTTTTAAATCTTTATAAAAACCATATAAATTTCTATGGTTGAATACACACACACTCAAACTTAGTTCTGGTTGGTGTGATGTTCAAAGCATAATGAATAAAAGTATAAACATAATGAGATGAGGAGAAGGATATTAGAATACAGTAATATTATTAACGACAGAACTAGCTTACTGAAACACACCGGGTCTTTTAGTTCAAAGACCATACACACCACAAGTCCACTATAACACCAATTTAGGTACAAGTACAGTTTACAATGTGTAAATGAAATAATACAACCAATACGCCCAGTATATGAAGCCTACTACTAAACAGTACCATTACTACTAAAACGTACCAAATAAAAAAATAAAAACCTTAGTAGTACACGCAGAGCTTCACAAAAATCAAGTTTTAATCATTTTTGGTTGTCACAGATGGTCGAAAGATCAAATCTAAAGTCAAAGATAAACATAGTATCTAATTTAGGATTTGATATTGCAACCGTGTGAAAATAGAAAGTCAGTTTTTGTATAAAATGTTTTAGATCATGAGTTTTACAAACTACAAATGGATCTACACAAATCTGAATAGGACAGAACCAAATCTTATTTCAAAGTGTATAGGGGTTTCAACCTTAACTTTTGTTCAAAATCAGATCTACTATATATATATATATATATATATATATATATATATATATATATATATATATATATATATATATATATATATATATATATATATATATATATATATATATTATGACAATGCTAGAAAGTTCAAATCCATTTTTTTCAAATTTTACTTTTTTATAATTATAAAATTAACACGTGGCTCCCTGCGAATGAGTTTAAGTTTTAAATTTCAAATTCTCCACAATGTCAGGAACTACTCCCTTAATGGTTCCTTTTTATTTCTTAAGCGGAAAGAGTTTAAAGGATGACAAAATAATTTCTATTTTTATGAAAAATATTTTTCCAATTTTAATTTGCACCAAGATGTGAACAAATTCTAACTTAACCAAATTTTATCTTGATTAATCCTAAACATCCATCTAGTGATTAAAGTAAGTAAAATAAATTAAAGAATACCCACAACGCCGAATGTACAAGGAAACCACAACAGGAAAAAACCTCGGACAGCCCAAGCCAGACAATCACTATGAATGTGTAATTACAACGAGCAGACACAAGTCTTGCTCAACGACTCGATCCCCATGAGACTTGTCGATCTTTTAATATTAAACCACTCCTCTCACAGTGACCACACAAAATTTCCTTCTTCCACAACACCTATCCACAACACACGCGTCCACGTATATCTCAGTGTCCATCGATATGGCATGTAGCATCTACAATGTTGAAATCAAACTCCACCGAATCTTGACCGTAAAACCATCAATGTTCAAGGGTAAAACAAATCTTCTTGGTGCCACAAAGATCACTATATCATATTTTAATGATAACTCAGATCTTTGAAACTCTAAGGAACCATTTACTTTGGAAAACCTTAAAAAACTACTGTGCAGAAACCTACTGTTACGAAAACTATTTTCTGGACTACACATGCTTACGAAATTTGAAGGAAACACGCCTATATATATATATATATATATATATATATATATATATATATATATATATATTATTTTTTTTTAAGGCGGTGGCTCGCTCGAATGACGGAAGTTGTCACTCGAACGCCAGTGGCATCTCGCTTAAACGATAGTGAATGTCACTTGAAGTCGTTTGAGTGAGGCGCGTATTAGAGTCCCAATAAAACACTTCTCTAATTCGACCTTATCAGATTTAAACAAAGTGTAAAACATTTCAAACACTTATAAAATATTTTTAAATCATTTATTTAATAAAACAGCATCCTTATCCTTATAAAATTAAATTCCGAGTCCCATTAAAATTACGCATTCATACGTGAGTGATCTCATAATGCAATTAAACTTGAAGATGAATAAACTTGCACCTAATTAAACATTCGGCAAAATTAATTCCTTTAAGCTTTTCCACAATGTCTTCAATTTTACTTCAAGACGTCATAATCCGTGTGGGGTCGTGATAATAAAAAATATACCTATGACCCAAACGTGTTTTATTTCGGGAATAAGTAAAGACTATACAACGGACTCAATTCGAAATTTTTTCCTTACAAATCTCCCCCTTTGACTATTCCGGGAAAAAACCAGCAATGAAATGTTGAAGATGGGTCGTCAAGCCGTATGACGCCTAAATCCCATCCCATAAACCCAAAATCAAAAATTACAGGACAAGACTAGTAAACAATGGTTCGGCAAGCATGAACTGTCTCTGAATGTCTGAATGTGATGTAGACTTTAAATATCAAATCTCGTAAAGCATACCCACACACATGAAACAAACAAATACCCAGTGAAGTATGGAGGAACAAATGATATAAAGCATAATGAAATATGTGAGAAAAATATTTTGATACCAATTCAAAACTAAACAACTTTTAAATACGGATATCAAATATGCACATAAATAAGATACAAATCTGTGCAACAAAAAAACACAGTGCTCAACAAAACTCCCCCAACATCACTTACCTATTTCCCCATTTTTGTCTCGAATAGATAACCCGGTGAAAAGATAAACAATATAGCGATATATCTAGCACAAGCATAATCAATGAAGCATAACTAGGTTATCATGAAGCAACTAGCTAATAATGATTAACAGTATCAATTTCGCAGCTAGCAAACAATAATCACACAAATGAATTAATCACCCTATGTATGTTTGACTAAACGAACTCAATGCAGCAAAATAGGTGATCAATATGAATCTGCATAAAACAAACTGTCCAGAAGGATCTCAATAGTACCAAAATTATGACCATAAGTAGCAGGGTACTGAAACATAAATAAGACACATATCCCAGACATCGCTCGAATGAGACAAAGGTGTCACTCGAACGATAAAGCGACGTCTCTCGAATGATAACTTCGCATGACACAAACATATCGCCCGAACGAGCAATCAATAAACCCAAATCTAGCTCAGAAGATTAAACAGTGTTGCCCAGTGAAAAAAATTCACAAACAATCTAACTAGAAGGGGCTCAAAACTTCAAAACACTACCAAAACAGTAGTTAAACTAAGAAAACTCAAAAAAAACAAATGTGAGTTACATACTAACATAGTATCGATGTACTCATACATGAATATGGAATGTATGGGCATGAACTACAACAAATGAATCACAATTCTAACACATTGAAACAATCAAGAAGATCTAATTAATAGCTATAAATCATTAAACTTTATTTTAGCCATATGTGAGAATTAAAGTGTGTGCTAAATGAACTAAATAATCAAGCATGCACACAAATCTGGAATTTTAACGATTCTATAAACAATAGCATCATGATACGATTTTTCAACATTGGGATTCATAGTGCAAACTCCTTTAATATATCCATCCAAACTCCCTCAAATAAATATCATTTTTTCTTTTGAATGAACATAAAATAAATGGCCCATATTTTGGCATATGATTCTTTTTATTGCCTTTAATTTTTGGGGGGCTCTTTTAAATTGTGGCTTTCACGACGAGTTAATTTTTCACTCTCACAACCCCTTCTCGTGAACACTCGTCATTTTTTCAATTACTATCCTCATGGTAAACAACTCTTACATTCACACCTACTCCTTATGTCTACTTATGCATTGATGACATGCCAAACATTCATATAAACTCGTTCATGTGTGCAAAGATGGCATATATACAAAGTAGAATCAAGATGCATATCAACTTCGAAACAACCCCACAATACAATGGTTAAGATCATTCTAAGCATCAATAATTATGACTAAATGTCCTAACCACATGGATAATGAAAGGAAGGGGTTCAAAGCACACTAATATGCCACATCATACTTGTAAACTCAAAAACAAAACAAACCGAAATCTTTTTGGTTTTTCAATATATTTTAACTCAAATAAATGCAAATTTTTTTTATATTTTCTCAAAAATACTATAAACCAAAAATCTTTTTGTATTTTTCAAATAAGACTCAATAAATAAAAAATACAATACAACATGATACACATGTCATAACACTAGCAAGATATAAATCAAGATGCAATGACTAGCGTATGACAAACATGGTAACACAATCATTCTTTAGATTTATCATGGGAAGAATCAAGTGCAACCAAATGAAAACCATGAAGTTCTAGACCTAAAGCCACCGAATCCGATTTCCTAACCCAAGTAGTGTAACATAACGGGTGGGGGTTTTGGAAACCGTAACGAATTTATTTCTAAACTTCCTAGGAGCATTCCTAAGGTCATAGAAAAAACGTCTAAGGTGACCTTTCCTAATTCAATGTGTGCAAGTGTAAAGACCGCGGGAATGATTACCAAAATGCCGACCTCTCCTCACGTTCCTAATGGGCTCTCTCACACAGTTGGTATTGGATTTAGGAATGGGAACAACTTTATCATTGCAGCCTATACCACCTATCACTTTTGACTTAGATGGTGCCTAACATCCTAATCAAGTCTTTCAACTTCTCCTCCAACTCACAAATCCAAGACTCAAGCACATGCCTAGACTACTCAAACTCTAGCAACTCCGTTTTCAAAGTCTCCATTAAACCACAAAGACTATCTCTCTCTTTCTCAACGTATTCTAGCTTCTCCCTAAGCTTCTTATCCCGTGCCCTAAGATCCTCAATCAAAGCATCATTATTTTTTATGTCACGCTCATTTAACCTAGCTTGTAATTTAGTGTTTGCCTTTTTCACCTTCACCGCCTCGGCATACAACTCATTAAATGCAACTTGCAACTTTTTCAAATCAACCTCCTCATCCTCACTCACTTGGGATTTAACGGTCTCGGAAGAGTCATGCACATGAGAATCTTCATGGAAATATTTATAGTCGTTGCTCACATGACATGCCAAGAAAGCAACAAATTTGCTCTCATTGGGGGAGCTCTCTCCCTCTTTCGGTTCACTATCACTTAAGGAGGAACTATAAGCTATCGATTTCTTTCTCTCTTTCTTAAGAGTGGGACACTCGGAAACTTTGTGACCATACCCTTCACACCCAAAACACCTATCCGACTCAAGCCTATTAAATTTCTCACTCTTATCTTTAGGGGTGGAATCTACCTTGTTGTTCTTGAATTTCTCAACCTTTTTGGCATCTTTCGATTGCTTTTGAAACTTTAGAAATTTTTTGATTTTTTTAGCCAACAAGGCGACATCCTCAAAATAGGAATCGAAATCATCATCCAAAACTTTAGTTTCCTCCTTTCGGGCTTTCAGAGTAATGCCCTTTTTCTTTCTTTGGCACTTTATTGGAGGTAAACATATCGAGTTCATAGGTTTGTAAGTCACCTACTATCTCTTCAAGTTTCATCGAATCAATCATTCCTAAGGAGTTTAAAACAGTCACTTTTGCATTAAACCTACTCGGCAAAGATCTCATAATTTTCTTTATCACTCGGTATCGGGAATCCTCTCTCTTAAGTTAAACGATGAGTTGACAATATTATACAACCTAGCATAAAACTCATCAAACGATTCACTATCTAACATCTTAATCGTCTCAAACTGTGTAGTGAGGTTTTGTATCTTAGACACCCTGACCGTGCTAGTGCCCTCATGAGTAAGTGCAAGTGTATCCCAATCCTCTTTTGATATTTCGCAAGTCATGATCCTAATATACTCTTCAGGTGTGACATGTGAGGAAATTATGTGCACACCTTTAGAGTTGTAAAGTGCAAGCCTATGTTCAGCCTTAGTCCGTGACTCAACGGGTTTTAAACTAGTGACCCCACCCTCTCGTGCGACTGGAGGTGTCCAACCTTTTTCAACCGCTAACCACACACGCTCATCAATGGATTTTAAAGCACTTCTCATTTACATTTTCCAATAAGCATAATTTGTGCCATAAAAAATATGAACACAAAAACTTTCAAAACCTCCAAAATTCATTCCGAAAAACACATGGGATCAAACACAATAAAAATATGTTTCTAGCTCTAATACCAATTTGATGGTCCCTTTTTATTTCTTAAGCGTCAAGTGTTTTAAGGATCACAAAATAATTTTTATTTTTAAGAAAAAAAACCTTTTCCAATTTTAATTCGCACCAGGTTGTGAACAAATTCTAACTTAACCAAATTTTATCTTGATTAATCCTAAACATACATCTAGTGATTAAATCAAGTAAAATAGAGTAAAGAATACTCATAATGTCGGATGTACGAGGAAACCACAACGGAAAAAAAACCTTGGACGACCCAAGCCAGACAATCATTATGAATGTGCAATTACAACGACTCGATCCCCATGAGACTTGACACCCTTCTGATCTTCAACCACTCCTCTCACAGTTCCCATGCGGAAAGTCCTTCTTCCACCACACTTATTCGTAACAAACGCGTTCACGTATGTCTCGGTGTCCACCGATATGGCTTGTAGCATCTACGATGTTGAAACCGGACTCCACCGAATCATCACTGCAAAACCAATAATGTTCAAGCATAGAACAACTATTCTTAGTGCTACAAATATCATTATAGCATATATTAATGATAACTCGTATCTTTGAAACTCTAAGGAAGCATTTACTTTAAAAAACCTTAGAAAACTTTTATGCAGAACCGTACTGTTACGAAAACTATTTTCTGGACTATACACGCTTACAAAATCTAAAGGAAACACGCCTATATATATTTTTGTTAAGGAGGTGGATCACTCGAACGATGAAAGTTGTCGCTCGAACGAGATTACCATGTCGTTCGAACGACAGTGGCATCTCGCTTGAACAATAGTGAATGTCGATTGAAGTCGTTTGAGCGACACACGTATTAGATTCCTAATAAAACTCTTCTCTAAATCGTCTATATCAGATTTAAACAAAGTATAAAACATTTTAAACACTTAAAACATTTTTAAAAACATTTATTTAATAAAATAGCATCCTTATCTGTATAAAATTAAATTTTGAGTCCAATTAAAATTATGCATTCATACCTGAGTGATCTCGGAATTCAATTGAACATGAAGACAAATAAACTTGCACCTAATTAAACATTTGGCATAATTAATCCCTTTAAGCTTTGCCGGGAACATCTTCAATTAAACTACAACACGTCATAGTCAGTGTGGGGTCGTGACAATAAAAAAAAGACCTATGACTCAAACGTGTTTTGTTCCGGGAATAAGTCAAAACTATGCCACGGAGTCAATTCAAAATTTTGTACTTACATTCCCCACTTTCTCCCTCTCTCACTCAAAGATACATGTATTGAAAATACTTTAAACCTTCTTCAATCTCTCCTCACTTCTCACATTTTTCTCTCTTTAGTTTGATGCATGTCATCCTCAACTTTTATCTTCTGCTTCTATTAGAGTATATTTTTACATCAGAAAAATATTTTTTCTTTTGTTTGATGCAGGTATGTTTTTACTTCATCAAAAATTTATATATTTCTGTACACACCGAATTACAGTTACAATATGGAATACTTTGAGATTAAATCTAGAAGTTTGTATGTTAAGGTTCAAAATATCCTTGGCTTATTAAAATATTGTTGGGAAAATTGTTATAATATTAAAAGTTGATATTTCCTTCCTAATCAGAACATGTGGCTCGATGAGTCCAGCCAAAACTATTTGTTTCCTCTCTTTTCACAAGGCTTGGGATTTCGTTTAAAAATGAGTATTATATTTGATTCGTATCTTTTAAAATTGGGCTCCATATTTGATTCCTAGCTTTTAAATATGGGCCCCATATTTAACTCATAGATTTTAAATATAGGCCCAGTATTTAGATGACTGGGATTATATGGATTGTTTTATTATTTGGGCCACATTTTGCCACTACTAGTTGGGTGGATGAGGATCTGGGTAGGTGGGTGTGGGCTGGAGAGAGTTTGGTCGGATTTGGGGTGGGTCGGGGGATTGAAGGTTTAGAGGTGGGTTGGTGAATGGGTTTTCAGTTAGAGGGGTAGAGGGTAGTTCTTAAGATGGGTTGACATGTGGGCATCCGGGCCAGAGTGATTTTCGAGTTGCAGTAGGAAGGATCAGCGGGTTAACTGGATTGAGATGGGTTTATGGTGGTTGTCCAACCTTGAAGGTATAAGGTGTGTCGTGGTGGGGCTTAGCTGGAAGGAGGGGTCTCAGTGGGTGTGATGGTTTAGAAGGTATAATGTGGAAATGTGTTGAGGGTAGCTGAGTTTAAAAGAGGGTGGTTTAGGAGAAAGTGATTCGTATTACTTATCTTATTTAGTACTTTATATATTTCTTCTACAACAAATGTATGTGAGCTTTGCGTCCATTTATTATGTTTTATTTTAAGAGCGATTCATTGAACCGCCATTCTCATCTGCCTAGCTGATATGGCATAGCAAAAGAAACCCATATTTCTTCCTTTCTAATGACAACCCACGTGTATAACAAAAGAAATAACAAATACGATTATACAATCTTTCTCATTTCTAGAGAAAAAAAAAACTTACAGTAGGCTACCACTTCAAGAGAAAATAACTGTAAACACAATTTATAGTAGGCTACCAGTCCCATTAAAAAAAACTCTCTTTTTGGAGGAAAAAAATATTGCAACAATATAACATCCAAAAATATTATAACATACAAAAACACAAAAATGCTAATCCAAAACTCCAGTAAGTTCAGTTCTCCATTGGCTTCCAAAATGGGTCAAAATTACTTGGATCGTTGTTTATCTGATTTGCACCACTCAAAAATGGATGATAACAGCCATGTACATAATTAAAAAATAAAAAAGTTGTTAATTAATATATAATTAATCTTGAAATAAAAAAAATTATCTAAATTTGAGAATGACAACTTTGAATGTTTGGAACATACGATCCACTTTTTGAGTCTTGAGACCTATGAGGTGTATTTTTTTTCCAACTGCGCATTTAAAAAATTAAAATTATATATCAATTAAAAAAAATATGTCAAATAAAAAATAAAAAATATATACAAGACTTGCCTTTGTCTTTTTTGCTTTATTTTGAATATATTTCTCCATCTTGCTTTGTTTCCTCTTATATGGGGGTCGACCTTTTCTACGAGCAACCAATGGAGAATGAATAATAGCACATCCTGATGTATTGACATTAGTAACCCCGCCACTTGGAGTCGCTTCACTACTTGCACAAATGTCTTCATTATTTTTTAAAGCTTTAAATAATTTTTTAACCCAATCCATCACCACTTTTGTCTTATCTTCATTATCCGTTGCCAAGTCTACGATTTTAGAAAACACACTATACATCCTATCCTTCCATTCATTCTCGCGATTCATAGTCCAATCAAAATAAAGAATTTTAACCTTTGTGTGACACCTTTTCACATCCTTTCTCCATCGTCTCAAAATATATTTTTCTAGAATAATATGAATTTTTTTATCAATCAACACTGTAAGACAATGTCTACAAATGATACCACGAAACTCAAATAAGCGGTAATTAGACTTGATGTCACACTCGGTTAGGTCAAACGAAACCACAAAGAGGTATCTTGCTCAATCACTCCAGCCAAATCTTCTGACACTCGGTACACTTCAATGTTACCATCATTACCAACCAAATACTAATGACAATAAATCTTTCCCGTTAACTCATCTTTAATCTCCTTAAATTTTGTTGATGTGTAACAAGTCTGAAATTGTTTCTCCACATGATATTTTGTAATACATGGAATTGCACCCTTGAGAGAATCATAGTCCGCTTCACTCTCTTTCGCAACCTTACTACGTAATGCATTCTCATATTGTTCAACAAATTGTTTTAAGTTAGTCTTAGAATTGACATAGCCATCAAAGAACCCATTCATACTCTCACTCCTTTGAGTTATCGACATTCCCGCCCAAAATGTATCTTTCGCAAAAACGAGAACCGAATGAAATCTATCATTATATAGCCTACACAACCACTCATTCTTAGGCCAGGTCATCTAATATTCTTACTCTTTGAATTCTGTTATTAAATCAATATCATATTATTAATCAGATAATATTATCAAGTTGTTTTTTGTTAAATGTGATAACGCATCGCTAATTTCTTACATTGATGGACTACTGTTTGTTATTGATATGATTTTTTTTCAACCTAGAATACCATATAAATTGCATGAATTCACTATTATATTGTTTTACGCCTTTAATTAATTATTTATCTCCTTTTCAGGCTCTCTACATTCAGATCCTAAAAGTAAATCATGTCTCTACAATATCTTCATTAATGCCTCTTTGGTTTGTGGTGTTTACTTCATTGGGAGTGCATTCATTGCAAAAGATTATAGAGTATGTATATTTTGGGTGCTTATTTATCTGATTAATTCTTTATAGAATTGTATGATATATGTTTTCTGTTTCATGGCGTCATTGGCAGATCCAAAAATTGGATTTATAAGTATTTTGTAATGAAAGTAAATTTAATACTAAAATTTACACTGTATGCTTCTACGCATAACATGAAAACATTCTTAGTTGAAGCTCTAAGTTGGTGGTTGTTTGTATCCAAATGGCATATGGATGAGCGACTTTATTCATTTCAGTCATAATGCTTTTCATGTCTTAATGTTTATAGGATTTCAAATATGACATTTCTTATGTTAGTTAGTTCTGCAGAATGGGTTTGAATTTGGAACAGGCCCTAGTTTCTTTTAGTGATATTGATGTTTCATGTATTAATTAATGACTATTGTGTAAGAAAAAGCTCATTTAGAGTGCACAAATATCACACACACACACACATATATATATATATATATATATATATATATATAGGGTGCACAAATACAACATGTATAATGTTTACATACGAAAGTTGATTCTTTTTAGGAATGCAACATGTTGTTATGTTGGGCTGAAGCATGGATACACTATTGTATGGTTTGGATCATAATTATAGAAGGCAATAGTTGTTTTGATTTAAAAGTGAAGAGGCACTCTAAGCAGGCTTTCCAACCAATGTAGTTAACGCTTTCAGTTTCTCCAAAGTTGAGCCGCATCATTTTGATGATCATATTCGAATTTTTGCTTGATTATTCGAAACACGGGTATGATCTCTCTCAAATTTAATCTTTATGTTTATAATCTATTTAATATGTTAATTTATCTTCTTGGATGATTTCCAGAGCTAATAACACGTTGCCAGTTTATTGATGACATCCCACACTTTATAAGGGTTTTTGTTTTAGATCATGTTAGATTGGAGGGTGATATAGATTGTGATAAATAATATCGTGGAAAGTTGGACTCAACTTCGTTAGGACCTCATCGGATAAATAATATTGTGATAAATAATATTTGGGATTACTAATACTCAATGGTATGTCGAATAACATTGTGATTGGTTTTAGTTTGCTATTTGGGTGTTTATGCATGGTGTTATATATATTGACTGATGTCAAGATTTTTAGAGGATATATGCCCCTGTGTTTCTAAAGTTGGGCAGCCGAGGGAGAGTTGCTCACTGTTTCTAAACAAGTGAAATGAGTTTCTCATAATTATGTTTTGTTTATCATAATTATGTTTTAAGTTGATCTGAGTTGAGATTTCCTATTATTTAATTCATGTATAAGGCATGTGCTTCTGTATTTTTTACATATTGAACAATAGTTAACTTCAGATTTTGTATTCTAAATTTGAAGGTACTGGAAACTATTACTCTAATAATATACTAAAAATTATTGGCTTACCATCAGGATTGTTATGGTACCAACGCCTTTCTTCTACCCTCTTGGTCAACTACAATGTGCTCCACCAACATCGGCACTAACACAACAGATTACAGAGTACTCCACTTATTAAATAAGATATGAACTCCATATAACATAGGTGCACTTCTTCAATGCATGTTTAATGTGATGGTGTGTGTGATACCCCACCTAATTAAATACCGGGCGATCACTCCTTTATTAAATTAAAATCAAGGTGAACAGTTGGTTCATTCTTAGCATCACTGTCGAAAAATAACTTTTCCAATTTAAACACCCTAATTAATTAAGCTAAGTGTCAAAACCATTTTTAGACATTACTTTCCAAATTTTATTTAATAAACCAACATTTAAAACTTTACATCATTTATCAGTAAAGAATCACACAACAATTATCTTGGAATATATAAATCCAAAGAACCAACCATTCAATTAATTGAACCCAACATTAAATACTTAAATGAAAAACATCGTGACAATCAATAATCCCAAAGTGCAAATACTGGAAATAAATGGATCACAATGTCTGCTAAATAACTGAATAATGGAAAGGGCGACACATGCCCAACTGAATAAATAGAACAGAGAGTGGAATCAACAAATTAAGTCGTCTAAGAAAGAGGCCTGCAACTCCCACCTAAGCTGCAGCGCATTCCTCCCAAAGGATCCTATGCAAGACGCCCATGTGGCTGGGCACCTGTAATATATACATATATATACAAGAGAGAAGAAAAATGGAAAACGGGTCAGAGCCCGATTGTAGAAAGATTTAAATTTTGTTTCGCAAGTATTTAAAATGTTTACAGACCAATGCAACAACATATTAGTGCGGCACTCCCTTGAGAAATTCTCACCTCTCTTCTACTGTGCACGCCTATCGTACTAACCTTCCCAACGGTTTAACTTATCTTATATTAGGTCGCTCGTAAGATTTAATTATGATAAATTCAATTGTTCAAGAGGTTAATTTCTTTTAACAACAAAGTTTTCATTTAAACCTTATTTACTCATAAAGTTTCTAAGTATCATATTATACTTTTCAAACACATGTTCCCCAATCGAAAATAATAATTCACTTTCTTACTTACCATAAACACAGTAGGTAGTTCCCACATTTCCATAATTAAATATATATATTAGATACTCGTATAATATATATATTCTAATAGCACCCCACATAAAAATTATGGTGCGGGCATACTCTGCTATCCAATCCCCGTATTACTCGTACTAAGGGAAATACAAGTTCGGAATCACTCTCGAACTGTATTAAATCATACACAAACAATATTGAGGCGAAGCATAGTTTCCAAGTCCAAGAGGTCAGCACATACCCTCGCATCTCTTAGGACTGTGACTATCGATTCGATAGCCTGTACCTAGGATTCCTATCTTCTTGGGTACGAGTCAATATCCCCCCCATAAATGTCACATCGAGATAAGACTGTCCCAGCGCGGTAACCTCAGGGATAGCAAGTAGCGCGGGCATGATTTTCACACGTATATAGTATATGCATAAACACAGTCATATAAATATACCACTTTTACTATATTAAATTTAGGTTCATCTCATAACCCATAATTATCACATTTATCCTTATTTCTCATTATTTAGTTATCACTTATAACGGTTCGTCTCTTACTTCTAGTTTGAAGGATTAATTCAACTTGCCACGTAACACTCATGGACTCTATCCTCCCAAGTGTAGAATTCAGTAGGTACTCATCTATTTTCCATCGTAACTATCTTACGCGTCTCTCCCTTTAATACATAATCCCATCGTCCCGTATATGTAAACATCCCAAAAATGCAATTCTCGTCTTACATTAAAGGTCTTATAATTATTAGTAAGTCCTACTGGTCATCTTTATCTCCTAAAATATTTAATAAGGATGTCTAAGGAGTATTACTCATTTAAATTTAATTCAACTATTTAAAAGGGGAAATATGAGTCTGTCGGGAGGGGTCGATCGATCGATGGAAGGGGCTCAATCGATCGATGCGTCGATCGATCAACACTCCTGGTTCGATCGATCGATCAAACAGGTATGGCGAATTCTGCAGATTAACAGTTACGGGTTTCATAATCCAACCTCAATCAAGTCCAGATTTTTCACACCCAAACTCCCTATAATACGTACTACAAATAGTATAAACCCATATTATACATCTTCTACGTAAAGCATGCAAATTTTCATCAATAACCACGGATTAATAGGCCCAAAACTCATATCAATCTCAAGAACCCTAGAACTTCTTTAACTTTGTTCTAATCAGTATTTTTCGAGAAATTTCTACTCCTAATTCATCATAAATTTGTGGTTAAGCCTCTACATATGAAGGGGTTTCCAGATTATCATTCAAATCATTACTACATGCGATTTTCCTATCTCCAACATGGATTTTCTTCTACCAAACTCATCTTAATCACCCTAGACTAACATGAAAGGTGCATTAACGAAAATAAGCAAGTTAAATACTTGCCTGGGAATTTGAGAATTCTGATTTGTGGACGAATTTGGTGTTGTCGCGTTCCCCGTCGCGCGATCTACGCGTTGGTGGTGGTAGCGGTGCAACCGGATGGATTTTTTACCTTGGATTGCTTGGAAAGATTTCTCCTTCCCTCTCCAATGGCCGTTCTAATGTTTTGAGTCTGCTAACCCTAAAGGACCATTCCAAATGGCTGATATAACCTAATAAATTTCGTGGGTTTAATTACCCAAAAATGCAAAATGTCCAAAATACCCTCTCGGGGTACTAATTGAGCCTAAAAATGCCCCGAGACCCAAACTAAACCCTCGGGTACACTTTTCTGACTATCTCGACCCTTCCGGACACTTTGGCGCACTCAAAACGACCATACGAGTGACTTATAATTTATTCACTTTTATTGTTCAATATTTAGTCCCGACGCGACACGGGGGCGTCCCGACTTAAATTTCCAAAATTATCATTTTATTCACTCTTGACATTTAATAGAACCAATATTATATTATTCTACTCATTAGTAATATTCAGCGAGTTTCCCATAATTACTAACTCACATCACGTTAATAATTATAAAGTAATTAATTTTCGAATTTATATTAAATTAATAACTCACATTAAATTTAATAAATCCCCAAATTATTAAAGCATAAAAATACGGGGTATTACATACTTCCCCCCTAATAACTGAATTTCGTCTCGAAATTCGAAAAATAAGGCATACCTGGTAAGAATAAATCTGGATACCTCTCGCGCATATCTGCCTCGCGCTCCCAAGTGGATTCGTCCACATTATGATGCTCCCACTGGACCCGTACGAGTGGAACTACCTTCGACCTTAATCTCCTCTCGCTATGGTCTAGGATAGCCACCGGTCTGTCCTCGTAAGAGTTGTCAGGCTGTAAGTCTATCTCCTCTATCGCGATGTGGGTGTGAGCCATGTCATCCCGAAGATATCGTCTCAACGACGAGATGTGGAATACATCGTGAATGCGATGTAAATGCTCTGGCAGTCCCAACCTGTATGCTATCGGCCCAATCCTCTCAATAATGGGAAATGGTCCCATGTATCTCGGGGACAATTTCCCTTTCTTCCCGAACCTCATCACTCCTTTCATAGGAGATACACGTAGTAACACTTGGTCCTCCACATTAAACTCCAGGAAGAACCGTTTCGCATCGGCGTAGCTTTTCTGCCTGTCCTGGGTTACTCTAATGCGACTCCAAATCATCTCAATCCTCGCGGAGGTTTCCTGAATCACCTCTGGTCCTAGCAACTTGTTATCCCCCACCTCTAGCCAACAAGTTGGGGAACAACAAGGCCTGCCATACAAAACCTCGAATGGAGTCATGCCAATCGTGAACTGAGAAGAGTTATTATAAGCGAACTCTACCAGTGGGAGATGTGGCTCCCAACCTCCTCCAAAATTAAGGACACACATGCGTACCATATCCTCCAACATCTAATTAGTACGCTCTATTTGCACGTCTGTTTGTGGGTGATAAGTTGAACTCAACCTAAACTCTGTACCCATAGCCTCCTGAAAGCTCTCCCAGAAATGCGACATGAAAATCTTGTCTCTATCTGACGCAATATTCAGGGGCACCCCATGTAATCTGACAATCTCAACAATGAACAACTGAGCATACTGACCCGTGGTATAGTCTGTCCGTACCGGTAAAAAATGGGCCACCTTGGTCAAACGGTCTACAATCACCCAGATAGAGTCGTGGCCCCTCTGTGATGTAGGAAACCCTGTAATAAAATCCATGGAAATACTCTCCCACTTCCACGCGGGTATTTCCAATGGCTGAAGTAACCCTGACGGTCTTTGGTGGTCCACCTTTACCAGCTGGCAGGTAGAACACTTGGACACAAACTCAGCAATGTCCTTCTTCATCCCACTCCACCAGTATTGTCGCCTCATATCCTGGTACATCTTATCTCCTCCAGGATGTATCGCAAATCGGGACCCGTGATACTGGGTCATCACTGCATGACGTAATTCTGATCCTTCTGGGACCACCAATCTCCCATTAAACCTCAAACCCCCATCAGAACTAACAGAATAGGACTCAGCACCCTCAGCTAAAAGTCGTACAATCTGCTCCTGGCAAAACGGGTCTGCGGTCTGTGCCTGTATCACCCTCGTAACAATCTCGGGTGTCACTGTCATAACAGATATGAAGGAACGGGCTACTGCGTCCTGGTGACCTAAATCCTTCCACTTTGCTTTCCAGACGTCCGCTACATCGTCTACCGGTCTACGGCTCAACGCATCAGCAACTACGTTGACCTTCCCCGGATGGTAATATATGTCGAACTGATAGTCCTTCACAAACTCTAACCACCTGCACTAACGCATATTCAGTTCTCGCTGAGTGAACAGGTACTGCAATGACTTGTGTTCTGTGAACAAGCAAAATTTCTCCCCCAATAAATAGTGCCTCCATATCCTCAATGCAAAAACGACCACTGTTAACTATAGGTCGTGGGTGGGGTAATTCTTCTCATGCAGCTTTATCTTGCGGGAGGCAAAAGCTATAGCCTTCTCCTCCTGCTGAAGTACTCCCCCAAGTCCCGGTAAAGAGGCATCGGTGTAAACCAGGTACTCCACACCCGGATTCGGTAAAGTAAGGACCGGTGCTGAAGTAAGCTTGTCTTTCAGCTCGTCGAAAGCCAATTGGCAAGCATCATCCCAAACATATGGAACCCCTTTGCGAGTCAGGTTCGTCAATGGCCCCGCTATTTTGGAGAACCCCCGAATGAATCTCCTGTAGTATCCCGCTAATCCCAAGAAACTACGCACTTCTGTCGGTGTCGTGGGCTGTCCCCACTCCCTCACCGCTGACACTTTACTCGGGTCAACTGCTATCCTCTGTTCAGAAATAACATGCCCTAAGAACTGTACTTCTCGCAACCAAAATCCGCACTTCTTGTACTTAACATACAACTGATGCTCTCGTAGAGTCTGAAGGACCTGTTTCAAGTGCTCGGCATGCTCCTCCTCGGAGTGTGAATATATCAAAATGTCATCTATGAAAATAATGACGAACTGATCCAAGAACTCTCTGAACACCCGGTTCATCAAGTCCATGAATACAGCTGGAGAATTTGTGAGTCCGAATGGCATCACTGTGAACTCATAGGACCCATACCTCGTCAAGAAAGAAGTCTTTGAAACATCCTGCTCCCTAATTCGTAGCTGATGGTACCCCGACCTCAGATCTATCTTCGAAAAGAAAGTTGCTCCCCTCAGCTCGTCGAACAGATCATCGATTCGAGGCAACGGATACTTGTTCCGTATCGTGACTTTGTTCAACTCCCGGTAGTCCACACATAGCCTCAGTGAACCATCTCTCTTCTTCACAAACAAGACTGGAGCGCCCCAAGGTGAGGTACTCCTGCGAATGAAGCCCTGACCTAACAGCTACTCTATCTGATCTCGTAACTCCCGCATCTCCACCGGAGCCATACGGTATGGAGCGCGTGCTATAGGTCTAGTATCCGATAATAAATTTATGACAAAGTCTATCTCTCGACTGGGGGTAGGCCTGGTATCTCCTGAAATACATCGGAATACTCACGAACAACTGGGATCGAGTCTAAGGGAATCACAATCTCCTTAGAGGTATCCTCCTCTATGTAATACAAATGAGCGGTCGAGCCTCCCTCTGGGCGAGGCATCGCCACTACAAACATCTCTTTCCCCGGAATGGAAAAAACAATACTCCCACCAAAACAATCTATCATGGCCTTGTAAGTAGCTAGCCAATCCATACCGATAATAACGTCATGCTCATGCATATCTAAGACTAACATGTCTGCAGGTAATACCAAGATACCGATCTCTACCCCCTCACCCCGACATATAAAGAAAATAAGTGAACCATTTCCCAATGGTGAGTCTACACACGTCACAGTGCTCTCTGCTGTGGCTAATATCCCTAAGGCCTTCGCAAAATGGGTAGCTATAAAATAGTGTGTCGCCCCAGTATCAAATAAGACTCGACCCATAGTACCATGGATAGGAAACATACCCTCAATCGCGGGTGGTGCCTGCGGAGCTGCTGCCTGGTGGACGTTATAGACACGTCCATACTGTAACTGCCCCTGCTGCACTGGAGCTGCTTGAATGGCTGGTAGGGCTGGTACCTGGGCTGGTGCTGGGAGGGCGGCTGAAAAAAGTGGCCTCTGTGGCTCATTATGGGCACCCTGCTGCTGTGGGGCCCTATCACCCTCTGGGCAATCCTGGCGCTTATGGCCATGCTTGCCGCACACAAAACATCGGCCTCTGAAGTTACCTCCCCTCTAACCCTGCTGACCACGACCCTGCTGGCCGTTACCACCCCGCCACTGGCCCTGATGAAAATGCTGTTGACCCTGCTGCTGACCCTGCTGCTGTCGGTGTTGGCCTTGCTGGCCCTACTGATTAGGCTGGCCCTGCTGACCCTGCCTATAACCCCCAAATCCCTGCCTGGAATCACCTGATCGGAAGCGCTTGGCAGGATCCCCCTGATGGGAACTCTGCTCATGCTGACGAGTCTGTCCCTGGGATGTCGATGCTCCACTAGCGCCAGTACCCCCTGTCCTGCCCTGCTGGCCGGACTCTCCTGCTCGCTTGCTTCCCTACAGATGGAAGCGGTGATCCTCGCAGTGTAGTAAGGCAGCATTGAGTACATCTGTGAAGGTACTCAGAGACAAATTCCCTATAAGATGCTGACGGATCCTCCAAGCTAACCCGTCCACAAACAACATTATCTTCTTACCCTCAGTAGGTGCCTCATCTGGCACTATAGTGAGAAGTCTCGTGAACTCCTCCTCATACTCAGCAACGGTAGAATTTTCCTGCTTCAAGTTCAGTAACTTCCGCCTCATCTCAGTTTGCACGGCGGGTGGAAAGTACTTGCGGTCAAATCGCTCCCAGAACGACTGAATCGGGATCGTATCCCTCTCCTCCAAGGTGGTGGTGGATTCCCACCACTGCAAAGCGGCCCCCACTAGCTTGAAGGAATCCAACAACTGTTTCTGCACGTCTGTTCACTCATACATATGAAGATGCCGCTGGATATCTTTCTTCCATTGGCTGACGATGACAATATCTGAATTACCCGAGAACTCAGGGGGATGCGCCTTCTAAAAGGCATCCCTAACCCGCTCCCATGCTGATGGAAGCTGTGCAGGTACTGGCGCCACTGCCTGAATCTGGGGTGGAGCCTGCTGTACTACCGCTAGCGTTACATTCACCACCTGAGCAACAATAGCGGCTACCTCATTAGCATTCATCGTACCATGAGCCAGAGCTGCTGGCTGCGCGACATGGGCACGCCTATCCTTTGGTGCACGTCTCGGAGGCATCTAAAACGTGAAGAAATTTATTAGTCTACAATTATTATCAAGTCTCAAATAGCTGAAGACGTAATCGTAAAAGCAAGAAGACAACAATCCTAAAATAGGGCTCTATAAGAAAAATATTAAGCTGAAAGCGAAATAAGCCGTACAGATCCTAAGAACACTATAACCTGATGCTCTGATACCACCTGTGACACCCTGCCTAATTAAATACCGGGCGATCACTCCTTTATTAAATTAAAATCAAGGTGAACAGTTGGTTCATTCTTAGCATCACTGTCGAAAAATAACTTTTCCAATTTAAACACCCTAATTAATTAAGCTAAGTGTCAAAACCATTTTTAGACATTACTTTCCAAATTTTATTTAATAAACCAACATTTAAAACTTTACATCATTTATCAGTAAAGAATCACACAACAATTATCCTGGAATATATAAATCCAAATAACCAACCATTCAATTAATTGAATCCAACATTAAATATTTAAATGAAAAACATCCTGACAATCAATAATCCCAAAGTGAAATACTGGAAATAAATGGATCACAATGTCTGCTAAATAACTGAATAATGGAAAGGGCGACACATGCCCAACTGAATAAATAGAACAGAGAGTGGAATCAACAAATGAAGTCGTCTAAGCAAGAGACCTGCAACTCCCACCTAAGCTGCAGCGCATTCCTCCCAAAGGATCCTATGCAAGACGCCCTTGTGGCTGGGCACCTGTAATATATACATATATATACAAGAGAGAAGAAAAATGGAAAACGGGTCAGATCCCGATTGTAGAAAGATTTAAATTTTGTTTAGCAAGTATTTAAAATGTTTACAGACCAATGCAACAACATATTAGTGCGGCACTCCCTTGAGAAATTCTCACCTCTCTTCTACTGTGCACGCCTGTCGTACTAACCTTCCCAACGGTTTAACTTATCTTATCTTAGGTCGCTCGTAAGATTTAATTCTGATAAATTCAATTGTTCAAGAGGTTAATTTCTTTTAACAACAAAGTTCTCATTTAAACCTTATTTACTCATAAAGTTTCTAAGTATCATATTATACTTTTCAAACACATGTTCCCCAATCGAAAATAATAATTCACTTTCTTACTTACCATAAACACAGTAGGTAGTTCCCACATTTCCATAATTAAATATATATATTAGATACTCGTATAATATATATATTCTAATAGCACCCCACATAAAAATTATGGTGCAGGCATACTCTGCTATCCAATACCCATATTACTCGTACTAAGGGAAATACAAGTTCAGAATCACTCTCGAACTGTATTAAATCATACACAAACAATATTGAGGCGAAACATAGTTTCCAAGTCCAAGAGGTCAGCACATACCCTCGCGTCTCTTAGGACTGTGACTACCGATTCGATAGCCTGTACCTAGGATTCCTATCTTGTTGGGTACGAGTCAATATCCCCCCCCCCCCCCATAAAGGTCACATCGAGATAAGACTGTCCCAGCGCGGTAACCTCGGGGATTGCAAGTAGCGCGGGCATGATTTTCACACGTATATAGTATATGCATAAACACAGTCATATAAATATACCACTTTTATTATATTAAATTTAGGTTCATCTCATAACCCATAATTATCACATTTATCCTTATTTCTCATTATTTAGTTATCACTTATAACGGTTCGTCTCTTACTTCTAGTTTGAAGGATTAAGTCAACTTGCCACGTAACACTCATGGACTCTATCCTCCCAAGTGTAGAATTCAGTAGGTACTCATCTATTTTCCATCGTAACTATCTTACGCGTCTCTCCTTTTAATACATAATCCCATCGTCCCGTATATGTAAACATCCCAAAAATGCAATTCTCGTCTTACATTAAAGGTCTTATAATTATTAGTAAGTCCTACTGGTCATCTTTATCTACTAAAATATTTTAATAAGGATGTCTAAGGAGTATTACTCATTTAAATTTAATTCAACTATTTAAAAGGGGAAATATGAGTCTGTCAGGAGGGGTCGATCGATCGATGGCAGGGGCTCGATCGATCGATGCGTCGATCGATCGACACTCCTGGTTCGATCGATCGATCAAATAGGTATGGCGAATTCTGCAGATTAACAGTTACGGGTTTCATAATCCAACCTCAATCAAATCCAGATTTTTCACACCCAAACTCCCTATAATTCGTACTACAAACAGTATAAACCCATATTATACATCTTCTACGTAAAGCATGCAAATTTTCATCAATAACCATGGATTAATAGGCCCAAAACTCATATCAATCTCCAGAACCCTAGAAATTCTTTAACTTTGTTCTAATCAGTCTTTTTCCAGAAATTTCTACTCCTAATTCATCATAAATTCGTGGTTAAGTCTCTACATATGAAGGGGTTTCCAGATTATCATTCAAATCATTACTACATGCGATTTTTCTATCTCCAACATGGATTTTCTTCTACCAAACTCATCCTAATCACCCTAGACTAACATGAACGGTGCATTAACGAAAATAAGAAAGTTAAATACTTGCCTGGGAATTTCAGAGTTCTGATTTGTGGACGAATTTGGTGTTATCGCGTTCCCCGTCGCGCGATCTACGCGTTGGTGGTGGTGGCGGTGCAACCGGATGGATTTTTTACCTTGGATTGCTTTCTCCTTCCCTCTCTTATGGCCGTTCTAATGTTTTGAGTCTGCTAACCCTAAAGGACCATTCCAAATGGCTGATATAACCTAATAAATTTTGTGGGTTTAATTACCCAAAAATGCAAAATGTCCAAAATGCCCTCCCGGGGTACTAATTGAGCCTAAAAATGCCCCGAGACCCAAACAAAACCCCCGGGTATACTTTTCTGACTATCTCGACCCTTCCGGACACTTTGGCGCACTCAAAACGACCATATGAGCGACTTATAATTTATTCACTTTTATTATTCAATATTTAGTCCCGACACGACACGGGCGCGTCCCGACTTAAATTTCCAAAATTGTCATTTCATTCACTCTTGACATTTAATAGAACCAATATTATATTACTCTACTCATTAGTAATATTCAACGAGTTTCCCATAATTACTAACTCACATCACGTTAATAATTATAAAGTAATTAATTTCCGGATTTATATTAAATTAATAACTCACATTAAATTTAATAAATCCTCAAATTATTAAAGCATAAAAATACGGGGTATTATAGTTTGCTCTATTTTTGAATAATTTGGAGACATGTTTTATAATGTGGTTCATAAACATGGGTTTTACAAATCAATTTTAATTTTGCTACTTAAATGGCAGACTTGTTGGCATACAAAATCTGTCATTTTCATCATCAAGAAATCCGTCATTTTCATCGTCAGGAAATCAAAAAATCTAGGCTGAGTCGCCTCGACCCTATTTTCTATTTCATCCTTAAAGGCCTTGACAGTTTCATTTTCACCATTAAACTTCCGCGCTTTAAAAATATTTGACAAAGAACCCAACTTTCTGTTTCAATCATAAACTTACCTGTAGAGTTTTCAATCTGATGGGAAGTTGAGTTTGCATTTGTTAAAATCAAGTGTTTGTAAATAAAAATCATGAATTGTGAGAACAAAACTCCACCTCCCACTATACTACATTTGTTTATAGGTTTACGGTTTCTGATTTGTCTTTCAAGTGAAGGTTAAAGCATGTTTACATTTTTAATATAGTGTGTGTAAAATTTAAGGTGTTATCAATCATAAGTCAGTATGATTACTGTTTATTAGGTGACATTATTGATAGGGTGTATACCGATAGTTTTTTCATGTATGTATCGACTAATTATAAAAGGATTATAATTATCTCCATTTATTTTTGGTGAAATGTGAGTGTATTAATTAGAAACAAATTCAACCTCTTTCAATTGTTATATCACTTTGAATCATGACCAGTTTAGAATCAGGCTCCAAAATATATTGCAAATTTCAAGTCAGATCCGTCATATTTTTCGATTCCTTATTTGATTGGTAGATGGCTACTACAATATGTTTATTTCTAACTATCAATGTTTTTTGCTAATGTTTTGCCGATGATACCTACATCACACGTGTGCCGACATAACATGATCTTCTTTAACCTTAAGGTGTTTCTTTTTAACTTTTTTCTATTAATTTTTTTATAGATTTCACCTCATTTGGCCTTGCTGTATTTTTCTTTATTTGTGAATAGTTTTGAAGTTCTATGTTTTGAATCAATGTAGTACTATTTGTTCAATATATACTTTCATAGCACCGTGGTTATCATTTATATATAATCTGATTCAAAATTTTCTCACATTTCAGGAGAAATGGAGATATACTTTTGGTATAAGCATTTTTTGATGATGAATGAGAAAGGCGTGACGTGAGCGATACAAGCAGCATGGTGTAATTGTGGTTGCCCTTGGAAACATGCTTTGGTTGTGTTGAAATTGTTTATCATCTTAATGTGCAATGTCGTCATAATGACTCGATTTAAATAGATTTTTCTTCAAAAATTTTAATTGTCTATTGAGCCACGTGATATTTTTTTAGTTGAATAGTTGATATATGTGAGGTCCAAGATGGACTATTATTATTGTGGTATTTTTTATTGTCTAAACAGGGTGAATAGTCATGTAAACAAAGGAAATTTTGCCCAATTTTTATAAAATATTTGTATTACGTAAGGAACTAGCAAAGATTTATTATACACTACGTGACAATTTAGAAAATTATGCTTGCGAAATCTGAAGTCTATTATAATCATAAATCGATGATTTGGTTTATATAATGTCTGAGATGGACTTTTTGTATAGCTGGGTGGTTTTGGTTTCTTAAACATGTGAATAGTCCTATATATAGAACAAATTATGTCTAAATTTTCTAAATCGTCGTATACATTTTTGTGTTATATAATAAATTCTTTGAAATTAGATTATTTGAATGATGTTGGACTATTTTTTATTTATTAAGTCGGGTGGGTAGTTCTATAAACTAAGGAGATTATGACCTTTTTTTTTAAATTACACTTTGTTTTGTCAGGGAACGAAATTTTTTTCATTTTACAATCACGTACGTTGAAATTTTTTGCCATTTTGCAATTACGTACTTTGGAAAAATTTTGTCATGCCTTCAGGCACGGGCAATCCGCTAGTGTGTGTGTGTGTGTGTGTATATATATATATATATATATATATATATATATATATATATATATATATATATATAGAGAGAGAGAGAGAGAGAGTTACATCAAAGATCTAAGTGAAATGGCTTTAAAAACGAACTAGATCACAAATGTTGAATATTGTGTGTATCACTATCTACAGAACGATGCAAAAGTAAAACTATCGATTCCAAAAAAAATGAAAAACTACTACCTCGACTCCAAATCTTCAAGATAGCCCTAATTGTATGGTAGATCACATCAGCAATAGATGGCGGTGGTCTTAATATTCATAGAAAATCAGTGAGGTATCCAGCTCAGGCTTTGTTGTTGAGAGAGGGAGCATGTGAGAGAGATAGAAAGAGGATCGAATAAGAGAGAATGATGATGAATAGATGGATAGTTAGGTTACCGAGGTGAGTTCAAAGTAAAGTAAGAGAGTGGTGAAATCATTTGGGCGGGATGTTGAAGAGAGAGAGAGTGAAATTAATGAGAGAGGGAGAGTTGTCGAAACAGCCAATCAATTTTATCAACTTCATCTCAATCGTGCACTTCTCACCTTGGTGTCAAAATCCTAGCCTCTAATTTTCTTAAGGTCTTATGGAATAGTAAAAATCTTATGTTCCTTATTATATAGACTAGAGGAATGCCCATGCCTGAAGATACTCCCTCTATACGAATCCTAAAGGATTTTCTCTCAAAGAAAATACTCCCTCTATACGATTTTTCTATATCAACATGCTCCAAAAGTTGATCACATTGTTTATGAATAGATCGCATATTCATGAATAGATCGAGCTCGGGTCATATGTTAAGCAATCAATTTAAGCTCAAGCCCGTTTGAAAAATCAAGCTCAATGGGGCTCGGTTTGAAGCATATATGAATAAACCAAAACCATAAATGGAGAGAGAGAGAGAGTATAGTCTTTAATAAAAACAAACTAAAAATAGCGCAACCATCATGACCTATAAAAATTGAAAACATAAATCAAATCTTGAAATAAGGACTATTCAAATAAGAACCAATAATGTAAAAATACAAACTTCAAACCTATATCAATTATTATGTCTTCAAACCTCCATATCAATGTCGATCGAAGTCAATCGAATGATCTCTAGCGTTATGCAGTAAGCCTTTTCTGTGTAAATAAAGATAAGTGTGAGGTATAAAAGGACAATGAATTCCGAATTTGCGCAAGAAATCTGAGCAAGTGGACAGTGAGTTCCAAGCATGAGCTAGAAATCTGCATTTATTCAAACACAAACTTGCACAAACTTGATTTGAGCACTAGGATGTGATGAATGATGAGAAATAATAACAAACAGCATAGAGTTTTTTATTCTTCAATAATAATAATAATAATAAGCCTTTCTATCTTCTAACTATAAATAGTAAAGTATCTTTTGTAAATCATTAATGCTTACACATGTGATAATCTGAAACCTGTGGAGAAAAGGTATTGAAAACTGAAATTGTTTAGGAAACAAAAAATAAATGAAACTTCCAAACAACAAAAGAGGTCGGTGATAGTATAAAATAAGCTTCTACTGACCAACATACATAGTCCAAAGAGATTATAAATGTTTGTTTTCCATTGATAAACAGAGACACTCATTTTACAACTCGAATAACTACTACTCTAGAAGAAACCAATCACAAACCAAGGACTTGATGAAATCATTTCAAGATCAAAACATTATTCTAATATAACATTGCTTAAATCAAATTCTCAAAGTGAAAATTAATATACATCAAACTGAGTAATATTTCAGGCAAACACCCTTACCCATAATATATATACCAAATTTTACCTACAAATAAAAAATAAACACAAATGAGAGATTACCTGAGATATCATAAGCACTAAAAATCTGAAAACATAAAAAATTAGAAAAACATAGAGTTGTACCTAAACTATAAAATAGCAACAAAAATAATCCCTAAAAGTTAAACCACTGAATAAAACTCCAAATGTGGAACACAAAAACATAAAAATATAAAACAAAAACATAATATATATATATATATATATATATATATATATATATATATAGAGAGAGAGAGAGTTAACATCAGAGATCCAAGTGAAATGGCTTTAAAAATGAACCAAATAAAAAAATGTTGAATATTGTGTGTATCACTATCTACAAAACGATTCAAAAGTAAAACAATCTATTCCAAAAAAAACTACAACCTCGACTCCAAATCTTCAAGATAGCCCTAATGGTATGGTGGATCACATCAACAATAGATGATGGTGGTCTTGATATTCATAGAAAATCAGTTAGGTATCCAGCTCACGCCTTGTTTTTGAGAGAGGGAGCAGGTGAGAGAGATAGAGAGAGGATCGAATGAGAGAAAATGGTGAAGAGTAGATGGATAGTTAGGTTACCGAGGTGAGTTCAAAGTTGAGTAAGAGAGTGGTGAAATCATTTGTGCGGGATGTTGAAAAGAGAGAGAGTGAAATTAATAAGAGAGGGAGAGTTGTCCAAACAGTCAATCAATTTTGTTAGCTTCATCTCAACCGTGCGCTTCTCACCTTGGTGTCAAAATCCTAACCTCTAATCATCTTAAGGTCTTATGGAATAGTAAAAAGCTTTTTCTCCTTATTATATAAATATACTAGCGGAATGATCGTGCCTAAAGTCACGAAGAAAATTTTCAACGTACGTAATCGCAAAACAACGAAAATTTTCAAAGTACATAACTGTAAAAAGGCAAAAATTTCTTTTCCGAACAAAACAAAATGTAAATTTTAAAAAAATGATCATAATCTCATTTGTTTATAGGACTATCCACCCTTCTTAACAAATAACTAATAGTCCAACAACATTCAAATAGTTTAAAACCATCAAATGCACTCACATATAAAATGAAATATAGAATATTTATCAATCAAACTCACATTGTGCCTCAAATTAACAAAATCTCATTTGTTAATTGGATTATCCACCCTGCTCAAGGGATAACAACCAATCCAACAATAATCAAAAAGTCTAAATTCATCAAACAAGTACTTCAATGAAACAAACTTCTTTAAAAAATCACATATATATCAATTGAGGTCGTCCCACATGTTCCACTATAATGATTGTCCGTAGTTTTCAAAATGCAACCTGTTACAAAACAAAAAATACAGTTAGCCACTTGAAATAGCTAGTCAATTATTATACAAACCATGCAAATTATTAATTATATAAAAAATACACCGTGTCACTAGAGAGTTCCCAGAAAAGGGACTTTGTAACAAAATACATAGTTTATGGTCCTTTGTTATGTGAGACCTTACCCACTAAGGATTTATAAAATAAGAGTGATCAACATTTAAAGTAAACCATAAATCTACACACCAAACATCCACATAACCATAGAATAATAGTTACATGGAAACAGAGACATATTGAGTTAGCACACAAATCACATTCCACTGTTAAGTTGGGTCAATGTCAAAAACCCCCCAAAACTTGAAATGTTTGATGTACAAAACAAATTTAATACATTTTATATAATTAATTAATCAAATATTAACAATCCAATTATATTCTAAAAAAATGTCTTCTTATCTATTGTACAAAACACAAAGCATTATTAAGGCAAATCAATATTATGGGGTTCTTATATCTAAAGCACATCAATATGTAATTTTTGCAACCTGAGTTACATGATCAATAAATTTAAAATATACACAAAATGTAAAATTGAGATCTTTCATGGGTGTATTTGAAATTTCGACATATACTTTGATTAGAACATGTTTATCACGATTGGGCTACACCCTTTTATCACAAACATCGCCAAAATGAACTTCACAAACAAAATCATGAAAAAGAGAATTTCAAGTGATATAGATAATTCACAACCCATTGCTTCAAATGTGTTGATTTGTGATTTGTATAATAGAAAATTCAATTCTAACATTTAGAATGCCATTGCAAAAAACTAATATAATAAACAGTGTGATATAATGCAAACACATAGTTCGAAAGTAAACACAGTTCAATTCTAAGAGTTCGAAGAGTTTGACTAATAAATAGTAAAAACGTGTAGTATACGAAGAACATTTTCCTAACAAAACTCAATAATAACTCAACATAAATAATCAACACCTTTGAGACGAAGCACAAAAAAGAGAGATTCCAAAAACCGAATTTATAATCCCCTTCAATTGAACCCACTTTACAATGACGATTGAAAATCAGAAAGAAAGAATCCAGCTGAAAGAAATGGAAGTTACAGATACACGAAACTCATATCTCGGTCAACCAATAAAGTAAAATATGATAAAATACAAACCTCAAACAATGGGTTCAAATATGTACATCTAAAACTAGGTTGTTTGAGTTTCCATTTCATTACTTTTAATAAGATAGGAATGGACTAAAGTTCAGCGGCTAACTTGAGAGTAAATAGTAGAGACAGGCAGAACATCACTTGCAAGAAATTAGAGCCCATGAGGGTAAAAGTGATAGATTAATTTAAAAGAAAATTGTAATAGATAATAAGAATCAAGAGGAAGACCAAAACTATATTTGAGCACCCTGAAAAGTGAGTAAATGTTTGGCCTTCATTCTTGTTAAAGTATACCATTTAGGCTCTGTATGTTTTGGGGTGAAATTTTACACTTGGGTGAAGAGTATAAATGAAAACTATTTTTACCTTATGTTGCAGCTAAATTGCAAGGCAAAATGCCATGATTTGAGCCACAGAGAAAAAGTATAAAAAAAAAAAATCAAATAGAGATAGATCTAACTTTGAGTGAACCTTATGTTGTGAGTTCTGAAAAATCAAACACAAAAACCATATTAGATATACAAAACCTTCAAAACTATATGAAAAAAATACTTTAAGAAAACAGAAAATCATAGACCAATAATTTTATTTTTAGAGATAATAACTTACAGTGTGAGGGGATGAATTTTGTCTGAGGTTTTTAGATATCTACACCACATAAATTACAGATATTATTAAACTTGAAGAGATTAACTCGGATATGAAAGAAATGATTTTTTTAGTAGATCAGTGGTAACGTATGGAACCCGAAAGAAGGAATCGTCATTTTCAACCTTTTATTTAAACCCAAAGCTTTCATATGAACCCAAAATTGTAAAGGAAACAACAAAACATTAAGGGTCCGTTTGGTTGCCAATGGGCAAAAGAGTGGGCATGGCAAAAATTGCCTAAGCAAAATTCACATGAGGCTATCAAACAACCATTAGGCAAAATTAAAATCAATCCAATTAATTTATTTAAAAACATTTTTTACATTATATTCAAAAATGTTAAAAACAGTTTTTACAATATTTTTATATTACAGTTTTTAAAAAAAATTGTAAAACATTTTCTTAACAATTTTTTATAATATTAAAATCAGTTTTTAAAATATGACAAAACAATTTTTAAATATTCACAACAATTTTTTTTAACTATTTAAAATATTTTTTTAATTTTGTTTTTAAACTTTAAAACTGTTTTTATATTATATTCAAGGCAGTTTTTAAATTTTTTTTCTAATATTAAAAACAGTTTTCAAAACATTAGTTTGTAAAACATTTTCTGAACAATTTTTTCTAATATTAAAAACAGTTTTTAAAATATTACAAAACAATTTTTAAACATTCACAACAGCTTTTTTAAACTGTTTAAAACAGTTTTAAAAAATGTTTTTTAAAACTTTAAAACAGTTTTTATAATATATCCAAAACAGTTTTTTAAAATGTTAAAAACTGTTCTTACAATATTTTTATAATACGGTTTTTAAAAAAATTTGTAAAACATTTTCTTAACAATTTTTTCTAATATTAAAAACAGTTTTCAAAACATTAGTTTGTAAAACATTTTCTGAACAATTTTTTCTAATATTAAAAACAGTTTTCAAAACATTAGAAAATAATTTTTAAATATTTATAACAGTTTTTTTAACTATTTAAAACAGTTTTTAAAATTATTTTTTAAAACACTAAAACTGTTTTTATAATATTTTCACAACAGTTTTTACAATATTTTGTTGATACGATTTTTTAAAAAATTTGCAAAACATTTTCTTAACAATTTTTTATAATATTAAAAACAGTTTTTAAAACATTGTAAAGCAGTTTTTAAATATTCATAATAGTTTTTTACTTATTTTAAACATTTTTTAAATTATTTTTTAAAACATTAAAAAATCATTTAAGAAGTTGGCAAATTTGTGGGTAAATATTTCCCACTCAAATAGGTAAGCAAAATTTGTCCACAGATTGTGCATAGGAGGTGTTGTACATTGGCAAATAATGCCTAGGCAAATTTTACAACCAAACGGCCAAAATATGAGTAAATTTTCTTATTTGCCAACATTTTAACATTTACCTAGGTAAAAAAGGGCAACCAAACGGACCTAAGTTTATCCCCAAATTAAGGTAATAACGGAATAAATATGAACCTGGTAAAGGAGGGACAAATAAAACGTTGACATCAAACCCACTGCATCCTCTCCCTCGCTTGTTATCCAGATTCGAACAGATCACCTCCCCCACAACCGCCGATGGCACCCTCCGCCTCTTCTTCCACCGTGCTCATCTCCTCCACCCCTTCTCCAAAGTCGAACGCAACGCCTTCAACCTCATCACTCGTTCCAAAACCGCCCTCAAAGTCAACATATATAAACCCGTGTTGGACTGTTTTAAAACAACCTTTCATCCTAGATCAGGAGATTTTGATTTCACTCACTGGGTTCAAGAAATCTGATAGTAGTGAGAGAGGCTTATTTGCCGCAAACAATATTGATGGCGTATTGTTGGTCAGGTCACTAAGGTTGTTGCCACTGTGAGAGAGGTATATTTCCCGAACCCAATACTCATGAAACCCAATACTCATGAAAATGCTATAGGACCCACCTTTTAAAAAAAGTTACGATAATTCAAAGATAGTCTATTTATTGGGTCAAAGATGCATCAAATTTTATTGATTTTTTTTTAATACACCAAGTCATTTTTTATTATAGACTATATATATTTAGACAAATATACTCTTTCATATACCTATTTATACTCACTTACCCTCTCTAAAAAAAATTAAACACATAATCTTACACGTTTTCTCTCTCTAATAGCGTCACCTTCACCACCACCCCCATCCCATCCGAGACTCACCGAAAAATCTTTTCGGATTTCTCGTCGGAGTGTTTTTCTCTCATCGTTTCTCTCTCTCTTCGTCTATTTCTTTATTTTTTCTGCTCCGCGCCAGCGGCATCATCCCCCGAGCTGGAGAAGAAGAGTTTTCGCCGAAAAAATGGAGTTTTCGCCGGAAAAAATGGAGGTTTTACCAAAACAGTAAATTTATCTGTTTCGATTTTTTTGTCAAAAAATATCGAATATGGGTGTTGTTTGATAGATCATAACGAATAGATTCCAAATATATAAATTTTGTGAATTTTGGATTTGTAGATTGAAAATTATGAACTTTTAAAGATTTGGTGGTTTTTTTTTTAAAACAACGTAATAGCTGGTTGGATGTATTTTGAGAGTGTATTTGTGATTTTAATGTGGTGAGTTGGCAAAATAGGACCTTTGACACCATTCACTCAGTCAAAGGATCTCTTGCCTCATTGACAAGTGAATGGGACTTGAAAATAATTACCCCCAAAAGTTAGTATTTTGAACTTAAAAAAAAAAAGATGAAAAGTGGAAGTTGAATTTCTTCGACTCACCTTGTTGATGTAAAAAATTAGATTGCTTCTAATTATTTAATCACAGATAAATATAAATGAGACAAAGAATTTTAAAGTGCTTCAGCCTTATAAGAATGGCCTACGTCCACTGTTTCTGTTATTGCCAAGTGTTTTGGAATTCTCGATATGTAGTTCTATCAAGAAATTCCGGTCCCTTTGAATGAGGGTGATACAATGTATTTATAGCCCTTGGACTGTACATGTGAAAGGGTAAACAATTAATGCCTTTTAAGAGTATACGTCTGTATGATTAGCATTCAATGAATAGTTGAACTGTTGATTATCTGGCAATCAATGCTGTGGTCGAGATGCAGCTCGGACCGCTTTAGTTGCTTGTCGTTCAAGAGTTCCTCGGAGTATTAGAGTTCCTCGGAGTGTTGGTGTTCCTCGGAGTACACTTTCTGCTCGGAGTGAGTATGACTTGGTCGGGGAAATAGACTTCCTCGTTGCTATTGTGCCACGTAGATCAACACGTGTCTTCTTATTATTCGTCTATATCAGCATACTAATTTTGGTATCAACAGAAGCCCCCAATGTTTCATAGTTCGAACTTTGAGGAGTATGGAACATTCCTTCTCGGTATATGGCAATATTAAATGACCTTCCTGGTTTTTAGGAGCATTTTCTTCGTATTCGAATGTCTTTCCAAATTCGCAAAATCCGCTTTTTTGAATTTTTATAAGCGCTTCGATCTTCGCGCACTTTTTGTCCTTTTAGCCGCCGGTAGCGTAATAGTTTCTATTTTGTAATCATTTCTTTCGCCGTTTCCCAAGGCAAAGTATTTAAACTTCATAGGCAATCCCATCGTCTTCTACCTTTTCCAATTTCTGCTTTCGAGTTTTCCACAGTCTTTCTCTCTCTTGTGCGTTCGTCCTTTTCTTCGTTCGTTGTCAACAGATCTCCCTTTTTCCTATAAGATCTTCTTCATTTCTTTTATTCACCATGGTTTATGTTATCGAATCTCTCGAGAAATTCAGTTCTGATTTTTCCATTCCATCTTGGGTAATTCTGGAAGATCTTTCTGAGCCTTTAGATTACTTTCGTTTTGATGAGGGACACTGGTTCCCCAGCCTCTTTATTGCTGAATGTGGATTTTCTTTTCCACCAAACCCTTTATGCTTAGAGTTCTGTCAGTATTTCGATGTTGTCCCTGCAAAAATAGCCCTCAACACATGGAGGATAGTTAATGGCGTGTATAGGTTAAATCAAACTCATGGAACCCGTATAGGAATTCTTGAGATTATGTATTGTTATAGATGGGCTGTTTTAGACAATATTTTTTATTTAAAAACTAGATTTTTGAATAGGGCCTTAGTAGTTAACCTCCCTGATGCCAATGGGGATTATTTTGAACATGGGGTAATTATCAAAAATTGGCAGCATGCCCCTTTGACTGGAGATGAAGTATATCAAGGTCCCAGATGCCCTCCATATGGCAATGCGATAGGTTATTTTCATCTTATTTTATTTCTGAAATTATGATTTCATTATATTTGAATAAATGCGTGACTGATATTTCACTATGTATTTGTTTGCAGTTGACAGTAAGAGAAAAACTCCAAAAGAAGATGATATTAACACCAAACATTTGAAACTTATCTGGAATTTGCATCGAAAGGTTGCAGGCGAGCACATCAGGTCTGCTTCATATTTGTTGCAGTATAGGAGTTATACAACATCCTTTACTGCTCGTCATGTGGTCAGCACTAGTGAACCAGCGTCAATTCCTGAGGACTCTTCTCCAGAATCTCACATTCCTCTAAGTCAGAAAATGGGCAAAAGAAGAGTTCCTGCTCTCTTTGAGGAGACTACCTCTGCTGGAGATGAGAAAAGAAACAAGACTGATGTCCCAAAGGGGACAAAGAAAGTAGATGCTGCCCCTTCTGTTGCTCCTCAGAAGGCTGCCGAGAAGCCCCCAGTGGCTCCGAGCAAGAAAAATGCTTCTGTGGAAGTGGTCACCATCTCCCCCACCAAAAGTTCTTTGGTTGAAATTGCTGAAATGCCACCGAGGAGATTGAAGAAATCCTCCTCGGTTAATTTAGCTGAAAACCTTTCCCAGCGCCAAGTTAGTGGAGTTGGTGTTCCAACTATCAAATGGCCACTGCCATTTTAGTGGCGTCAACAGCAGATAAATGATGAGGATGATATTGAAGATGAAGATAAACATTCACATCAAACATATAAGAGACAAAGATTTTTAAAGTGGTTCGGCTATAAGGAAAAGCTTACGTCCACTGTTATTTTATTCCCAGGGGTTTACAATAGCACAATGTGGTAAAGAGAGAAAGGATGTGTATCTTGTGTATGGTGTTTCTTGGTTCTCTTGGTTCTCTTCTTTTTTGGCTAAGGGTATACATGTATTTATAGTGATGGGAGATAAAGAGATTCATTGTATGTAGACATTTATACATTATGTCTACATTCAACGAATCTAATTGTTGAATTGCTTGGTATGCTATGTGCTGTCATCTACAATATAAATGTACATTAATGATCATTAAATGCGTAGTTATCCTTTGATCTTCCCTGTTGGTATGCCGACCAACTCTCCTCGGGTGCCGACTAACTCTCCTCGGGTGTCGACTAACTCTCCTCGGGTACCGACCAACTCTCCTCGGGTGTCGAATATTGCCACGTAGGATGACATGTGTCCTTTTCTGATTGGTCCTCGTAGATGGAGAATTTTTGCGTTAACAGAAGCCCCCAATGCTCCATGCTTGATGGTTTACTTAAAAGGATGGAGTATTTATTCTGCAGTGTTGCTCAGTGCTCGTGAAATTCTTGATCTACCTTCTTTATTTCTTTAACATAAAGTGCATTATCTCCTGGACGACATATGATGCAGGTTGATCGATGGTTACTAATCTTTCTTTTGAGGAACTCCGTGTGCTATGTATCACCCCTGGGAATTTGGATACAGCCATGCTATAGTATGCAGCTTGTAGCTTGTAGCTTGTCATAATCTTCAAGTATGTTGATTGGTTTGCTAGCCGACCAACTGCTTCCTGTGCCGAGTAACTGAGTGCTAGCTTCACGTGCTTGATTCTTTTGATTTATGATCCTCTGAATACTTTGTCGAGTAACATACTAGCTTTTGAACCCAACTCTTCAATCTGATTAGTACCAAGCTAGTGGTGGACTTCGAAACATTTTCACACAACTTCTTCTTCATTATTCGTCGAGACAATAGTAGCAAAGATCTCAGTGCTATAGATGCTGATTTTGACTTCTACCTCTGCTCGGGGACGAGCAAGAGGTTCTCGGGGACGACCAAGAGCTGCTCGGGTAACTGTCGAAGAACAGAGAACTCAATCTGCTTTGGAGAATCAAGCCTTCCAACTAATGGCAAAGAACCAGGCCTTGGCTGAGATGTCCGAGAAGATCATGAGTCTTGAAGAGCAACTTCCTGCTCGAGGACGAGCAAGAGCTTCTCGGGGACGAGCAAGAGCTGCTCGGACAGACCATCTGTGATGAACATCAGAATGCTGAAAGATCTTAACTTCATAAACTCCCCTTATGCTTTGGATGATCCTCCTGCTGGCGAGGAACCTGTTTCAAAAGAAGAGGGAAAGAAACCAATAGAGTAGGAATCTCAATGACTTAGTCGGGGAAATAGACTTCCTCGTTGCTATTGTGCCACGTAGATCGACACGTGTCTTCTTATTATTCGTCTATATCAGCATACTAATTTTGGTATCAACAGAAGCCCCCAATGTTTCATATTTCGAACTTTGAGGAGTATGGAACATTCCTTCTCGGTATATGGCAATATTAAATGACCTTCCTGGTTTTTAGGAGCATTTTCTTCGTATTCAAATGTCTTTCCAAATTCGCAGAATCCGCTTTTTTGAATTTTTATAAGCGCTTCGATCTTCGCGCACTTTTTGTCCTTTTAGCCGCCGGTAGCGTAATAGTTTCTATTTTGTAATCATTTCTTTTGTCGTTTCCCAAGGCAAAGTATTTAAGCTTCATAGGCAATCCCATCGTCTTCTACCTTTTTCAATTTCTGCTTTCGAGTTTTCCACAGTCTTTCTCTCTCTTGTGCGTTCGTCCTTTTCTTCGTTCGTTGTCAACAGATCTCCCTTTTTCATGTAAGATCTTCTTCCTTCTTCTTCATTTCTTTTATTCACCATGGTTTATGTTATCGAATCTCTCGAGAAATTCCGTTCTAATTTTTTCATTCCATCTTGGGTAATTCTGGAAGATCTTTCTGAGCCTTTAGATTACTTTCGTTTGGCTGAGGGACACTGGTTCCCCAGCCTCTTTATTGCTGAATGTGGATTTTCTTTTCCACCAAACCCTTTATGCTTAGAGTTCTGTCAGTATTTCGATGTTATCCCTGCAAAAATAGCCCCCAACACATGGAGGATAGTTAATGGGGTGTATAGGCTAAATCAAACTCATGGAACCCGTATAGGAATTCCTGAGATTATGTATTGTTATAGATGGGATGTTTTAGACAATATTTTTTATTTAAAAACTAGATTTTTGAATAGGGCCTTAGTAGTTAACCTCCCTGATGCCAATAGGGATTATTTTGAACATGGGGTAATTATCAAAAATTGGCAACATGCCCCTTTGACTGGAGATGAAGTATATCAAGGTCCCAAATGCCCTCCATATGGCAATGGGATAGGTTATTTTCATCTTATTTTATTTCTGAAATTATGATTTCATTATATTTGAATAAATGCGTGACTGATATTTCACTATGTATTTGTTTGCAGTTGACAGTAAGAGAAAAACTCCAAAAGAAGATGATATTAACATCAAACATTTGAAACTTATCTGGAATTTGCATTGAAAGGTTGCAGACGAGCACATCAGGTATGCTTCATATTTGTTGCAGTATAGGAGTTATACAACATCCTTTATTGCTCGTCATGTGGTCAGCACCAGTGAACCAGCGTCAATTCCTGAGGACTCTTCTCCAGAATCTCACATTCCTCTAAGTCAGAAAATGGGCAAAAGAAGAGTTCCTGCTCTCTTTGAGGAGACTACCTCTGCTGGAGATGGGAAAAGAAACAAGACTGATGTCCCAAAGGGGACAAAGAAAGTAGATGCTGCCCCTTCTGTTACTCCTCAGAAGGCTGCCGAGAAGCCCCCAGTGGCTCCGAGCAAGAAAAATGCTTCTGTGGAAGTGGTCACCATCTCCCCCACCAAAAGTTCTTTGGTTGAAATTGCTGAAATGCCACCGAGGAGATTGAAGAAATCCTCCTCGGTTAATTTGGCTGAAAACCTTTCCCAGCTCCAAGTTAGTGGAGCTGGTGTTCCAACTATTAAATGGCCACTGCCATTTTAGTGGCCTCAACAGCAGATAAATGATGAGGATGAGATTGAAGATGAAGATAAACATTCACATAAAACATATAAGAGACAAAGATTTTTAAAGTGGTTTGGCTATAAGGAAAAGCCTACGTCCACTGTTATTTTATTCCCAGAGGTTTACAATAGCACAATATGGTAGAGAGAGAAAGGATGTGTATCTTGTGTATGGTGTTTCTTGGTTCTTTTGGTTCTCTTCTTTTTTGGCTAAGGGTATACATGTATTTATAGTGATGGGAGATAAAGAGATTCATTGTATGTAGACATTTATACATTATGTCTACATTCAACGAATCTAATTGTTGAATTGCTTGGTATGCCATGTGTTGTCATCTACAATATAAATGTACATTAATGATCATTAAATGCGTAGTTATCCTTTGATCTTCCCTGTTGGTATGCTGACCAACTCTCCTCGGGTGCCGACTAACTCTCCATTGCTTCTAATTATTTAATCACAGATAAATATAAATGAGACAAAGAATTTTAAAGTGGTTCAGCCTTATAAGAATGGCCTACGTCCACTGTTTCTGTTATTGTCAAGTGTTTTGGAATTCTCGATATGTAGTTCTATCAAGAAATTCCGGTCCCTTTGAATGAGGGTGATACAATGTATTTATAGCCCTTGGGCTGTACATGTGAAAGGGTAAACAATTAATGCCTTTTAAGAGTATACGTCTGTATGATTAGCATTCAATGAATAGTTAAACTGTTGATTATCTGGCAATCAATGCTGTGGCCGAGATGCAGCTCGGACCGCTTTAGTTGCTTTTCGTTCAAGAGTTCCCCGGAGTATTAGAGTTCCTCGGAGTGTTGGTGTTCCTCGGAGTACACTTGCTGCTCGGAGTGAGTATGACTTGGTCGGGGAAATAGACTTCCTCGTTGCTATTGTGCCACGTAGATCGACACGTGTCTTCTTATTATTCGTCTATATCAGCATACTAATTTTGGTATCAACACACCTGTTAAAAAATAAAAAATTTAAATATGAGAAGACGGGATTTTGAACTATGAAAAAAAGATGAAAAGTGAAAGATGTGATTTTGACTCACTTGTCCTAGTTTCACTCCGAATATGAAAAAGAAGAACATAAGATCTTGAACTGTCAAAAAAGATTCACGCTTCTTGTCTTGAGCCATGTGCTCTGTATACCTGCACGTTAATGTAGTAAACATAGAAAAGGTGGAATGGGGGCGTGTCAGACGCGTGGATGGAGCTGGGGCATTCCAAATTTTTGAAAAAAAATAAATTACTAATTTAACCCGTTTTTTGAATAAAAATAAGAGTGGAAAACAATTCGGAGTGAGGTAAAAGAGGGGGAAATAAAAAATAAAGGGGGAAAAGAATAAAATAGAATAAATCAATCTCAACCCTCCATTTGTAGCCTTGTTGGCACAATCCTCACCCCTAATTGTCTTATCATCTTATGAAATAGTGTACTATTCCACTCCTTATTATATAGATATATAACAAACGGTTTTGGTTCACCGTCCACTACACCAAATCTGTCGATTTGTCAAGGTCATTGACCTTGACAAATCCAACTTGTCAAGGTCAATGACCGTGACATTTCGAGGCGAGACAACTTTTTTTGTCACGGTCGTGTCACGGTCATTGACCTTGACACAAAACTCGCGTTTTGTGTCACGGTCGTGCCGCGGTCAATGACCATGACACGTTTGTCACGGTTTATAACCTTGATAAAGCCATGACCCTTTTTTAAAAAAAAATTGTCACGGTCAATGGCCGTGACACGTCCGTGACAACTTTTGTCACGGTCAATAACCGTGACAATTCTGGTCAGAATTTTAAAAAATCTGCTGGGCAGTATGGCCACTGCCACTGCCCAGCAGTATCCAAACATCATATATCCAAACAAACTAAAGATAATGCAAATATATATTCAAATAGAGACAATATGCATCACGATATAATTCAAATGTAACAACTTAAAACAATTCAATTCAAACTTAAAACAATGTCACTACATGTCTGGTGTATTGTTAAAACTGAGGAGGTGAGTAGGCCACACGACATACGAATTGATGCACCCACTAATATACGTCGTGCCGCATTGTTCGCGCAACCACAATAGGGAGTTCTCCTCCCCGGGTGTGACATGCGTGACGAGCACCCTGGACTCCATCTCTTGAAGCGCACGTCCATGAACTATTCCACCCTGGACGATATTCGGGTCCTTCAACCCCCGCCCTATCCGCTGGCCATCAAATACGTCCAATATGAACACGCTCGGCCAACCAAGTGTCGACATTGGTCTGTTGAAGGGCACCAAATAGGGAAGTGGATCATCGAAGTACGAACGTGTCGGTGATGAAGCAGCGAGGTCCACATCCTCGTCATCCTGCGCCTCGTCCTCCCGCACCTCCTCCTCCACCGCCTTCTCCTTCCCTTTCCCTTTCCCTTTACGGTCTCCGCCCAACGTACGCTTCATGAATGCGTACATATCTTGGACCGTCGCCTCCAAACGGGACAGCTTCGCGTCGTGTGAATCCACCGTTCGAGCCAACCCCGTGTCGCTCGTCTCCAATCCGATGATCCTAGATTTGGCCACCCGCGAGCTCACCCCCCTTGTCCTCCCCTTGTGATCAGAGCCAAGCACTTGGCTGAGTGTATCTGTGGACAAAGATGCCTTGTCGGCATCAGACTGCGACTCATGCACTTCTCTAAGCTTTGCCTGAAACGACAAAAAGCACATGATTAGTAAAATAAGTAAACTAAAAAATTATAACGTAATTAACAAAAATTAAACTGTCGGATTACATACAATCGTGGCCGCGACGCTCGGGGACACCTCCTTGTCCTTCCCTTTCTTCGTCCGAAGAGCCACATAAGTATCGAGCCTATGTGGCTTACCCCCTGGCCCACTCCCTACCCCCTGAAATAAAATAAAGTAAAGTAAAATTAGTATCGGCCCCGCAAAGTAAAATAATGAAGAATAATATATTTCTGTAGTTATAGAAAAATTAAATCTTACCTGCATCCTATGCTCCACCTCGGCGTAAGAGGTCCGGCCGGAGTAGTGCACATCCGTCTTTTTTGCCCGATTTTTCCTCCCTGATTGGGGAGATGCCAATTGTCGATCCTCGATCTCATTGTCAATGAACTTCTGCCATTGCGCCAATGAGATCGGCTCCTTGGGGGGGACAGATTCATGCCATTGGATAATCGACTCTCGTGTTTTCCCAAAGTACCGTGCCCGCATATTTGGATCCAAGTTGAATTGTTCCTGTCCAACAAATACAATGTTAGTTGCGAATAAATATAAATATAAATATAAATATAAATATAAATATAAATATAAATATAAATATAAATATAAATATAAATATAAATATAAATATGAAATTGAAATTGAAATTGAAATTGAAATTGAAATTGAAATTGAAATTGAAATTGAAATTGAAATTGAAATTGAAATATTCATATAAATATAAATATAAATATATTACCTGTAGTGCCGCCCAAACAGCTAACTTGAGCTCATATGGCACCTCCTTCCAACTCATAAACCCTGGGCCGATGACCGTCTTTAGCAAAACGAGGGATCTCGCTAATATCTCCGTTTTGTTCTCGACGGTAATCCCATATTTCCCATATTTGGGGAGCCTAGGGGCGGAAGAGCCCTCGTCACCTCCACTACCACCGACCCCAGACGACATCATCATAAACATCATCATCATCTTCGCCTTAATATCTGAAGGAGACATTTGCTGTAAAAAAATGTTATTAGTACAGATATAATATTTTCAATTTTAAGGACTATTTTCATCACTTAGTGTTCATCTAAGTTCTAGTATAACAAGTTCCCATAAAAATCTTTAATAAAATTCTCATATCTTCTTTCAATTTAAACACACACACAGTAGTGACTGTCTATTTAAAATAATCTCAATGTTAATTTCAGGTATTGAATTTCTACTATTATTTTGTGCTTTTTATAAATCATACCCCACCCCCACCCCACCCCCACCCCAACATGTTTACGGGCTTTCATCACCCGTCATAAATTTTTCGGTCCGTGACTTACTGGCCAGTTGTCTTGGGTCTTTTAGTCCCTTAACATTACTTTAAGAATTTTACCCAATCTAAATACCACATTTTCTTTCTTGTTATACACTTGAACACGTTTTGTTATTTAGTCCTTATTAATTTATCTTTGATGTATTACCAGCATCTTTACTTTTATAAACTTTATTTAATTTTCAATTTTAAGGACTATTTTCATCACTTAGTGTTCATCTAAGTTCTAGTATAACAAGTTCCCATAAAAATCTTTAATAAAGTATTATCACAAATATAAACTAAGAGTGATAAAAATAACTTTGAGGCATATAAATTAATTGTGACAAAGTAAGATTATGGAAACCCCACTTTTCTTTCTATAACTCCTATTTTATTAAACTTTAAATATAATTAGGGGTGTATAGAAAGAAAAGTTAAACAGGAATAAAAACAACATTTTTAAAATATGAAGGGCTCACCAATTTGATCAAATTTTTCAACAACATAGACTAATTGATCTTTATTATAAGACAATTACTACAAATTTATGCGCATCGCCCGAATTCAAAAAGTAATTTACTGACTAAAGTAATACTTTTTTTAACTTTAGTTATTCACCACAAATCTTAAAAAATATTTTATTTTTCATGCTTTTACCAACTTCGGATGCCATTTTAACCCTTATTGTAGTTTTTTAGTTTTCATGCTTTTATTTGATGGATATAAAGTCATGTGATTATTTCACCATATAAAGTCAACAAAAAATGCCATATATGATTTTTTTTCTCCATTAGTATAAGTATATAGCGATTATTTCACACTTAAATCACATATTAAGCCGGCCTTCATTTTTTTATGAAATTTGTAGAAAATTACTTATTTATTTTGAATGAAAATAAATTGTTATCCAATATTTTTGGATATTATTTACATTTACATTTTTGGATATTATTTTTGGATATTATTTACATTTACATTTTTGGATATTATTTTTGGAAATTTATAGAAAATTACTTATTTATTTATATTTTTAACCCCCTACCCCCACCCTGCCCCACCCCCTACCCCCCACCCTGCCCCCACCCCCTACCCCCACCCTGCCCCACCCCCCACACACGCACATATATACACACATACACACATATATATACACACAAATATATATATAAATGGAAGAGAGAGAGAGAGAGAGAGAGAGAGAGAGAGAGAGAGAGAGAGAGAGAGAGAGAATTAAACCTGAAAGTAGAGAGAAAGAGAGAGAGAGAGAGAGAGAGAGAGAGGGAGGGAACGGCGGGAGGGAAAAAAGAAGGGGGAAAGGGTTTTTACTGGAACCATTGTCACGGTCGTGTCAAGGTCATTGACTGAGACAATTCTTTGTCACGGTCGTGTCAAGGTCAATGACCGTGACATAAAACGCGTGTTTTTTGTCACGATCAATGACCTTGACAAGGGTGGCCGGCTGAAAGGTGACAATTTTGTCATTTTGGTGTAGTGCGTCAAAGCGAAAGAGAACATTAATTGAATACTACATATAAAGTTGGTTATTTTTTTATTTGTCGTCAAAACGATACTTGTAAGGACATTTTTCTCATGTCCAACATGTTACATTTGTGTATGTCGTACGCCGCTACATTTGGCACGTCACCTCACGATCTCACATGACGACCTCTATCCGAATTTCGGGAATCAAGCATTCAACATTTCCATTAATGTGTCCTACATCTGCCTCAACGACTTCACGTTCCATGATTTTAGGGACTTAATGCAAGTGGTACGCAAGAGAAGTCAAAACAGTAAAAAAAGGCACGATAGGAGACTTCAAGGGCATTTTCGTAATTTTACAGCCATAGTCCGGAGGTCTGGTCAATTGGAAAGTTGAAGAGCTCGCCGCAACGAAGATACTGGAAGAAACGGCACCTCAATCCGAGCTACGGTGAAGGAGTTATGACCTTTTGAAGTTGGAGAGAATTCCTTGAATAATGCTGTTTTTTTTACCCCATACCAGAATGGTACCCCAAACCGCATTGGGAACCGGTTCGGGGGGGGGGGGCGAACCGGTTCGGGGTACCTGACGCTGCAAGAGTCCCTAAGTTTTAAAACTCTTTTGGTTTCCTTATAAAAGCCAACTTCGGGGGAGCTGTTTTGCAAGACTTTGGAAGACGTTTTTGAGAGTCCAAATACCTCTAGTCTTCATATTTTTTGAGTCCCAAGACTCATGTTTTGATTCACACAATTACCAATCCTTTTTGAATCTTTTTGGTAACCCAAGAACACAACCTTGTGTTTGTTCAAACCTTTGTGGAGAGATCTTTGCAACCGAGGGCTGCGTGTCATTGCTGAGGGAGTCTCTACAAAGTTTTATGGCTGCGTGTCATTGAGGAGTGCTACGGTTCTTCCTTTTTTGATTGGACTGAGGTTCATGTGGGTTCGCTGCGTGTGGATTCATTGCTGACGACACCGACCGACGACTGCGGGTATTCGTGTGTCACTGTATTTCATTGTAATTTGTGTAAGTTGCGATTTACTTATTATAGTGAAATAAAAGGTTTTGCCCTGTGGGGATTTTTCCTTAACTTTGTGTCGCATGTTTTATTTATGGTTTGACACACACACACACACGTAGTTGCTTGTTTATGGGTTGTTTCTAAATAGACTCGAATTAAATAAGGGTTACTTGGAATCTTGCGAATTTAATTTAATTTAAATCAATTATCACACACCGAACCTATTCGGTTTCTCAAATTGGTATCAGAGCAGGTTGCGTTAATTTATTGCGTATTCCTATTTTCTGCAAAATCGTGTGATATTGATTTTTTTTAAATCAGTTTTGTGAAAAATCGCAATTTTTCCTATGGAGCACTTATATAATCAGATGCCTATTTTTGACGGGTCTAATTATGCCTACTGGAAAGCTCGTATGAAATCGATTTTAAAATCCATTGACGAGCGTGTTTGGTTTCTTTGCGAAAATGGTTGGACTCCTCCCACGGTCACTGTTAATAACATCACCACTTTAAAACCCGTGTCAGCCTGGACTGAAGATGATTATAAATTGTCCAATTTTAATTCCCGTGGTCTGAGTGCTATTTCTGGAGCTGTCTCTCCTGATGAGTTTCGCCGAATTATGACGTGCACCACGTCTAAAGAGGCTTGGGATGTTTTGAAATTGACACATGAGGGTACGAACGTAGTTAAAGAGTCAAAATTATAAAATTTGGCCACCCAATTTGAGACTATCACCATGTCTAAGTCCGAATGCTTTGATGATTTTTATGCACGATTGTCGGACATTGTTAACACATGTTTTAATTTGGGTGAAGTGATTGATACCACGCGTGTCGTTAAAAAGATTTTGAGATCTCTCCCAAAACGCTTTATTCCTAAAGTCACTGTTTTGAACTCTTTGGGAAATTTGATATCACTTAAGTTGGAAGAACTTGTAGGAGATCTTCAAACCTATGAGATTGACATGTTTCCCAAAACCATTAAGGCTAAGGATAAAGGCATTGCTTTAAAGACTCATTTTAAGAAAAAGAAAGAAACCGTTTGTGAGTCAGATTCTGAGGGAGATTTTGATTTTAATAATATGGCCTTGTTTGTGAAAAATTTTAAAAAATTTCTCAACATGAACAAAAATAATTCTTCAAATAAAAAGAATTTTTTTGAGAAAAATAAAAAGAAAGGAAAGGCCAAAGAAAGTGGTGAGAGGGAAAAAGAGAATAAATCCGATGAGGAGTGTGAGGAAGATTTTGAGAAGGTCACTTGTTTTGAATGTGGGGGTAAGGGACATAAGTCGTTTGAGTGTCCTACGTGGCTTAGAAAGAAAGGAAAGAAAGTAGCTATGCCCGCCACACTTAGTGATAGTAGTGAAGGTGAGGGTGATGAGACTAGTGGTGAGAAGTTTGTAGCTTTTTCTAGTCGTGTGAGCACACTCACCTTGTCCCACAATAGTGCACACGAAAGTGATAGTGATGGTTTGAGCGCTTTAAGTGAGGGAGAAAGTGAGAGTGAAAGTGGAGATGAAAGTGAGCTCCAAAAAGCTTTTAGAGATTTGTACACCGAGACCTTGAAAACAAAGAAGTATAATAGGGATTTAGGTCGTCGGATTTTAGATTTGGAGAAAGAGAAGGAGGTTTTGAGAAAGGAGAAGTGTGATTTGGCCGACACGTTGTCTAGTCTGACGACACGTGTATCCCAACTCGAGAGTGATCTCGAACGTGCCCGGGAGGTCAAAGTCAAGTTTGAGAACGCACCTAAGAAGGTTGAAAAGGTGGTTCTTAAGGGTAAAGGTGAGAAGTTTGGAATAAGTTATGACGGTGCCTCTTCTTCCCAATTTGCACCCGAGCCGGTTCCCACTTTAGTGACAGTTTCACATATGTCTCACCCTAACCCACCTAGGCGTCCCATTCCCATTAGAAGAGTGCGTCCTAGAGTTTTTGAGAGAGGTGTTCCTAGGCCTATTTATGTTTGCTCACATTGCAAGAGGAGAGGACACCTTAGGGAATTTTGCTTTAAGTTGGGGTATGTGTCACGTTTTGCTTCTACACGTGTTTCTGGCACACATGCAACCCCACATGATACTTTACATGCTCCCGGAGACTACATGAGAGAGTTTGCACATTTAGGTGAGCAAGTTAAGTTTTTAGTCAAAACTTCACAAGAATTGATGGAGGTTTTTCATAAGTTGTCACCACCTTTGGAAAAACCCTCCGCACCTAATGATTGAGGTTTGACTTGTTTACTAGCATAGGGTGATTTTCATGATGTCATTGTTTGCCTATTGCTAGTATGTATCATTTTTGTATATATTTTTGTTTTGAAAAATTTTGAAAAATACAAAAAGATTTTATTTTGACAAAATTTTTTGAAAAATCCAAAAAGATTTTTGTATTTTTTTTGCACCGTTTATGGATGAACACTTAGGATGACCGAGTCACAACATCATTCCATTATTTTCATGTGACTATTTGATAGTGTTTTGAGACAATAGGTCAATTCATCCATGTGCTTTATAACGTTTGGAGTCATTAAGATGTAATTTAGTGTTACTTCCTACATGTTTGACTCATGTTTCCTTTATTGCACACATGCACGAATTTGTTTGATTATTGTGCTTGTCTTATCACATGATGGTTGGGTGTTTTCACTTCAATTCTGTCCTTAAAACGAACCAAGCGCGATAAATTTTTTATACGGAAACTGTGCATATAAGAACCGTTTTGTGAGTTTGTGTGCTTTATTTAAAAAACGGGGAAGGGCTGCGAAAGGTTCATTTTGCCTTTGCGAATACTAAGCCACCGTTAAATTGGACCTAAAAAATGGAGGAATTTTATTATCTGAGGTCCAAAGAGGTTAAAAGAGCCCGAAAAAATTGAAAGGCAATAAAAAGATATTCATGCCAAAAAGGGGCCATTTAGGTTTTTGCACCAATTCTCCAAAGTTTGAGAATTTAGATTACCTCTAAAAGAAAATATATATGAGGGAGTTTGGTTAGAGAATTAAAACGGGTTTGCACGTCCTTGAATTATTGAAAATGCGCTATATAGTTTTGGACGTTATTGGTGTGGAAATCATTTGACTTTGATTTGTTGATTTGCATAAGACGATGTCATCTAAATTCAACAAATTTTTACACCTAAGGATAGCTTTGATGTTCATTCGTTAGGAGTACACGTATGCATCGTGCACATATGATTGATTGAGTTGATTTACCTATCGAATGTGTTCACACCCATTCATTCCGTTTCCATGACTTGGTTGTTTGAGTCTAAATCCATGGTGTGATTTTTGTATCATATTTTTTTTCAAATGGTATCTATTTTTTTTTTTTTTTTGTATGAAAAATTGAAAAAATCAAAAATAGTTTGTGTGTTTTTTGTATACCGTGACACCCCGATTTTGCTTGTTTGATTCATTCTTCTTACTTGTCTATTTGGGGACATCATAAAAAGGGGGAGAAAGAATTATCTTATTTTGGGGGAGTTTGAATTTTGGGGGAGTTTTTGAGATTTGACTTATGCTTATCATATATTGGTATCTATGTTTATCTCATTTCAAACTCGATACGTCACTTGGTATTTTTTCTTTATCTCATGTGTGTAGGTATTACATTGATGATCACTGAATTGCACACCCTGATGAGAAAAGATTTGAGATTTTGAAGATTGAAGATTTGAAGTTTTGAAGATTTGAAGAACAAACGATGAAGACTTATTCATTTGTATCTTTCCAGTTTTGGGTTCATGGAAGGGTAGATTTGTATAGGCAATTTTTTTATTTGATAATTCGGATTTTTTATGTATGTACCGGCATAGACATAGGGGGAGATTTGTAAGGACATTTTTCTCATGTCCAACATGTTACATTTGTGTATGTCGTACGCCGCTACATTTGGCATGTCACCTCACGATCTCACATGACGGCCTCTATCCGAATTTCGGGAATCAAGCATTCAACATCTCCATTAATGTGTCCTACATCTGCCTCAACGACTTCACGTTCCATGATTTTAGGGACTTAATGCAAGTGGTACGCAAGAGAAGTCAAAACAGTGAAAAAAGGCACGATAGGAGACTTCAAGGGCATTTTCGTAATTTTACAGCCATAGTCCGGAGGTCTGGTCAATTGGAAAGTTGAAGAGCTCGCCGCAACGAAGATACTGGAAGAAACGGCACCTCAATCCGAGCTACGGTGAAGGAGTTATGACCTTTTGAAGTTGGAGAGAATTCCTTGAAGAATGCTATTTTTTTTACCCCATACCAGAATGGTACCCCAAACCGCATTGGGAACCGGTTCGGGGGGGGAGGGGGGGCGAACCGGTTCGGGGTACCCCAGAACCGGTTCGGGGTACTTGACGCTGCAAGAGTCCCTAAGTTTTAAAACTCTTTTGGTTTCCTTATAAAAGTCAACTTGGGGGGAGCTGTTTTGCAAGACTTTGGAAGACGTTTTTGAGAGTCCAAATACCTCTAGTCTTCATATTTTTTGAGTCCCAAGACTCATGTTTTGATTCACACAATTACCAATCCTTTGTGAATCTTTTTGGTAACCCAAGAACACAACCTTGTGTTTGTTCAAACCTTTGTGGAGAGATCTTTGCAATCGAGGGTTGCGTGTCATTGCTGAGGGAGTCTCTACAAAGTTTTATGGTTGCGTGTCATTGAGGAGTGCTGCGGTTCTTTCTTTGTTGATTGGACTGAGGTTCATGTGGGTTCGCTGCGTGTGGATTCATTGCTGACGACACCGACCGACGCCTGCGGGTATTCGTGTGTCACTGTATTTCATTGTAATCTGTGTAAGTTGCGATTTACTTATTATAGTGAAATAAAAGGTTTTGCCCTGCGGGAATTTTTCCTTAACTTTGTGTCGCATGTTTTATTTATGGTTTGACACACACACACACACGTAGTTTCTTGTTTATGGGATGTTTCTAAATAGACTCGAATTAAATAAGGGTTACTTGGAATCTTGCGAATTTAATTTAATTTAAATCAATTATCACACACCGAACCTATTCGGTTTCTCAATACTGAAAGTGGGGTTGGGCCCTCTGAGTCTCTTCTCAAAAGCTTCATCAAATTCCTTTTACACATCCACTCCTCAGGTAAGGTAAACTGCTCTTTTTTTTTAATGTTGCGCTGCTTTTCATTATCAATTTTGTGTCTTCCATAAAAACAAGAATAAGTAAGAATCCTTGGTTAGTTTTTCTTAATTCATCTCTTCAACAGTGATTTATCTCTCTCTAAAAGGTAAAGCAAAAATGAGACGAACATTATTTGGTGTGCAGCCCTTTGAGACGCGGTCACTTATTGAATCTTTTTATTTCCAAATTCAAATAAGAGATTCTAGTTTGGTCACTATCAGATTCGAGTGAGACTTCCTAACGATCGTCTTGCGCGATCGAAGTGAAAGGAACATGGGACTAATAATTTTGGACTATAAAATCAGGCCCAACAAATTTTAAACGATCAAGTTCAACATATAAATTCCTTCAAGCCCCCAAACAAGCACACTTTCAAAATCAACCACCAATAAAACCCTTCAAACTCTCTCCTTCCGATCATTATTTGGGGTGCGTCTCATTTTTTGATGTGTATGAGTGTAATTTTTATTGTTTTTATAAGTTTCAATTACTTATGGATTTTTTTATCTAAATGTTAATATCAATTTTATAAACTACCATTAGCCTTGAGTAATAAATGCAAGACACGTGGTGTCATTGGTATTATCGTTAATTTTTTCTCTAATTCTAATAGTTCTAATAGTTGAATTATAATTCACTAGCATAACTTTATAAATTTTTTCGGACATAACTCATTTGTTATTTGGTATTTTTTAAGACATAATCCATCTGTTATTTGGTGTTTGACTAGGCACATTTGAATTTTTTCCTGATAAACCAAGAGTGGAATATTAGTTTCTTATGTGGAAAAGTAATGGTAAGGCTTGAAAACGTCATACCTTATGTGTGTGTTTTACAGTTTGCCGACTTTTTGGTTTATTTATTTACCAATTAATTGATATCTTTTTTTAGAATGCACATAAACTACTTGATGTGATGAATTTCGATGAGCGTACATATTTTTGTTAAAATTATAATAAGTGTTTCAATTAAATCCCTTATACAAAATTTAAAATTTTCATAAATTATGCGAATATAATGTGAGAAAGTAATTATTTATGAAATTTTTTAATATTTGTGCAAAGGACTGGTTTGAAATACTTATACTATTTTAGGGACAACGTTGAGACAAGATTAGTTGGGGGGCTAAAATAGTAATTTAAGGATTATATTGACAAGTTTTTTATTTAGGAACTATTTTAGAATTCGAGTTATTGTTTAGGGACTATTAGTGTATTTTACTCTTTTTTCTTCTCTTAGCTATGTGTCCTATATATGTATTCATATATGAGAGACGATCCATCTGTTTTAAAAAAAATGACTACGTATAACTATGTGATTAGGGTGGAGTAGTGTTCCTAGTATGAGTTTGTTTTGAACACGAACCATCCATTTTTTAATAAAAAATGAGCATGGTCCCAAAATGAAATATGAATAAAAATGATTTAAGAAAATATACCAAAGATGTTAGTATCTACTTCACGAAAATCTTCTATTACAATTAATTGAATAACTAAATTATATGGTAAACGAGTGATACTTACTTCTTTTCATGGTTTATTTTGTTTTATGTTATATAACGTAAGCAACAATATTAAAAATGTTAAATATAGTTAGATTGAAATAACTAAACATACAATATATCATAATTTAGTAAAATTAAGTTAATTATATATACGCGTGTAGTTGGCAGCTTGGGAAGCCTTGAAACTTTGAATCCAACTTCAAATAAACAAGGTCTCAATGTTAAATACAGTCCTATGAGGTATTTTACGATTTCACCTATTGTTTATAGTGTTTGTGTTTGGGTCTCTATATATATCGATTGGGATGGAGTTGAGACCCATGATCGATCTTTGGGAATAAAAATCAGTGGGGGAACGAGCAAACCCGTTGAGAAGATGGACTTTGATGTTAACACACAAGATGGGTATGTAAGAAGAAGGAAAAAATACTGAATTGTTTCAACTCCCAAATCCATTTTTATTTCTCTTCATCTTTGTGCTTCTGGGTATTTAGACCCAGAATGTGACTAAGGAAAATAACCTTTCTATCATCTTTAAGCAAATTTCCTTGATCGTATTGAAATAAATTAAATTGGTTATTTAAAATGACAAAACACGTCAATAAAAATTCATTTACTAATTTATTAATGTTGAACTATTTTTTAAAAGTGTATAATGATATTTTAGTTCGTACAATCTAGACAATTGAAAACAATTAATATTATTTTTTGTAATACTTAAAAAATTTGCAAATGGATTTTAGGTCATCATTTTTCAATTGATTAAATGATTTACTGATTAATTATAGGTATATGAGTAATATTTTTTAGCTATAAATTGCGCATTACACTAGCCCATCGATAATTTCTAGGTTCACCGCAAGGTGATACATGTCCGATCCATACTCTCAAAATGCGAATTGATCCGCAGAAGAGCAGTACTGTATATATATAATATAATCTATTATATGAGAGGAGGATCTTTACTATTCTAAACAATCCAATGGTTACGCTTTGACTGTCAATTGAGATCTAAGGGTCTCCCACTATGCCATGTCCTAAGATCAAAGTTATGACTCGAAAAAATTGCGTATTAAACCCTAAACACAACCCGTCGAATCCTGATCTCATTCTTCCCCCTATATCTAATTTGTCACCTACATCCCTATATACTTCCTTCCATTTCATTTCGATCCTAAACCGTCATCGAAGGTGATGGATCTCCCATGCCAATCTTCTTCAATTCCCCTCCCCCTCACAGTATCCAAACTCCAAAGCGATCAAAGCAAGAATTTGGGTTCCATGAACTTACGCCGATGAAATGCCCTAAACAATGGATGAGGTTATGTCTCCGATAATCCAAACCCGAAAATGACTTTTAAAGATTTTCTCACTAAAGTCGGAGTTGTTAGTGAGGATGAGGTTCTGTTTTCGGTGATGGGACATAAAGAAGGTTTATGTTCTTCTCTTGGATTCTTTTTTGTTGTTTATTTATTTGGGATGGAAATGTTGCATGTTGTGTTCCTTTGAAATTGTAGAGCTACAATGTTGAGCTTGAATAGCTGGTGATGCAGTTAGAGGAGGAGAATGCTATGATTTTGAAAGGAGGTATTGTTTGCTTTTGGGGTTTATGTTCTTTTGAGCATGTCTATATTATCTGGGTTTTTATTCGATTTTAATATGCATATCTGGGTTTATGTTTCTCCCGTGTGCAGTGAGAAGAACTGTAGGAAATTGTGAAATCGATTTATTTATAATTTCTACCGAGTTGTGTAAGTTTTAGCGTCATATCCAAACACAAGTCAACTCTTTTATTTGTTTTGTTTTTTTAATGTGTAATGGAGGCTTTTGTGATTTTTTACTATTCATTTCGATTTTAGGGTCATATCCTGTTATCCAGAATGAATTTTTATTATATTATAAACACTACAAAATTTGTAATTACAGAATAATTACATAATAATTACAAAAAACTTAAGAGATAATTATATTTAAGTCCCATTTGTCGAGTCAATATTCATATAAGTTCTATTGACTTTTCAACAATCAATTAGGTCCTATTCCATCTTTTTAGGGATTTTTTTTCACAATTTTACCCTTTTATAACTAATTATATGTAACTTCCTTTAGGAAGTTACATAAGTGGTTGAAGTTTTTTTTTAATCTTAAAATGATCATAACTTTTGATTCACAAATTCGTTTTTTGCAAAATTACTATTTTTGAAATCTGTTCGACGAGATCTATCAAACAAGAACCATGAAGCCTATAAAATTTCAAAGAAAAAACTTTACACAAACAGTAAACTTTACTGTATGCACTAGAATATGAAATAATTTTATATATGTGACATTTTCACAAACAGACAATAACATTTATTGTGGTAATATTAGACAGTATATATATATATATATATATATATATATATCCGGTGAATCCGAACCCTCTTTTTTCAAAATTACCTTATATTTAAAGGTTCGCGCTAGCGGCATCCAATCCTTACCACCATTGTTGGAGCTTCAACGACCATTATCAGAGCTCCGATTTTGGGTGGGTAAGGGTGACATATGGTGCCGCTGGCGTAGACCTTTGAAAATAAGAGACTTTTGAATAAATGGATTTTGGATCCACCGGAGTGTCATGGGGTGCCGCTAGCGCAGACCTTTGAAAATAAGATTGGATAAATGGGATCTTGATCCTCTAGAGCGCCAGTTTGGGGTAAGTAGGGTGGCATTAGGTGCCGGTAGCGCAGAGCTTTAAAAATAGAAGCATATTGGATATATATATATAATGTGATAACACAGTAAATTCTATTGTTTGTAAAAATGTCATAGATATTAAAATTTATTGTATACACCATAAAATGAAATAGTTTTATATCTGTGATATTTTCACAAACAATAACACATACTGTGTTAATATATTTAAGAAATAGTTTTATATATATAACATTTTCACAAATAATAACATTTACTGAGTTAATATTACACAATATATATATATAACATTTTCACAAACAGTAACATTTACTGAGTTAATATTACACAATATGTATGTATATATATATATATATATATATATATATATATATATATATATATATACACTGTAGATCCAAACCTCTTTTTTTTTCTTCAAAATTACCGTATTTTTAAAGGTTTACGCCAGCGACATTCAATCCTCACCACTACCCATGCCCATTGTCGGAGCTTCAACAACTTTCATCAGAGCTATGATTTGGGGTGGTAGTAGTAGCATAGGGTGCCGCTGGCGCGGACCTCTGAAATTAAGAGAATATTAGATAAATGGAGTTTGGATCCACTGGAGCTCCAATTTTGGGTGAGTAGGGGTGGCATTGGGTTAGGTTTATATCTATAACATTTTCACAAATATTAACATTTACTGTGTTCATATAACACAGTGTGTGTATATATATATATATATATCCAAACCTCTTTTTTCTGATATTATCTTATTTTTAACGGTCTGCGCCAGCGGCATCCAATCCCCACCACCACCCACCCCCATTGTCGGATCTCCAATAACCTTCATTAGATCTCTGATTTGAGGTGGCATGGGGTGCTTATGTAACATTTTCACAAATAGTAACATTTTATTATTTGTGAAAATATTACAGATATAACCCTAACCCAATGCTACCCCTACTCACCCCATACTAGAGCTCCGGTGGATTCAAACCCCATTTATCCAATATTCTCTTATTTCCTAAGGTTCGTGCCAGCGACACTTCATGTCACCCCAAATCAGAACTCTGATGAAGGTTGTTGGAGCTCTGACAATTGGGGTTGATGGTGGTGGGAATTAGATGCAGCTAGCACGGGCAGTTAAAAATAAGACAATATCATAGAAAAGAGGTTTGGATCCAACATATATATATACACACACTATGTTATAACACAGTAAATGTTATTGTTGTGAAAATGTTATAAATATAAACTAACACAATGCTAACCCTACCCACCCCAACCCGGAGCTTCAGTTGATCCAAACCCCATTTATCAAATATTCTATTATTTTCTAAGGTCCGCGCCGACGGTACACTATGTCACCCCAAATCAGAGCTCTGATGAATGTTGTTGTAGCTCCGATAATGGGGGTGGGTGGTGTTGGGGATTGGATGTCGGTTGCGCGGAGCGTTGAGAATACGATAATATCGAAAAAAAGAGGTTTGGATGCACCGTATATATATATGTGTGTGTGTGTGTGTGTGTGTGTGTGTGTTATAACACAGTAAATGTTACTGTTTGTGAAAATGTTACAAATATAAACTAACCCAATACTAACCCTACCCACCCAAATCGAAGCTCTAATGAAGATTGTTGGATAGCGTGGACCTTTAAAAATAAGATAATTTTAAAAAAAAAGGGGGGGTTGTATCCACTCTGTGTGTGTGTGTGTGTGTGTGTGTGTGTGTGTGTGTATACTGTGTTTGCACAGTAAATATTACTGTTTGTGAAAATATTACAGATATAAACATATTTCTCTTTCTAGTGACAGTAAAGGTTACTGTCTATGTAATTTTTTTTCTCTGAAATTATATAGGCTTCGTGGATCTTGTTTGATAGATCTCGTCGAGCAGATTTCAAAAATAGTAATTTTGCGAAAAACGGATATGTCAATTATAAGTTATGATCATTTGAAGATTAAAAAAAAAGTTCAACCACTTATGTAACTTCCTCAAGGAAGTTACGGATGGTTGGTTTTAAAAAGATAAAATTGTGAAAAAAAGTTCTAAAAAATTAGGAGTAGGACTTATATGTAAGGGAAAAACATGGTGGGACTAGAATGTCTACAAAAAGGTCAAATAGGATCAAAATGTAAATGACCCAAAACTTAATGCACTGACACAAAAAATTAGATTGAGGCAAGTGTTAAACACTCTGACCTTAAGACGAATTTTACCCCGAATTAGTGCTTCTCGGACGCAGTGGCAATCGCCTCCCAGGATACAATAATCTTTACTTGCAAAAGTAGCACCCTAATTTGCAAGTCTGTTTAAACTAACTATTGAGAACTCTCATATGAACACACTGAATATATGGACTGGACTGTCTGAATTTTGTAACCTTTAGATGAGACCCCGGGGCACTTATTTATACAAAAATAAGTGGAAGTTAAAAACGGTTGGAAATCCCAACAGTAAACTATTGGGAATAATCGAATTTAACTCTTAAAGAAAAATTAAATAAAAAACAAAAAACGGACTTGATTGGGATAAAATAAAACTGGGCCAAAATAAAATGAAATTACATAAAAAATGCCAATAGAAGTTGGCCCAAAAAGTTTATACATTAGCCAAGTTAAAGCCCCAAGGCCCAAGGACCACAAACCCGAGTTGGGCCGGGTGGGCGGCGCCCGCGCGCGTGTGGGCTTGGAAGCCAAACCAAGCCCATGTAAGTCCTCCCTCCTTCAAAGAGTTGGGATACCCCAAGGGCACCAAGACTTTAAGCCAAATTGGGTTATATTATACTACACCCATTTTACACATTCTTCATATGTGGGACAAGATTTAACTTAAACACTTCAACCATTTTCCATGTTCCAAGTGAGTACTCTGAGTTACAATTTCTCATTCAATAATTTATGATTTTTCGTATGTGAGTATACCACGTTATACTCCTTGCGGAGGTAAACGAGTTACCACTTTGAGTTGAATCAAAAGACGTGTGGGTCCCATAATAAATTGACCCCAGAGTTGACCAAAATTTGATTTTGTTAACTTAATAAAACCCATAAATTATAACAATCTCCCACATGAATGAAAATTGGTTGGATCAACATAAACGACTATGCAGACACTAAGAGAGTTCTATAAAAAAATCCTGTATCGGGAGAGATAGCTTTTGGCTTTGAATCTTCCCTACTGAGAGACTATCGGATTTACTAACTGATTAGTGAACGTGATGTCTTGAACTGTTCAGTGTTTTATGTAAATCAAGTCAATAGACTTGACACAGTAATTTTTCAAACAAAGTTGGTTCTTTCGATTGTGTTCATTCTGGACCTGAACATTCTATGTTGCATGAGTGCTTTAGAGAATTTCAGCCTTTCGAATTCTCATGGAAGCGGCCCCTTCACACTCACAATAGTGACTTACCATTAAGAGTATCCTACTATACCCCACTTGAATTTACAAAGTATAGGAGTCATTAAAAGTTAAGCTTATTCTTACTTACTTTGCGGGCAGCACTATTTTATCATAGGAATATGTATGAGTTTGAAACTCATCAGTGCTCTTTTGAAAGAGTCAGTCAAGATTAGATTGTCCCTTTGAACCTAGATCTTGAGATCTCCAGTCAGCTAGGTAGGGTTTCCATCAAGACAACTCTTTATTTTGTAGGCTTTAGTCCCATTCGCCTCGATAAATTATACACTTGCTTTCTATTTAACCCTTTGGTTAACGGATCCGCTATATTGTCTTTAGACTTAATATAATTAATGGAAATTATTGCATTAGAGAGAAGTTGTTTAATAGTATTATGTATTCAGTGTATATGTCATGACTTACCATTATACATATGACTCTGTGCTCTGCCAATTGCCGATTGACTATCACAATATATGCAAATTGCAGGCATAGGTTTTGGCCACTTTGGAACATCCTCTAAAAAATTTTGTTGGAAACGATGACCCCTAATTTTTTAGATTTTACAAAAAGTAATTTCCTTTTAGCAATGCGTAATAGAGATGGTTCAACTAAACAACTATAAACACGAATTTTAATTTCTTTCAAATTAAAATTAAACTAAACGCAAAGTGAATTTTAAATTAATCAACACATATATTTTTCACTTAAACATATTAACTCAACCCAAGACCTAGAAATTTGACTACCATAATTAATTAATCCATTTTTGCAAATTAGGTCAAACCAAATTTTATCCAATAAAATTAATGACTTGAATTAAATTAAATTTTTACCCAAACAAATTTAGCACCAAATTAAATATACCAAATTTTATCTTTTTACCTACGCATGCATCTAATGTGAATTTGAAAAAGATAAAATAAACAAATAATCACTACTCCACGATGTACGATGAAAAACCCACAACGGGAAATAACCTCGGATGACCCAAGCCTCAAATCCACTAAGTATAGTTTTACGAGTACAAGACAAAAAAGACTTACAACACTCGACTTGACTCCGTCCAAGCCCTGACGCTTCTTCTTGTATACACCTCTACCTAGCGAATAACCACGGAGATCCACCGCGGTCTCGGAATCCATCGGTCGGACTTTAGGAACAACCGTTAGTCACACATGATGTCTTTCACCATGTGAGAATACCGTAGCAAAACAACGAACTTCTTCTCTATGGGATGTAGAAGTAAACCCACATGAACTCTTTAATTCGGTAGAGTAAAAACCCGGTGCCACACACTCCAAGAAATTTCTCTTTAAAAAAATTTATGTCAAAAAAGTTGTTTAGAAAATGTCAAAAGTTGGTTTTTCAAACTTGGTTCCCACACATATAACTTCTGTCAAGAGTTAGTGGGTAAAGATAAGTGGGAACATGGGTAAAAACTGATAAAACTGCGGGAAAAAAATTCCTACTAGAAATCTCATTCGAATGAGATTTTCGTTCGAATGAAGTCTCGTTCGAACGACACTTCTAACGAAGTTCCAGAGGCAAATGGGAAAAACTCGTTGGCAAACTCGTTCGAACGACAATATCGAACGAAGTCCCAGAATGGTTAAAATTCGATTTTTAGCCCAGAAACTTTATTTTAAGGTTTTAAAGAAACCTTCTGAAAATAAAAAACAGTTAAAAATAAAATTACACCCAATAAAAAATTGTTCCAACCTCCTATATATATATAGGAAATGGAACCAATGTTGTTGACGTAGAAACGAGGCACACTAAACCCGGCATATGATGAAGCTTTATAATCTTGGCCGCTATATCTTCAACAAACACGTCGTAGGCTTGGATGGATACACTTGAACACTATCCCATGGCTTAACTATTTTTTTCCGGAATTGAACCAACACTACATTGAGACTCAATCGGAGACTTGTGTCCTTACAAATCTCCCCCTTTGGCTATTCCGGGACAAAAACCAAAACAAAATCCTAAAGGGCCAACAAGCTCTACTAGACTCAAACATCCCACCCAAACTTGACTCAAGACCCAAGGATAAATATCTTTGCCGATGAAAGTTGCCACTTAGAAGAATTCTTGCACACTTAAGTACACTATTAAACAAATAGGGAATATCAACATATTAAATGCAATTAAAATATAATTAAAATAAATACAATTAAAATAAATACTCCCCCTAAATTAATTCTCCTTTATCAACTATGATCAACCTAAGAAGATAGCGCTCTCCCCCTAAGTTAAATCTCCTAAACTTAGATAAGATTATACTAGGATTATATACCATTTCTCCCCTATCATTCTCCCCCTTTTTGTCCAGGAATAGACAAAAGTGCATACAGTGCAAAGGACATGAAAGTAGATAGGCAAAAAAATCATACTTCATCCATACAAATAATAAAAGATACCTACTAATATGCAAGAAAATGATACCAATATGATACATGAGATATTAAGTATGTGATATCAACAAAAGTGCAACAAGATAGATACCAATTATGAAGTAGAAGCATATATGGACTAGAGAGCAAGACAAAGATAAATAGAATACCTCGTACATGAGTACATAATAAATAGCATTAACGCACACGCACATATACTAGGTATAAACACTACACATGACACAAAATACATTAGGCTTTTCACACTCGTATGGCAAAAATGTGTCATGTGAAAACGAAAGTGTAGGGGTGTGAACTAGTAACACTTCAATTTAGACCCAATCACTTAAACATGTTCACGAAGTTCTCATTTTATTGCAAACTTTGTCACATTTGAATATAACCTCATGTAACAATATTAATTGAACTCAATGAAAAAACATACACAATGCATACAAGCCTAAAATTTTGATGATTCTACAAACCAATAGAGTTATGACAATGAAAGTATAACTAGGATAAACGAACATTGTGCAAACCGTTGATATACCATCCAATCTCCCTCAATAAGCATATATGTTTTTGAATGAATATATCAATTAAAAATAGGTCTTGGCAAATATTTTTCCTTTGAATGCCATATTTTATTTTAGGCCTTTGGACCACGTATTTCTTTTAGGTCCATTACAAACGGTGTCTTACTTGCAAAGGATGATATTTCCTTTCGGAGCCCTTCCCCATGCACATTTATATATATCATTTTTATATCTCAAATAAATCTCACGTGCAACGGATTTTGACATGCACTAGTCCTTCTAGGTCACATAGTATGTAGATGACTAGATTGGTAGAAGAACACCTCACAAGCTCAAATGTACATGTGAAGTTAAAATTTCAAGTGAGCTCGTGCATGTGTGAATTGAAGCATATAAAAATAGAATCCATTAAATCAACACAAAATCCAACTACTCCAAGTAAGCATGGTAAAGAACATTTTAAGGATTGACAATCTTAACCAAAAATTCTAGCCACATGGAAGCGAAAAAGTAGGGATTCAAATACAAGTATATGCCACATAGAGTGTGTCAAACTAAAAAACGCACAAAAAAAATATTTTTGAGTTTTAAAAAAAAATTAACCAAAAAAAAATTACTCAAAAGACACACAAAAATTATTTGTATTTTTCATAGAGCCTAAATTACTAACAGGAAAATGATAAGCAAATATATTTTTGTATTTTTCATTTAATGCAAACTAAAATAAAAAAATATAATACAAAAGATAAACAAAAATCATTATTCTAGCATGTGATTAAGCATGAAGCATAAACTAGAAAAATGATAAAACGAGCATACATTTAGCATGATAATATAGCATGTAGTACAAGATCTAAAGTATGCAAACAACTAACACATTCAACCTTTAGATTTAGCAAGTGAGGAAGCATGTGAAAGTAAATGAATCAAAAATCCTATTTTCAAAGCTACCAAGTCGGATCTCCTAACCCAAACTAATGACGAATGACGATCTTGGGATGTGGGAATCTTGGCTACCTCGGTTGCCTTACGTTGGGATTTTCTAGGACCATATTTAAGATAAAAAAAAATTCTTAAGATGACCTTTTCGACCATAATGTGAGCACCTAAAGACTCGTTGAAAAGACTTTCCTAAGGAATGATCTATAACATTGTTCCTAGAGGATTCTCCTAAAACATTGGTTTTGGCTTTATGAGATGATTCATTACAAGTATCGAAGCCTAAACCACAAGCATCATTTTTAATTTGGACTGTTCCTAATATTTTATCTAATTTCTCCGAACGACACTCCAAATCAAATTTGACTTTACTAGAGTCTATTAATTTATTTTCTAAATCTAAAATGTGTGACTCTAATAAAACATTGCGCTCTTCAAACGCAAGAAGCTCCTTTTTCAAGGATTCCATTAAACCTTTAAGGTTATCTCTCTCGCCTTCTACATAATCAAGCTTCTCTCTAAGAGCTCTCTCTCGTGTCCTAAGGTCTTTAACCAATACACTATCATCAACGACCTTGACACGCTCTCTTAAACTTGCTTCTAACTTCAAATTTGCTCTCTTTAATTTAATTGATTCTTCATATAATTCTTGAAATGCAAATTGAAGTTCACTCACATCAACCTCATCATCACTTTCTCTCTCTTTTTCACTCTCACAACCATAAAAAATAAGGGAATCATAAACTTTGACCTTGGAAGTGTTATGTGTTAAAATTTCATCAATTGAGGAGTGGTCACTTTCACTCACATGACTTGCCATAAAAGCCACAAAGTTAGGCTTAGTGGGGTAATCGGGTCCCTCTTCCTTATCATTATCACTAAAGGTTGCATAATAGAAAATTGGTTGCTTACCCTCTCTCCTTAGTTTAGTGGGGCACTCAAAAGCCCTATGGCCATACCCTTCACAACCATAACACCTATTTGACTCGTCCCTATTTAAATTTTCTTTAAGCGTTTTAGGGATCTTTTCGGCTTTGTCATGCTTAGAATTTTCAAATTTCTTAAAATCATTTTTAAATTTATCTTTGTTAAATTTAAGAAATTTTCGAAATTTCCTAACAAACATAGCCATGTCCTCCGAGTCACTATCACTTTCACTCTCTACAACTTGTTTTTCCTCCTTTAGGGCTTTCAAAGCAACGCCCTTATCTATTTTCTTTTCAGTTTTAGAGGGAAACATGTCTAGTTCATAGGCTTGTAAATCACCTACGAGCTCTTCTAATTTCGTAGAGGCTAAAGTGGGTAAAGAATTTAGCACGTTCACCTTAGGAATAAATCTATCGGGTAGGGACCTTAAAATTTTCTTTACTACTCGGTTGTCGGGTATTTTCTCTCCCAAATTAAAAGATGAATTAACTATATCGGAAAGTCTAGCATAAAATTCATTAAGTGTTTCTTTTTCACTCATTTTGATGGTTTCAAATTGAGTGGTGAGGTTTTGGAGTTTAGAAGTTTTTATGACACTAGTTCCTTCATGAGTGAGTTGTAAAATATTCCAAGCTTCTTTAGAGGTTTCACACGTCATAATGCGTCGAAATTCATTCGGTGTGACCGCACTAAACAAGGCATTTAAACCTCGGGAATTAAAATTAGCAAGTTTAAATTCATTCTCACTCCATCTATCGGCGAGTTTGGGAACACACTAATTTTCTACTAAATGTGTGGGTGGGGCCAACCCATTAACAACAGACAACCAAACCCTCTCATCGATAGACCTAAGTACAGATTTCATACGCCATTTCCAATAAGCGTAGTTGGAACCATCGAAAACAGGAAATTTTGAAAATGGGAAAAATTCCATTTTTAGTCAAAAATATTTAAAAAGGATCTTAAACGCAATAATTTAGTGATCCCGCTCTGATACCTCTTGTTGGAAACGATGATCGCCAATTTTTTAGATTTTACAAAAAGTAATTTCCTTTTAGCAATGCGGAATAGAAATGGTTCAACTAAACAACTATAAACACGAATTTTAATTTCTATCAAATTAAAATTAAACTAAACACAAAGTGAATTTTAAATTAATCAACACATATATTTTTCACTTAAACATATTAACTCAACCCAAGTCCTAGAAATTTGCATACCATAATTAATTAATCCATTTTTGCAAATTAGGTCAAACTAAATTTTATCCAATAAAATTAACAACTTGAATTAAATTAAATTTTTACCCAAACAAATTTAGTACCAAATTAAATATATCAAATTTTATCTTTTTTACCTACGCATGCATCTAATGTGAATTTGAAAAAAATAAAATAAACAAATAATCACTACTCCACGATGTACGAGGAAAAACCCACAACGGGAAACAACCTCGAACGACCCTAGCCTCAAATCCACTAAGTATAGTTTTACAAGTACAAGACAAAAAAGACTTACAACATTCGACTTGACTCCGTCCAAGCCCCGACGCTTCTTCTTGTATACATCTCTGCCTAGCGAATAACCATGGAGATCCACCGCGGTCTCGAAATCCATCGATCGGACTTTAGGAACAACCATCAGCCACACATGATGCCTTTCACCATGTGAGAATGCCGCAGCAAAATAACGAACTTCTTCTTTATGGGATGTAGAAGTAAACCCACACCAACTCTTCAATTCGGTAAAGTAAAAACCCGGTGCCACACACTCCAAGCAATATATATATATGGTAACTTGGAATAAACAAACTATGGGTGTAAACAAAAGTGTTTAAGAATAATGTTCTTGAATATACAAACACTTAAAACATAAACTTTTGAACTAAGAAATTTCTCTCCAAAAAAATTTCTGTCAAAAAAGGAGTTTAGAAAATGTCAAAAGTTGGTTTTTCTAACTTGGTTCCTGCACATATAACTTCCGTCAATAGTTAGTGGGTAAAGGTAAGTGGGAACATGGGTAAAAACTGATAAAACTTCCAAAAAAATTCTCACTGAAATCTCGTTAGAACGACACTTCTAACGAAGTTCCAGAGGCAAATGGGGAAAACTCGTTGGCAAACTCGTTCGAATGACATTCTCGTTCGAACGAAAAACTCGTTCGAACGAAGTCCCAGAATGGTTAAAATTCGATTTTTAGCCCGGAAACTTTATTTTAAAGTTTTTTTTTTTAGAAACTCGAGATTTTATTAGAAAATAAAATGGGGAATAGCCCCCCACTGGTGGCATACATCAAAATAGAGAAATGTGAGCACCTAAAAGTGAAAAAGTCTCTAAAATATCAAAACAAAATCTCGATTTCCTACCAGTAAATGGATAATTCTGAAAAGCCATCTTAATTTCCCCACAAATGAGAATGAGAAAAGGAGACCATAAATCCATGATTGACTTATACTTATTATGCATGAAACGAGACCATAAAGAATTGGAATTGAAAATTTTCCACCACAAGTTATGAGCATACGTAGAAGATAAGTCAATCATGGATCTAGGATCTAGCCCACCTTCCTCCTTTGTTGTGCATATATCCTTCCAATTCACCCATTGAAATTTTGATTTATCTTCTTGTTTACCCCATATAAATCAAGCCAACAAATTATTAATGTGGTTGAGAACATATACCCGGGGTTCGATTGTCGCTAGAAGATGATGATGCATGGATTCTGCCACTGATTTGACAAGAGTTACTCGCCCCGCTTAAGAGATACTTTGGTGATTCTAATAATTAAGTTTCCTAACCAGTTTGTCAATGTAAGAAGAGAAATAGGATTTTTTTTCCTACCCGCGAATAAAGGTATTCCCAAATAGATGATCGGAAGATTTTTGCATTTGAAACCGGTGACATCTTCAATTATTCTCTTTGTGCCAATCGACTCATTTCCCGGGAGATAAAAGAATGATTTATCGTAGTTTACCACTTGTCCCGAATCTTCTTCATAGGCTTTCAAAAAGTTCATGAGATGCTTTAGTGATCGTCTGTCACCGTTGGCAAAAATGAGAGTGTCATCTGCAAAAGAAAGATAAGATATAATGGGACAGCCCCTTGTTAGAGCGAAATGAGTCATTTTACCATTTTCCATCATTTTTTGAATTCCCCGGTTCAGCACTTCCGAAGCTAACACAAATAAGGCCGGTGATAGAGGGTCTCTTTATCTCACTCCATTTTTTGATTTGAAGAAACCACAGGCCTTCCCATTAACAAAAATTGAATACCAACAATTTGAAATCAATCTCCAAATAAAATCTATCACAGTTTCTGAGAAGCCAAATTTCCTAAGAGTTTTGACGATAAACAACCATGACATCCTATCATACGCTTTAGACATATCAAGTTTAATAATAAGATTGGAGACCCTCACATTCTTTTTAAAAGAAGACATCATCTCTTGAGCTAACAGGACATTTTCCAATAATGATCTACCCTTAATAAATTCAGATTGAGCTGGAGAAATGATTTTCGGTAAAACTTGTCCTATCCTTTTCGTAAAAATTATAGAAATTAGTTTAGACGAAAAGTTACAAAGACTAATAGGACGAAGTTCTTCGCGAGATTTGGGATTATCATTTTTTGGAATTAAAACTATATTAGTTGATGTCCAACTCACTGGCAGTTCCTCACCAACAAAGAAGGAGGTTATAGCCTTGATGATGTGCCAACAAGCAGTAAAAAAATTACCGTTAAAACCATCCGACCCTGCTCCCCATCTTTGTTCATCTCACAAATGGCCTCGTAGATTTCATTAGTAGATGGAATATCACTGATCTGCTCGTTATCTTCTTCGAGAACACCTATAGGAATACAGTCCCAAATTTCATTATAGCCAAGAGATCTACTGGTGCTTCTGTTGTTGCTGTTTGCGTTACTTGACTAGCCGGACCTGCTTAGAGAAATGTTTATGGTTTTGTTATTTATGACCAATATACTTGCTTGGTCGCACCTGCTAAGAGGACCGTCTATCATAGTGTAGGCAACCCTGCTGCTAACTTGAGTCTTATCCGACTGCAATACGTTTAGTGAACCAATCCAAAATTTCATGTTCCAGCTCTCTCTCCTCTGTTAACCAATGCCCTTGATCGTTTTGAATTACCTTTAAGTTGAGAGATGCTCTTTTCTTCCTAGTGATAGAATGAAAAAATTTCGCGTTGGCATCCCCATCCTTGGCCCATCTAGCGCGAGCTTTTTGCTTCCAGAAGTCTTCTTCTCTTTTTAAGGCTATTAAATATTCTGTTTGAGACTTGTTAAATTTAATTCTATTATTCATTGAAGGATCCGCATCAAATTCCATTTTTATCCCCAACATTTCATCTTCTGCTTTTCTCGCCATTTGAAAGATGTCCCCATATCTATTTCGAGACCAAATTTTGAGGAATGATTCAACTCTTTTAAGTTTTTCCGCAAAAATTACACCCAATAAAATAAAAAATTACACCCAATAAAAAATTGTTCCAAGCTCCTATATATATATATATATATATATATATAATGCATTCATACCAATGGAACCAATGTTATTGACGTAGAAATGGGGCACACTAAACCCGACATATAATGAAGCTTTATAATATTGGCCGCTACATCTTCAACAAACACGTCATAGGCTTGGATGGATACACTTGAACACTATCCCATGACTTAAATGTTTTTGTTCGGAATTGAGCCAACACTACATTGAGACTCAATCGGATACTTGTGTCCTTACAAATTTTGAAGCCATTTTGCTTCTTTTCCAGCTTTATCTAAAGCAATGAATTCAGACTCCATTGTTGACCTAGCAATGCAAGTCTGTTTGGAGGATTTCTAAGATAGCGCTGCACTTCTAAGTGTAAATACATAACCACTTGTGGATTTAGAATCCTTTTAATCAAATATCCAATTAGCATCACTGTATCCTTCAAGTACAACTGGATATCTCATGTAGTGCAATCCATTATTAAGAGTATATCTTAGATATATAAGAACTATTATTATGGCTTTCCAATGGTCTTCACCTGGATTACTTATATATCGACTCAATTTACTAACTGAGTAAGCAATATCTGGACGATTGCAGTTCATAACATACATTAAACTACCTATGATATGAGAATATTCTAATTGAGATATACCATTTCCAGTATTTTTTATATAAATAAAGATTTGGGTCAATAGGTGTTTTAGAAATGCTATCACTACCTTTATCAAACTTATCAAGTATCTTCTCAATATAATGAGATTGAGACAAAACAAGTCCTTCCAATGTTTTAGAAATTTTAATTGCTAATATAACATCAACAATACCCATATCTTTCATATCAAATTTACTGGACAATATTTTCTTAGTAGATTTAATAATATCCTTATTATTTCCAATAATAAGCATATCATATACATAGAGACAAACAATGACATAGCCACTTGTAATGTTTTTAATGTATACACATTTATCACACTCTATTATTATAAATCCATTTGACATCATTACATTGTCAAATTTCTCATGCCATTGTTTAGGTGCTTGTTTTAATCCGTAAAGGGATTTGACAAGTTTACACACTTTCTTTTCTTTACCTGGAACTTTAAATCCTTCTGGTTGTTCCATGTATATCTCTTCATTTAGCTCTCCATTTAAGAAGGCAGTTTTTACATCCATTTGATGTATTTCAAAATTATATTATGCTGCAATGGCTATTAACATTCGAATGGATGTTATTCTCGTAACAGGTGAGTAAGTGTCAAAGTAATCCACTCCTTCCTTATCTCTATAAACTTTAGCTACAAGTCTAGCTTTGTATTTATCAATTGATCCATCGACTTTTAATTTCCTCTTGAATATCCACTTGCATCCAAGAGTTTTAAATCCTGGTGAAGGTAAACGAGTTCCCACGTATGATTTTACATGATGGATTCAATTTCACTATTGGTAGCCTCTATCCAAAAATGGGCTTTTGGAGTTGACATCGCTTCTGCGAAGTTTCTAGGCTCACTTTCTCACATATATGTTAGAAAATCTGGACCAAAAGATTTTGAAGTCTTTCACTACACCAAAAATGCTAATCTGGCACGCTGTGGCAAGGAGATTCTGGCACGGTTTTAAGCTGTGCCAGATTCTGGCACGGTTTAATGACAATCTGGCACACTTTAAAACAGTGCCAAAATTTGGCACTGCTTTAAAGTGTGCCAAAATTGAGTACACTTCACTAAAATATAAATAACCAAAAAAAAATTTATCCCCCTTAATTTTTTTAGCTTCCCGCTCTCTCCCTCTCTCGATCGCTCAGCCCTATCTCTCTCTCTCCCTCTCACACGCTCAACAAATCGCTCAGCCCTATCTCTCTCTCTCCCTCTCTCGGTCGCCGACCTTCGCCATCCTCCACCATCGTCAACCGTCGCCATTCTCGCCATCCATCGTCCTCTACCGCCGCCGTCCTCGCCATCCACCATCCTCGACCATCGCCATCCTCGCTCAGTCTTAACTCTTTGTTTGTTTCCTATGATGGAAATACGGATAAGTTAGCATCAGGGTTAGTGAAACCATCTGTGACACATTTGAAGGTTGCAGAGCAACAAGTTGCATCAGCTGTTCAATCAATTAGACTCGAAATTGAAAGGAAAAAAAATGCTGAAACGTGGTTCACAAAGGGAACACTTGAGAGGTAATGCAAATCCAGACGCAACATTATTTGACAATGCATATGACCTTTGAATCTTTGATGTAATTGGTATTGTTTTTAGGTTTGTGCGATTTGTCAGTACACCGGAAGTTTTGGAATTGGTCAATACCTTTGATGAAGAGATGTCTTAACTAGAAGCAGCCCGGAGGATCTATTCACTGGTAACATTTTTTTAGCGTGTATAAGTTTTTCTTAGGGGTTTACCAATTAAAATCTCTACCTAATTTTCTTTTTCTTCAAAAAAAATTGATCTCAGGGAGCAGGAGATCCCATTTCCAGTACGTTCGGTATGTTTATCTGCCTATCGTGTTGTTTTATATACGATTTTCTTATAAAGATAATTACACTGCCCTCCAATACACTATTTTTTTCAAACAGCCTGTAGACCTTTAGAGTATTTAATTGTGCAGTAAAATAAGGAATGCTTGCACAGTTTAACTATGGTCACAGAAGTAGGGGCTTTGTAAATTTAAGACCTATTGTAATATGTATTTTGGAAATAGGACAACGAACATTTTATTTAAGGTTTTAGTCCCTATTTTTTAATAAAGCCACTGGCGCGGACCCATATTCATAAAACGTCTACCAATCACCGCATGCCACGTGTCCCTTTAATTTGAAAATAGGGACTAAAAATGAAAACGAAATGTTTGTTGTCCTATATCCATAATCAATATTATTTTAAGTCCTAAAAGTACATAATTTAACAGAAAGTATTAATAATATTAGTCAAGTCTAACTGAATTGTAAAAGACAACTACATCATGCAGTTTATTATGTGGAACATTTTGTTCCAGAAATTAGTACCATTATCTTATTGATAAGAAATTCCATAATTATCGTTTAATCACCTAGTATAAATATTTATGAAAATTGCCTTGTTTAAATTTGTGAGTCCAATGTTGCCAGATTATGTACCGGAGCTGTATCGTTTTCCAGAAATATTGTATCATGTATTTTAATATATTGTAGTATACTCTTGGATTTTTATAATAACCGCATATATCTTAATGCCTTGAGCATCAACAATTAAAAAATTATTAGAAAGAGTTAAGAGTATCTGTTTCTATAATCAAAATCCCCACAAAATGACAGTTTTTCGTTTCTATACTCTTTTCGATTCTGCAACATCCACCCACATCCTCCACCATTAACCTACAAGATGTTCTATAATTTAACATGTATTTTGTTGGGACAATATTGTGTTATGCATACTAGACAGACAGTAAAAAACATTCCCAAGTATGCTCCATCACAGTTCTACATTGCAATGTGTTTCCTCGGATCAAGGAGAAAAAGATAATGTCCCTAAAACCTTTTGTTGAACGCTTTCGGTAAGTTTAAGGATGTTATTCAGAATGTTATGTTTTCAATTTAGTACATTTTTTAAAAGTTCAAGTTTGTGTTAGTTTTTTAATCTATTTTTCATCTCATGGCTTGAAATCATCGTAACTACAATTGTATATCATAATGTGCCCATACATTTTTCAGATTCTTAGCTCTGGAGTGGAAATGAGAGAAGGAATAAGGTTTGTAGTTACACTACTAAAGATGGTAGTTTGGTCTTCTGTAAGTTGTTTCTTAAATAATCCCACAATATGATTAATAACGTCTTGATTATTCTCCCAAGTATTACCCTCTTCATCTTTAATGGAGTGAATCCTAAGCTTTTAGTGCTTGGTTTTAACACTAGCCTGGCCATTACCAAACTTACCTCATCTCTGTTGTTACATCAAGTTTATATTGTCCCCTATAGCCTGGCCATCACCAAACTTACCTCATCTTTGGTTTGGTTTATTTGTATTTCAATATGAGTTGAAATTGATAGATTATGTATATGAATTGACTTCTACTATGAATCGTTCATAAACCCCTTGAATATATGCTTAAATATTTAGAGAATGGGATCAAATTGATTAAGATTGAATTTTTAGGGTTCTTGATACAGAATTGGGTTTTATCATTAAATCTTGAATTAATATTGTGTTTTTGATGTTTTAAGCATGTTTAAATCATAGTTACTTTATTTAGATGCTATACCAATTTAAGTAAGATCCTACTTCTATGGTAACATTATAGTTCATGCTTATAGACTTTATGACCGTCTTATTTATTTTGTACACTCGCAATTATTTAGTATAATGAATAGGACCCATGGTGAGGACAATACTCAATATTTCACAATAGGACTCGGAATAAATCGACAAATCGATAGGACCCACATCGAACACATGTGCTTGGTTTGTGGCCTTTCTCAATTACTTATTCATTTTCACTAATTCTTCATGTATGCCAAAATTAAAAAACTGGTAAATAAAACAAAAAACCAAGAACATTTCACAAGTCAGAAAATTAAGTCACATGTTGTAAAATGACTACTTTCCCTACATAATGGTTAATATATCTTTTTAAAATATAATTTTGGTATTGCAGGACCTCTTTGTGTCGGGACTGATACAACATCAGCACACTGGTGAAAGCCAAAGCGGAACTCGAAGAAGTGATTGGAAAAGGGAAGATCTCAAGTTGTTTGCACAAATACGCAAGGATCAAGAATGAGGGAGCTTATTCGGAGGATCTCAAGTTGCGAATAAATTTGGTAAGTATTTTATATTGATGATAGAAGATTTTATAATGTAGTGCACCTTTACCAAAGTAAATTCTTCATTTAATTGTGTGTGTTGTGTAAGATGTGTGTGTTAAGGCCTTAATAAGTGGTTGACATGGAGGAAGGGGCTATATGGATTTATATACTATTTTTAGATGTTAAATCGGTGGAAGGGATTTATTGGTGGTTTAGCTGCGGCTTTTGTGCTTGTTGTTGTTGTTGCGCTTATGTTAATATTAAAATAAGTTGGATTTCATGAATAAACAAAGGAAACTCTGTCGAAATTTTATGAAATAAGTAAGTGTTCTAAATTGATTAAGGCTAGCATACAACATTTGAAAATTGAACACCTCGCACGGGACCAAAGTAACTCGTAAGAACTGACCGTGTAGTCCCGCGTCTCCCGGTTTGAGAGTATGACGATAATTTGCAAAAATGAGCACTTAAACTTAAAAACAAGTCGTTAAAGGGTGAAAACCCAAACCACCCCCCAAACGATCCCGTAGGGGGCACAAACACCTCGCACGGGACCAATGTAACTTGTAGGAACTGACCGCGTAGTCCCGGGTCTCCCGGTTTGTGAATATGACGATAATTGGCAAAAATCAACACTTAGTTAAAAACATGCCGTCAAAGGGTGAATACCCAAACCAACCCCCAAACGACCCCATAGGAGGCACGAACACCTCACACGGGACCAATGTAACTTGTAGGAACTGATCGCGTAGTCCCGGGTCTCCCGGTTTGTGAATAGGATGATAATTGGCAAAAATCAACACTTAAACATAAAAACATGCCGTTAAAGGGTGAAAACCCAAACCACCCCCCAAACGACCCCGTAGGGGGCACGAACACCTCGCACGGGACCAATGTAACTTGTAGTAACTGACCGCGTAGTCCCGGGTCTCCCGGTTTGAGAGTATGACGATAATTTGCAAAAATCACACTTAGACTTGAAAACAGGCCGTTAAGGGGTGAAAACCAAAACCAGCCCCCAAACGACCCCGTAGGAGGCACGAACACCTCGCACGGGACCAATGTAACTTGTAGCAACTGACCGCGTAGTCCCGGGACTCCTGGTACGAGAGTATGACCCGAATTTGCAAAAATCACACTTAGACATGAAAACAGGCCGTTAAGGGGTGAAAACCTGAACCAGCCCCCAAACGACCCCGTAGGAGGCACGAACACCTCACACGGGACCAATGTAACTTGTAGCAACTGACCGCGTAGTCCCGGGACTCTCGGTTTGAGAGTATGACCCGAATTTGCAAAAATAACACTTAGAGTTGAAAACAGGCCGTTAAGGGGTGAAAACCCGAACCAGCCCCCAAACGACCCCGTAGGAGGCACGAACACCTCGTAGGGGACCAATGTAACTTGTAGGAACTGACCGCGTAGTCCCGGGACTCCCGGTATGAGAGTATGACGATAATTTGCAAAAATCACACTTAGACTTGAAAACAGGCCGTTAAGGGGTGAAAACCCGAACCAGCCCCCAAACGACCCCGTAAGAGGCACGAACACCTCGCACGGGACCAATGTAACTCGTAGGAACTGACCGCGTAGTCCCGGGACTCCCGGTTTGAGAGTATGACGATAATTTGCAAAAATCACACTTAGACTTGAAAACAGGCCGTTAAGGGGTGAAAACCCGAACCAGCCCCCAAACGACCCCGTAGGAGGCACGAACATCTCGCACGGGACCAATGTAACTTGTAGGAACTGACCGCGTAGTCCCGGGTCTCCCGGTTTGTGAATAGGACGATAATTGGCAAAAATCAACACTTAAACTTAAAAACATGCCGTTAAAGGGTGAAAACCCAAACCACCCCCCAAACGACCCCGTAGGGGGCATGAACACCTCGCTCGGGACCAATGTAACTTGTAGGAACTGACCGCGTAGTCTCGGGTCTCCCGGTTTGTGAGTATGACGATAATTGGCAAAAATCAACACTTAGTTAAAAACATGCCGTCAAAGGGTGAATACCCAAACCAACCCCAAAACGACCCCGTAGGGAGCACGACTACCTTGCACGGGACCAATGTAACTTGTAGGAAGTGACCGCGTAGTCCCGGATCTCCCGGTTTGTGAGTAGGACGATAATTGGCAAAAATTACACTTAGTTAAAAACAAGCCGTCAAAGGGTGAAAACCCAAACCACCCCCCAAACGACCCCGTAGGGGGTACGAACACCTCGCACGGGACCAATGTAACTTGTAAGAACTGACCGCGTAGTCCCGGGTCTCCCGGTTTGTGAATATGACGATAATTTGCAAAAATGAGCACTTAAACTTAAAAACAAGTCGTTAAAGGGTGAAAACCCAAACAACCCCCCAAACGATCCCGTGGGGGCACGAACACCTCGCACGGGACCAATGTAACTTGTAGGAACTGACCGCGTAGCCCGGGTCTCCCGGTTTGTGAATATGACGATAATTGGCAAAAATCAACACTTAGTTAAAAACATGCCGTCAAAGGGTGAATACCCAAACCAACCCCCAAACGACCCCGTAGGAGGCACGAACACCTCGCACGGGACCAATGGAACTTGTAGGAACGGATCGCGTAGTCCCGGGTCTCCCGGTTTGTGAATAGGACGATAATTGGCAAAAATCAACACTTAAACTTAAAAACATGCCGTTAAAGGGTGAAAACCCAAACCACCCCCCAAACGACCCCGTAGGAGGCACGAACACCTCACACGGGACCAATGTAACTTGTAGGAACTGATCGCGTAGTCCCGGGTCTCCCGGTTTGAGAGTATGACGATAATTTGCAAAAATCACACTTAGACTTGAAAACAGGCCGTTATGGGGTGAAAACCAAAACCAGCCCCCAAACGACCCCGTAGGAGGCACGAACACCTCGCACGGGACCAATGTAACTTGTAGCAACTGACCGCGTAGTCCCGGGACTCCTGGTACGAGAGTATGACCCGAATTTGCAAAAATCACACTTAAACATGAAAACAGGCCGTTAAGGGGTGAAAACCTGAACCAGCCCCCAAACGACCCCGTAGGAGGCACGAACACCTCGCACGGGACCAAAGTAACTCGTAAGAACTGACCGTGTAGTCCCGCGTCTCCCGGTTTGAGAGTATGACGATAATTTGCAAAAATGAGCACTTAAACTTAAAAACAAGTCGTTAAAGGGTGAAAACCCAAACCACCCCCCAAACGATCCCGTAGGGGGCACAAACACCTCGCACGGGACCAATGTAACTTGTAGGAACTGACCGCGTAGTCCCGGGTCTCCCGGTTTGTGAATATGACGATAATTGGCAAAAATCAACACTTAGTTAAAAACATGCCGTCAAAGGGTGAATACCCAAACCAACCCCCAAACGACCCCATAGGAGGCACGAACACCTCACACGGGACCAATGTAACTTGTAGGAACTGATCGCGTAGTCCCGGGTCTCCCGGTTTGTGAATAGGATGATAATTGGCAAAAATCAACACTTAAACATAAAAACATGCCGTTAAAGGGTGAAAACCCAAACCACCCCCCAAACGACCCCGTAGGGGGCACGAACACCTCGCACGGGACCAATGTAACTTGTAGTAACTGACCGCGTAGTCCCGGGTCTCCCGGTTTGAGAGTATGACGATAATTTGCAAAAATCACACTTAGACTTGAAAACAGGCCGTTATGGGGTGAAAACCAAAACCAGCCCCCAAACGACCCCGTAGGAGGCACGAACACCTCGCACGGGACCAATGTAACTTGTAGCAACTGACCGCGTAGTCCCGGGACTCCTGGTACGAGAGTATGACCCGAATTTGCAAAAATCACACTTAGACATGAAAACAGGCCGTTAAGGGGTGAAAACCTGAACCAGCCCCCAAACGACCCCGTAGGAGGCACGAACACCTCACACGGGACCAATGTAACTTGTAGCAACTGACCGCGTAGTCCCGGGACTCTCGGTTTGAGAGTATGACCCGAATTTGCAAAAATAACACTTAGAGTTGAAAACAGGCCGTTAAGGGGTGAAAACCTGAACCAGCACCCAAACGACCCCGTAGGAGGCACGAACACCTCGTAGGGGACCAATGTAACTTGTAGGAACTGACCGCGTAGTCCCGGGACTCCCGGTATGAGAGTATGACGATAATTTGCAAAAATCACACTTAGACTTGAAAACAGGCCGTTAAGGGGTGAAAACCCGAACCAGCCCCCAAACGACCCCGTAAGAGGCACGAACACCTCGCACGGGACCAATGTAACTCGTAGGAACTGACCGCGTAGTCCTGGGAGTCCCGGTTTGAGAGTATGACAATAATTTGCAAAAATCACACTTAGACTTGAAAACAGGACGTTAAGGGGTGAAAACCCGAACCAGCCCCCAAACGACCCCGTAGGAGGCACGGACATCTCGCACGGGACCAATGTAACTTGTAGGAACTGACCGCGTAGTCCCGGGTCTCACGGTTTTTGAATAGGACGATAATTGGCAAAAATCAACACTTAAACTTAAAAACATGCCGTTAAAGGGTGAAAACCCAAACCACCCCCCAAACGACCCCGTAGGGGGCATGAACACCTCGCTCGGGACCAATGTAACTTGTAGGAACTGACCACGTAGTCTCGGGTCTCCCGGTTTGTGAGTATGACGATAATTGGCAAAAATCAACACTTAGTTAAAAACATGCCGTCAAAGGGTGAATACCCAAACCAACCCCCAAACGACCCCGTAGGGAGCACGACCACCTCGCACGGGACCAATGTAACTTGTAGGAAGTGACCGCGTAGTCCCGGATCTCCCGGTTTGATAATAGGACGATAATTGGCAAAAATCACACTTAGTTAAAAACAAGCCGTCAAAGGGTGAAAACCCAAACCACCCCCCAAACGACCCCGTAGGGGGTACGAACACCTCGCACGGGACCAATGTAACTTGTAGGAACTGACCGCGTAGTCCCGGGTCTCCCGGTTTGTGAATATGACGATAATTTGCAAAAATGAGCACTTAAACTTAAAAACAAGTCGTTAAAGGGTGAAAACCCAAACCACCCCCCAAACGATCCCGTAGGGGGCAGGAACACCTCGCACGGTACCAATGTAACTTGTAGGAACTGACCGCGTAGTCCGGGGTCTCCCGGTTTGTGAATATGACGATAATTGGCAAAAATCAACACTTAGTTAAAAACATGCCGTCAAAGGGTGAATACCCAAACCAACCCCCAAACGACCCCGTAGGAGGCACGAACACCTCGCACGGGACCAATGGAACTTGTAGGAACTGATCGCGTAGTCCCGGGTCTCCCGGTTTGTGAATAGGACGATAATTGGCAAAAATCAACACTTAAACTTAAAAACATGCCGTTAAAGGGTGAAAACCCAAACCACCCCCCAAACGACCCCGTAGGGGGCACGAACACCTCGCACGGGACCAATGTAACTTGTAGTAACTGACCGCGTAGTCCCGGGTCTCCCGGTTTGAGAGTATGACGATAATTTGCAAAAATCACACTTAGACTTGAAAACAGGCCATTAAGGGGTGAAAACCAAAACCAGCCCCCAAACGACCCCGTAGGAGGCACGAACACCTCGCACGGGACCAATGTAACTTGTAGCAACTGACCGCGTAGTCCCGGGACTCCTGGTACGAGAGTATGACCCGAATTTGCAAAAATCACACTTAGACATGAAAACAGGCCGTTAAGGGGTGAAAACCTGAACCAGCCCCCAAACGACCCCGTAGGAGGCACGAACACCTCACACGGGACCAATGTAACTTGTAGCAACTGACCGCGTAGTCCCGGGACTCTCGGTTTGAGAGTATGACCCGAATTTGCAAAAATAACACTTAGAGTTGAAAACAGGCCGTTAAGGGGTGAAAACCCGAACTAACCCCCAAACGACCCCGTAGGAGGAACGAACACCTCGTAGGGAACCAATGTAACTTGTAGGAACTGACCGCGTAGTCCCGAAACTCCCGGTATGAGAGTATGACGATAATTTGCAAAAATCACACTTAGACTTGAAAACAGGCCGTTAAGGGGTGAAAACCCGAACCAGCCCCCAAACGACCCCGTAAGAGGCACGAACACCTCGCACGGGACCAATGTAACTCGTAGGAACTGACCGCGTAGTCCCGGGACTCCCGATTTGAGAGTATGACGATAATTTGTAAAAATCACACTTAGACTTGAAAACAGGCCGTTAAGGGGTGAAAACCCGAACCAGCCCCCAAACGACCCCGTAGGAGGCACGAACATCTCGTACGGGACCAATGTAACTTGTAGGAACTGACCGCGTAGTCCCGGGTCTCCCGGTTTGTGAATAGGACGATAATTGGCAAAAAATCAACACTTAAACTTAAAAACATGCCGTTAAAGGGTGAAAACCCAAACCACCCCACAAACGACCCCGTAGGGGGCACGAACACCTCGCTCGGGACCAATGTAACTTGTAGGAACTGACCGCGTAGTCTCGGGTCTCCCGGTTTGTGAGTATGACGATAATTGGCAAAAATCAACACTTAGTTAAAAGCATGCCGTCAAAGGGTGAATACCCAAACCAACCCCCAAACGACCCCGTGGGAGCACGACCACCTCGCACGGGACCAATGTAACTTGTAGGAAGTGACCGCGTAGTCCCGGATCTCCCGGTCTGTGAATAGGACGATAATTGGCAAAAATCACACTTAGTTAAAAACAAGCCGTCAAAGGGTGAAAACCCAAACCACCCCCCAAACGACCCCGTAGGGGGTACGAACACCTCGCACGGGACCAATGTAACTTGTAGGAACTGACCGCGTAGTCCCGGGTCTCCCGGTTTGTGAATATGACGATAATTTGCAAAAATGAGCACGTAAACTTAAAAACAAGTCGTTAAAGGGTGAAAATCCAAACCACCCCCCAAACGATCCCGTAGGGGGCACGAACACCTCGCACGGGACCAATGTAACTTGTAGGAACTGACCGCGTAGTCTCGGGTCTCCCAGTTTGTGAATATGACGATAATTGGCAAAAATCAACACTTAGTTAAAAACATGTCGTCAAAGGGTGAATACCCAAACCAACCCCCAAACGACCCCGTAGGAGGTACGAACACCTCGCACGGGACCAATGGAACTTGTAGGAACTGATCGCGTAGTCCCGGGTCTCCTGGTTTGTGAATAGGACGATAATTGGCAAAAATCAACACTTAAACTTAAAAACATGCCGTTAAAGGGTGAAAACCCAAACCACCCCCCAAACGACCCCGTAGGGGGCACGAACACCTCGCACGGGACCAATGTAACTTGTAGGAACTGACCGCGTAGTCCCGGGTCTCCCGGTTTGTGAGTATGACGATAATTGGCAAAAATCAACACTTAGTTAAAAACATGCCGTCAAAGGGTCAATACCCAAACTAACCCCCAAACGACCCCGTAGGAGGTACGAACACCTCACACGGGACCAATATAACTTGTAGGAACTGACCGCGTAGTCCCGGATCTCCCGGTTTGTGAATAGGATGATAATTGGCAAAAATCAACACTTAAACTTAAAAACATGTCTTTAAAGGGTGAAAACCCAAACCACCCCCCAAACGCGGAGGCATGAACACCTCGCACGGGACCAATGTAACTTGTAGGAACTGACCGCGTAGTCCCGGGTCTCCCGGTTTGTGAGTATGACGATAATTTCCATTCATATATGTAATTTTTTTGTTTTGAGTATTTTTTTTTTGTAAATTATTGGGTTACTAATATCGTATCTTTTTTGTATTCTATTTTTTTTGCAGGATAACAGTTTATCGTTGGCTTTTATTCGCGTGGAACACACAAAGAACTCAATGGTTTACAACAAGGGGTTTATTAATGAATCCATTTTTTTGTATCATGACCGTACGGTCTTTTGTTTTTTTATTATTGACTTTTATGGCCATGAGGGCTTTTGTAAGTTAATTGTTATATTTTGTGGCCGTGCGGGCTTTATGTTAGACAGGTTTTGTATTAACAGGTTTTGGAATGTCAAGAAAATAGAGGAAACTCTGCCCAATTTTTTTTGGGCCTGTGAGCAGTTAAAGACTTGTAATATTTTGAAGTTTGTATATACATTAGTTTATTAATAACGCGCAATATTATTAATTTGTGAATTTTGTGCTTTCAAATTTTTTTTTTTTAAATCAAAAAATTGGCACAGTTCAAAACCGTGGCAAAAGTGTATCATATTTTGGCACGGTTTTAAACTGTGCTAATTTTTTTTAAACTATGCTGAATCTGGCACAGTTAAAAACTGTGCCAAAAGTGTGCCAGAAATATCAAATTTTGGCACGGTTTAAAAGTGTGCCAGAAGTGTTCCTATTTTGCTGAATCTGGCACAGTTAAAAACTGTGCCAAAAGTGTGCCAGAAATATCAAATTCTGGCACGGTTTAAAAGTGTGCCAGAAGTGTTCCTGTTTGACTGATTCTGGCACACTTTTAAACCGTGCCAGAAAAAAATTCCCATTTTGGAACACCTGATTCTGGCACAGTTCAAAACCGTGCCAGATTTGATCTGGCACGGTTTTGAACTATGCCAGAATCCTGTTTTTGGTGTAGTGTTTGTCCTTTTGATGTGTCTAGGTTCGAGGTCATCATATTTCTCAATATATTCATTTTTCATATTATTTTGATGCCTGCTAGATGATATATCATAATTTCTTTTATAAGAACTTGAATCAACCACTTTATTTTTATTAACTGTACTCTTACAAGAAACAGAACTCCGAATAAAAGTTATACAGTCATTCCTGGTAATGAGTCCTATAATTTAACAAGATTAGACGACTCTCATTTGTGGCATAATAGATTGGGTTATATTAATTTTGATAACCTACGCAAATTGATATCCCAAGAATTGATTATAGGTCTACCTAAACTTTAAATTTCTTCAAATATTGTTTGTGGCCCATGCCAAGTAGGAAAGATCATTAGAGCGCCTCACAATAAAGTTAAAGACATAATGACTTCTAAACCTTTAGAACTTATTCACATGGACCTTATGGGTCCTTCCCATACTGTGAGCCTTTGTGGAAACAATTACATTGTTCTCATGGTGGATGACTTTACACGGTATACTTGGTTTGCTTTTATGAAAAACAAATCAGATTCATTTTAAGAATTTTTTTAAATCCTTTTAAAAATTGAAAATGAAAAGGATACCCAAGTATCACGTATTAAAAGTGATAGAGGAGGAGAATTCAATAAGACTGGAGTTCTAGAATATTGTTTTGATAATGGATATCAGCATGAGTTTAGTGCACCTAAGACTTCGCAGTAAAGGGTTATGTTACACTGAATAATCCATGATATGTCTAGGGTTATGTTACACAGTAAAGGGTTGCCAAAATACTTTTGGGGTGAGGTAGTCTAGACAGCATATCATATTACTAATCACTTCTACTTTAGAAAGAATACCGAGAGGACTTCATATGAACTTTGGTACAATAAAAAAATAAAAAATACTTTCAAACCTTCGAGAGTGTCTATTATATTTGCAAATATAGAGAACACCTTTCAAAATTTGACACCCGAGGGGATAAAGGATTTTTTTTGGGTTACTACCAAAACAGTAGAGCATATCGCATCTACAATTTACATACCAAAGTCCTAATGGAATCTATAAACATAATTATTATTGACACTAGAAAAGGGAGTGCTGGTACTGCATTAATTGTTGAGTATGAGTTTAAAAGGTTTTTTGAAATTGATTCTCCGCACAGAACTGATACACTGCCAACTCAAGTTCTCGTGGTATCAACTTGGGTTTCTAAAGATTATCCCCTAGATAAGGTAGTTGGTAACCCTATGGAGCTTGTGAGAACAATATCCGAACTTCAAAATATGACTAAATTTGCATGCGTTGTTTATCAAATAGAATCAAAGAATGTAAATGATGCCCTCAATCACCCTTACCGGATTGATGCTATGCAAGATTAGCTAACCCAATTCAATAGTCATGATGTGTGGTATCTTGTGTGTCGGCCTAAAAATAAAAAAATTATTGGTATCCGTTGGATCTTCAAAAACAAAAAAGATGAATTCAGGGAAATCATTAGAAATAAGGTTAGGCTAGTAGCACAATGATACTCTCAAATGGAGGGAATAGACTTTGATAAGACTTTTTCTCCGATTACAAGACTCGAGTCTATTCGTCTCCTCTTTGCTGTTGCACATCATTTGCAATTCAAACCTTTTTAAATGGATGTTAAATCTGCAATTTTGAATAGTATTCTGACTGGGGAAGTATACGTAGAACAACCTAAATTCTTTGTTGATCCTTCACACCCTAATCATGTATTTCGATTGAAGAAGCCTTTGTATGGCTTAAAGTAAGCCCATACGGCCTGGTATGAACGTCTCTCAACCTTTTTAATAAACAAAGTTTGAAACATGGGGTAATTACAATACATTATTTGTTCCTAAAACAAACAAAGATGTTTTGATCGCACAAATTTATGTTGATGATATGGTCTTTGGTTCAACTTCCCTTGCACAAGTTAATGATTTTTCTAAAATAATGCATGAGGAATTTCAAATGTCACTTATGGAGGAGTTATAATATTTTTTAGGTTCGCAATTTAAGCAATTGTCTAATGGTTTGTGTAATTCTTAAACTAAGTACTTGAATGAATTGACTAAAAAAAATTGATTTAGATAATGCTAAGATTGCACACACTCCCATGAGTACTATAACTAAGATATCTAGAGCTGAAAATGGGAAAAATATTAATCCTGCTCTGTATAAAAGTATGATAGGAAGTTTACTATATCTCACTACACCTAGACCAGATATTATGAATGTTGTGTGTGTTTGTGCACGATACCAATGCGCTCCTAAAGAATGTCATGTATTGTGTGTTAAACGTATAATTAAATATGTTAACGCACAATTGAATATGTTATTTTGTATACAACGGACACCACTAGTTCCTTTGTGTAATACCCAGTATTTTTATGGCTTTTAATTATCTAATTTAATAAATTAAATTGCCTTGAATTATGAGATTTATTAAAATTAATTTGGGATAATTAATTGGAAATTAATCTGAATTTAAATGCTAGTGAGACGAGAGTTAGTATTTGATTATTATAATTTTGTTAAATATTATTGAGTGATTATGGTAATATGTGATTATTATATTTATTAAAATTGTCGTGAGTTGAAAATACGACAGTTTTGGTAATTAAGTTCGGGACGCGTGTCAATCATGTCAGGACCCAATTTAATGGATTTAAAAGTATTTTATTTTTATACCATTCGTATGAGCATTTTGAGTGTGCCAACGTGTCCGGAAGGTTCGAGATAGTCAGAAAACACTAGTCGGGGGTTTAGTTTGGGTCCCGGGGTATTTTTAGGCATAACCGGCAACCCGTGAGGGTATTTTAGTCATTCCTATTTTTGGGTGAATAGTAACCCACGAATTTTAGATAGTTATTATCAACCAACACTTGAGTCCATTAGTTTTTCACAACCAAAAATCATAAACGGCCATTGGAGTGGAGGAGAAGGGAGTTTTCAAAGGAGAACCACCAATTAGAGGCTTTTTGCACCACCAGATAGATCCGAAAGCAAGGATCATCCCCATACCATCTAATTCATCGGATCAGAATCTTCATTACCAGGCAAGTGATTTAACTTGCAATAATTTAGCGCATATATCATTCATGTTAGTTTAGAATTGAAGAATAACCATAAATAATGAAAATTGAATTGATTTGAAGAATTTAAATCATAATCTGGGTATGTCTTGCATGTAGTATAATGTTAGAGATAATAGAAGCCACGAAATTATGATTTATGGGTAGAGAATTATGATATTGTATTGAATTACATGGTGTTCTTGAAGAAATAGGAGAACTAGGGTTTTTATATGAAAATGAGGTAAATTGATCCAAGAATCTGATGTTCCATTTTGATTTGATAATTCTAAAACGTGGGAAATTATGCAAACATGTTGGTATGATTTTTAGTATACTTGGTTGGGAGTTTAGGACATTATAATGAAGAATTAGAGGTGTAAAAAAGAGGAAAACCCGTAACCGTTTAAGCAATTCTGGGCAAATACCTGCTTGATCGATCGATCGACGATAGATCGATCGACCCCTTTCCTTCGATCGATCGACCACTCCTAATTTTTGGCAATTGTTTTCCTTTAAGGTTTAATGAAAATCCCAAAGACGATGTTGATTCTTAGGGTGATTAATATAATATTATGGGACTTAAATAAGGTCAGTAGGGTCTTAGTTATTGTCAGAAAATGTTATAACTTATGGGATCGAGCGTTATAATTACGAACGGTTACCGAGTGAGGATGATGTGAGATCTTTCCATTTTGGGACTGAAAGTGGAATGAAAGATAATTTAAGAGATTATATATATTTGCTGAGATAACCTTAGTAGGAACAAATGGGATACCTAGTATTCACTTGGGATAGATATAGGTACCGAATCCGTATGACGACACTTGTCGCGCTAAATAAATATTACGTAGAATATCTGAAACGTAAATATTATGGGAGAGACTTAATATATAGGGGAGGAGTATACCTATATTGAAATTATATATATATATATATATATATATATATATATATATATATATATATATACTGGCTGTGTGAATGCCTAATGTATGGATTTCTTATGTGTATGACATACGTATCATACTTGCTATCACGGGAGATTAGTTTTTGGAAAAGGATCATCTTATCTTTGTGTGCCTTCGGGGGGATTTAGATTGGTACCTTAAGGACATAGGACTGTGAATGACTTATTCGTGAGTTGATAAGTCAGCTGACCATGGAAACGTAGGTACGTACGTAACCCATGGGTATGTGAACTATTTTCGCCTCTAATATATGTGATTTGTATTTAGATGGTTCCTGAGTGATTCGAAACATGCGATCCTTACGTACGTTATGTTCATGGATTTGATAGCGGAGTATGAGTACACCGCAACTTAGTCTAAGGGTGCCATATGTGTATTTATATACTGAGTGATATACTTATGTACTTGTTACTGGTTCATTGTTGCTTAGTAGATGTGAATAAGCTAAGATATTTGAATGGGTTAAGAATGAGAATTTAATTAACACTTGAGATAAGTAATTTAATGAATGTGTATATGGGGTATGAATATAACTTGATTAAATATTAAGAGTAGACATCCTATGGTAGAATGAGAAAGCGGGAGTGGTACAAACTAGTTAGTTAGTGGCATAACTAGGATGGGATAAGGGCATACGTTAGGCGTGCACATTAGTTGAAAGGTGAGAAACTCATGTGAGAGTACGCAACTAACGTGTTTATAATATGTGTTGTTTAATTGTAATTTAAACACTTGCTAAACTTTTAAACTGTTTTCACCTCGGGCTCTGACCCGTTTTCCTCCAAATATATTTTGTTTTATTAAAAATAGTTTTTAGGTGCCAAGCCACAGGGACGCCAAGCATAGGAGTTCTATTCTGATGACGTTTTATAGCTGCTATGGAAGCTACAGGATCTTGGTATTAGACGCCTTCATATTATCCTTGGTTCCTTCAGAGTCATTCGTATCAGTTAGGGCATGTCGCCCATTCTTATTTAGAGGTTGTAGTCATAGACTTTCATTATTTCGGTTATTGGTTTATTTATTCAGACTCTTGTATTGGGACTTTAATTACACTGGTATTAATATTATTGGAGTGTTTACTCCAGACTGAGTTGATTTCATTTCATTGGTTATTCTTATGAGATTGTTTATGCGATTGTTGGTTAATGATTTAATTCTTGGTTATTTGTTAACTTAATTAATAAAGTTTGACATCGCTCTTTGTAAATATTAGGTGGCTAGTAATTAATTAAATATTTTTTGACAGTGATGCTAAAACTAAATCAACTTGATATTCTGTATTAATTTAATAAAGGAGTAGCTACCCGGTATTTAATTAGATGGGGTGTTACATGTGGTATCAGAGCTAGGTTCTAGTTTTCTTTAGGATCTGTGCGGCTTATTATGCTTCCAGCGTAGTTTTCTTTGATATAGAGCCCTATGTTTAGGATTGTTGATTTCTTTGGTGAGATTTCGTTCTCCTGCTATGATGTATATAATAGTGAATCTTATTTGCATTTGGGTGTGTTCGTGTGCCAAACAATGCAGTACGTCAGGCGAAGACAGTTGGGTGGACAGCAGGAGGTAAAGATCAGTTGAGGTTATTTGATTTATTAAAAAAGGATGACCGTAGTTGAAGTCACCCATACTATGGCACGAAAGTCCAGAACGGTAAAGACGTCTACGGCGCGACTTGTGACTTCCAGGTACAACGATAGTAGGAAGTGGGGTCAAATTAGACTCACCCAGCAAGGTTGGATTGGGAGAGAGTCAGAAGAAATATTTAAAGGAACCAGCAGTGGAAATACTAGAAATACGGAGATGGCGTGTGCTAGCCAACGAACGTAAAATATCCAAAGGCTTGGACATATGACGGGGTTTGGCTAATCGGGAGTGAAAATTTGGGGTAAAATTTTTCCTTGGCTCGTAAGAGCGGATTTTTAATGGTGAGAGGCAACCACCACACTTAGAAGTGGAATGTTTTGTCAAGATAAGGCGCATACGTATGGTTTGATCATAAGTTCCTTCATTAGATGTTCAGAGTGAGATACGAAGTTGTTCTGAACTCAGACAAGAGGGTTGGACAGAGATCACTTTGTGAGAAAAAAATTCAATTAGTTAACGAACCTTACACCGGATGAAGTAGGTGAAATGGAGAATAGGACATTAAAAGGAAAATTTACATGCAAGAATAATTGTTAGCACTTCTGGGGAATTCTGCTTGGATGGTCAATGCAGATGGTAATAATGTCGCGTTGTGTTAATATGGAGGTAAACGTTTACTTGGTTGGGGAGATGCAAGAATCAAGGAATTTATATAGAGTAAGACTGGGGGAAATGGTGTTAAAGAAGCACCATCAGGGGACCCGTTAAAATGATTCGGATAACTGAATTGTTACCGAGCGATGGTGATTTCAGTAAGAGATGTGGAAACTAGTAGCGTGTTTCTTAGGGCCATCAAAGCTAAGGGAACAATGGAGGTAGTCATCAGAGTCGAGACTACCAACGTGCGAGAGAAGGACCACCTTAACATGGTCAGTGTGACCGGAGATAAGTGGAGTATATGTAGAGGTATTTTGTGGGGAGTGAAAACCGTGCGTTATAAATGTTTCCCGAAGCAAGTATAGGAATAGGGTATGGTGTATATCAAGGACAATAGTTATTGAAATTTTTGATTTGGTACGGATAAGTGTGTTAAGTCCAGGAACCATTTGAGCTTCCAGGGAGACTGACAAGATAGAAGTATGAGTTATATCCTCAGAGGATGATGCGTATTGTATGTGGCATGAACGAATTACTATTGTTATTATTGTTATTTTCTCTTGAGAGTCGAGTTTAGTGAGTATATCGACAATTTTATTATTTATGTGAATATTTTCCCTTGTATAGTGGGGTTACCTTTATTGTTATCCGCGGAGAATGAATGGGTATATTGATAGTGGTATATACTTTATTAAAATTACTCATTTTAGTGATGTGTTATACGAGTATGATATTATCCTGATTGTGGTTTTATAATGATGGTTAGACCGATAGTGTGCGGTTATTGCAAGTCTATCGGGGTTACTACCTTGGTGTAGAATGTTTGGTTCTGGTAAGACCCCATCTGCAAGAGGGTCGGATTCGCGTTTATATATTTATATATATATGTATATATATCATCAAAATTTCTAAAGGTATAAAGGTATCGGATAATGAATCCCAGTATGTGTAGGGAATTAATTAATATGATTCGGGATGTAATTGGTTTACTATTCAGCGGAAGATTTAGCTGGTTATTATAATTAACGCTCAGGACGTAGTAATAAGAAGAGTGCAATGTTTCATCACCCTTTAGAGACGTGGGAGTTAATACTCATAGTTGTAAGTCTGGGTACGGGATTTTTAGAAGCCCGATTATATTTGCATGATGTTATGGAAGGTGATTTCCATCAATGTTAAGAGACGATGTCTTTCGGAAGGAGTTCCTTGTTTAAGTGAAATTGCGGAATGAGATGTAACTTTATTGTCAAGAAGCGGGAATATAGGGGTACATGTTATGGACCGAGGGCCTAACATATTTCGATGATCGAAAATGCTAGGAAGTAGTGTATCGGGGGGGTTCCTTGTTTGGATTTTATTTTGCGAGACATCCCATGCATGAAACTTAGCGTAAGGTTGGTAATAAGGAGATGTTTGGCCGTTCGTCCATGATTTGGTTACCTCGATCGTTATGGAAGTATGTAGTAGAACTAGAAGTTAAAGGGTAAATTAAGAGATAAGGCTAGTAGAGTCAGTGGTGTGGTGAGGAAGTACTGATAATTTTTTTTTATTCTGGCGGATTGAAGGATGCAATGAGGTTAAGGAAGATTTTGTATTTCAAATTCGGGGGTAATTGAGAACGCCCAAGTGGTATAGCCACATTACAAATGTAGGTTCAATAAAGAGTTTGGAGTATGTATGAAGCATATATGATGTTTAAACCCGTATGCATGGGTTATAAGGGGTGTAGACATCTTGGTTTACTAATGTAGTAATCCTCGGAAGAAGAGACATAGACGGGTGAAATTATTACTTATGGGATTAATATGATGAAATGGAAGTGGTAGAATGGGTTAAGCGTCGTAAGAGAAGGTGATAATCAGTATAATCATGTGCAATCAGAGTAGCACGTCCGAATTTGGTGAAAAGCTAGTGGGAAGCCATTTAAAAAGGGGGTATTCTTTGAGAAAATAAATATTTAACTATTATGGATAATTTGGAGCGTAGTTCCACCCAATCGAATGCTGAGGGTGGCTTACGTGTAAATAGAGTGAGGATGTTGATAAAGTATAAGAGTTCAGATATGCACAACGTGGTGAAAGGTGCACGGGTCAAAATTTTTGGTATACGTCGAGGGAAGAACGGGGTTAGTAAGTATCACTTAACGGGAATAAGTATACGTGAAAGTAGGCATTGAAATGGGTATATTAAGTAGTAGATCGGTTGGGGTAAGATGATCAACCAGATAATTTTGTATCAAGCCGACGATTCCAGTGATGGAAGAGTCAGGTTGGAAAACTTCCTTGAGGGTATTGGCAACTTATAAATAAGTAACGAGTTCCTCCGAATATGTGGGACAGGTTGTCTAGAAGGAGAGGAATTGTTATATCCTTGGGTGATTTACACTATTAGATAGTGAACACGTCGGTACGCGGTCCTACGCAGTATTATTCAGAACTAGGATGAGATCCCCGGAATCCACCTTCAACATGGGGTATCAGCAAGTAGTGGAGATAACGTTTCGTTCTGAGAAGGTTGTATCATATATAGCCCGAGGAGTACGCACAAGGTGATTGACGACTGGTGGAACTGTATGAAAGCAATTTTGAATTCATTGCGATCATTTCATTTCTAAAACGGGTATAGCTAGTAAGTGAGGTATATTTTGGTAATAGGGAGAAGATATTACCTAATGGTATAGTTGGGTGAAATCACCTGTATCTATTCATAGTGGACAAGGTGCTTACTGAGGTTTTGTGTGGATAAACCTTATCGTTCTTTCTCTGGATGTTTAGAGGTGAGCGGATTATCAGAGTTTTGGATCAGTCAGGAGTTAGAGTCCGATGACTAAAATGGGATAACCACCAACAGTCGTGAGTGGCTTTCCCTTGGGTAAAAGTCATAACACCAGAATAGAGATTCAAAGAACGGATAATAGTAGTCAGATGTTCTATGGTTTCTCCCAGGATGGGAGTTTTGTGTCTAGTTAAACGCAGGAGTTGATACGTAGTGAGGTATGGACTCACAATAATATTGAGATAATGCGACCAATAATGTATAGGCTATTCTTATTCGAATGTCGTTTAGTAAGAGCACAACGTGAGGTGCATTTATTGAGGTATAACCCTAACTTATAAAGTGTCAAGAGTGTTCAACAAGCTTGTTGTGAAGCGAGGGTTGTAGTGATTGAGCCTTTCCTTGTATTTTACCTTGAGTACTGGAGGATTACAAATTTTCCAGATATGCCTATTTTTCAAATTTTGGGACGAAATTCCGTTATTAGGGTGCAAGTATGTAATACCCCATATTTTTATGGCTTATAATTATGTGATTTAATAAATTAAATTGCCTTGAATTATGAGATTTATTAAAATTAATTTGGGATAATTAACTAGAAATTAATCTGAATTTAAATACTAGCGAGACGAGAGTTAGTATTTGATTATTATAATATTGTTGAATATTACCGAGTGATTATGGTAATATGTGATTATTATATTTATTAAAATTGTCGTGAGTTGAAAATACGGCAGTTTCGGTAATTAAGTTGGGGCGCGTGTCAGTCGTGTCAGTCGTGTCAGGACCCAGTTTAATGGATTTAAAAGTATTTTATTTTTATATCATCCGTATGAGCATTTTGAGTGCGCCAACGTGTCTAGAAGGTTCGAGATAGTCAGAAAACACTAGTCGGGGGTTTAGTTTGGGTCCCGGGGCATTTTTAGGTATAATCGGCAACCCGGGAGGGTATTTTAGTCATTCCTATTTTTGGGTGATAGTAAACCACGAATTTTAGATAGTTATTATCCGACAACACTTGAGTCCATTAGGGTTTCACAACCAAAAATCATAAACAGCCATTAGAGTGGAGGAGAAGGGAGTTTTCAAAAGAGAACCACCAATTAGAGGCTTTTTGCACCACCATCACCACCACCGGATAGATCGGAAAGCAAGGATCATCCCCATACCGTCTAATTCATCGGATCATAATCTTCATTACCAGGCAAGTTATTTAACTTGCAATAATTTAGCGCATATATCATTCATGTTAGGTTAAAATTGAATAATAACCTTAAATAATGAAAATTGAATTGATTTGAAGAATTTAAATCATAATCTGGAAAGGTCTTGCATGTAGTTTAATGTTGGAGATAATAGTAGCCACGAAATTATCATTTATGGGTAGAGAATTATGATATTGTATTGAATTATATAATGTTCTTGAATAAATGGGAGAACTAGGGTTTTTGTATGAAAATTAGGAAAATTGAACCAAGAATCTTATGTTCCATTTTGATTTGATGATTCTAAAACGTGGGAAATTATGCAAACATGTTGGTATGATTATTAGTATACTTGGTTGGGAGTTTAGGAATTATAATGAAGAATTAAAGGTGTAAAAAAGAGGAAAACCCGTAACTGTTTAAGCAATTCTGGGCAAATACCTACTTGATCAATCGATCGACTCAAGAATGTCAATCGATCGACGATAGATCGATCGATCCCTTTTCTTCGATCGATCGACCTCTCCTAATTTTTGGCAATTGTTTTCCTTTAAGGTTTAATGAAAATCCCAAAGTCGATGTTGATTCTTAGGGTGATTAATATAATATTATGGGACTTAAATAAGGTCAGTAGGGTCTTAGTTATTGTCGAAAAATGTTATAACTTATGGGATCGAGCGTTATAATTACGAACGGTTACCGAGTGAGGATGATGTGAGATCTTTCGATTTTGGGACTCAAAGTGGAATGAAAGATAATTTAAGGGATTATATATATTTGCTGAGATAACCTTAGTAGGAACAAATTGGATACCTAGTATTCACTTGGGATAGATATAGGTACCGAATCCGTATGACGAGACTTGTCGTGCCAAATAAATATTACGTAGAATATCCGGAACGTAAATATTGTGGGAGAGACTTAATATATAGGGGAGGAGTATACCTATATTTAAATTGTATATATATACTGGTTGTGTGAATGCCTAGTGTATGGATTTCTTATGTGTATGACATACCTACCATACTTGCTATCACGGGAGGTTAGTTTTTGGAAAAAAGGCCATCCTATCTTTGTGTGCCTTCGGGGGGATGTAGATTGGTAACTTAAGGACATAGGACTGTGAATGACTTATTTGTGAGTTGATAATTCAGCTAACCATGGGAGAGTAGGTATGTGCATGACCCATGGGTATGTGAACTATGTTCGCCTACAATATATGTGATTTGTATTTAGACGGTTCCTGAGTGATTCGAAAGACATGATCCTTACGTACGTGATGTACATGGATTTGATAGCAGAGTATGCATGCACCGCAGCTTAGCCTAGGAGTGCCATATGTGTATTTATGTACTGAGTGATATACTTGTGTACTTGTGACTGGTTCATTATTTCTTAGTAGACGTGAATAAGTGATTAGGCATAAATTCCTCCCAATTTATCCCTTAATTTAGTTACTTTTAGCACCTCGAACAACGTAATTGATTTGACTTTATCTCATAATCTTGCTACTGACTTATCCTAACGAGTACACCTAGTTTCTGGTATTTCGTACTAATTTTGCAGGTATTTAATATCAAAAATGAAAGAAAGAAATCGGAAGAATCGAGAAATATAAGAAGGAAAGTCAAAAGTGTAAAAGTGTGATTTCTACCCAGAATTCGGATGAGGCACCTAAAGAGAAGTTGAAGATATCAAGTTCATGAACACATAAAAATAAACGAAACCTCAATCGGAGTCCCGAAACAAAAGTTTTGAGCAGTCAATGTTGGAGAAAAAATTCAAAGTGGTAGACCGATCTGTAGGAGGGTCGGACCGATCCGCAGTGCATATTCTGGAGAACCTAGGATCGAAAGCAAAACGAAGGAGGAACAAAAATAAAAGAACCGGTCCGCCCCAGAAATAAACGAACCGATCTGCATTCAAGGCAGACCGATCGGCATGAGCCCCGGATCGGTCCCGCTATCGAGATTTAACTTTCTTATCCTTCTCCTATGAAGAGTCCCAGTGCAACTAAAACTCCTGAAACTTTGTAGGGTATATAAACCCAAGTTATTATCGTTTTTAGGATGGATAATTAATATAATTTTCCCTTCTTTCCAGAAAACCCTAGTTTAGAGATAGTTTACAATTTTAATTCCAAGATTGAAGATTAATCAGATTTCGATAATTACAAGTGTTCTTAATTGCTGCTTATACTGCTTTGGTAAGATTAGGAGTTACTTTTCTTCAGTCCAATTCCTTTCTACATCATTCCAAAATTTTCCTTAGTTTAATCATGGTTTTCTGCAATTCAAAAATTATTTTCATTAATTTCAGCATGCTAGGCTAGATTTTCTAAGGTCGGGATACATGAACCCAACTTGATGTGATAGTTTCATATGTATAACATTAATCCTCTGAATTTAGTGATTTATTACGACCGTATTACGTAGGAACACGATAATTGTAGATCTTTGGATCTCGTTTGCTTCCAGGTAACCGGGATGCTTTAGAATGCAATTCGAGTGTAATTATCAAAATACCGATTTACTCGTCCTTTGATTAAGTATGGTGAGGGATTGAACCTCATATACGTAATGCTTGGGAGTACTAAATTATGGGTCTAATTAATCAGTTAAATTTATGATTAGTATTATACCTGCAATACACTAGGGTTGGGGGATTGTATTCCCGTCCTGTTTTTCTCATCATATAATTCAAGTTTTAGTTTAATCATCTTCAGTATTTTAAGTAATTTACAGTTTGCATTTAGTTAATTAGTTATTTCCCATCTCAATCATCTTTTTGTTTCTTTTTAGAGTCAAGTCAGGGCTAACAGTCTTACCTTTGTCATCACGTTCACTCATCCTAGTTCCCTGAGGATTCGATACCCAGACTAGCCACTATACTCCATAAGAGTGTAGTTAAAGTTTAGGTTTTTTATTATGGTTGGAAGCCGATAACAACGACTAGCGTATTACACGAACGCTCGATTTCAAACACGATCAAAATGTCGTCGTTGTCGGGGATTTAGGTAGACTTAGGATTAGATCGAGTCAATCTAAAACTTTGACCAAAAATTTCCAAAAATCCAAAAACATATAAAAAATTCAAAAAACACAAAAAGATTCATCATCATCTCTCATAAGCTGGTAATGCAAAATTCTGAACTCACTCCCACACCCTATAATACTCCAACCACCATTCACGAAAATCCAATAGTTGAGTACAACCCCGATAGCCCTCAAACTCCTAACGCCCCACAGTTCTGTATTCCACCTCCCACACCGTCACACTCAATTTCAAATAACACTCCATTTTCCTTCTTAGGACACACCTCCGAGCACACTTCGAGCACACCAAGTGAGGACACCGAGTCTTTAAGAGAGAGCGAAATGTCACAACACGATAGTGCAGCCGTCGGTGCGGAAGAGGCCCCATACCGCCCGCTGAGAGAAATCTTATATCCCAAGTGCACTGTCACTCCGGGATGCATTATACTCTCGTAGAATGCCAGGCAATTTTGTTTTAAAAACGGGATGATCCAGATGTTACCCAATTACCATGGTATGGATTCTGAAAAGCCATATCTTCACATTAGGGAATTTGAGGATGTGTGCGATACTCTTAATGATCAAACTTACACACAATAGGTGATCCGCCTCAAACTCTTCCCCTTTTTGCTAAAAGATAAAGCTAAGACCTGGATACGGTCTCTACCTCCAAGCTCAATTCCATCTTAGAACGAGTTGCAATACATATTTCTCAAGAAATTCTTCCCACCACATCGAACAATCTCCATAAAGACTCAAATTCAAGCATTCAGACAATCAGAAAATGAGCCGTTTCATCGATGTTACGAGCGTTTCAATGAGTTAGTTACTTTATTCCCCCATCATGGATTTGATACATCGCAAATCATTTCCTTTCTCTATAATGGGTTGAATCTTAACTCTAAGCAACTCGTTGAGACCATGGGTAGTGGTCCGTTTGTCGACTTAGATGCCCACGATGCTGAGCTTCACCTGAGGTATGTCGCCGAGACTACCCAATCCTGGGATACATCTGATCATAATGCTCAAAATCGAAATCGTCAAGTGACCACCACTCCAGGGCGTCCGGGCTATTTCACGTAGATAAGAATTCTATGACGGACAGTCGGTTAGATACGCTTAAGAAAGGATTTCGAGACCTATGTGAGGTATATGGAAGAGGACCAACTGGATCGATACTAAACCCCGTCGAGAAGGTGTGTACGATTTGTGAGGCGGGTCATTCAACTGAGGAATGCTCGACTATACCCGCCTATAAAGTGATGCTTCAAGAGCAAGTTAGTGGTATAGGAGGATTTAAGGGAAATTTCGGTGCACCGCATGAGAATTCTTACAACCCTTCATGGAAAAACCATCCTGGTTTTAGCTATAGGCAACAACATGCTGCGATGAGCCCTACTTCACATGTTGCCCCTCCTCCACCACAACACTTTCAATGAGCTCCACACATGCAAGGACATGTGCAAGCACCACCACCTTAAGGAGCATATATCCAGCCTCCGCGGAGTACTCTCGAGGATACCATGAATCAATTTATCAATATTCAGACTGCAACCAATGCTAAATATGATCGCCTGATTAGCGACATAAATACAAGTCTGTCAAAGATACAATCCTCGTTGAGTGTCCAAGAGAAGGGCAAGTTTCCTGCCCAAGGCTAAAGACCTCCCCAAGGTCAAACTAGTGTTAGCTCCACCTCTACTGAACATCAGGAGCAATGTCAAGCCGTGACCACTCTTCGTAGTGGGAGAGTCATGGATTTATCACCTCCCCCACATGACACAACGAAACACAAGGAGATTTTGCTCTCCACGAAAGAGGCCGAAGATGTCCCCTTAAATGAGAGTGACAAAGAAAACACTAGTGAGCCCGAAGTAGTAGTGAAACCACCCACCGCGACACCATTTCCCCAAAGGTTGATTCCTTCCCGTAAAGGAAACCCACGTGAGGACATGCTAGACGTGCTAAAGCAAGTAAAGCTCAATTTAACTTTCCTCGATGCCATCAAGCAAATTCCAGCTTATGCAAAAGTCATCAAAGATTTGTTCACGGTAAAGAGAAAGATGAAGGTAAAGAAAAATGTTTTTCTAGCACAGAACGTGAGATCCATTCTACTTAATGATCTCCCGCCTAAATTTAAAGATCCCGGTGCACCCACCATTTCCTGCATCATTGGAGAAAATAAAATCGAAAAAGCCTTACTTGATTTGGGAGCAAGTGTCAATATCCTCCCTTATTCCATCTATAGGCAACTTGATTTGGGCGACCTCAATCCCACAAGAATCACTCTCCAACTTGATTTGGGATCAAACTGTGAAGATCCCACGAGGTGTAGTTGAGGACGTGATCGTCCAAGATTACACTTTCTACTTCCTGGTAGACTTTGTCATTTAGGGCACGGAGCCTTCCTTCTCCTCGAGCAATCATGTTCCCATCATTCTCGGGCGCCCACTTTTAGCTACGGCTAATGCTATTATCAACACTAGGAATGGGCAGATGCAACTCACTTGTGGGAACATGACCTTAGAGACCAACATCTTCCATATAACCCAACATACGGGGGAAGAAGATGATCTTCACGTGGTGAGCTTCATAAATGAGATAGTAGAGGAGTACTTTGAGGAGAACTATTGTGGAGACGCCTTAGGGTCATGTTTAGTGTCGAGCCACGAGAGTTAGGGGACGTACACCGAATTCGAGAGGGGGGTTGAGGAGTAGAGAGAATTACTTGATGAGAGAGCGTCAGACGAGGACGCGAGAGATGTAAATTGGGTTTATAGATTTGAGGAGTTACCACCGAGGGATACACGCATGGTTCCCTCCAACGAAAAATTTCCAACCCTTGAATAGAAGAAACTTCCCTCCTATATTAAATATGCATACCTAGGAGAGGATGAGACATTTCATGTTGTTGTCTTCTCTAGCCTAGACGAAGAGCAGGAGGGTAAATTGTTAAAAATTCTGAGAAAGCATTTAAGTGCTTTTGGTTGGTGCATTGCTGATTTGAAGGGGATAAGTCTTTTGATTTGCACTCACGAGATCTATCTTGAAGAGGATGTCAATCCCTCTAGAGAAATGCAAAGAAGGCTAAATCCCAATATGAAAGAAGTAGTGAGAACCGAAATTATCAAGTTATTAGATGTCGAGATTATCTACCCAATCTCGGATAGCAAGTGGGTGAGCCATATTCAAGTCGTCCCGAAGAAGTCGAGCATGGCAGTGATTGAGAATGCTAAGGGAGATCTAGTTCCCCAACGTACCACCACCGGGTGGCGCGTTTGCATTGATTATCGGAAACTCAATGCGGGAACTAGGAAAGACCATTTCCCCTTATCATTTATTGATCAAATTATTGAGAGAGTAGCGGGCCATCCTTACTATTGCTTCCTTGATGGTTATTCCGGATATAATCAGATTGAGGTAGATGTACTTGACCAGGAGAAAACGACCTTCACTTACCCTTTTGGTATGTTTGCCTATAAACGTATGCCATTTGGCTTGTGTAATTCACCCGCGACCTTTCAAAGGTGCATGTTGAGCCTATTTAGCGACATAGTCGAGAGAGGACTCGAAGTGTTCATGGATGATTTCAGCGTTTTTGGCACCTCTTTCGATCGTTGTCTAGAAAAACTGGAAAAAGTACTTGCTCGGTGTGTGGAAAAGAACTTAGTGCAGAATTGGGAGAAACGACATTTCATGGTCACCGAGGGAATAGTTCTTGGCCACATAGTATCATCCAAGGGAATAGAAGTTTATAGGGCAAAAATAAATGTCATAGCTGATCTTCCCCCACCAAAATCGCTCAAGGACGTGCGCTCTTTATTGGGCCAAGCGGGGTTTTATCGAAGGTTCATTAAGGACTTTAGCGCCATCGCTAGACCCTTAAGCAACCTACTAATGAAGGACACCTCATTCGAGTGGACGGAAGCATGCCAAAGCTCTTTTGAAAAACTAAAAACCATGCTTGTGTCCGCTCCCATCATGCAAGTTCCGGATTGGTCTTTACCATTCAAACTCACGTGTGATGCTAACAATTATGCGATAGGGGCTGTTTTGGGCCAAAGAAAAGATAAACAGGCTCATGTCATCTACTATGCTAGTCAGACTCTTATCGAACCACAACTCAACTACTCTACCACGGAGAAGGAGTTGTTAGCAGTAGTCTTTGCCCTTGATAAATTTTGGTCATACCTTATCGGTTCTCCCATTACTTGCTTCACCGACCACGCGGCACTGAAATACCTACTTGCAAAGAAAGATGCAAAGCCGCGTCTCATAAGATGGATCCTACTCCTACAAGAGTTCAATCTCTCCATTAAAGATAAGAAAGGGGTAGAAACTGTCGTTGCCAACCACTTATCACAATTTTCGTCCGACGTACCTAGTGATCCCATACCCATAGACGAATACTTTTCGGATGAGCAACTCTTTGCCACCTCTTCTTTGCCCTGGTTTGCGGATATAGTGAACTACCTTGTCACGGAAGCCGTCCCTCCCGATTGGACACTGCAAGATAAGAAGAGGTTTATTACTTGGTCGCGTATGTTCTTCTATGACAATCCCTTCCTTTTTAAATATTACGCCGACCAAATCATCCGACGATGCGTACCGGATGACGAGATCCCGAAAGTCATCCAGTTTTGTCATTCAAAAGCTTGTGGAGGCCACTTTTCGACGAAAAAGACGACCGCTAAAATTCTGCAATGTGGGCTCTATTGGCCCACAATATTCCGGGATGTGAACGCTGCTTGTAAATCTTGCAATAGGTGCCAACGGATGGGAGCCATTACCCGACGAGAAATGTGCCTCTTACCCCCATACTCATTATTGAGATCTTCGATTGTTGGGGTATTGACTTCATGGGCCCTTTTCCCCCGTCCTTTGGTTTCTTATACATCCTTGTTGCAGTAGACTACGTTTCTAAATGGGTGGAAGCTATAGCTACCAAGACGAATGATAATAAAGTGGTGATAAAGTTCCTGCAGGAACACATATTTTCCCGCTTCGGTGCACCAAAAGCGATAATCAACGACAATGGCACGCACTTTTGCAATAGGCCATTCAATAAGCTAATGAGAAATTATGGCGTCGTTTACAAGGTTGGAACGACTTATCACCCGCAAATGAATGGGCAAGCCGAACTAGAAAATCGGGAAATCAAGAACATTCTCGAGAAGACCGTCAATCCCACCCAAAAAGATTGGTCACTTAGATTGAACGACTCGCTATGGGCCTGTTGATGTAAAAAATTAGATCATATCTAATTATTCAATCACAGATGAATAAATGAGACAAAGAATTTTTAAAGTGGTTCAGCCTTATAAGAATGGCCTACGTCCACTGTTATGTTATTGCTGAGTGTTTGGGAATTCTCCATTACAAGTTCTATCAAGAAATTACGGTCCCTTTACAATGAGGATTGTACAATGTATTTATAGCCCTGGAGCTGTAATGTGAAAGGGTAATACATTAAATGATGTACATATGAAAGGGTGATACATTCAATGCTCCTTAAGCGTATGTGTCTGAATGATAAGCATTTAATGAACAGTCAAACTGTTGATTATCTAGTTATTAATGCTTTGCTCGAGGTGCAGCTCGGACCGCCTGAGTTGCTCGGACCGCCTAAGCTTCTTGGTGCTCAAGATTTCCTTGGAGAGTTCTCCTCGGAGCGTATGAGTTCCTCAGGGAAACAGTGTTCCTCGTTGTAGTATGGTTCCTCAGAGCGTGTGAGTTCCTCAAAAGTGTTTGTTGTAGCCACGTAGACTGCCACGTGTCTTCACTTTATTGATCCATGTCAGCAGACTAAATTTGGTATCAACAGAAGCCCCCAATGTTTCATAGTTCGAAATTTGAGGAGTGTGGAACATTCTTTCTTGGAATATGATAGCTTTAAATAGTCTTCCTGATTTTTAGGAGTGTTTCACTTGTATTTATTTCTCTTTCCAAATTCGTAGAATCAGGCTTTTTTGAATTTTCATAACCGCCTCGATCTCTGCGTACTTTTTGTCCTTTTAGCCGCCGGTAGCGTAATCGTTTCTTCATGCTTCGATTGTCGCGCCCTTTTTTGTTCCTCTAGCCGCCGGTAGCGTAATTGTTTCTTTTTGTAATCATTACTTTACCATTTCCCAAGGCAAGGTATTTAAACTTCACAGACACTCCCATCGTCTTCTACCTTTTGTATTTTCGAGTTTTCCATCGTCTCTTTCTATCCTGTGTATTCATCTCTTCCATCGTTCGTTGTCATCAGATCCACTCTTTTTCTATTAGATTTTCTTCCATCTTCTTCATTTCTTTTATTCATCATGGTTTACACTGTTGAATCTCTTGATAAGTTTCGCTCTGATTTTTCTATTCCCTCCTGGGTTGTTCTGGAAGAGCTTTCTGAGCCTTCTGATTATTTCCGCTTGGATGAGGGACATTGGTTCCCCAGTCTCTTTATTGCTGAGTGTGGATTTTCTTTTCCACCCAATCCCTTATGTCTAGAATTTTGTCAATACTTTGACGTTGTTCCTGCAAGAATAGCCCCCAATACATGGAGAATAGTTAATGGGGTGCATAGGTTAAATCAAATCCATGGAACTCGTATAGGGATTCCAGAAATCATGTTTTGCTATAGATGGGCAGTTGGTGATAACACCTTTTATTTAAAAACTAGATTTTTGAATAGGGCCTTAGTAGTCAATCTCCCGGATGATAATAGGGATTATTTTGAGCACGGGGTTGTCATAAAAAATTGGCAACATGCTCCTTTATCTGGAGATGAAGTTTATCAGGGTCCCAGATGCCCTCCCTATGGCAATGGGATAGGTTATTTTTATTTCATTTTATTTATTTTAAAATCATGCTTCTTTTGTGTTTGATAAAATGTGCTACTGATATTTTAATTTTTATTTATTTGCAGTTGATAGCAAAAGAAAGTGTCCAAAGGAAGCTAACGTAAATATAAGGCACTTAAAACTTATCTGGAGTCTGCATCAATCTGTTACCGACGAGCATATTAGGTCGGCCTCATATCTGCTGCAATACAAGAGCTACACCACCTCTTTTACTGCTCGTCCAGTAATAAGTGAATCAGAGCCAGTACCAGCTTCCACCAGTTTTTCACCTGAATCACACATTCCTTTAAGTGAAAGGATGAAGAAGAGAAGACCTCCCACCCTTTTTGAGAAGCCTGCCTCTAGTGCTGGAGAGGCAAAAAGAAGTAAGATTGATGTCCCAGAAGGGACAACGAAGACTGATGCGCCTTCCTCGGCTGCTGCTGTTGTGAAGGTTGTTGAGAAGCCCGCAGTGGCTCCGAGCAGGTCTGCTGCTCCTGGAGAGGTGATTGTAATATCACCGACCAAGGGTTCTTCCTTGGTTGAATCTGTTCATGTTCCCCCAAGGAGGCTGAAGAAGAGCTCCTCGATTAATTTGGCTGACACCATCACTCAGCCCCCAATTACTGGAACCAGTGTTCCAACTTTTGTTCCTCCGAGCTCTGCCATGAGCTCGGTAAAGTCTTGGATCATTCCTGAGGTCCAAGGTACTGAAGAAAACCTTACTCGGGACATGGTCACTTAATTGGCTGCTTGCCACCTTGCTTCTGTAAGTCTTCTTACTTTGAACTTTTCATATTTCCCTTGTCATTTCTGTTTCTGACTTGCTTTTATTTTCTTTTTACAGTTGACGAGCTGCTTCAATATAATTCTGAAGAAAGATGAGGTGATTAAAGCTTCATGCTCCTCATCTAGTGTGGAGGAAGCTCTGAAGGAAGCTATTAAGTCTTTGGAAGATTCTCGCCAGACATATGCTACTGATAAGGCAATCTGGGAGAACAAGCTTGCCTCCACCGAGCAGGAGAAAGCTCAAGTTGCTGAAGTCTCCCAAGGGTTGGAGAAAAAAGTGAATGCTTTGGAGAAGAAAAATAAAGAGCTTGAAGAGAAGCTCAAAACTGCTGGGGAGCTTGAAGATAAGCTTAAGGTTGCTGAGGAAAAATTGGGCCAGCTTCAGGAAGTAAGTCGACAGAAGGAAGAGGTTGAGAATAAATTGAAAGTTGTTGATAACCTGCTGTCCGAAAAGCTTTCCTCGGAGAAGTTGAAGAGGAAGATGGCTGTGAAGAAGTCTTTCAGTGCTGGCTGGGACAAGGGGTGGAACAAGGGATTGGCTGCCATGGTATCGCAAGTGGACTATGGCAGTCTCAAATACTTTAGGGATGGATGGGTTGCTGCTCTTCAGGAGATGAAAGTGGATGTGAAAATTCCGAACTCTTTCAGCAACACATCCCTGGTCCCCCTCCAACTCCTGAAGACTTAGAAGAGGACGAAGCTGCCTTCGAAGAGTCTTCTATGGTGATGGGAGATCATCCCCCAGCCATTCAGACTGCTGCCGAGGAACTTCAGCAAATCGTTACTTCTTCCGAGCAACTGCTGGCGCTCCCCGAGCAACTTTCTACTCCTTCCGAGCAACCTACTTCCTCGTCCCATCCTCCCGAGAAGGTTTTGGGAGATAAGGAAAAGGTGTAGAGTTGTTAGGGTTTATCTTAATATTTTGCTTTTGTCAATTGTAACCATGAATATGTAACTCTGAAATCTTGTACTTTTGACCTTTATGATATAATAAAACTCGAACTTGTGTTTATTCATACTGTTGTCTCTTCTTCATACTCTTTATTCTTATTGATTGTTGCTTTTTCTTTCTCTGCTAGTTTCTGGCCAGGATGGAATTACTATCTGCCCATGATACAAAGTTGCTGCGACAATGTAATGAATACTTTAAGGCTGGTCACACAGACTTGAGTGCAGCACAAGTCGTCGACATCCTCGGCCAAGATTCTTCAGAACAGGCAGTTGAAGCATATCAATATCTGAAGTGTCTACTTGATCGAGCAGTGGCCAATAATGTGGCCTATTATGATATGATCGAGGATCTCTAAGGCACCCTCGAAGACCTTCATCTACAATACAAAGAATCCACTGCCCTGTTGCATGAGGGGTACGAGAAGAAGTATCAGTAACTCAATGCTGGCAAGGGGTACGAGAAGCGCTTTGCTGGCTACGAGGTGAGGGAGATAACTCTGAGGGGCGAAGTCGAGGAGTGCAGACAGATAGCTGAACTATTAGAGCAAGAAAACAACAATCTCCAAAGAGAGTTGTCACAGTTGAAGTCTGCAGCTTCTACTTCAAACTCCTTAATCCCAGTGAATGATGAGGGATTCTTCTTCTTGGAGGTTGAGAATGCCAAATTGAGGGACGAATTGGAGACCTTGAAGAGAGCTGGTCCCTCCACATCTTTCCGTGGTCGAGCAAGAGCTCCTCGGGGGCGAGCAAGAGCAGCTCGGATCCCTGTCGAGGAACAGAGGACTCAGTCTGCCTTAGAGAACCAGGCCTTCCAGTTAATGGCGAAGAACCAGGCATTGGCTGAAATGTCAAAGAAGATCAGGGACCTGGAAGAGCAGCTTTCCACGCAGAAATCTACCTTGGAGAATAAAGAGATCTTCATCAAAAATATCAACGAGCATCTAGATAGATTAACATATCAATTCCACAAACAACCCAGGGAATTCTGGATGGCTGGATACAACGAAGCTCTCTATCACTTGGACGATCGTATCCAGAATGCCAATAATGAGGGCTACAAGCAAGGCTGGTTGAATGCCTTAGGTGTGCTGCAGCTCGAACATGGTCATTACCTGTGGGACTACCATGATCCCGGGCTACTCGACTTACCTGTGCCACCATACAAACTGGATATGAGTTGGATCCCTGCTCGGGCCATTCCTCAGAGCTTGATTTCCAAATATCTCGGTGACTTCAATCTCCATTGAAATGCCGAGGTATCTCATCCCGAACACCTCTTAGATCGACCATCCGTGATGAATATCAGGATGTTAAAGGATCTCAACTTCATAAATTCTCCCCTGACTTTAAATAATCCGCCTGCTGGCGAGGAACCTGTGTCAAAAGCAGAGGGGAAAAGACCAGTAGAGTAGAAATTTTGATGTAATAGTTAGTATACATTTCAATATCAATGTAACTTTCATTTCATTATCAATGTAATTTGTTTTTGGATTTATTGAAAGACTTTCATTTCTGCTCGCAATCTTAATTGCTATTGTCCTGTAAAACATTTTATATTTGTGCATGTGTATTTGATAAAAAGATAACAATATTGTGTAGTTTGTCGATCAACTTATTGTCGAGTAGTTTGAACTTGTGGTAGTCATTTGGCAAAAATAATATTTTGTTTCTTGACCAACTTAGTAATAATTAAAAAGTTACGAGTATAAAAAATGTTGCTCGATCACTTTAAATTTTACTTGTCGACTAACTACAGTTAGTGGGTTTTTATCCCCGACCAGCCATAGTTGGTAGATTTTTCTCTTAAATGTTTCCGACCAACCAAGGTTGGTAAATTTTCCTTATCGACCAACTACAGTTGGTGGGTTTCTATCCCCGACCAGCCATAGTTAGTCTTTTTGAAATAATTTTACCTCCCGGCCAACTCAAGTTGGCATTTTCGAGAATATATTTACTTCCTAACCGACATAAGTTGGCATTTTTAGGAATACTTTTATTTCTCGAGAAACATATAGTTTTATTTCCCTTAGGAATACAAATTTTACTTCCCGGAGGAATACAAGTAGCTTTACTTCCCGGAGGAATACAGGTAGCTTTACTTCCCAGAGGAATATTGGTAGCTTTACTTCCCGGAGGAATATTGGTAGCTTTACTTCCTGGAGGAATATTGGTAGCTTTACTTCCCGGAGGAATATAGGTTTCTCGACCAACCTTAGTTGGCATTTTCGAGAAAAATTTTGAGTAGCCTGAGCTTTGCCGAGTAGTGAATATCACTAGTATTCCCCGAAAAACTTTCAATAAAAAAAAAGAATTCGGCAGAATATCTTCATTTTATTCATCACTGATAATACTTGCATAGGTGCTTTGCGTTCCATGCATTCTTGAACTCCTCCCCTTCTAAAGTTGCGATTCGGTAAGTTCCTGGTCGAACAACTTCTGTAACTCGGTAAGTTTGCCTCCAGCTTATTGTGCTTTTGAACTACTTTCTTCAGCACATAGTCTCCTTCTTTTGGGTCTCACTTCTTCACCCTCTTATTGTAGAACAAACCTGTTCGCTGCTGGTAAGCAGCATTTCTAATGGCTGCTTCTTCTCTAACTTCCTCGAGCATGTCTAAATCCAATCTTCTCATTAAGTCGCTGACAGGGGAGTTGAAATTCAGTACCCTGTGTGTTGGGAGACCCAACTCGGCAGGTATAACAGCTTCACTTCCAAACGCTAGCATATAAGGTGATTCTCCCGTTGCTACTCCGGGAGTAGTTCGGTAAGCCCACAGTACTGACTGTAACTCGTGGATCCAATTTGCTTTCGCATCGTCCAGTCTTTTCTTTAAACCACTCAGCAGTGTTCTGTTTGTCACTTCAGTTTGTCCATTGCTTTGAGGATGGCCTGGTGCTGAGTGGATCTTCAACACATTTGATTGATGACAATAGGCAACGAACTCCTCGTTATCAAATTGTGTTCCATGGTCTGTGATGAAAGCATGAGGAAGACCATATCGACAAATGATGTTCTTCCAAATAAATTGGTACACTTTCTCGTAGGTCATATCAATGAGAGGCTCAGCTTCCACCCATTTAGTAAAATAATCCACTGCGACGACGAGGTATTTGAACCTTCCTCTAGTCGTTGGCAGTGGTCCAACCAAATCTATTCCCCACATGGCAAATGGCCAAGGGGAAGTGATGGGTGTCAACAATGCTTGTGAAGTTCTTCGGATGGAGGAAAAGCGCTGGCACTTGTCATATTTCTTGGCATAGGCTACACAATCAGCCCTCATCGTCAGCCAGTAATATCCCTGCATTATCATCCTTTGCAAAAGCGTCCGACCTGCTACATGGGATCCACAGGACCTTTCATGGATCTCTTCAATCAATTCTTTCACCTCGGAGGGATGTACACATCTTTGCAAACCTGCCATAATTCCTTGTCTATATAAAATACCGTTAGTTAATACATACCGAGCAGCTTTAAACTTCAATTTCTTGGCTGCGAGCTTATCAATTGGTAATTCTCCCTCCTCAATATATGCCCTGATAGGATCCATCCAAGATGGTCCTAAATCAAGGGTGATAAAGTTCATCGCCAAATCTTCATCTATACTCCGACCAGCTAAAACTTCAATTGGGATTGTTCTTCGTAGCTCGGTACGAGTAGCAGATGCTAATCGAGCTAAGGCATCTGCTCTTGCATTCTCCATTCTCGGTATTCTGACCAGCTAAATAGCAGCAAATTCTGATACCAACTCCATCACCTTTGCATGGTATTTGATCATTGATTCTCCTTTGGTTGCATATATTCCCAACATTTGATTTACAATTAATTGAGAATCACTGAAGACAATAATTTGCTGCGCCTCCATAATTTTCGCCAAATTAAGACCTGTAATCATGGCCTCATACTCAGCTTCATTATTGGAAGATTTGAATTGGAAATGTAGGGCGTACTCCATGTCGACCTCGTCCGGAGTGCTCAAAACTATCCCTGCCCCACTACCTGTTGTGCAAGATGAGCCATCTACATATATCCTCTATATGAGTAACTCGTCTTCAAACTTCTGATCTGACAGAGTTCCTCGGCGAAATATTTGTTACTTCCTTTCGTCTTCCCCTGATATTTCTCCCTCTTCGTCGATCATCTTTTCTTGCCCTTTTACCAACCGGAGTTGGTCTGAGCTCGAATTTGATGATCCTGTAACATCCACTTGCTCTTTTACCAACCGGAGTTGGTCTGAGCTTGTGTTTGTTGATCCTATAACATCCACAGGTTGATCAGTTAGTAACTTTTGCTCCTCGAGGGTATCAGGATAGGTGAACTCTGCTATAAAATCTTCTACAACTTGCCCTTTTAGCGATGATCTGGGTTCATAGACTATATCGTATTCACCGAGCTCTATTGCCCAGTACATCAATCTCCCTGATTTTTTTGGTTTATGAAGGGCTTGCCTCAATGGCATATCAGTATATACGACTATAGTATGAGCTTGGAAGCATGGGCTCATTCTCCTACTCGCCTCAATCAGCGCCAGTGCTAACTTTTCCAGCCTTGGATATCTGATCTCTGCTCCTCGGAAGGCCTTACTTGTGTAATAGATTGGTTTTTGTACTCCATTCTCCACTCTTATCAACGCCGAGCTAACTACATTCTCCGATACTGCTAGGTACAAGTACAATTTTTCTCCCATCACCGGCCTGGACAACAGTGGAGGTGCTCCCAAGTATTTCTTCAAGTCTTGAAAAGCATTCTCACATTCATCATTCCACTCAAAAGTCTTTCGGAGTGTCTTGAAGAATGGGAGGCATCGATCAGTTGCTTGTGATACAAATCTGTTGAGTGCTGCTACTCGTCCTGTAAGACTTTGCACCTCTTTCTTCGTCGTTGGAGATCGCAGCCCTAATAGAGCTTTGATCTTTTCAGGATTCGCCTCAATGCCTCGTTGGTTGACAATGTATCCGAGAAACATGCCTTCTCGTACTCCAAATATGCACTTCGTCGGTTTCAGCTTCATTTGATATTTATCTAGTTGATCAAAAGTCTGACTTAAGTCAACTAGATGATCAGCAGCTCTTTTGCTCTTCGTCAGCATATCGTCAACATAGACTTCCATATTGCAACTGATTTGTTCAGCAAAGACTTTGTTCATCAGCCTCTGATATGTCCCACTTGCATTTTTTAAACCAAAAGGCATAACATTATAACAATAAGTTCCCCTAGGGGTAATGAAAGAAGTACTTTCCCTGTCTTCAGGTTTCATTTTAATCTAATTGTAGCCAGAATAAACATTCATAAAGCTCAGCAGCTCGTGTCCCGAGGTAGCATCCACCAGTTGATCAATTCGGGGCAATGGAAAGTGATACCTTGGGCATGCTTTACTGAGGTCGGTGATCCTTTGGGCATGCTTTGTTGAGGTCCCGAGGTAGCATCCTCCATTTGTTGTTCTTCTTTTTCACCATCACTACATTGGCTAACCAGTCTGGATATTTAACATCTTCAATAAAACAAGCCATCTGGAGCTTCTCGACTTCCTCCTGTATAGCTTGATTCTTCTAGGGACGGAATACTCTTCTTCTCTGCTTCACAGGCTTGATCTCCTTATTCACATTGAGTTCGTGACATAAGAAATTTGGGTCTATCCCAGGCATATCTTCATGACTCCACGAAAAAGTTTGTTTTCTGCTTCTAAGGAAAGTTATCAATTCCTGTTTTAGTGAGGCTTCCAACGACGAACCTACTTGAGTAGTTCGTTCAGGGTGCTCGTCGTCCAGAATGATGTTTTCAGTAGCTTCCACCACTTGACCCTTCACGAGTTGCGACTCATCTCTAGGATCCAATGTTTCAATTTTGGCACCTTCATCCACTTGATAGGTAGTAGTTTTTTTCCTTGATTCCTCCAGTTCTTCTTGCTCGGCGGATGAATAATAGCATTCCCGAGCTACTTTCTGATCACCTTTAACAACTCCTACTCCAAAATTTATTGGAAATTTCAGGCATTGATGCACCGTAGATGGTACAGCCTCGAACTTCTTCAATCCTACTCTTCCGATGATGATATTGTATGATGACTGAACATTCTTATCCATCACGAAGAAGCGTATTCTTTTTGTTCGACAAGCAGGCCACGTACCAATGAATATATCCAACTTGATCGTCCCAAGTGGAAATACTTTCTCGCCAGCAAAACCGATGAGGGGCCTATGATAAGGCTCCAGTTGAGATAGCTTTAGATTTAAACTATCGAAGCACGAGTAGAACATGATGTCTGTCGAGCTGCCATTGTCGACCAGTACTCTTGAAATTATTACTTCCTTCATTCTCATCTTGATCACCAATGGGTCATCATGAGGATATAGAACACCTGCAAGGTCATTCTTTGAGAACCTAATGACTAACTTCTCTTTGTTCACCTTTCTCGGGCGATCCTCCTCAGCTAGATTTATTCGTTGAATGTACGAGCAAGCTTGAGCCTCACAGAGGTAAGCTTTTCTCTCTGCAGTAAGGTCTCCTCCTCCTACATCTCCACCTGTTATAACATTACAGTCAAATGACCCAAAGCGTATTGAAAATACCTCTCGTTCTGGCTGCCTTGATCTCTTGGGAAGATCGGGGTCGTCTTCGGGATCAACTTCGTGGTTTCTTTTCTTGTTCTCCTCTGCTCGATGAGGAGATCTAGACCTCTCTCTTATTCGGTCATTGTTCCTTCTTTCGCTTCCACGATTAACATATTTTGACAGTTTTCCTCGTCTGATGAGTGTTTCAATCTCATTCTGAAGTGCTATGCAATTTTTGGTCATATGGCCATGATCTTTATGAAACTCGCAATACTTCGCCTTATTCCTCTTGTCAGGGTCTGCCTTCATTTTCTCTGGCCAGTTTAGTTCCTCGTTGTTCTTGATTTCCTCTAGAACATGGTTGATATCCTTCTTCAAAGGAGTATAGTTATCATATTTCTTCATCACGTCCCATATCGACCTGTTTTTTGAATGCTTGTCATTAGCATTATTTTTATGCTCTTTCTTCTTAGCTTTATCACCTTCCACCTTGGTTTCTTTGGCATACATGTTCTTCTTCGCAGCCATAGCCTCCTCGGCATTCATAATCTTGGACGCTTTTCCCATCAAGTCTGACATGGTTCTAGGTGGATCTTTGGCTAAAGTGTAGTAAAACTTGTTGGGCAGTAGTCCACTCATCAAAGCGGTAATCGTTGTCTTCTCCTCATAATCAATGACTTCAAGTTTCTTGTTATTAAAACGAGTTATATAATCTCTGGTACTCTCACCAGCTTTTTGTCTAACACTTAACAAATGTGCTACTCGTTTAACTGGCTTTGCCCCAAAACAGAAATTCCCAATAAATAACTCGGCCAGTTGAAGAAAAGTTGAAATCTTACCTCGAGGAAGATTATTATACCATATTTGAGCAGATTCGGTAAGAGTTCCCGAGAATGCCCTGCATCTCATTTCATCTGGAACAGCATAGATGTCGGCTGCAGCCTGGTATTGTTCTATATAAAGGACAGGGTCAGTCTTTCCATCATATTTGGGGGTCACAACAGGTGCTTTGAATTTTGATGGTGTTGGAAAATCTACAATAGCCTAGACAAAAGGTGTTCCTCGAACAAAGGTTCGTTGTAGAGGATTCTTGTCTTTAACCATTTCCCCTAATCTATCCTCCAGCCTCTGAATAGAGCCTTTCCATGCATCGTTTCCTTCCTCGGGCCTATTGGTCCGAGCAACTGATCGCGTTGATGTGGCTTCCTGGGATCTCTCTTGACGAGCAGCTGGTCGCGACTGGGCAGATCCTTCCCTTAAATCTGATGGTCGTCGAAAACTCCTCGATGGGTCTCTAGGGGGACTTTTGCTCCTCCTAGGACCTAATCGATCGAAATGAGATACTCTGCTTAATCTTTCTAGCGCACTGGCCCTTTCTGGGGAGAGAGTGATACGTTGTTCAGTATCTGTGGCTCGCACTGACGAAGTTCATCCAGGTTGATAAGAAAAATCTTCAGACTCCTCATTGCGATATGAATTAGTACGCCTAGTACGCGAAGAAGATGCATGGGTATTTCTTTGAATACTTCGTGGTCTTGAATGGGTTGGTGCACCGCCATGGAGGGTTTGTATGAGTTGACACATAGTTTCTTGCATGACGGTTTGGCCCTGAGCCAGATTTGTCATTATTCCAGCCAGATCTGGAATATTTGGCAGAGCAGATGGATTTAGAGGGCTTCCAGCATTTCGATTGCTTGATTCTATAATATCAGCCATTTGTGATGGATTGTTTTTGATGGAAAACGATATTACCAGTCGTTTCCCACAGACGGCGCCAATCTGTTGATGTAAAAAATTAGATCATATCTAATTATTCAATCACAGATGAATAAATGAGACAAAGAATTTTTAAAGTGGTTCAGCCTTATAAGAATGGCCTACGTCCACTATTATGTTATTGCTGAGTGTTTGGGAATTCTCCATTACAAGTTCTATCAAGAAATTCCGGTCCCTTTATAATAAGGATTGTACAATGTATTTATAGCCCTGGGGCTGTAATGTGAAAGGGTAATACATTAAATGATGTACATATGAAAGGGTGATACATTCAATGCTCCTTAAGCGTATGCGTCTGAATGATAAGCATTTAATGAATAGTTAAACTGTTGATTATCTAGCTATTAATGCTTTGTTCGAGGTGCAACTCGGACCACCTGAGTTGCTCGGACCGCCTAAGCTTCTTGGTGCTCAAGAGTTCCTCGGAGAGTTCTCATTCCTCTGAGCGTATGAGTTCCTCGGGGAAATAGTGTTCCTCATTGTAGTATGGTTCCTCGGAGCGTGTGAGTTCCTCAAAAGTGTTTGTTGTAGCCACGTAGACTGCCACGTGTCTTCACTTTATTTATCCATGTCAGCAGACTAAATTTGGTATCAACAGGGCCTATCGCACCGCATATAAAAATCCACTCGGCATGTCCCCTTTTCGCTTTGTGTATGGAAAACCTTGCCATCTTCCCGTGGAGTTAGAACACAGGGCATATTGGGCAATCAAGAAGTTAAACTATGCCATGGATAAAGCCGGTGAAGCTCACAAGCTTCAATTAAATGAGTTGGAAGAGCTACGCAATGATGCGTATGAGAATGCTAAAATTTCCAAAGAAAGGATGAAACTCGCTCACGATAACATCATTCGATGCAAAGAGTTTCTTCCCGGGCAAAAAGTGCTTCTTTATAACTCTCAGCTTCATCTCTTTTCGGGCAAGTTGCGATCACGATGGTCTGGCCCGTTCGTTGTGAAGAATGTTTTCCCTCATGAAGCTGTTGAATTAGACGATTTGAAAGGGAGAAATACATTCAAAGTAAATGGACAAGGCCTAAAGCCATATCTAGAGGCGTGTGTGGAAGAAGTCGACACCGTTTGGTTGTCGGACCCCATTTACGGGGTAGAGTGAGCTGTTACAGCGAGGTCGTCGCACCCCGACGCGTATGGGGTGAGAGTCGTGTGTGTAGTGAGAGTCCATAGGATTAGGGTACATTCGGGAGAAAGCATTCACATGTTTCGGGAACATTGAGTCAAGTTACGTTGACCATTGGTATCAAGAGGTTTTAATCAAAAATTGATGGGGAGTATGTTGTGAAAGTGAATATTTTTAGAGAAGAGCGTTCGAAACCAAGTTAGGGGGAAATCCAGCTCACAAACAATAGCCGGACCGATTCCTTTAATTTTGGGTCGGACCGGTTCCTTTATTTTAGGGCCGAATCGGTCCGGTAGTTGAAGAGTTCAAAATTTAAAGGGCCAGACCGATCCGGTCCCCAAGCGGACCGGTCCGCTTTCTGCAGACTCTTGTATTGGGACTTTAATTACACTGGTATTAATATTATTGGAGTGTTTACTCCAGACTGAGTTTATTTCATTTCGTTGGTTATTCTTATGAGATTGTTTATGCGATTATTGGTTAATGATTTAATTCTTGGCTATTTGTTAACTTAATTAATAAAGTTTGGCATCTCTCTTTGTAAATAGTAGGTGGCTAGTAATTAATTAAATATTTTTCGACAGTGATGTTAAAACTGAACCAACTTGATATTCTGTATTAATTTACTAAAGGAGTAGCTACCCGGTATTTAATTAAACGGGGTGTTACACATTGTTGGCTATAAAATGTTGACTGGGCAGTGTGCTCCGTTGATAGTTAGAACACTTTAGGTGTTTGTTATTATGTGGGGAATAATCTAATTGGTTAGAGTTGTAAGAAACAAAACTGTATATCCCTATCTACTGCTAAACCTGAGTATATTGCTGCTGGAAGCTGTTGTGCTGAGTTATTATGGATTAAACAAATGTTGTGATAATGGCATTAAAGAAAACCAATTAACATTGTTGTGCTATAATCAAAGTTCTATCAATATACCGAAAAATCCTGTTCATCACTCTCATACAAAAAAATTACGATCAGACATCATTTTATTTGTGAACTAGTAGAATCAAAAGAAATCATTATAAAATATTTGCAAACTGATAAACAACTAAATGATATCTTTACTAAGCCCCTTAATAATATAAGATTTGAATACTTAAGAAAATCCATAGGTATGATTATGCTCGATTGATTTTCGAACATAATTAGTCTCATCCTCCTATTTATATCTTATTGTTAATATGTCTCTGAGGATCTAGGATAAGGTCATTTGATAAATGACAGAAGACGTCTCCTTTATCTGTTTAATGTAAGAGATATTTGATATGACCAGTTGCTATGAATTAATTTAGGTAGACTAGTTTTTACTATATACTCTTTCTCAAATTTTACCCATTGTGTATTTGAGACAAAATGGGGGAGAATATTTTAGGCCATCCCAGGACTATCTATAAGATTTTAATTCTAATTCGACTAACATGCTATATTAATTATTTTTGTTATAAGACTTGGACTTCATTATTCATCTCAAATGTTAGGGTATTGGTTTGTATTTTAATCGAGTTATGTAATTTATTTTGTATTCTTTCTCTTATTTTTGATTCGAGGATGGGTTGGGCAGTTATAGCTTTATATAGGATTAGGCATTTTTTTCTTACCTGCGAGTACCCATGATGTACTCAAGGGAAATTTTTTCTCCAATATCCAAAGAGGAAGATTGAAATACCCTATATGGTTGAATTGCTAGTAGTGTGTACTATATAGGTTTTTCAAGATGGGCATCTACTTCAACTAACAATTCCATGTGATCTCCAAAAGTATATAAATGTTACACTTTTGGACACATTTGCACATACATTGCATTATATATGTTATACTAATTTTCTAGAATTTTTAGAATTTTATAAAAATTTAAAAATAATTTTTGAAATTTTTATAGTTTAATTAAGTTGTTAAAAAATATTTTTTTAAATCTTGGGGAGGAAATTAAACTTTCGAGAAACTTAAACCGGCTCATTTTCACTTGTATAATCCATGTTTTATTGATGACATTTGTATGCCACCTGTCTTGACCTTATTCGTTGGATTTGTGTTTCTTTGCACACACATAACTGAGTATAGTTTTACACTATTGATATGCTTTAATCTAAGGCTTAAATAGATTCTTAAGGGATCCATGTGAAAAGTTATTTAACAAATAAATGTTGAAACCTATAACTGGTTATATCCAATAAAGTTACCTAATACGGTATGTGTATGAACCATTGGATTTTAATAAAATCGATGGACCTCATCACAATCGTTCATTTTGATCTAACTCTCCAGAATCTTCCCTCTCTAGTATAGAAGAGACATTTGTCTTCTCATTTTGAGACTTTAACCACTTTAGAGAGATAAGATAGAGAGAAACAGAGGACATGCTAAAGAGAGAAAGAAGATCTTACAGAAAGAAATAAAAGAGACGATAACCGGAGAGCTTTAGATTTCAAAATTTTGAAAGGTTTTTTGTTCATAAGTTTTTCTCATAAAAACTTCTTCGAAAACCAAAGTTCACAGTTTAAACTTTTTTTAGGGTTGTCAAAATCAGAGTTTAGTTTTGAGAGATAATTTCATATTTTTCTACCAAAACTCCTCCAGATCTAGTTTCACCTGTAAAACAGTCTTCACATTTATTAGGGACTTGAATTTTCTTGTAAAATCATGGTTCTTACGTAAGTGAAACATTTCCACACCCTTTTAGTTAGATTTATTTCTATATATGCTTATTGTTAATATTTTGTTAAAAATATCTTATATTTTGTTAGATCTCTGTAAATCTTTCATAATTCTTTTATGCACAAACGTGTTGGGTTTAAAACCTAAAATATCATAATATTATACTTCGTCGGTTTGGATTTGATTTGATTTTCTAAAAACTGATTTTACCTTTTGTGAAATTTGTTTGGTGTATATAAATCGTTTTTAGATCTTTTTTTTTAATATTTTAATCAGATGTAAATTTCTTGATCTTTCTTATATTTGAATTTTTAGATTAGAGCATTTAGAACATTGTGTGTAATTTGTACTAATGTTTGTAGAAGTGTGGATGTGTTCTTAAATGTTCATATAAGATCTTAAAAACACATATCACCACCAAATTTCACACACTTCACATTTTAGAAAGTTTGCCTTTTTTTCTAGATAGACTGAGTCAACATAAAGAAAAGCTAAAGTATAGGAGGTTCGAGTAATAGTTGGTTCAGAGAAAGAATACCTAAAGGAGAAGTAGCTCTATGCATTTTTATTTTCTTTTCACTTTTGATCCTATGATTGCACGCTTGTAACTTGTAACCTTATTCCATTTTTAGTAGATTTTATTTTGTGGCGTAAAGGTCACCGTAGATGTTTTCCAAGAATTTGGAGTTTTACCATGTAGAAAATATTGTATGTAAATGACTGTGAATGACTTAATTCTTAATTAATACTTTTTGTCTAAGAAGTTAACTAGGGTAATTAATATATTTTAAAAACTTGAGTTACCAAGATTCTTAAATTTTTCTAATGCAAAACTGTTTTAAATGTTTACACATCTTATGTAAAATTATTTCTTAACCAAAAAGAGTTTCTTCCGTGTTAAAAACTTGGTTAAGTAATTATAAGGATGGGCCACGATCGTGCCCCGTGCATGACTGCTTCCACCTCCTTTTTCCTTTGGTTCTTGGATCTTTGGGGTTCGTAAACCTCTTCCAAAACTACGTCATTTTGGACTTCTAGAAGTCTTCTAAAAAATTCCCTTAATGACCTACTTTCTTCATCAAAATCAACTAGAAAACTATGGATCTTCCGCTAAAATCACAGGCCTATGAAAAATATAAAATACTAACATCGAATGATTACATCATCCCTCAAACTCCTCCAAATACATTAATTTACATGCAGTAATTAAAAACCCTAATTTTTACAAAAAAATCAATCTATGAGAAATTTAACTACAGATGAACCACTGTGGGATCCATGCATATAAACAACTATTCATATGACCATAATGTAAGGGATAAAACTTATTCAAATCCTACAAAACCATGTTAGCACACAAACATATACAACCATGAACATATTATCCCATAAGAAGTGGTGCTTGATTTCAATATGTTTGATTTGATAATGTTTTTTTGAAATTTTAGCTATAGAAATTGCACTTGTATTATCACATGGCATTGAAATTTCGATAGGAAAATATTCGAAAAATCCATTTGTTGTCTCTAGTGTTTTAGGGATGATCATTCATAAGTTTACAATTTTTTGTAGATCTTGGTGGGCTGAATTTTTTTTCCAACTAGAGTTTCTTCCTTGTGTGGGTTCTTGGTTCGTTTCCCAAAAAGGATTTTTATTTATTTTCTCACTTGGTTTTAATCCTGATTATTATTATATTGTCATTGAATGAAATAAGGATTATTTTCAATAAATATAATATGTATGGATTCTTAGATTACACTGGTTATTCTGTAGAATATTTTATAGGCTTGACTCTTTCTCGGTGCTCCAAAAAGATTCCGTTGTCAAATTTAGGATCATGTTTGCTAAAAAATTTCCTTCAAAATTTTAACCCAAAAACTTTGAAATACCCAAAATTTTGTTTCATTCCTCTCCAAATTTCGTATGGGGGTATGGTTACTTACCTTTCAAATTGTTACTCCATTTATTGTGATGAGATCAAGTGTACTCTTTTTTCATGTGTAGGTTATTTTGAGAGTTTTTGTGAAATCATATATTTCCAATAATCGTCATCATAACTTGTAAATGTATTAGCAATTTACATGAAGCCAAGGAAGTAAACGATTATGGGAGTTCTAATTTGGGAGTGATTATTGTATACAAGAGTGTAAGTGTAAGATTTCATCTTTCATATTAAGTGCATATTTCATTATCAAAGTTTACAGGTTTTTATAGTTTATTCTAATAATAACTCATTTTCATAAATTTTATCTTCCTTTTTTATGCATAAATGGCATACTATGAATTCGTTCCTTTGGATGTATCTACCATAACTCTTTGTGATGAGGGAGGTTTAAATCATATTTTCTAAACTAATTTTTCTTTTCAACTTTTTGTTTTCACATAATTGTCACTTTGTAGAAAGTATGTGTTTAAAAATTCTTTCGTGAAGCTACACTTCAAGTGTTTTGTATATCAATATTATTTCTAATGTAATTAAAGTGTAAATCACAAAGCATTTGTTATTCGAAATTCATATGGGACCAACTAGGTATATCAACATCTTTATTTAGTCTCTAATACGTGCGGGGATAATATGAGTAATGTGACAAATTTCAAGAAAATAAATATGAACCTAAATTAACTACATCAAATGTATTTGTTTGGATCTTTTACACTATTTTATTTACACTCATTTTTCAAGAATTGTTTTTCTTTTTTTTTAGAACTTTTTCTCTTTCTCGAAGGAGTTTCAAAACTCAATATCATTTCTAAGGCAAGAATATTCATCAATTTTCATCAGTCATTAAACAACTAATTATTTTATTCAAATATATTTCCAATGTTTTATAGAAATATATTATCACCACAAATATCAATTTTTTAATAATCTTTTCCAAAATGCATATGCACCATTTTCATATTTCCAAACGTATGGTGATAAGTTGAGATGTGATAAAGGTTTCAAAAATAAATTTTATCAACACGTTTATATTCTACATGTGTTATTGCGATTATTAGATTAATATTGAGGTGTAGTAGTTTCTAAAGGTTATGTTCATCATGTCTTTTAGTTTTAGTTGTAAGGGATAACAGATAAGCACTTGAAAATTAAGGATATATGTTACCCATTTTATGATTCCTTTAGATCCTAGGACATTTACAATCCTTTGATGTCTCTTCAGCATTTGTCTTCGTTCTCTTTCATTATGTGCGTATCTTTTCCAAAGATTACATATTTCTCCATTAAAAGATCTTTATTTCTTTAGTTGTCTATTTTTAACATAAGGTCTTTTGATAATTCTTTAAGTACCTAAAAATACAAAGAACAAACATTTTATTTTGGTACACTTTGAATTTTGGGTCCTTAATTGTTAGTGAATGAGTATGATGATCTCCCTTGTCTATAGTCACGAATTTTCCTTTTCCTTATGTGAGAAATATCAAACACATGATTATTATTACCACAATATGTGCAACGAGAATTTGATTAACGGAACTCACAATAAATATATGTATGATCATTATTTTTGAAAATAATACAAAAGATATTATTTTTTTTTAAATGAGTATGACATTTTTCAAAAGTTTGGTTTCCCTTTTTGCAAAAAATGCAATGAACATCATGCTTGATGTTTTGAGATTTTTTGACATTCCTTTTTGGCTCCTCCATTTTCTTTCCAAAAATTAATTCTTCCTTTTCTTTCACAAAAGTTATCATTTGTTTTGAGTTCGAGATTTTTTTGTGTATTCTAGACCTTCCTTACTAAACTCGGATCAATGTTGCTTAAAAAGAAGGTTTAAATTGTCACTGCATAAGTCAAATTTCTTGAAAGATTGTTTAAAAAAATTTAACTTCTTCTTTTAATTTCATATTTTCAAGTTACATTCCCTTTTCATTTGATGTCAACTTTTTATTGTCTTATTTTCTTCTTTCATTTTCAATTTTAAGAATTTTATTTTCGTCGGGCATTTCTTAATTTTACAAAGGAATATTTAATTTTTAATTTGTATTTAAAAATGTATATCCATTAATTTCTTATATCCTTCCATAGTTGTTTGAGAAAATTATTTTAGGTGATTTATTTCTTTGATCATATCTTCTTTAGTATAGGAGTTAATATTTAAGAGTTCGTATGCAAGGGAACTAACCTTTTCTTTTTCGAATGATTTGTTTCTTCTTTTGAAGTAAAAGAGGCGGCTTCGATTTTATCATTCATTGAACTCCATTGCGACATGTGATAATATTTACATTCTTGAACTGATGATGGGCTTGAATAATCTTCTACTAGAAATTCGTCTTTCGTATTTGGAATGGTGCATGGGGTACTAATTTTCTTTGGTTCGAATGACTCTATAATCAATCCTTCTTATTATGAGAAAAGTATTTCGTCCTCTTTTTCTGTTTGTACATGTTGTAAATTTGATGGACTCTAAAAATGCATAAATTGGGTGTGATAATGTCCTATAGGGGGTGAATAGAACAAACTCATAATTCATTGCCAATTTAAAATTTGATTGTTTAAAGTCTTGAAATAACAATTTATTTGAACAATAAAATTTAAACTCACACTCACTTAGGAAAATTATAAAAAAACTTAACCTTAAAAATTATTAGATCCAATTTTGTTTCAAGTAAAGTATAATTAAGTTAAGATGAGAAATCTACACTTATTTCATAATAGATCTATATTTAAGTTAATTTATGACTTGGTGAGATCGAGCCAAATAAGTTAAATTAAATTAAAATTATGTGACATATAAATATATAGCAACCAAAATCAATTTTAATATGAGATTATATGAGGTTGCGTGCTGTGAATAAATGTAAATGCAGAAATAATCACAACACCAAAACATACTTGGAAAAACCCAACCAATGATGAAAAAAATATAGGAATGCTACAACTAATCCACTAACAACATAAAGGCTTTTACAAGAGATCATTAATTCACCTATCTTGAGTTCCCATTCATAAGATCTTATCTTCTAGCAATCCTCTAAACTCCACCAAATTTAGTGGCTCGCAACCAAGCTCATCCAAAGCTTCTTGAGATAAGATTCCACTTCTATTAGCTTCCATACATCCACTTTGGATAATTCCACTCTACCTCCTCATATCTTCCTCTTGTTGACTTCTCACATGAATATCTTCAACGGTAAATAATGAAGGGAAGGTTTTCTAAGGTTGTTATGATGAACCGTTCAAAATTTTCTTATAAAATATTTCAATCAAAATGAGGTAAATCAAATCTAATATAGGGTTTCTAGAGAGAGAAAGAAAAGATCTTAGGTATGAAATTTTCACAGAAGGTAGTAACATTTCTAATTTGAAAATGGATCCAAAATACTTTTTATAGTGAAAAATTTATTCTTCCCGCTACCGTGAAGTCTTTTTTATCGTGCGCACAGTCATAAAAAATGACCAAAAATTATCATACTCGTCAAATTCGTGCACACGATAATTTTGCGTTCATTCTCACGATGCCGTTTTACTCCGTGCGCGTGCCTGACAACACAAAATTATTGAAATGCCATTTTTAGGGATTTTTCAAAGTAAATGATTCTTGACGGCACTTTTTGCACATGTTTGAAAAATGTGACAGTTTGTTGATAAAAACAAGTGCATGAAATGTGGGAAAATTTGTGGGCATATAGAGGGGATCCTAAGGGATATCAAAGGTCATATAATGAATCAAAAAAGGTTCAAATATTCACCAGAGTCTCCGAGTTGACAAAGCGATTCAATGTAAGTCGATGCATACTCGAATAAAGTCGTGTATGGAATTCAAGCATCTTAACACACAACAAATGCCAAGTATATATTTTCGGATTAAAATAAAAACTCCTACACATCCAAAAATAAAATATTTTGACACGGAATAAACTAAGAAACAAATTTGTATGCATTGTTTATCCCCATTTGTTTGTTTCGAGGAAAAATCCTAAAATATACCAAAAATCAAAACTACATTCAAATCCCACCAAATACAACAAAGTCCCAATAATTAGTCCACATCACACATGTTCCCCCAAGATGACAAGGACAAAGCCACTATTGAAAAAGCACCCGTCCTTGATGTCACCCAATTCAGATTTTCCAAGGTCCTCGGAACGGGTTTCTTGCCCCCGTCTCACCCCATCGTTGTCAAAGACAAACTCATCTCCAAAACCACCGATAAGAAGATCAAGGAGGTCGGTGGTGCTGTTTTGCTTATTGCCTACGTTTGATTGTCTTGTCTTGTATATGTTTATGCTTAATCTCAACTTTTGTCCGATCAAGTTTTGTGTTGGATTACTGCTTAGATGTTATTTTGCTTTTATTTAATCGCTACTTAATTTACTTATATATGGATAATTTCAATATAAAAAAAATCCACATCACACATAACCCTAAGAAGGATGACATGTATAAATAATGGATAAAAAAATTAACATGCTCCATGACGAGATACCTAAAAAACTCAAACAACACAAAACCATCAAGTATGTAATATAAATGTGAAGGCTAAGCACCCCCTACATATGAACTATATCTCAATAAATGCACTATCATAGATAATCTTTTCTCCCTCTTTTTTCCACCAATAGGAAAAGGTAGAAAGATAATGCTAAGATAAGTCAAACTATAAAGCTTAAAATATGAAAGAGATAAAACAAATATCGAAAAGACAAGAATATGATAATCAATCACATCTGATGAAAAGGCTTTTGTGTTGTCATTGTATAATAACCTTTCCAATAAAAAAAATCCCTTGAAAGACTTACACAATGCTATAAAAACAAGTATAGTGGCAATTAAGGAGTCTATACGTCTTACAATGCAATGAACTAAGAAGTGAAAATAAGTGAAATGACATTTTCCTGATAAAAATGATTTTTTTGCGGGTTTGTTTTCTAACTAAATATGGTAAATCAACAAACTAAGTAAGTAACGAGTAAATTTCTAATGTGAGAAATAAATTATATGAACAAGTTTGAGAAAACACGATGTTTGAGAATCCAACTCCACTTCCTATGTTTTATTTTTGTTAAATAATTTCCAATTTAGTTACGCTTAAAGATATGTAATTATATCAGATGCCGATTCTCATCACATGAGAAATAAAAATAAATATCATCATAGAAAATTAAATGTAAGTTCTTACAAACTCCAAAAATTAGATTAAAATTCCTTATATGAACCACTCACTAGGGAAAGTTCATAGAAAATATTTCAAATGATAGTTTGATGTATAAGAAATGCAACTAAATTTTAATCTTTTCTCAAAGATAAATCACCATTTCTCAAGGCATGAATAAGTCTAAAATCTTGTTTCAAATATTTAAAGGAGCAAAGATAAGTTGATGAAAATTATAAAACTAAGAAAATCAAGTCCACGAAGGTTTCATCCCGTTGAATGGCAGATTATCCTTCCATATAGATAAATTTTTGCAAAAAATGTTGAAATAATTCCATATAAAGACTTGTAAAATGAGAGATAAAATACGAATAAACAAGTCTTCTTGTACTAAAATTCGAATCTCTGCAACTGTTACACTAACCAAGTGGTGTGAAACTATAATAAAAATGAGAAACTTATTTCAGAAAATAATATCATTATATAATCTGAAATAGTAAACTCAAACTCTAAATACAAATCTCTCATTAAAATCTTCATTATCTCAGTCAAAAACTATCTAAAATAAACACACACTGTCTAAAAATAAGCTCACTAAACTTTCAAAATATCTTCTAAAAATTTCTAGTGAAACTCTCACAATGAAGTCCTCAAATGTGTAATCCAGAATGTGCCTCCTTCCCTTTGCTCCATCTAATATGTAGAGGTAAAAGTTGACTTTGAGTTGCATGCATTTGGAATGTGTAAGAGAGGGGAAATGGGCAAGGGGAATGCTTTTTTTATTTTATACTAAGAAAAATGTAGGAGAGTGTTCACGGGTTTGGCATGGGGAGAGAATAAAAATAGCTTTAGGGATAAGAGAGAAAGGGAAGTGGGGGTACAACATGCTGCCGTGTGGTAGTAGATACTTGCACGAAAAAGGAATAGAAGAGGATGGGATAGGTATAAGGCTAGTAAACATAAGAAAGGAGAAAGTGAGGAGGGTTTATGGGGATGTGTAAGTGTACTAATAAGAGGTGATAGAAATGAGAAGAGAGAGAGTAGAGTGTGACATCCCGAAATAATCAGGAGTGATATGGGGGTTGGGTTTATAGGTGTAATTAGAAAATAAATTTAAATAGCGAAAGTATAACATAGTTTTAAATAGGAGCAGTGTTTCTTAATATAAAGAAAGAATGTAGATACATTTACATTCCTTCTAAATAGAGGCACAAACTTTTATTACATATCCCATAAAAGAAAATAAACTGAAAGAAAGTGACATGTGCCTTGGTACTATACTAATCACATCCACTTATATGTAGTAACATAAGAAACTATGAGGGGGTCTTCATTGTTACTACTAATTTTCCAGGCGTATATAATTCTTAGAGTAACAGAGGCGATGCATTAGAATGGTGCGGGGACGGGGTGATGTTGCCTTCTCTATTGCCTAGGTCCATCTGGAATTCAAAAAACATAAGAAAATTTTCCAAGTAGATAATTATCATTCTATAGAGTTCAAAACATAATTTCTAAATGAGTTAGTATAGGAAAATTCAATATGAAAGAGATTCAATGCTACGATAGGATAACCTATTTGTTTCAAGAGTGATATAGAAATATCTGCCTAGAATTGGTAATGGTTCAGAATGATTTCTAAACAAATAACTCATAATTATACGTTTAGAGGCTTTAGGGCAATAACAAATACATACGACAAAGTCAACCCAAAATACTTGGAGACAGTCAATCCAGATACTAGAGACAAAAGTAACCGTGCTATGTCAATTGGACATTCCATATGGTAGTAATAACTATTCCCTCAACATCTGAGTTCTACAGGACAAATAATACAGTCGTGGGTATAACGAAGGATTATTCCCTAGTCAGAATGTATGCTATAGTAGAATAGGGTAAAAATTGCATCATATGAATTAGTATGATTGCATAGTCATTTCAAAATGTGAATCAATTATACATAAGCATTTTTAACTAGTAGAATGAGCTCCACAATGAGAATTTGATATGTTGGGTCTATCACAAGGTGATACTAACAAAAGGCGTCATTCAAAAGCATTGCGTGAATTTAATACCGAATAAGAAATCACCTACTTGTGTTTATGGTTTTTTAATGTTTCGAAGAGTTGTTAGTGGTCAAGGTGGTAATCCGTGCAAGTCTGTTAAAGGAAAAATGTATTTGGTGTAAGTATAAAGTCTATAACTTAATTTGAACGGGGGATAAACCTATAAAATTGTGTGGAAAACAAGTATCGGGGTTTAAATTGAAAATAAGGTTAAAGTTTTATTACTTAAATTCCTTAACTTTTTAAGATAGGTGAAGAGACATTTTTTGTTTCTAATAATGTCAAAAAGTTATAGAAAAAGTTAGGGGTAAAAATACAGAAGTTGAAAATCTTTATGGGTTTGTGTAAAAATTAAAATTAAAGTTTAATTCATAACTTAGGGTATATGTCAAATTTGAGTTCTGGATATCCAAATAGGGTGTTGTAATATACCAATTTGAATAGAAAAATAAAATAAAATCTTTGGAAAAAATTTCAGAATTTTCTAATTGGTCACACACTGAATTTGACTTCAATCGCGCACATGTACAACACGCATCTGCAACCACCCGAATTTTGACTTTAGAGTTTGAAAACTTTGACCTTTGATTAAATCCTCTACAGAATACCATTTGAGTTGAATCAAAATCAATTCTTTCTAATTTTTTCACAAGGATGCAAAATATATAACTTTTAAGAGTTGAGGTGAACTGTAGAGCCTTTTTCCAAGAACTGTAAATTTTTAAAAACTTCAGTTTGATATTGGTGGATTTGTAATGAAATTTAAAGCATGGATGTATTGGGATTTTGTTTCTGTGTGAATTGTGAACAAAATGGTTTTGGTTTGTTGGTTTAATTCATTCTGAACAGGGAGAATTTTGGTTTTGAAGTTTTAACTGTCGGAATTGTAAACTTGGATTATGAATAGTTATGGATACTATAATGAAATTAAACTGTATGGTTGAGATCCTACAAGTCTAAGGACAATGATTCCCACTTTAAAATTGGTTTAAAGTCAAGAACTCATAATCCACCATTTAAGCTCAGGCATCCATGGTGATTTTCTGATTTTTGCCTTTAACTTATGATTTCTACTTAAAAGATTACATGTAAAACCCTAATTGAATCCTATTGTACTGCAGAAACATAACTAAAGTGAGAGAATTAATATCTAAGCATAAAATGATAGAATACTGATCAAGCACAAGTCGTGTGCTCGTGTAATAGCTCTGTCGTTGTTTTAGATCCACCTCCTCAATACAAAAAACATAAACTCTGACTACACTCGACAAAGGGAGTATAGCGGCCAGTCCCGGTATCGAGAATCCATGGGGAATGTTGTACAGAATTTAATTCATTTATTACTTCTACATTAAATGTGTAAAAGGTGATTGGTTTTAAAATGGGAAAAGGGGAAAAATAAGAAGTTAAAACTAAACAAGAATTAATAAAACAAGAGTCAGGGTCACATCCCCGTCAAGGTCTAAACAATGCATAATTAGAATTTCGATTCGAAAATATTTAACCGAGCATATTCAATTAATAATAAACATTACCCATGAAGGAAATTAGTCCAAAAATGCAAAATAAAACATTTAATAAAAAATGGTCACACGTGGATTAAATTCGGAATATCGCTTTAAACACTAATGTTGTGTGACAAAGAAAGTTAAATACATACGATTCCAACTTTAATACACGAGGTTTCAATGAAACGTAATTTTACACAAAACTTAACTTTCGGAGCCCAAGACCCATAAATGGCGGAAATATGACCCCAACCCATAAACTAAGGACTAGACATGAATAAAGTAATTAAAACAACTAAAAACTAAAAGCAAACAAGAAATAAATAACTACAAATAATTAAAAAGCATGAAATGAATATTAAAGAAAGAAATAAAGGAAATAAAGCTTAAATTAAACAAAGAAGAAGATGAATAGTACTTACAATACAAAAATGGGTTGAAACCCTAGAGAGAGAAGCTCCCAAAGAGAAAACCCTAAAAACTAAGATAAAAATAAATAATATCTGTTCAAAATGAAGAGAAAAAATATTTATACAAAAATCCTAGTGGTAAACTAGTAAATAAAGAAAACAGCAAAATAGGGGCGAATCGATTTGGTGCCAAAATCGAATCGATTCAAAAAGAGGAATCTCGAATGCTACATAAAAGTGAATCCATTCGGCTTATACCCGAATCGATTCGATCCTTGAAAACTTGAGCATTGCCACTAACTGAATCGATTCGCTAAAGAGCCAAATCGATTCGGACCTACTTGTGTTGGATCCTTCCCCTGTTTTGATTTACTTTTAGTTCCCTTCCGCTCAAAGTCCCGTAAATTCTTCTTTAGGATTCGAAATCGGCACCATCAACAGCCACACGAAGATAACTCAGAGGTATTCAACCTTGCGTGAAGATATTGAGCTAAAAACCCAAATTGTGAAATTACTAAAATGCCATTGCACGTGCGATTGTCGACGAAACTTTCCCGGAATGCTACCGAACTTCACACTAAGCACTATAAAATAGAGGTCGTCTGGTTAACGAGCATAAATATAGGAATTAAGGTACCCGAGGGGGCTAAAATGCATAAGAATAAAGGGTGAATAAATGCAATATTCGTGATGAATCACACCCCCTAATTTTAACATTGCTAGTCCCTACCAATGAAATATAAAGCAAGAAGAACTACAAGTATACCACAAGACAGGAGATATATACAAAAGAGATAAAAGCCACTTTCGCAGGCGAATGGTTGCATATAGCATATGCAATAAGCCGTTAAACCCCTAGGTTACCCTAGTAGACGAGTGTTATCTCATGAGGATTTTCAGGGACGAAACCCACAAACATCAAAGTTTCCTCAAAATGTATGCCCAATTAACATGCGACAAGCCTAACAATAACGAAAAAGATTTCAAACGCGTTATTAACATAGTAAACGAATTCATGCAAAAGTCCATTGTTATTAACATTATAGAACAAACTTAATTGAATTCAAACCTTAAAAGTGGGAGGGGAGTGAGCATATGCAAAGTATGATTTGGCAAAAACTTATATAAACCGGATAATAAACATTAAAGCATGCATAAGTAGTCAATCCTCACCGGATATTACACTCAACAAATGAAATCACTCAGAACAGAAGGTAACACACGAGACATGCGGTCATAAAGAGTAAATGTAAATGGAAACAAGGTCGCGCACATGTCACAGCAGAAGAACACTATATGAAAAATGAAAAACATGTAATCTCAATGAAAGGATATCATCATTACAGTGGTGAAATGCATTTTCATAGATCTACATAGAACTTTAATAGGGTTGTAATGTAGGTTTGGGGTTAAGGGTAGGAAAAGAAGGGAATATGTACGGATTCAAAGGTGTTCGGGATAATGGAAAATTATGGGCAATTTCAAAATTGGAAAATTATTTCCACAACAAGCATCGTATATAACAATGGAGAGAGTGAACAAAGTTTATCGAACACTATATATAACATATACAACGTTTTCTTTCTTTTCTTTTCTTCTTTTTCTCTTCTTTTTCTATGCTTTTCTTTTACTTTTCGAATTTTTTGTTTCTTGTTCACTACACTTTTTTCTTCACTTTTTCACTCTCAAATGCTTAATTGCAACCACGTAGCACGAACATCAATCAATCCCAAGTATCATTCAAAATAAAGGTGGGGAAGTTAATATATATGGTTTATAACTCCAAAGTGGAGTTGGTTATTAGATTTTGGGTAATGAAATGAAAGGCTATATTACGGCTCAAAGGGGTTGACTAGGGAAGTTTATAAGGTGAGGTCAAGGCCAATATGGGCGATATAACAAAGATGGCCTATGATCATTGCCTAAATTTTACACACTTCCCGAGTCAAAATAACTTTGAAAATGTTGCTCAAGTAACACATTTCATAAATGGACTCAATTAACGAACGATATCATCAAATGAAAGAATGGTGAGATTACCAACGAAATTAACATTTTCAAGGAGGAAAGAGTGTGTATAACACTCACAAATGAAGAAAAGCACAAAGCTCACTAGGTGTAAGTATATACAATGCAACAAAAGATTATCAAGTTATAAAAATCTTAAACCAAATCAGTAAAACTAGAAAAGCGCATGTGCTCATGGGTTAAAGTTTAATTAATGAAGTTATTCATAATATCAATGATTTGAGAACTAAAGTTTAATATTTTCTAAAATCGAGAACGTGCATCATTGAATTGTCTATTGGATGGAACATTTATTAAAATTTATCATCGAAAACAAATGCAAAATGCCCAACAAAGGAGAAAAAAGAAAGAAAATATTTTTGAAAATTTTCAATTTTTTAACAAAAGCATGCTTAGTAACTAACATGTGATCAAATTAATGGAACGAAACAAAATAATGGGAAGAATATCCCACACCCCCTAACTTAAATGTTGCATTGTCCTAAATGTAAATCAAGAACACAACTAAAAGATAGGAAATAAAAGATGTTACCCACAATTGGAGCGATCCCCGATAAGTACGAGTCCATTGAATCTACAAAACATGTTACTAACAAGAATAGCAAAAATAATAACAAAAAGTTTAAATAATTACACTAGACTACAATTAAAAAAAAAAGACAAAATAAAGAATGAAATAAATAAAAAAATCAACTATTTACAACCTATAATTTTAACTTCTAACTAACTATACTCTAGAAGTCGAAATTTTTGAGGATCCACCCAATTTACGATTTGACTTTGAAGGATCAAAGGTGGACCCTACCTTGCATGCATGGCTCCCGAAGAATAAGATTTCCTTTTGAACAACGAAAGGCATGTGTAAGGTGTAAGAATGAACCATCAACAATTAAAAATTTGAGAGGGATGATGGGCGATTTGGATGCTAAGGGTGACAATACCACATTGACCTCGGGAAAATTAAAATCACATCCCCAAGGTTTTTCAATTGGGAGGGGAGGCGGGGAAAGTGCAAGCGAATAGCCCATGAGATGAAGCATCTCAAAATAACATTCTCGTTCAAGAATCGGGTCAAAGTCCTCAAGACTTTCAACCGGTTCTTGTGATAAATTTAATGGTTCAAAAATAGTAGGGAATAAAGGAAAGGAAGGGCCATTAAACTTAATGCCATTTGAAGAATTAGTAAGAGGTTGAAATTCAAAAGTTCTTGGATCACTCTCGATTATTTCTTCCTCAAAAAGGGGTGGAGGTGAAACGCAAGTTTCAACCTCACCTGAACTTTATGAAGAAGAAATAATCTCATCGAGTTGGGCATTTATTTCTAATGACCAAGCTTTAGAACTCTCGAATTGGTCATTCAATTCCTTAAAAGATAACTCATTATCAAACCAACAAGAAGACATAACATCTTCTTTAGAGGTTTTCTCATAGCTAAACGATTCCCTACTTCCCAAAGTTTCCTCACAAGGCTATGAGGGATTACCTATAATCTTGAATTTCACGCTCAATTCGCTAACTTTCAAGAATTTGTAGGCATTCTCGCATAGTCTGGGGAGTATAAATTGGAAAACTATTCTCATAACAATTAAGTTTATGTAAAGAGTTATAGCGAGACATTTTAAATTAGGCAATGCAACAAAGCGACAAGCACCAAATTTTCAAATTCTCGAAACAATCTAGCACAAGTAAAAAAGAAAGGCTAAAATAAAGAATAAAAATACAAAGGGAAAAAATATAACGAAATGATAAATGAATTACAATCTATAACAAAAACATTCCCCGGCAACGGCACCATTTTTGATTGAGCACGAACTGTGTGCTCGTATAAGGGCACTGTCGTTATTTTCGGTTCACCGCCTCAATACAAAAAATCTAAACTATGAATACACTCGACAAAGGGAGTATAAAGGCCAGTTCAGGTATCGAGAATCCATAGGGAATGTTGTACAGACTTTAATTGATTTATTACTTCTACAATAAAAATGTAAAAGGTAATTGGTTTTAAAATGGGAAAAAGGGAAAAAAATAAGAAGTTAAAACTAAACAAAAATAATAATCAAATGAGAGTCAGGGTCACATCCCTGCCAATGGCTAAACAACGCATAATTAGAATTTTGGTTCAAAAATATTTAACCGACCATATTTAATTAATTATAAACATTACCCATGAATGAAATTAATCCAAAAAAGCGAAATAAAACATTTAATCAAAAATGGTCACACGTGAATTAAATTCAGAATATCTCTTTAAACACTAACGTTGTGTGATAAAGAAATTTAAATGCATAATATTCCAACTTTAATACATAAGGTTTCAATTAAATGCAATTTTACACAAAACCTAACTTTCAGAGCTCAAGAACCATTAATGGCAGAAACATGATCCAACCCTTAAACTAAGGACTAGACATGAATAAAGTAATTAAAACAACTAAAAACTAAAATCAAACAAGAAATAAATAACTACAACTAATTAACAGATCATGAAATGAATATTTAAGCAAAATATATAGGAAATAAAGCTTAAATTAAACAAAGAAGAAGATGAATAGTACTTACAACACAAAAATGGGTTAAAATCATAGAGAGAGAAGCTCCCAAAGAGAGAAACCCCTAAAACATAAACTCAAAATGAATAATATCTCATCAAAATTAAGAGAAAAACTATTTATACAAGAACCCTAGTGGCAAACTAGTAAATAAAGAAAACAGCAAAAATAGAGGTGAATCAATTATGTGCCAAACCGAATCGATTCGGAAAGGGGAATCTCGAATACTGCATAAAAACGAAATCGATTCGGACCTGCTTGTGTTGGATCCTACCCCTGTTTTGATTTACTTTTAATTCACTTCCGCTCAAAGTCCTGTAACTTCTTCGTTAGGATTCGAAATCGCACACTATCAATTGCCACACAAAAGATGACTCATAGGGATTCAAATTCCGTGAAGACTGGTTCGGAAACCCAAATTATGATTTTACTAAAATGCCCTTGCACGTGCGATTGTCGACAAAACTTCCCCGGAATGCTACCGAACTTCATAATAAGCACCATAATACCTACAAAATCTCAATTATACCTCGTAAAACATGTAAACATATAAAATAGAGGTTGTATGGCTAACGAGCATAAATATAGGAATTAAGTTACCCGAGAGGGCTAAAATGCATAAGAATAAAGGGTGAATAAATACAATATTCGTGCCAAATCAAATACCCGAAAATTCCATAATTTAAGGTTTAGTTTTTAGAAATTGTTTATAATATTTTCTCTATGTAGATAGAGACTTTATATAAGGGAAGTGAAGGTGAGTTTATTGGTTAAAATTGGGGTGGAAATAAGATGGTCTAAAGGGAGATATGTCTGAAGGAAGTTTAGGGTGTAAAAGGGTATAGATTTTCTTTGGCTTCTCATTGGTTCTCGTGGAGGTTACTTGCCATTCTTATTATCCATGATGATGATTAAGATGATGGAAAGTTTAGTTTAGGTCCTTGTGAGGTTTCGGTTAAGTTCAAGGTAGTTATTCTTAATTTTTCATTCTTTTGGGGGTTTTGTGTAAATTTCAAAAGTTAGGAAAGTATTGGATGGGGCTGACTTGAAATTTCAAAGAATAATGCAGGTGTTTGTAGAGAAATATTGAAACTTATAAGTTATTTAGATAGATACAAAGTCCATTGAAAACTTTAGGCGGTGTTTTGTAATTATGGAAACTTAAGGATAACTTTGAAATTTGTATTTTTATATGGTTTATGTTGGTGATAATCCAAAATTGTTCCTTATATTTCTTATATATTAGGGTAGAGTTACTTATTCTTCAAATGTGTACATCAAAATAGTGAATTCGAGCGCGTTGTTCTACACGGGTCTTACGTAAAGTGAGTGGCAAGGGATGTTTGAGGGAAGGGGCTGGTAGGGGTTGTTTAGAGAAACATGATATCTGGGTTATAGGTGTAAGATGGATAGTTAGGACAACTAGGGAAGATAGTGAGTATGAGAGAAAACTAGATAGATTTGGGGAGGTTAGGTTGGTTAGTGAGGGAAAGATGGAGTGTATGGGACTGATGTGGGGAAAGTGGGGTGTGTGCATGTGTTTATATCTATACATACATGTATATATATATACACACACACACACACTTAGAAATTAAAAATACACCCACATATGTATAAATACACAAATATATATAATAACATATACAATATCAAGACATATAAATACAAATATTTTAGTACATACAAATACCTAAATGTTAAACACAAATACACTCACATAAAAATAACAAAATAACACATAAATAAAAATAAACATATAATAAGTAGTAGTAGTAGTAGTAGTAGTAGTAGTAGTAGTAATAATAATAATAATAATAATAATAATAATAATAATAATAATAATAATAATAATAATAATAATAATAATAATAATAATAATAATAATAATAATAATAATAATAATAATAATAATAGTAGTAGTAGTAGTAGTAGTAGTAATAATAATAATAATAATAATAATAATAATAGTAATAATAATAATATTAATAATAATAATAGTAATAATAATAATAATAATAATAATAATAATAATAATAATAATAATAATAATAATAATAATAATAATAATAATAATAATAATAATAATAAACACTAAAACAAAATACACATACAATAACACAAAATGACACATGCACTTACATATAGTAATAGACTTAGACTTACACACACATAAAATAAAATACATTATTAATATTAATAGTAGTAGATTCGGGCACATATAACACACACACACACACACACACATATATATATATATATATATATATATATATATATATATATATAGATATATACACATACACACATACAAAATGACACACACACTCAAACACCCCGGAGGTTTAGAAAATAGGTAAGGCTAGGGGATTTGATGTCTCCGATCAGATAAAATTTTCATTGGCACTTTTGACCTCATTCTTGCCACAATTGCCCTCAATTAAGCATTTTGAATTCGCAACTGCGTATTGACCTACAAATTCATGAATAACTCATGTAAGGACAATAATAATGAGAACTAACAATTAAAATGATTCTAATTAGGATAAAAATATAACAATTTTGGATGCTTATTACACCACCCCAAGCATATGTCTGCTAGTCCTCGAGCAAAAATAGAGACGAACAAAGATAAATAACAAAAAACGTTCCAATTTTGTGGTCCCTTGTGATTTCATTTAGCATGTAAAATAATTCATTAAACTTGTAGGTTACCCTATAGGATGAGTGTTGTCTCTTCAGGTTTTGTAGTGAATACACCCATAAAATTCCAAAACATTTTTATTGAAAGTCAATGAATCTCTTATTAGATGTAGGAAATATCACACAATGCATTATATGATAATTCAAGCAATATGAACGTCGAACTATTAGTGTATGAAAAGATAAGCTTATGTAATACCAAATGTAGAATCATTCCTAAAACTCAACGTGTCTTGTGCTAATAATTCAAAGCAGTTTCAAATATCACAAGAGTAATCCTAGATTGCCTTTAAATAATGCTTCAATTTAAAATCTCACTTAATATATCTTTGTCAAATGAATCTCTCAGAGAAGTTTATCTATTTTGTGTGCAGGGGGTGAGTAAATGTAATGAAGGTCAAACGTCTCACATACATACATGAAATAACATATACATGAAGAAATGTGATCTCACGAAAGGAATGAAAACCATTATATTGAGAATTTTGAGTTATTCACCAAGACACTTCTCATTCATCTGAATACTTCACTAAGGGTTAAAATAGGGATATATGTAATTAATGATTGGGAAATGAGATGGGGAAGATGGATCATATGATGTTTGGGATTTTTGAGAATAGTGAACTACAACTTGAACAACTTATGTCTTCATTTTGTAAAATTTTGACTGCATGCTTTTGTTTATTTTCTTTTATTCTTGTTTTTACATTTTTTTTGTTTTTCATGCGATGCATTTTTTTCCTTTGATAACACGAATGAGTACATGCTCTTACATTTGGAATCTCAACGATTTTTTTAATATAAAAATGATGTATAATGCTGGGAATTGGGATATATGGATGATGTGTTAATATATATGGAGAAATATGGTAATATAAGGGTAATAATAGTAAAATCAATGGCAATGTGAAATGGTAAGTGTATGGGTGAAAAGGCTTGGTGCTTGGGACAAACTACAAGAATGATTCCATTATCAATGATTATACCAAAAAATGATGAATATTTAGATCACGAACGAGTTTAGTATAGTATCCATAGAAATTTGAGTGAACTTGTGACTCAAAGATGGCATAAAAACCCTCAAAATGTGAACAAATCTAAAATCACGGAGTTTAAGTCTCCACTAGTGATATTTTAAGGTTCTTTTGAGAATTTATACACTCTTCAACATGTAATTATCATTTTTTCGTAAGTGCAAAAAAATATTGAATCTAGGAATTCATGGTGTAATATGCTTAAAGAGGTATTACTTAAGCCTGTGAGGTTAAGAATAACTTCAAGTTCGAACAAGAGTAATCCTAGATTTCTAAAAGATGAAATTTTGATAAATCATGTCAAGAATGAAAAAATTGCATAAAAGGGTTTAAATGATTTGTTTCCCAAAAAAAATTCAAAATATGTACGATTTAATACATTCTTCACACCCAAGAAAAAGTGAACATCATCCTCGATGTTAAAAGTATATGTAAAATGAAGACTCAGGGTAAAAAAATGGATTACCATAGTGAACCACATGAAATTAAACAACAACGCATACCCAAGGGGAAACCTGATTAGGATTTACGAGATAAAATGTAAAAGTCTATAAATCATATGTAAATGATGGGAGGAATGATGAAACACCACCCTCAACAAGATAAGACTCATACACAGAAATAAAACACAATTGGTTGCCTCCCAGAGTGCTAAGTTTAACATCTTCATCTAGACATAAAGGAACTCACCCTTAACAAAATATAAACTGAGGAAACATCTTGGTGTAATAGTAGTGAGGGTGATGGAAATTAACCCCTAAAAAAGACTAAGAAGTCAGTCTTCACAAACCGGGTCAACAAGGTCATTTTCTTCAACTTGAGTTAAGGTTAACTCCAATAACTATTTTAAACATTAAATGCTGACTTGAGAGAGGCTAACATCCTTTGGATTGTTAACGATTATGGAACCATGTGGCATGATAGACTCAACAATGAATGGAGTTAACCACCTGGTTTTGAGTTTCTTAAGGAAGAGAAGAATATTAGAATTTTATAGGAAGTCTTTTTTAACAGGGTAGAATCTTTTCTCATGATGCTTTAATCATGGATCCATTTTATTTTGTCCTTGTATTTTTTGACACATCATAAGCATCATTTCTCAAGTACTCTAACTCGTTAATTTGAAGATTACTATGCACTCATTCCTTGTCAAGATCAAAATTAAGAGATTTGATGGCCCGGTAAGCACAATGTTCAAGCTTGATGGGAAGGTGGTAAGGTTTGCCAAAAACCAAACGGTAAGGAGATAGTCTTGTAAGCGATACGATATACCCACAATGAGTCATTCAAGCGTAAGGATCAATCATTCATGTTAGGAGTGACGGTCTTTTATATAATTTTCTCGATTCCTCAGTTAGAAACCTCAACTTGAATGCTCGTTTGACGATGATAGGAGAGGCCAATCTTGTGGGTCACACCATACTTTTTGAAAAGGTGTTCAACGAATTTTATTGCAAAAATGCTTACCCCTATCATTAATAATATCTTTATGAGTACCAAAATGGCCAAATATTTATTCCTTAAAAAATTTGACCATAATACGATGGTCATTTGTTCGACACGCGATTGCCTCTATCCATTTGGAAACATAATCAATCGCAATAAGGATATACTACAAACCATGAGAAAAGGCGAATGAGACCATGAAATCAATACTCTACACATCAAAGACTTCGATGATAAGGATGAGTGTGAGAGTAATCATATTCCTTTGAGACATACCCAGAGTCTTAGCACTTGGCATAAGCATGGCAATATTGGTGTGCGTCTCAAAAAAATGTGGGCCAATAAAAACTGCGTTGCAAAATCTTTATGGTGGTATTTTTAGAGATAAAGTGCACACCACAAGCACCATTGTGACAAATGGATAAAATGTTATGTTATTAACTCTCAAGAACACAAAGGCGAATGAATTGATTAGAGCAGTATTTGAAAAGATGTGGGTCATCCCAGGAGTAATACTTCACAGTGTTCATGAATTTGGATCTCTCCTATTTAGACCAATAACTGGGTATTTGGTCGGTAATGAGGAAATTAACAATGCCTGTTTACCGTGGTGTGGTTGTTATGGTAAGGAGTTTCACATCAAGAAAGGATTTGGAAATGGTAATAAGATCATTATCACATTCAATAGTAAGACTAGAGAGATGGTCCTCAATAACATTTGAAGAGAGCCCTTTTTGTCATGAACTTTAAGGTTAAACTCTTGGAGTAAGAGAATCCACCATATCAATCATTGTTTGTAATAGTTTTTTTAGAAGTTGTCGAAGGGCATCATGGTTAGTGTACACGATGACAGAATAACCTAGGTATAAGCTCAAAACTTATCGAGGGCGAAAATGACCACTAACAACTCTTTTTCAGTAGTCGTGTAGTTGAGTTGAGCATTGTTGAGGGTTTTGCTAGGATAATAGATGACATGAGGGTGCTTGTTAACACTCTGACCTAGCACGACCCCAAGGGAAAAATTAGACGCATTGTACACGATCTCAAATATGAGAGGCCAATTAAGAGGTTATATAATGGGATCGGAGGTGATCTTGGCTTTAAGGAGTGAAAAGGAAATAACACGTGTCATCGAAGACAAATAGGACATCATTGGACAAAAGGGTTATTAGAGGTCATGAAATTTTGGATAAGTCCATAGTGAAGCTCCGATAGAAACCTGCATGTCCTAAAAAGGATTGGATGTCCTTAATAGACTTAGGAATGAGTATAGTGAAAATCAAGTTGACTTTATCTTAATCAAATTCAATACGGGAATTAGAGACAACACGACAAAAAATAATGCCCTTTTTCACCATGAAATGAAATTTTTCCCAATTGAGTACCAAGTTATTGTCTTAACATCGATCAAGGAACCTAGTAAGGTGAGACAGACATTAATCAAAAGATGATCCAAAAATGGAGAAGTAGTCCATAAGGAACTCAAGAAAACACTCAACTATGTCACTAAAGATACTAGGCATACACTTTGAAAGGTCATAGGTGCATTACAGAGGACAAAGGGCAAGGAGGAGTAAGCAAAGGTGTCAAAAGGACTAGTACATGTCATTTTTTCTTGGTATTATAGGGATATGTATATTTTATTATACCCCGAATATATTCAAGGAAACAATAGTAGGAATGGGCCACTAATCATTCGAGCATTTGTTGGATTCATAGGAGAGGAAACTGGTATTTTCAAGTGACAAAATTGAGCTTTCGATAATCAATACAAACGCGTAACCAATTTTCACACATTTTGGAACATGATTATTCTCACTATTCTTATCGAAAGTGATGGCAGACATTTTTTGCATGATTTGAATGGGACTATAACTATCAAAAATCCGGTAAATGATACATGCATCTAGTAATTCGAGAAATTTGGCTAGCATAACCACTTTCATCATTTTATTGAGTTAATGTCGTGGCTCACGATAGGTTTTATCATTTTCCTCTAAATAAATTAAGTGACTACAAACATTGGGACTTATGCCTTTGATGTCAAATATGGTATATCCTACAGTCGTGTTGTGTATGCTGAGGGCGTTAATGAATTGCCTCTTGATCCGGAGTCAAGTCATAAGCAATTATAACCGGGTTTCATTTATGCCTAAGAAAATGTATTTCAACAAATAAGACAAGGGATTATTCTCCAAACTAGGCGACAAATATGGTGAAGCATCGAACTTAGATGCAAAAACTGACTAGGGATAATGATCGGGGCATGAGTCCAAAGGGGTATCCATAGATCTAATAGGATCAGGAGAGGGATACTGAGACTGAATGTCCTAAGTGTTAGTGTCCATCAACGGTGAAGAATATAACAAGGCATTAAGTTCAAATATAAAGGAATCAAGATCAAAGTTAGACTCAAAGTGAGCCAAACATGGTTAGATATGATCTTCGGAGTATATTAGATTAAAAATCTTTTGAACCACTGTGTCAATCACACACACCTCCTCAATAGACTCAACATCGAATTTATGTTCCATAAGGTGGGAAATATTTACTTCAACGATCATATTTCTAAAAGAAAGATTCATGGAACCATTATGACAATTGAGGACTGAATTATCCATGGCTAAGAAGAGACGAACCAATATGATAGGAATATTTTCTAGATCGGGGGCAGGACTATCCAAAATGATAAAATCTGCAGGGTAGTAAAGGTCAAGTATTTTTACCAAATGATCTTCAACTATTCCTTTAGGAACTTTTATGGAAAGATTGATTAGTTAAAGAGTAACTAGTGTGGCTTTCATATTTTGTAAACATAGCTCAATATAGAGTGAGTAAGTCAACCAATTGACACTGTCTATAAGATCAATTAAGGCTCAGGTAGTGTATTATCTCCTAATATACAAGAGGATGTTTAATGACCGAGGACCTTATAATTCACTACACCATTCTCATGGATAAGGGATGTTGCTTGCTCGGTGGCAAAGGCATAACGAGTCACATTATTCCATCTCTTCATGGTTTCAAAGCCTTCAAGAATTTGGCGTAAGACGAAATTGTTGAATCGCGAAGAAAAAGGTAATGTTAACGTGAACAATCTGAAAACTTCGGTAATGTTAATGTGAACATTCTGAATCATAGTAAGGAAGTGAATGTTGTTATGATCTTATTTTTCTCTTTTGCATATGTTATAATCCATATGATTAAATAAGACTTGTAGGTTTACTAAAATAATTGGTTGATTAAAACTTTGGTAATGTTAATGTGAACATTCTGAATCATTCACTTCGGTAATGTTAATGTGAACATTCTGAATCATGATCTTATCTGTTTGATTAAAACTTTGGTAAAATTTTTAACATAGGCTTGTAGGTGTACTAAAATAATTTTTTTGTAGTTCCCCATTTTATTATGCACTACGTGCTCATATTTAATCGCAATTAATTCGACTAAATAATCATGATTGCACCTCAATTTAAATATCTCACTCGAAATAAAGAGGTATAATTTAGAAAGTTGACGTGATATATAATATGATTCCCCATGTTATGTATACAACACTCGCTTGGTTAAGTCAATTCGTTTCTAATCAATTTTAACCAACAGTTTACTTATTCATTGATTCTCAGACTTAATTTACTTGTTACTCTACAAATTATAAAATAATTCATCGAGCAGGTTTATTAGTAGAAATAAAACATATAAGTCCATCAAGTGGTATCACAATCCAAGAGATTCAATGGACGTAGATTCCTCGTGAATTATGATCTCAGACATACTCACACAACGATCGCCCAATCTATGGAGATTAAGATTGAATAAAATTGAATATTTCCCATAACAGTCATAGAAACATTTATAAAAGAATTCCAATCCCCATAACCCTAGAAATTAAGAACATATGCACCCTTTGAAAATATTGTCTTTTGTGATCAAGTCCAACATAACTCACCAAAATTACTACTAATTTCAATTGACTGACATAGTATACAATATATTTTAACTATAAATACAAGGCATCTCACAAACATGAATCTTACCTTGAAGTTTTCCACTTTCATGCCCATCTATCTTTTAACTTCTTGTATATCCACTTGCACCCGATGGGTTTTATCTCATAAGTAAGTCTACAAGTCCTAAAACTTTATTTGAATATGTCGAATCCCTTTTTTTTCCATAGTCAAAAGTCCTTGTCTTGGAATTCCCCGTTATAACTCCTAGGAGCTGGTACATGTTTCCTTGGGATCTTGTCAAAGTGTTCATCTAAAAACTCTACGAGTCAGGATGACCTGATGCTACCATTATGATGTGCCACCACTTACAATCTAGTAAAAGTGACACGTGTATCCTGATCATCGGTAATACTCCCACTACCATTAGGTGGTGTATAATCGATATCAGGTTGTATTCTATCTTGTATGGGTGTTCTATGAGAATTGGCAATATGGAGTTACTTTTAATAGCTTACAAGTTTAGCTTCCTCATAGGCACATGGTTTATTACATGATCCTCTTTCAAGAACCAAAAATTTATGTAATAAATGACCTTTTGGTCCCTAGGAATATGATATAAACTACCTTTATATCCTTTTGGATAACCAATGAAGAGACATACTTCTATCCATCATTTCAACTTTCTTGGCTTCTTTCACGGCACTAGTGTCGGGTATCCCAAATTTAAACGTGCACTAGAAAGATATTGCACTTCATAGTTCCATGGGAGTTTAAGAGACCGATTTACATGGAACTAGATTTAGAATGTTTATGTCCCTCTTTTAAGTAAAATCCTCATACAAATGTCACAGTCCTAAATAACAAAATATGGACATTATCAATCCAAAAGAGTCATATTCCTTCTTTTCCTCCACAGTATTCCGATATAAAACACTTTGTGTAGACATGTGGGACTTAATCCTCACATTTGATAAATCATTCCTTAACTCTCCCACAAGGTACATGCCCACGATAAGATCATATAGTTTGGATTAGTTTACCTCACTTATGATCCTTGAACTAATCAAAGGCCCCATACATGTAGTGAATAAGGTAAACATATCCTTACTTTGAGTAATTATCAATGAAATTGATAAAATACTCAAAATCATCTCCTGATCGGATAGCTATAGGATCACATAAATCAAAATGATCCACTCTCTAACACATTTTTTATTCTTTAGATATTAGGATGAGAATGGGCCCTTAGTCATTTTACCATATAATTGGTATTTGAGACTATAATTACCACTACTTCCAATGAACTCAATTGTTGATTTTAATCCAGTCTATCAATTCTTTTTATAATAAAATAACTTAAGCGTAAGTGTCAAAATTCTGTTAGGTTCAACTGAGAAGAAACCTTTCTCTTTAATTATTTTCCATTAATATTATTCAATTCATCATTCAACGGTATTGGTCAGACAAACCTTATAATGTATAAATTGTTTTTCAATGTATAGCGATATCTTAATTTTGATAAAAATAATTTTATTAAAACAATCAAATATTTACTCAAAACTAATTTAGAAATTGAAACAAATTTTCTACTAGAACTAAGAACATTAAATAATTTACCTACATTGTCTTTATATCTTCACCATAATATAAAAAAGACATCCTTCCGCTGATACTTCTACCTTATTATTATTACGCATTATTAGGAATATCTCTCTTATAAGTAGTTTTCGGATTACCTGGAAACTCGAAAAAGAGTTATAGTCTTGATGTGTGGTATTTGAGTCTACTCACCAAGTTCCTATAGACTAAACCATAAATCATGTATCCATTTTTAAATGAAAACCCATTACCATTTCTTTTTCCTTACAAAGCTAGGAAAACTTGACATGATTTTATAAAGTTCTAACTAAATATAGTGAGAATACCTGCCTTTAGGCTATTTCACTACTACCGAGGATTGTGGGCATTCTTAACCCCAAACCATTGATCTTAAGACTTAACCTTTCCCTTCAACCCCCCTTTCAAGAAATAAGTAAATCTCTTATAAAAAAACTTAACACCATCCCTTCGCTACTGATGATGTTCACTGTTGGATTACGAAATGGACATGGGTTTTGCTACCTTGTCTAATCCAAATAATCCCTTATTCAATCAATGATGAAGATCATTTTAAGAACATGGTTCTTAATTGAGCATCGTCGATTGACATCAGTGTTTACAAATTCCCATCAATCAATTCTTTATAAATAAATGTTCATACAGAACTTCCTCGACCATAAATTTTAAAATATTGTAATTCCATGATCAATTCCCTATTATGTCAAGGAAAGACAAATACTAACACGAGGAATCCATCACATCACAATTTTATATGTAAATGGAAATCACGTGTTGAATAAGTTTATTATCCGCATAAGTTAGAATACTATCAAATTATATTTTCAGCCCTTGAACTTTATTACAATTAACACTTTTTACTTTGAGACAAAAACAATGATAGAAAATTGAATTCATTTTTAAAATCGTAGAATCATTATTAAAAAAACTAACTTCCAATTAAATATGTGATAATTGATTCAATTAAATTTTAAGTCGGCATCCCTCTATCGCTACTACAAAACTAATCCTTCCGCACATATATTTTTTATTGGAAGTGATATTTTTTGACGAAATTTTAACTTCCACATGTAGTGAAGTGATATTTTTTTACGAGAGCTTGAATTACATCACCTAGGAACAGAAATATTTTTATCTTTCAATTATATTATGTGGACAATCCAAGAATCATCTGACCTAGAGAGTTGAAAAATTGGCAACTTTTTATCCCATATCTAATGACAGTGACTCCGATGGGGAGGATATTATAACATGAGTTTAAGTATATTCCATTGGTTCGTTAGTTCAAATTAAAACCATTCCCGTAGAACTTCCTCAATGGGAGGACCGAACCCACTCACATTTAATTTCATGGAACTATCACTTAAGAGTATCAAAAATACTAAATGTCGTGATTCAAATCCATTCGATGGGAGACCAAATCAAGCTAACACGATGGAGTAATCACATCACATTATCAAAACACGATTGGAGACTGTGGGGTTTATGTTGGACCCCTCTCCCACTTAATTTTTAATTTAATTTATACTTTCAAGTTAATTACGAGGTTAAATTAAATTTAGAAAAAAACTAATAAAAAAGGATTTTCGAGAAGAAAAAAATGTATTTAGGTCGGTCACAAAAATAATCTATGTGTCCATAATAATGTGGAATCCTAATCGACGGACTAATTAGTGCACAATAATTGGAAACATAAGTAAGATGGTAGAATCATAATAAAATGAAATTAATTAAGCAATCATTATTCAAACTCCCCTTTCCATCATGGCCTAGAGATACTCTTTAAGTGGAGTCCTGGGTATAAAAGAGTTCTTAAAGAAAAATAGTTCTAAAATACAAAAAACATGAAAAAGCACGTTGGCTGAAGAAAAACCCGCAATCACCCATCTTTGGCCGCTAGTGCAACTGACCACCACCATAGCGGTTAAGTTAGGTCACTATAGTGGTTCGGACCCCTCTATAGCAGTTTGGGACTATCTCTATAGAGGCTAAATCGCATGCCTAGTGCGCTCTTTTTCTGCTTTGTTTTCTTTGCTTCTTTCTTTCTTATTTGTTCTAAAATCTTTTAAAACTCCATAAATGGACCTTCAACTTGAACAGAACTCCCTGGATTTCCTCCATAAACAAACCTAATACAAAGTAGGAAAATAAAAACTACATCCCCTTGCAAACTCCTCTATTTCAATGATTAAATGCTATAATTATAAAGCCTCAATTATTATAACCAAATCAAATATAGGAGAGAAAATAAGTACATATAAACCACCGTAGGATCCATTCACATGAAACACATTCATATGACCATGATGGAAGGAATACAATCATTAAAATATTATAAAACCATGTTGGCACAAAATATACACATCCATGTATATTTTCTAACATGAAACCTAGGTTTCAAAGGTGTATGACAAGGGCCTTTCTAAAACATGATCAATCTATAGCCGGGGATCTGATGCTAATTGTTGGAGATCGATATACATGGAAATTTGTTTCCCCAAAAACTTTGATTATTTAGGCAAGAGAAAGTAAAAACAAAAATCAGGTATAAAGCATAAACCTGGTGTTTCGAATCACAAAACCATGGTGGATATTTTTGGTGATCCGAATAAGGAGAAATGGTTTATGAAGAGGATGTAGGGGTTTCCCTTGTCTTGTCCTCCAAAAGATATCTAGAACACACCAAAAATCCTCGTATCTTCTAGTAAATTATCCTCCTAAAGCATGGTATGTGTGTGGTTACTCTTAGAGATGAATGCCTTAGGTTTGAGTGATATAAGGACCTATATTTAAGCCTCTTCATGAAATGTGATTTGTATTTTTCCTCTCCCACTCTAATCCTAAAAAATATGTATGCAGCTTAAAACCCTAAATTACGGCAATATATATAGGTTCAAATCATGGTCTTTGGCTTGGATTTTAAGAGAACCTGATAATGTTACTTAGGTATATGGACTATACTAGGGAACCAAGACTAAATAATTATATCGAATTCTAAATAAATACTCAAAAATCCCAAGTTACATCCCCTAATTTTTTTCCTTTATTTATTTAATAGTAATCAATTCCAGTAAATAATTGCATTTACACTATAATATAATTACCTCAAAATCGCTCGAAATAATGACCTCTTATTTGTCAAGTTGTTGTGGTACATAATATGATTTCATGCGTTAAGCATACAATCTCAAACGTAAATCATTTTCCATTCAAATGAATTATAAAATAATCCATTGATCAGGTTTACTGGTGGAAATGAAATTATAAGTCTATCAAGGCAGTATTACAAGCCAAGATCTTTGTTGGATACAGATTACTTAAAATTATGATCTCAAACCTACTTAAAAAATGATTGCCCAGCTTGCAAAGATAATTTCATCGAATATAAAATTGAATCCCCATCATAACAATCAAAGTAAAAATTATGTAAGCATTTCAATGCTCATAACTCTTAGGATTATGAACATATGCACCCTTTGTAAACTTATGAGATTAAGAATGTATAATCTAGTCAGCACCTAGACTTGAATCTCACCCATTGTCCTGTTCAATTTATTTATGAATGTACCAATGGCAATCCTTTTTGAAATATCAAACAAGTTCTCAAACCATCAGATAGTTCCCGAAGTTCGAGAGAAACTATTATGATTGCACTTGCAACATTACCAATAGGATGTCAACTCCTTATATATGTTGTGAACTGTTAAATTATAATATAACCACAATTTTGATCCCCTATGATCAGGTCAAACCCAACTCACCATAAGTCCTACCAAGTCCAATTTATTGACATAACATACAATAAGTTTAGCCATAAATATGAGGCATTCTCATATATATGATTCTTATTTCAAAATGAACTGAAAAACCTTTATTAAAAAGTAAACATTATACATGGTTTTAAGAATAATATCCCAACACATTTGGCAAAGGTTGAACAATTATTGCTTATTCACACGTATTTCACAAAAGAGCAGTACATACAATTATATGTGTTAGACATTATTCAGCTTCCCCTTTGTCGATCATCTCCTATAGGTGTCCAAATTTCGTATCTCAATTTTAGGGCAACTCTCGAGAGGTTACGAGGATGAGGTTGTAATTGAAAATTTTTATCATTCTCAAATAGATGGGCAGGAAAAGCGGGTGAGTTAGATTTTGGAGGATATTCTTCGACCATGCACTTTAGATTTAAGGTTAGCTGGGAGTTGCATATCACCTTGGTGCAGTTCGCATGGATAAATAGCTATCAGAAGTAGATTGATATGGCATCGTATGGGGCATTATAGGGTTGACCCTATAGATCACCCATATATTTTTTCGACCCGGATATGAGTAGCTTATTGGGACATAAGTACATTATAGAGACACCTGAGAAGATCAAGATGGTTCAGGAGAGGATAAAGACTACCCAAAATAGGCAAAAGAGCTATGCATATTTGGAGAGGAAGAATATATAGTTTCAAGTGGGTGATCATAGGCTTCTCAAGGTGTCACCCATGAATGGAGTGATGCATTTTTAGAAGAAGCGGAGGTTTTCCCTAAGTATATTGGCCCATTTATGAATACGGATCGAGTATGGATGTTTATATATCTATAAGAGAGAAGTTCCCTTTTCTAGTGTGTTTATAGGTAAACTAATGTGTAACCCGTACTAATGGTGATACCATAATAGTAAATGTAATTTGGATAATAAATGAACCTCTGTTGAAAATAAGTTAAAGGGAGAGAGGAGAAAGATCTCTAAATACACCCAAGTCAGGCAGGTAAACATCAAAGTATGATGGAAAAGTGTTTAAAGCTCAATAAATGATTGAGTTCTTGGAGAGAACTGGGTAAGCATTTTAATGGACGAGAGTAAAACCTCTGGTTTTTAATAAATATCTCAAAGATCTCTTGGGTTTATCAAAAGATAAATAGGGTATATATAGGTTCAAGATACACATGAGGAACCTCGTGAGTGTTAAATGTTGGGCCAGACTACGTATCTGGCATGTCACTAGCATTAAATGCTGAGTGAAATATCAAGTGACCAACCACTATGTCAGGAGGCGAATAGTGTATTAGTGCCGCACTAACCAACTTCTCATTAAACCATTACTGTTTGAGGTAAGTTTGATTTGACATTTATTAGGTATAATATGGCATTACATAGATATTTATGAAAAGATATTATTTTTGGTGTCAAAATCTATGGTTGAGTAAGCTCATGGTTGCTAGATCTATCAAATGAGGATAGAGAGCAAGGCATGGTTAGATCATGATTTAACCATGCCTTGATCTCTATCCTCCAAACCATTTCCCTTATAGTTTCCCAAGTGAGGTTGTTCGATAGACCATAAGAGATCTCCCAGGTTCTAACAGACATAGTCCATGAGTGGTACCGAGTAACCTCATCACTATTACAACATAGGTCATAATTACATAAAATAGACAAGATACAAGATGGATCAACTAGCTTTTATGGAAGTCTTCCTCATTCTTTAATTAATCTCCACTTTGTCACTCATTAGTCTCTTAATAACGAGGTTAATCTCCAAGAAAAAAAGGTTTATCTATAAGCCCATCCCACATTTACCCCTCGTAGAGCAAGTTAATTGGAAAATAAGAAGTTTATGTACAAAATATCTTGAACCGACAAACCATAACTGAAAAACCTTTGGCTGAAGCACCTTAATTTGACGCAACTTTATTCTTTACCGCCACCCAAATATTTATACATCTCTAGAATTTAATGTTGAAGCCCAATCACCTATTGACTCTATAACCTTTTGACACGTGGCACTACGGGGTTAACATTGAAATACCTTGGTTTATGTAACCATCTTTTTGGCCCAAATTTTCAAAACACGTAAGATAATGAAATGTCAATCAACCTAAATGACAATGTTTTTCCACACTTTAAATGCCTCATTATATCTTCTTCTTACAACGTCTACTATTTGCAAAAAAAAGATTTTGTTGTCAAGAGAGGGAAAGTGTCCCCTTTTGCCCAAAATATCATCCAAACTTCATTCGGATTTCATTTTTACCACTCATTTACCATCGACATCATTTCTTTATCACTTTCATTACTTTTCCTCTGTTAAAAAACCCTCAACACTTCCATGGATTTTTCAAGCAAATCCATTGAGGTTTCCATCAAGGATGATGCCATTAAATGGGCTACGTGTCAGGCTCTGTATAGTCTTTACCCTCGTGATTCCTTCTTTGGGATAAGCAATAAATTTTTGGAGGAAGACAAAAAATTCAAAAATACTCTTAAGGGTGATGATCGAACCTTCTTGATGCCTGAGGAACTTGAGAGACATACCCATTAGGGATATGTCACTTCCTTATCCATTATACGATTCAGGCTTGATCAGAGGATTTTCCTTATTCCTATATTAAAGTCGAAGAACCAAGTGGTTCTCTTAACGAAGTTTATGCTTGGTCGAGTTATATATACAATAAATATAAGGACGTGCTTAAAAATATTAGTCTTGGACTTGTAACACAATTTTTAGGATATTTCACATTGTCCAAGAATAACCCTTCCATTCATCGCTTGGTCTCACGTCAGATTACTGCCTTTTACACATTTATGGCAACTTAGGGAGAGTTCACCATCACACTTGAAAATGTGCATGAGTTATTTGGCATAGATCTAAATGTATATTTCCTTATGATTCAACACCAATGGATGTAGAGGAAGAAAAGGAATGTTCTCTACTAGACTAGTTCATTTGTAAGTCTGTAGGTGTGCAATAAAGGACACTTTTGGCTAATACATCAAGTATTTCTTCAAGACTCATCTCAATCTCACTTGGGAGCAAAAAGACCAGGGGTTTGATCCAGACGTGGAATTTAGTGAAGGTTAGGAAGAAATTTTAAAGTAGATGCATACATTATTTGTTTGCTCTCACATCTTTTATCCCCGACAAACTAATCGATCAACCTCACAGGGACTTGGTAAACATTTTTGTCAGATTGGATCGAGGAGTCAATATTCCTCCGACAGTAATTACTCTTAGGTCCTTAAATACGTGGCTAGATATGTGTTACCTTGATATGGTTTGCTTGGTTACGTGTTTTTATGAGTCCAATTATTCTAACACGATTTGGTTAATGGGGTTCCTCTATACATGGTTCCCAAATCTTTCCCCCAAACCACAACAATTTAGTGTGCTTCCTCTAGGAAGTCCACTCATAACATAATGGAGAAAAAGTCAAAACAAGAAGGCATTCCTGTTTGTGATTGATAATTTTATCTATTTTGAGTTCTACCCATATGCTAGAGAGGCCAATGCTCAAACTTTGTCATTCTTCAAACCAGAAGCTTCATTGGTAGCTTCTTCATGATAGCGAGAAAGATGATGAAGATGATCCATCCCTTGTTGTGGTTCTTGTAACACCTCGCGCATTCTGGTGTCGGCCTTCGTCAAACTATGTCGAGCGTCACTAAATAAAATACCATTCTTAGCACGTGACAGAAACATGAGATGATAAAGCATATTGTACCCACAAGATATAATTCAAATTTATCCAACTTATGTAAACATTCATGCAAATTAAAATCCATCACCATGCTATCTCCAAAATAAATCCAAATTATTAAAACCCAAATGAAATAATCCAACTATAAATATTTGACTGAAACTGTAAACAACTATGGAACCGATTTGCCCACCAAATCCATAAATGAAAGTCTCATAACAAATGACGGAATGTAAATAATCAAGCTGCTACTAAAGCGATAAAAATAAATCTCCACATGTACTCCCAAGACCTTGAATCCATCTTATGCATCTACTCTATCACTATACTTGAAATGTTAGTCAACGCAAACGATCAGATCCCACGGCATGAATACTAACTACTCCTCACAATTATGTCCTGTAAACCCAAAAAATAGCATTATACATGATAAATATCACAATAGAGTATTTTATATTAAACGAAATACATATTAACACGCAAGTAAAATAAACTACCACTATCTACCCACATAACTAAGTCACCCCCAATGTTCAAGTCCAATTATGATATTACCATACTAAATTATCAACACATGATTATTAATTAAATTAATGTATCCAATTTTTATTTATGTGACACCAGTATAGCCAGTTCACCTTATTATGAGTCCTGCACATACTTCTCGCACGTTCAAATTATTTACACGACACCACTATAGCCAGTTCATCCAATTATTGTTTATGCAGATACTCTTGGCCCGCTTAAGTTTTGCACCACACACATTCTCTTACTATATCGAGTTCACCCAATTTCTTTATCATTGCACATACTCGTGAGGTTCCACGTACGACCTGTCACTATAGCCATTTCACCCCATTTCGTTAGCTCTGCACATACTTGTGACACCAACACCCACCCACATCGCTATATCCAGTTCGCCCCTTATTTTTAGCGTTACACATACTCGCGACGCAAATTCATTTTAATACCCATTTATTATCTTAAGCATGATTTCTCATTTTTCTCAAGCCCTCATTATTTTCAATTAGACCAACCCTCTGTTCGGGCATCTCATACTAAAACCATCCCTAGTCCCATACCTATATATCATCACCAAGGCTAACTAACCAATGGAACGATGTAAAAACCTACACTAACTAGTCACATACCTAGAAAGTGTTAACAATAACCAAAGCCTACCTACTAGTCTTATACTTAGCAAGCAACCTAAAAGTAAGGTGAAAGCATGACTACCCCAAAACTCCAGTCGTCCCCGCGATATGGAATATAGGCACAATTCACGATCACATAAGGCATATTTTCATCCTATCACAACAATCCTTCATGTTAATCACAAGATCACTATTTATCCAAGGTATGTCAGTTTAATTATAATATTAATTGAACAATTCATTTTTCAACAACTTATATAATTTCCATCCACATGCATATTTCGGGGGCATACAACAATAAATTTCTATTCTACAAGCAACACATAAATAACATAATTTTAGAAGTCGAATTCAAATTATAAAACTCAAACAATTTATTTTAACATTTGAACGTCCATATATTCTAGCGGAATCCTTACCTCTAATCTAAGTATGCGAGAGTTTTTAGTCTTAATTCATATTAGAGATTTGAATAAAAATAGTCTCAATTTTAGTTTCACTTTTCCAAATTAGTCTCTCTAATTTATTTTAAGAAGACAGTGATTATTAGAATTTTGGAAACATTTAAAACGCATAAGAATAAAGGAGAATAATATAATTATTCATGCCTGTAAAAAGTTGTTTAAAGAATCTGATTACACAGTTGCGTTCCTCTCGTGAAAACAATAAAGATGCGTTCTTGAACGATCTTAAGAAAACTTGGTTTAGCTCTTCAAAACTTGAGTTGAAAATTGATTTAAATGGGGTTTAAGTTTTGTATATGAGAGGAGATATAAACATGAAAAGATACTAATTTTTGAGAAGGTTAAAATGTGTTTTAAAAACCCCGACCCGTGCTTTTTTATTATAATAAAAGAAAAGAGTTTGACTCCTACACAAACACTACAAAAAGATTCCCAAATTTCCGTCAGTTGTTCGAGCGAACTGATTTGCCCCTAGGGCCGAACTGGTTCGGATGCCCTGATAACTGAAGATCCCCAATTTTATATAAAGAGTTATAATTTTCTTGAATTAAATACCAATTTGAATTACGATTAAAATTTCATTTTACTTAAATAAAAACCAATATTTTTAAGTATAAAAATTAACAAATTCCAAAAATTCATTTTTCTCGAAATTTTAATTTCTAAGAGGTTTTAAAGTTTTAAAATCACGGGGTGTTACATACTCCACCACTAGTATAGGAATTTCGTCCTCGAAATTCGACAAAGCGTAAACATCAAACATAAATCGCGCAAATAAAATAAGCCTTACATATGCCTACCCATAAAATGCCACAATTGGGCATCCATACACCCAATCCTACACGAACCTACCCCGCGAGAAAAATACAATATATATCTCAACTATATATATAAGCATAACTATGAAAATAACACGTATCATGCTCTCCCATGAATCACCACTCGATTCTATCTCGAAAAGCCATCGCAACACTTATGTCCTCAAATCAAATCACATCACCACATTGATAATGGAGATATCTAACATTTGTGCTAACGATTTTAAAAATAAATCTCATCTCCAAAAATCAATTTTAAGGATCCTCACCTCAAGATTACTAGGTCTAACCTCAGAGCCTACAGCGGTCTTATCACAAAACTCCTCATATCCAATAAACACAATTAACACGTATACTAGACCAAATATCTTATCGAGTATGAATCAACAAATAAAATCAAAGATTGGTAACGCAAAACCTATAATGGACTCAAAACCTACGAGATCTGAGAACATGCTCTGATACCATCTATAACACCCTGCGCATTCTGGCATCGGCCGGTGCCAAACTACGTCGGGCATCATTAAATTTAATACCATTCATAGCATGTGACAGAAACATGAGATAATAAAACATATTGTATCCACAAAATATAATTCAAATTTATCCAACCAATGTAAACATTCACGCAAATTAAAATCCATCACCATGTTATCTCCAAAATAAATCCAACTCCAAACTATGAAAACCCAAATGAAGTATTCCAGCTATAAATATCTGACTGAAACCATAAATGACTGTGGAACTAATTGGTCCACCGAATCCATAAATGAAAGTCTCATAATAAGCAATGGAATGGAAATAATACTACTATAGCGATAATATAAATCTCCAACTGTACTCCCAATACCTCCAATCCAACCTATGCAGCTACTCCAACACTATACTTAAAATGTTAGTCAAAGTAATGGGTCAGAGACTACCGCATGAATACTAGCCACTCCTCCCAATTAGGTTTCGTACCTAGACAATAGCATTATATATGATCCAACTCAAATGTAGGGGACACACACTCATCGGGAGGAGTAAAGGAATACTCACTAGGGAGTGTGGTATCTAAAGATGGGGTGGTTAACTTCTCCACAAGAATATCTAACGAGGCATCCAAATCTGAGAGAGAAGAATCAACATTAATATATGAATCAAAGTGAGCAAAGTATGATGGAACATGATCTATATCCAGAGAGGTAGAAACCAACTCAGATTCAATCTCAGGATAGGGGTTAGCACTCATAATCGGAGCTAACCTAGGATGAAGTGGTTCCTCGAAAACACACACAGTGGGCTCAATAGGTGTAGACTCGGGCATTTTTTTGGATTCGTCGGGTAAGGTAATGTGAACCTCAAGTGTGGTTTCATTTGGACAAAGCGGGTTTGGATCAAGCTCACTATCGATGGATAAATCAACACAAGTGTCAACTTGAGGCCCGGACCATGGAATGGTCTCAACGTCAAGATTCTCAGGGTGGTAGGGTTGGTCACACTCAAAATTCATGGCACAAGATGACTCATCATCGCTCCATGTGAGGGCAACAACGGGTTGACTTAGGGGGGAAGTCCGACTCTCTCATACACTCAATTTCATTTAATCTTTATTCAAGCCATTGGAGGGTTTCATTTTTAATTTGAGTGGCTTATTCTTGCTCGAGAATGAACTTGTGCAAGAGGCTTTCGAGATCGGAGGTGGATGATGGTGGTGGAGTGATGGGTGGTAGCGGTGGTTGAGGTGGACACAACTTGCTATTGGCAGGTCTATACGGAGAATACTTAAAGAAAGTGTGGGGAATGGGGTAAAGTGTATCATACACGGGAGAAGTATCTCCATGATAGACAAAAGTTTAATAATCATGGAGTGTGTAGTAAGGGAACTGATCGGGATATGGTGAAATTAGATTGCCATGACGACTGTTGAAATGTGTAAGGATCCACAACACCAGGTTGGGATTCGTATTGCGTGGAAGGGTGATCAGGCCTCCACGAATAGATAGGGTACCCACACCACTGGGGATTAGATATATCAGGATAATAGGTCGGAGTGGGTTCCGAAACAGTGTCATATGGATACACATGTTCCATGGTTAGTTCAGATGGATATGAAATATTGGGACACTCATGGGACAAGTGATCAGCATGAAAATAATATGTGCATGGAAAAGCATGTGGTGCGTTCATACTCGTCATCGGAGGCGATGGAATATGAAATGAGTGCATGGACGACGCAAGAGTAGCAACAGTGTGTGTTTGAGAGTTAAAACCACTAAATAAGGTATGGAGTTTCGACTCGGGCTCAACTTCAAACATGCTTTGAGAAAATGGGAAATGGACAAAGTAATCCCATAAAGGATGTTCTTCAGCCATGATGGGAGAAATATTTTTTTGGATTTTTAATTTTTTTCAAAAGGAAAGGAAATATTTTTGGGGTTTTAGAAAAATAAGGGAAGAAAATATATTTGCATTTTTTTGTGGAAGAAAAGAGTGGGAACAATATTTGGACTCTTTGAATTTGGACGACTCACTAAAACCCGACTACCGAAAAATTAAATTGGACACACACAAGTCAAGGAGAAATCCTAACTAGCACATAGCCAATTTTTTATCTTCAAAATTTAGTGAAAAGGAAGTCAAATTTTAATTAAGTCCGCGGGCGATAAAAATCATGAAAATTATTTGAGTGATCGCCTTTGTAAAAAATTTCTCCTATTGGTCTACCTAGTTAATGAATTTTAAATTTAGTGATAGCTAGGGTAGCACACAATTGGTAAGTGATTGAGTCGGGTGATGAAATCCCTTATCGTGAATGACCGGATGTAGGTCTTAGTAATTTAATTCATCACACCATTCGAAAATAAATACGAAAATAAAACCACACAAGAGCACATAATCACACAAAAAAATTGACTCGCTGACAGGAGAGGCGCGAGGGTTTAGAAAGGTACCTCCCACGGTTTTTACGTCGTGGGGTGATGAACTAGCAGAGTCAATCGAGGGGAGATCACGTCTATCTCAGTACAGCCCGGGAGTCCTACCGATCCAAAGTAGAGAGGCTTCGTTTCCTCGACTTTGGACTCCCTCTCTGTACCTTGTCCAGTTTCCCTATCACGCTTTATTCTTTTATTACAAATTTAAAAGGAAAAATAAATGGTATCTCCAAGCACCGTAATACAAGCAAGGGAATAAAATAATCCTAAATGCAAGCCTTCTAAAATAAGGGGAAAATGGTATGAAAATGAAAAATACAAATGAATTACAAAATGCATCCTCTCAAGTGCTTCGAGCTGCAAAGAATGGCAACGGTGCCATTTGATAGGAAAAACGTTTCGGTATGTGTCGTTGTGTAAATATCCTCTAATTAAAATCTCAATTACCTACAAAAATATATAACAAATTAGAATATAGTGGTAAGTGAGGTATCAATCCAAATCTAAGGGTGAAACATGAAAGAGAGGAAAGATGTAATTCATTTTTTATTAAATTTCTTTTTGGACTTTTTTGCTTTTTTATGCTTTTTTTTAATATTAAAACAATTTGTAGATGAGGTGAAATAAGACCACACTAAATGAAAGATCTAATTACTAACTAGAAAGTAAAAGAAGAAAGTAAGTAAATCTAACTAAATAAAAATCTAAAATATGAGAAGAGTGAGGAAATAAAAGTGTTTCTCTTTCAAATTTTCTCTCTAAAACCCTAGATGATCTTCCTTTTTTATGGACTTGGGTCTTCTTATATAGTGCATATGGAGCTAAGGGGTAAATTGGGTAAGGTAATAGTGCAGGTGTGTGAGGTATGAGAGAGGGGTAATTTGGTAAAGCACATGAGTGAGTGCATGTGGGAAGGTGTACTATATAAGAAGGGGGTATTAATACATGTGGTTTAAATGGTTTTATTTTTGGACATGGGATGGTTTAACAGAATCAGGATCGTTGCTTTGTATAGAAATGGGTATTGGGTTTAGGGGCATAAGGGTAGAAGGTTGTGGGTATGGAAGATGTCGGGTATTTGGTTGTTTATTTTCTAGTCGGACTGGTTGTGATATGGAATCAGGGCTTACGGGTATATGGATTTAGATCCCCAGGTATGGGGTTTTGGTTTTTTTGGTTCAGGTCGCAGCGGGTTCGGATGGAGGGTCGGGTTGAATCAGGTTTAGCCAGATGTGGGTCACGATTTTTTTGGGGTTACCATGGGTTCATGGGTTTGGTGTTTGAACGCTGGTGGGTCGCGATTTGGGATGGTTGGGTCAAGGGTTGCGGGTCTGGCCAGCTCGGGATGTCGCGGGTTTGGCTCCTGTTAGTTTCAAAGATGGATTGGGTTCGATTTCGGGTTTGAAATGGGTATGGGGCCGATAGGAGATGAGCTCGATTTTGGTTGGGTTAAGGGAAATGGGAGGTCTCGGATTGATGGGTATGGAGTTGGATGGTGTTTGGATGGTGGGTTAATGGAAAGTCTTGGTGATGGTGAGGTTAGTGTGGGTTTAATGGAGGTTTAGAGGAGAGAGAAGGAATGGGTGTTGAAGATGATGAAGACGGAGGGGGTGGTTGTGTATGGGAAAAATGGTGAGGGTGAGTGAGTTGGTTTAGGATTAGTGTGTGTGTATGTGTGTTTAATAGGTACCTTAACAAACATAAAAAATGAAAATAAAATTATCTCACTAAAACTAAATTAAATTAAATTCTAATGCATAAAAGACACAAAATAAAAAATGAAAATGAAACTAAAAAGAAATGAAAATAAAAATAAAAAAATATATTAAGACAAAAAACTAAAATCCTAAAATAAAACTAAAGAAAAATAAAATCTAATAAAGATACATTCCTAAAAACCAATCCTAATAAAATAAATTAAGTAAAATAAATTAAAAATTAAAAACTAATAAAAATAAAAATAAAATTTCACTAAAAAAAGGAAATAGAAAAATAGGAAATAAAACCTAGAAAATTCTAAATAAATCTAAAATAAATCCTAAAAATAAAAATGACTCAAAATAAAAATCTAAAAATTAATAAAAGTACGAACTCAACACACATCGGGTTCGGGGTAGGTTTAGGCTCGGTCTGGGATAGGCTAGGGTTACAAGATTGGTGATTTAGCCACATTTGAACTACAAACTGCCTTGAAATAAAGCTTTTAACACCGCAATCACAATCAAGCCTGCACATTAAATATTTAAGCATATAAGACCCAATTTGTTGAGAATTAGCAACTAAAATACGTCTATTCGGGGTATAAAATGTACACTTTTAGGTGCTTATCAATTGTAGTAGGTTTGGGTCACATTGATTTATAGAAGTACTTCGATTTAACGCCACGGTCTTTATTTGTAATCATGTGCCATGATATGACATTCGAGGATAATGTCAAAAATAGATTGATCAATGCTATGTGGTACACCTGGAGACTTAGAACACGATGACGTTTGTCATGGGTGTAGAGATAGCACTCGGATGAAGTGTTAATCTTGGTTATAGCACCTACGTGTGCTACCTTCATGGTTAACAGTGACTCTGTTGAGGGAGATCTGTAGGCACGAGTAATGCTCGGAAGTTGAGAATCCATTAGGATGGTTATGATTTGGGATCGTGTAGGCGGTGCTGAGGGTGGTAGCAATGATTCATGAGTTGAATATTTGAGACTATGTGAGATATATGTTTCACTTGATGAGAGTGATCTAAAAAATTCAGGTTATTTATGGCATGTTGAAATTTTGGAGGCCTAGATGTGATAGGTTAGTGACTAACGATGGGCGTTGAAAGAATGAAATTTCATTTGGTTCAGATTGTTGTACTCTAGTGATGGTTATGTAGCATTATTCCTAAGGAGGGAAGCCTAGCGTTTCAGCTTTTCGAAGTAATTGGTTTTGTATTCCGTCCGTCCAGTAAGGATGGGTGATCTATAGTTAGAAATCGTCAAGGTTAATGAGCCAAGCTAGGGTACATGGAAAGACTAGACTCTAGCAAGATATTGGTAAGAAAATGGGAAAGTTTAAGTGCATGTAGTAGGTTCTTACTTCGTGTGGTTTAATTCATTATCGAAAGCAGACTATTTTCTTGGGCGTGGCGTTCGCCCGATTTTTAGCATTCTTGTGTCTTCTTGATCCTGTTAATGGGAGGTTGTTGATTAGTTTGATTCGGGTGTGGCGATGTATAAGCTCAGTATTGATGCGGGTTAGGCCTGTTATGGATGTGTTACGATATGTGAATGCGCTCTCCTTTGGATGCGCCCATATTTTACCTAATCCGTGTGTGCGTGCTGTCTCGCGTTCTTACATTTAGTTGCATGTGTTATTGGATGACTTTAGGTTAACATGTTGTTAGTTAGTCAGTATAACTAGTTATGACTGGGCCGTATGTTCCGAGGTTGTGACTTGATAGTATTTATGAAAATTGGAACTTGTTAAAACATTGGATGATAGTATTGCACTTGGTTCAAAATTTTGGAGACCTAGGAGGTGATCGCTTATGTATCCGCATGCTGTTGTACCTAGGGTGACCCTAGGTCAACATAGGGATCTTGCAGGAGATAGCGGTCAGGTATAAAAATGTGATAAGGAGATTATATTTCATATATGTATCAAGGACTATTGAAGTTGTATCAACCTAGATAGGCATGATCCAAGACTGTTTAAGGAAACGTAGGTTGTTAATCCTAACATAGGAATGATCCATGTTGATGAATCCATAATTGATGTTATGATATTTGATGAGTATCAACAATCTCGAGGTTTTGTTTAAATAGACACGTTAAGCATGCTTGAGGACTAGTAATAAGACCTTAGGGTTCGTTGTAATTGGACTAACAATGGTGATTGGTTAAAGTGAAATCTTGGGGTTTAGGCCATAGTTTAGAGGAATCCTAGGATTGAAACTGGTCACAGGTAACTGGAGTAAAGATTATAATGAGACAATAATTTCAAGGACAAAATTCCCTAAGGAGGGAAGTTTGTAATACCCCACCTCGGTAAATTAAATAAATAACACATATGGATTATATATGACAAGGTACAATTTAGAATTGAAGAAAAATATTGGATTGTATAGAGGGTTATGGTTTATAAAACTCCCATCCTTTTATTTGAGTTGAGTTTTGACAGCCCTGTGTGCGGTAAGGAAATTTATGGACAAAAACTACAGAACTTGAAGTACTATGATTTTATCAGCTAAAGGCGCCTATCGTTAGAACAACTAAGATGTCGTTAGAACGACTAAAGGCTGTCATTTGAACGACTTGGTCGTCAATTGAATGACCAGGACATAATCATTCTCCGTCGGGACCTGTCATCCTTTAGTTCTCTGTTCAATGTTCAAGTCAGATTATCTGACGAAGGACAAGACGAACATTATTGACTTGTGGGTTTTTGCATGTTTCGTGAGTAAAAGAATAAAAGACATGGGACTCAAAACCCACTTGATCAGTCTTATCATAAGCGTTGTCACCACCTTAAACCGTTGATCACACATATCGTGTCAGCTCTTGGGTCAGACGATGGAAATTGCACTAGAAGTATTTGTGTCCCTTAATATATATGAAAGAGAGTGGTGTGAGATTTGGAGGTACTACCATCTCATTTCTATACTCCCCACGAAATCAGTTTGTTCTCTCTTCATTTTTAAGATACCTTTCACTAGTTATTCCTTAGTCATAGTGAAGACATTCACACCCTAAATAGATAATTGTCCCACTGTTAATATAGAGAATACGAAATATCAGGGATATGGTTGGGATTTTGAAGAAGATGAATATGCTGTGGAGGTTTGTAGAGAGTTTTGAGGGTGTTTATTGGAGATAAAATTGGTGGTGCAAGACAACCCCTTAAGGCCACCATAGGAGGTGGGGGAGCTATAATATCCATTGATCTTTCATGTCTTCCATTGATTTCAGCTCCATGAAGGTAATAGACTAACTTTGATTTAAGTTTAATGTGTAATATATTTTCAGCATGAAAATTACAAATATTCGATTAAAGATAAGTGTGTAGGATATTGGCTTGTGTGGCCATACCGAATTTTTGCGCATCCTCCCTATCATCTCTCCTCCTCGCCTTCTTCCTAAGAACAGGGTTCGGAGAAAGAAAAAAAGGGGGGGATGAAAAGGTCTCACGCCCTCTTTCGATCTAAGATCATTTCGGGCGTCGTCAGTGTGGGTTGAATGTAAAGAGATGGAGTAACCAACCTATTTTGCATTAAACAGGCAAAAGAACATGTCGTCGCCTTGAGAGAGCGGCATAAAAAACAAACTGATGCTTACGAAACCAATAATTTGAATCGTTCGGGGGCTAAGTTATGGAATGGGAAGGTGTTATGCACCCATCCTGCCCTTTCGGTCTCTCATGGGGTAGTGTTATTATTTTCCTTTATTTCTCCGTGAAGTGTGTGTGCGTGTATACGTAATGAAGATTGAAATGACCCAACTCATACCATATAAGAGATAGAGTGAGGTCATCTGATATGCCAAGTGTGTCCTCGTCCATGATCATACATCCTCGGCCCTAGCCAACCTTCACCGACCATCCGAAAGTGGGACATTCCAACTCGACCTGATCAGGCTCGGCCAATACTAACTCAACCAATGGAGCAGATTAGGGTATCTCGACCTCGACCTTTAGTAACTAGCCAAGATGAGTTACCTGCATTGTTCTCAGATGGCATTTAGCGCCCTCGGCCTCGGCCTCACCCAGGCCGACGAGGATAGGCTGAGACTAATCAACATTAGAATTGTCAACTTTTCAGTGGTTCACGGATTTATAAGTCTAACCTCAACCAATGTGGTCAACCGGGTCATATTACTGACAGAGCGTGTGCATTGGGAGACGCATGGATATGTGCACGTGGATGTATAACACACGTGAACTAAAAACCGTTATACCCAGATCACACAATACCAAATATGCCGACTTATCACGATCATTGACCGTGACAAGTCTGGGGGTGACAACGTTTATTATCACGAACTTATCACGGTCATGTCACGGTCAATGACCGTGATAATATTAGTCACGGTTAATAACTGTGACAAATCACTGACATTTTTTTATATAAATTGTCACGATCAGTGATCGTGACAATTCTGGGCAGAATTGAAAAAAAAATCTGTTGGGCAGTATGGCCACTGCCACTGCCCAGCAGTATATTTGTACCTGTTATAGCAATGTTGTACCTGTTCAACATCATATATCCAAATAAAACAGAGATAATACAATTATACCTTCAACACAATATGCATCATAGAGATAATGTAAATATACATTCAAAACAATATGCATCACGATATAATCCAAATATAACAACTTAAAACAATTCAATTAAAATAATGTCACTACATATATGGGGTAGGTCTGAGGAGGTGAGTAGGCCACATGATATACGAATTGATACACCCTTGAATATTCATCGTGCCGCATTGTTCGTGCAACCACAATGGGGAGTTCTCCTTCACGGATATCACATGTGTGACGAGCACCTTGGCCTCGATGTCTTGAAGCAAACGTCCATAAACTGGCATACCCTGAACGGTATTCGGGTCCCTCAACCCCCGTCCTATCCACTGTCAATCAAATATGTCCTGTATAAACACGCTCGACCAACCAAGTGTCGTCATCGGCCGGTCGAAGGGAGCCAAATAGGGGACTAGATCATTAGAGTCTGCACGTGTTGGCGATGAAGCAGCGAGGTCCACATCCTCGTCCTCCTACACCACCTTCTCCTTCTCCTTCCCTTTCCCCTTACGATTTCCTCCTAATGAACTCTTCATGAATGAGAACATATCTTGGACCATCGCCTCTAAACGGGAAATCTTTACGTCATGCGAGTAAAGTTCGAGCCAACCTGGTGTTGCTCATCTCCAATCCGATGATCCTAGATTTGGCCACCCGTGAGCTCACTCCCTTGTCCTCCCCTTGCGATCAGCGCCAAGCACTTGGCTGAGTGCGTCCGTGGATAAAGATGCCTTGTCGGCATCGGATTGCAACTCATGCACGTCCTTAAGCTTTGTCTGAAATAACAAAAAGCACATGATTAGTTAAATAAGTAAATAAAAAAATTATAATGTAATTAACAAAAAGTAAACTGTTAGATTACTTACAATCGTGGATGCGACAATCGAGGACACCTCCTTATCCTTCCCCTTCTTCGTCCGAATAGCCACATAAACATCGAGCCTATGTGGTCTACCCCCAGGGCCACTCTCCGTCCCCTAAAATAAAATAATGCAAAATTATTATCGACCCTGCAAAGTAAAATAATGCAGAATAATATATTTATGTAATTATAGAAAAATAAAATCTTACCAACATCCCATGCTCCAGCTCGGCGTAAGATGTCCGCCCGGACTAGTGCACGTCCATCTTTTTCGCCCGATTTTCCCTCCCCGATTGGCGAGATGCCAATTATCGCTCCCTGATATCATTATCAATGAACTTTTTCCATTATACCAATGAGATCGGCTCCTTCGACGGGACGGAGTTACGCATTCGGATAATGGAGTCTCAGGTCTTCCCAAAGTATCGTCTCCACAAATTTTTCTTCCACGTCTTGTGTTGCTCCCTCAACTACTCCAAGACGGAATCGCGTAGTTTTGGGCCAAGGCTAAATTGTTCCTGTCCAATAAATACAATGTTAGTTGCGAATAAATATAAATATAAATATAAATATAAATTGAAATTGAAATTGAAATTGAAATATAAGAAATTGAAATTGAAATTGAAATATAAATATAAATACATTACCTATAGTGCCGCCCAAATAGCCAACTTGAGCTCATTTGACACCTCCATCCAACTAGTGTACCACGGGACGATGATCATCTTTACCAGCTCAAGGGATCTCGCTAATATCCTCGTTTTATTCTTGATGGCCATCCCCAATTTATCATATTTGGGGAGCCTAGGGGCCGAGGAGCCCTCGTCGCCTCCGCTACCACCGAGCCCAGACGACATCATCATAATCAGCATCGTCATCCTCGCCTTAATACCTGAAGGAGACATTTTCTGTAAAAAAAATATTGTTATTAGTACAAATCCAAATGAATTAGAAGAAGACATGCAAATATGTACAATTACTACAAAGCCAAATGAATTATTACTGTTTAACACCTCAATTCTAAATTCCTAAACAACAGCATCTAACTACAAATATGTACAATTACTAAAAATGTGTATCCCATACTCCTTCTGATTCATCTACTCAATTAATTCATTTCATCACGTCTTATAAGTATATCATCATTAAAGCTATACAATTAAAGTTCTACAATTAAACTTACAATTAAAGTATACAATTGATTTTATTAAAGCTATACAATTAAAGTTACTTTGAATCTCAACAATTATCTCTTAATGAGGGGCAATCCTACTTGCATATGAAATGGGTAATATTTATTAATTTACTAAGCTAAAACCAAATAAGGGGAATCTAAAGGCCCCACCACACACACCACCCTCATTCCCCCTGCCCCCCCCCCCCCCCCCCACACACACCACCCCCATTCCCCCTACAATAAACTTCCCCACCCTCAGCACTGACCCACCCCCTGCCCCACCCCCTCCCCACCCCTGCCCCCTCTCCCCACCACACACACATGCAAACACACACAAACATATACACACACAAACATATACACACACATGCACATATAAACACACACACACACACACATATACACCACCTGTCCCCCTCCCCACCCCCCAGCCCTGCCCCGTCCCCCCACCACACACACGCGCGCACACACACACGCACATATACACACATATATACACACATACACACATGCACATATACACACACATATATATATATATATATAAAGGGAAGAGAGAGAGGGGAAACCGAAATGGTGGAAAAAAAAGAAGATGGAAGGGTTTTTGCTGGAAAAGTTATCACGGACATGTCACGATCTTTGACCATGATAACTTTATAAGATTATCACCGTCATTGATCGTGACAAGTCCATGATAACAGTACTTGTAATTCAAAAAATGCATATTTTTTGTCATGGTCAATGACCATGACAAGGCTGGCCGACTAAAGGGTGCCAATTTGGCCTTTTTGGTGTAGTGTCATTCTCTCACGTGAGGAAATATTTGATCATCATAACACACATATGACGAAAACAACTAGCTCCTCCTCATTGGCTAGGATCATTCTGCACATGCTTAGTGCATGCTTGGGGGTGCAATACACCCCCAAGGCACTATAAATACATCTTATCTTCTTCATTGTAAAGGATCTCCTAATTAAAATCCTAGCCAAAACTCTGCTAATTTGTATCCAGAAAAGAGAGAGCATGCTTGAGTGTTGTAACCCAGCCATTAGAGTCATATTTATTAGTGGATTTCACACACACACACACAAACACACAGTGGACGTAGGCTCCGGACGAACCACTTAAATTCATGTGTTCCTCTCCTTCTCCTCACCTCTTCTTCTACTATTATATTGTGTGTTTACTTTCATTGTTGTAAATATGTTTGAGCTTCTTATACTTGTGACCTGGTGGTACCATTTTTGGTATCATCAGTCTGGCGCCATCTGTGGGAACGAGAATTGTCATCTCTTCCTATCTCCATCTTATACTCCCGAAAGTCTCTGGTGGTGAACTAGTCCTCCCCTCTTGTGGAGCTGTTTCACCATTAAAAGAGCTCTTGTTGATCTTGTAAGCTTTTACTCTACAGTTTACGGCTCATCCGTCAAGGTAATACATGGTATCAGAATTTCCACCACCAGCTGGTGGTCCTAGTTCTAGCCACTCACTTCCTCAGTCAGAGATGGCAGAGGTGGTGGCGGCGGCATTAAAGTCATTGGTGGCCAGCCAACAAGCGATGCAGGAGACGTTGGCTTCTTTCAGCCAAAATATATTGGTGAGACCCATGGGGATAACGCCGAAGATGATTATTTCGGAAGCCGTGGAATAGCCTCTAGATGCCAGGGGACCACCCCAAGCACCACGCAAGGAGCTATCACATTTTCAACGGCGGAGAGACATTTCTAACCCTAATGTTTACGTCTGGAGAGACAAGGCCACCCATGCCCAGAGGACCAATTTGATCACTATGAGGATGGAGACGCTTGGGCTGAATGTTGGGAGTTAGATGAACTGCCAGTAAATATTGTACGCCCCATTCAAGCAAGCCGAGAGCAGAATAGGAGGTCGTGTCAAGATGCTCAACCAAGGGGCTCGGCCTTTGATTAACTAAGAAGAGGGTTGGTCTTTGAAAGTCTTGGTCCAAGGGGTGATCTCAGAGATAGAATGTCCAGATCCAAGAGTATGGATGGCGTCAGAAGAGAAGGAATAGACTATCGGCCACCATGCGGCCGAGACGAGGGCCAAAGAGAAGTAAATAGCCGACATAGTTCAGTGGCAAGGGAACCTTCTGTCCTACTAGTTGAGGGGGAAGGGAACAATATCGTCTAGGTTGACATTGTGGAAGCGGTCGAAAGGCCCTAGAACAACTAAATTCAGAGGTTAGAGAATAAAATTGGGGACATTCTCAAGAGACGAGACCCCTTCCAGAGAGGCTATTATGAAGGCTCTCCTTTTGTAGCTAAGATAGTCAATTTTTTTACCCCTGCCAAGTTCAAGCCACCAGTGGTTACTCCAAAGTATGATGGGAGTACCAACCCTATGCACTATATAGAGATGTACCAGTCTGGTGCAGACATTTACTCCTTCTCAAATGATATGATATGTCGTGCCTTTTCAAGCACTTTGACTGGAGCTGCCCATGTATGGTTTACTTCACTCCCGAAAAACTCCATTGAAAATTTCAAAAAACTCGCAAAACGGTTGATCCACAACTTCTGCTTTGGGGTAAGACCCCAGAAAAGACTACTCACTTGTTGAATATCAAGCAGGGGAAGAATGAAAGTCTCAGAGATTAGATTGCGAGATTCAACAAGGAAAAGTTAGAAGTGGAGGACTATGAAGAAAGTATTATGATGACAGCACTGATGGGAGGTTTACAGATCGAGAAACTGCTCTGGAGGCTTGCCGAGGACGCTCTGAAGTTCATGGTCGAGCTATTGACGGTGGACAGTAAGGTCATGAACGTCGAAGAAGACATGGTAGTGAAGTATGAGGATGATAAAGGGACTAGCAGTGGGAGCAAGTTTTAGAAGAAGAATAGAGATAGAAGGAAAATATCAGCAGATGATAAGTTTACTGACTACACTCCCCTCACGGTTAATTACGAGCATATTTTGATTAAGATCAAGAATGACCGGTCCTTGAGGTGGCCTGAAAAGCTAAAATCTCCCCCTTATAAGAGGAATAAAAACCTATGGTGTGAATTTCACTAAGACCACAGGCACCCGACTGACAAATGTTTTGCTCTGAAGGACGAGATTGAGAAGATGCTCAAGGCTGGGAAGCTGAGGAAATATGTAAGGAGTGGTAGTCCAAGGGGAGGTCGAGATGACCCAAGAAAAAGAAAAGCCGATAAGTGCAAAGATGATGCTCTTGGGAAGAAGGATGATACCTCAAACGATGATGATGGGGATGATCCAGACCTGCCACCGAAGGACGATGGACCTAAAGGTCGCCTTCATATAATCTTGTTTGATGTAAAGATGATTTATGGGGGCCTAGCAGGAGGAGGCTCAGAGGTGGACGACAGGAAGGCACACGTTGAAGAGGTCAAAGCTCTTACCAAAGTTAAAGCGGTTAACTCAACTGCAGTAAGCGCCAAGTCAGAGAAAAGGAAGAAAGTGGATATGGACACATTAATTGTGGGTTTTTCAAGACTCGACTTCAAAGGTGTCTTGGCTCTACAAGACGACCCTCTGGTGATTACAACCAAGGTTCATGGGTATGACGTGCCGAGAATACTGGTCGACGGAGGAAGTTCGATCGATGTTATGTTCTGGCCATTCTTCAAAGATCGAGGGCTCAGCAAGAAGAGGCATGTGCCTTATCATTGATTGGATTCAGTGGTAAGAAAGTCCATCCATTGGGAATGTATGAGATGTACGTCAGGATGGGAGATGTTTGGCTGAAGAGGCTCACAAAGAAGGTCAGTTTCTTTGTAATGGATGAAAGTGTATACTCGACTTATAAAATTATTATGAGAAGAGTGGCTTTCGAAGAGTTTGAGTCCATGCCCTCTACTATACACCAAATGGTGAAATTCCTGACTCGTTATGGGGTAGGGGAAGTCTAAGTTGATCAAGTGTTGGCACGGGAATGCTACTTCAACTCAGTCGAGGAAAGGGAAGCTCATGGGAAAGCAACTACAGTGTACAATATTTATACTTTGGACCCCAGAGACGAGACAAAATTAAAGAAAGGGGAAGCCGTGGAGGAGGTAGAATCCATCGTCCTCAATGAGTACGAGCCGAAAAAAACCATCAAAGTTAGCAAAGCCATAAAGAAAAAGGTCAAGGAAGAGTTGATTAAACTGTTGAGGAAGAGGCAGAGCATCTTTGCCTAGAGCTACGAAGACATGCCCGATATTAACCCAACAATCTTGTGTCATAAGCTCAATGTGGCTGATGATGCTTAGATGATACGAAAAAAAGAAGAATCTACTCAAGAGAGAAGTATGGCGTTATTAAAGAGGAAGTTAAGAAATTGGAAAAGTCCGACTTCATTCGGGAAGTTATTTATCCCGACTGGTTGGCAAATGTTATCATCATCCCCAAGGCCAAAGCAAGTGGAGGATGTGTGTTGACTTCACGGATATAAACAAAGCAAGATCGAAAGACAGCTTCCCTTTGACCTGTATTGATCAGATGGTAAATGCTATAGCCGACCATGAATTAATGAGTTTTATGGATGCCTACTTAGGCTACAACTAGATATTCATTGACCCGACCGACGAAGAGAAGACAACCTTTATTACCTACAAGGGAACCTATTACTACAAGGTCATGCCCTTTGGGTTGAAGAATGCTAGGGCGACATATCAGAAGTTAGTCAACAAAATGTTTGAGGACCATATTAGGAAGATAATCGAAGTGTACGTTGATAATATGCTGACAAAGAGCCTCAAGGCTGACACTTGTGTGGCCGACCAGGAGCGCACATTTGACACGATGGACAAATACCGGATGAAACTTAACCCCGTCAAGTGTGTCTTTGATGTGAGGGCTGGGAAATTTTTAGGATTCATTGTGAATCAGAGAGGAATCGAAGCCAATCCTAAAAAGATCAAGGCCTTATTCGAGATGAAGACTCCTACGACGATAAAGGATGTGCAAAGACTCACTGAAAGAGTGGCAGCACTAAACAGGTTTATCTCTAGAGCCACTAATAAATTCCTTCCTTTCTTTCGAGTATTGAGAAAAGATTTTGAGTAGAATGAAGAGTGTGATAGAGCCTTTAAGGATTTGAATTCCGACCTCGGATCCCCACTCCTATTATCTAGACCAGTTCAGGGGAGAAAATGTATCTATATTTGGCAGTATCTGAGTCGTCCATCAGCGCCGCCATTATAAGAAAAGAGGATGGAGTTTAAAAACTAGTGTATTTCAACAGTAAGGCACTCCAAGGGGCTGAGCAGAGGTACCCCAAGATGGAGAAGTTAGCCTATGTACTGATACATACCTCGAGGAAGATGAAGACCTAATTTTTGGCACATACCATAGTGGTCCTCACAAACTCACCCCTCAGGCAAGTAATTCACAAGCTTGAGAAATCAGGAATACTAATGGCTTGGGCAATTGAGTTGGGGGAGTTTGCATCATCTACTAGCCGAGAATGGCTATTAAAGGGAAATCCCTAGCCGACTTTGTGGCTGAGTTCACTTGCGATGAGGCCGACATTGAAGATGATGCTACAGTTTGTGAGTAAGAAAGCATAGTGTGTCCTCCCCCGACCGAAGCCGAGATGAGTTTAGCAAGAAACAAAGTGTCTAATAATGAGGAGGAAAGGTATCTTTTTAAGAATGGAGCCCTGAAAGAGGGTATTTTCACCAAATGGTATTGTGTGGAGCCTCTTTATTGATGGATCTTCATATTAGAATGGAAGTGGGGCAGGATTGATAGTGTTGGCCTCGGATGGGATCGATATTAAGTATGCGTTGAGATTTAACTTCAAAGCTTCCAATAATGAATCTGAGTATGTGGTTCTCATAAAATGTCTCTTCCTTACCCAGGCACGGAATGTAGTCCAACTCCTTATTCATAGTGATTCCATGTTAGTTGTTAATAAAATCTTAGGGGCATACGAAGCTAAAGATGGCATAATCGTAAGTTATCTGGAAAAGGTCAAGACATCGATGAAACATTTTGCTGAAGTAAAATTGAAGAGGATACCTAGGCTGGACAATGGACGAGCCGATGCTCTGGCAAGGTTAACCTCAGCCACCAGAACTGAAATTAGAAAAATAGTCCCAATAGATATTCTCCATAGGCCGACGATTGAAGAGGAAGAGAATACCGTGGAATTTTTCTTCAATGTGAGTATTTGATCTTCCTGGATGGATCCTATTGTTAGCTACATTAGAAATGGGGAGTTGCCCGAGTCTAAGGACGAGAAATAGTAATTGAGGTACAAAGCTGCCAAGTTTTCCCTTATACGAGACATCTTATACAAGAAAGGGTTCCTGATTCCTAATAGACAGGGTTTTGCCGCGACGCGAGACTCACCTACGCGTCGGTCGTTTAATGTTCGGCTCACCTGAACTATACAAAAACCTAAACTACGACTACACTCAACGGGTTAGTATAGCGGTAAGTCGGGTATCGAAAATCCACAGAGACGAGTTGCTAGAATTTAAGTGATTTAATATTCCGAAATAAAAGTGTAAAAGATGATTACAAAGTAAAAGGAAAAAGATGCATAAAAGGAAATGTTAATCTAGGCAATGTATTGAAACTAAATTATGAAAGCGAGTAAAACTATAGGTTGCGTCGAATATCCCTCACTCGAGTTAATTAGTATAAAACCGTTACATGGGTCGATGAGTTATTACAAATGCGTCTCGTTTCGACAGTTAATTAAATCAAGGGTTGTTACGCCTTAAATCATCATAAAAGCCTAATAAGATTTTGGCGTCAACAAATATCCCGAAAATTACGCGTGAAAGGTCGTAAGCACGGGACATACATGATATGCCCCGTCAAATCTCCTAGGCGTAATAACTAGGACAACGCATTAAAAATAGACCCATAAACACCATCATCAAAGCAAAGCAACGCGTCAACTCGAGTGAGTTCCATTCAAACACAACCTAATTTAAATTAGCTAGAAAGCATGTTAAAAACGCGATAAATGGAAAGCGAGAAATAAACGCGATAAAACTATACTACAAAGCAAGTAAATCAAAGTATGTAAACCTAAATTAGAAAGCTTGTAAATTAACTAGAAAGCAAGAAATGAAGAAATACAAACTATATTAATGGAGAGGATGATGAATAGTCAACATTCAAGCCCAAAAGTGTGTCAATCCAAGAGGAAATGAAGAAGAACTAAGCAAAACCCCAAAACCCTAACTATTCTAAGCTAAAAATCATGTGTCTACTGCTATATCGTTTTATTATAACAAAATTGCTTTAAATAGTAAGTGTGAATAAAAGAAAAGAAGAAAGAAAACAAATGAAAAATATCTGCAGAAAACAGAGCCTCGATCGATCGACCCATTTGGTCGATCGATCGATCAAGTCCAAATTTTGACAATTCAGAATGATCGATCGATCGATCAAGCAGGGCAGAATGCAGCAGCAGCACACTACATCTTTTCTCCTCCTCTTTTGCTTTCCTTATTTTTCCCTCCGCTGAAATCACCATAACTTCGTCATACGGACTCGGAATCATGCACCGTTCACAACCACGCGAAGCTAGCGAGAAGGGCTAAAACTTCCGTGAGATGTCGGGCCAGGTACCCAAGTTGTGAAAAGACTAAAATGCCCTTGAACATGCGAATGCGTACGGAACTTCACCGGAATGCGTCCGAACTCCATACTTAGTACCTAAATACCTACAAAATCCCAATTATACCTCATATAGCATGTTAACAATATAAACAGAGGTTGTCTGGTTAACGGGCTTAAATATAGTGATTAAGGCACTCGAGGGGGCCAAAATGCGTAGGTTCAGAGGATGAAATACACAATATTTGCGTATTATCACACCCCCTAACTTACACATTGTTAGTCCCTAGCAATGAAATAGGATGCAACAAGAACTACAAGCAAACCAAAAGCAGGAGATAGTACAAAAGTATGTTATAAAAGAAAAAGGCCACTTTCGTGGGCAATTCGATTGCATTTAGTGTATGCAATAAGCCGTTAAACCCCTAGGTCACCCTAGTGGACGAGTGTCGTCTCCTGAGGGTTTTCAGGGATGGTACCCACAAACATCACACGGTTTCCTCAAAATATGCCCAAACCAACATGCGAAAATCCCAACAACAACAAAAAAGATTTCATACGCATTATTAGCAAAGCGAATGAATTCAAACAAAAGTCCAAAACATTAACATTATAGAATGCACCTCATAGAATTGAAACCTTAAAATGTGGGAAGGGGAGCGAGCACATGCAAAGTGTGATTTGGCAAAAACTTAAATAATTTGGATACTAAATTAAAGCATGCATAAAAGTCAATCCTCACGGGCATTACACTCATCAAATGAATTCACTTGAAACAGGGAGGTAACACACGGAACATACGGGCATTAGGAATAAATGTAAATGGAAACTAGGCCGCACACATGTCACAGATGAAGAACGTTATATATAAACTGAAAAACTGTAATCTCAATGAAAGATACTGCACACTAAAAGAGGCGAAATAAGTTTTCACAGATTATCAACACTATTATAACTTTTGAATTACATGCACCTAATATCACGTAGGACTTCAATAGGGTTATAATGTAGGTATGGCTAGGGTATGAAATGAAAGGAATGTATGTACAGATTCAAAGTGTTCGGGATGAAAACTCGGGATGATGGGAAAATGCGGGCAATATCAAAATTGGAAAACAAGTTCCATAAAGGCATTAGATATATCATTGGGGAGAGTAATCAAAGCTTATTGAACACTATACAACATTTACAACTTTCTCTTTCTTTTTCTTTTCTTCTTTTTCTCATTTTTTTCTTTTGTTTTCTTTTATTTTTAACTTTCTCTTTTTCACTCCTTTTTCTTTTCACACTCTCATATGCCTAAATTGCAATCGACATCATAATAACAACATTCAATCCCATGTAACAAACCAAACAAAGGTATGGAAAGTGTATGTATGGGCTAAAACTCCAATTTAGAGTTGGGAATGGGAATGGGGTTATGAAACGAAAGGCTAATATTTAGGCTCAAAGGGGTTAACGAGGGTAAACATATAAGGGTGAGGTCAAGGTTGATATGGGTGATATAACAAAGATGGCCTATGATCATTTCACAAATTTTATGCAATTCTCGAGTCAAAACAATATATGAAAATCATGCTCAAGTAACACATTTCAAGTATGAACTCAATTAATGAACGGTCAAATGAAAGAATAGAGAGATTACCAACGACTGTAACGTTTTCAATGAGAAAAGAATAGTGTATACACTCACAAACGACGAAAGGTACAAAGCTTACTCGGTGTAAGTATGTACAATGCAACAAAAGATTACCGAGTTATAAAAATCTTAAACCAAATCAATATAGCAATAAAAGTGCATGTACTCAGGGGATTAAAGTTTAATTCAAGAAGTTATTCATAATATCAATAAGTGAGACTAAAGTCTAATAACTTCTAAAATCGAGAACATGCATCATTGGGTTGTCAATTGGATCGGGCAATAATTGAAATTTATCATCGGAAACAAAGGCAAAATGCCCAAAAAAGGAGAAAAAAGAAAGAAAATCTTTTTGAAATTTTGAATTTTTCTAAGAAAAGCATACTAAGTAACTAACATGTGAGCAAAAACATGGACTAAAATAAGAAATGGATAGAATATCCCACACCCCCTAACTTAAAACTTGACATTGTCCTCAATGTAAATTAAGAACCAAGTTAAAGAGAGGAAAAGAGCGATATTACCCAAAATTGGAGCGATCCCCATAAGAACAAGTCCAAAGAATCTACAAAACAAGTTAGTACCGAGCATAGCAAAAACAAATAACGAAAAGTTAACTAATTAAGAGAGACTAAATTAAAAAGAAAGAAAGAATAAAAATCTAACTATATACAACCTACTATTTAGACTCCACACTAACTGTACACTAGAAGTCTAAATAACTGAGGGTCCACAATAAAAACAATTTGCAACCTACTATTTAGACTCCACACTAACTGTACACTAGAAGTCTAAATAACTGAGGGTCCACAATAAAAACAATTTGACTTTGGAGGATAACCGGTGTACCCTCACATACAAGCATGCCCTCCGAAAAATATGATTTCCGTTTGAATACGGAAGGCATGTGTAAGGCGGAAGAAATGAACCATCGCCAATTAAAAGTTTTGGAGGGATGATGGGGGATTTGGATTGAACGGGTGACAAAAACAAGTGGGGACTGAGAAAAGACGAATATCCTCCCAATGATTTTGAAGTTGGAATGGGAGGCGGCGCACATAAAGGCACGAATGCGATCGTGGAGGGCGACTCGAGCAAGTACTCCTCATCGGCGATAGGGTTTAAAACATTAAAGTTTGAAACCGAATCATCGGGTACTTGTTCTGGTGGGATAATAGAGAATGAAAATGGGGATGAATGAAATTCAAACTCATGAGATGAATCATCATCGCATGAAGTTGGAATTTCAAAGGAAATAATATCATTTTCAATGAAATGTTCTTCTTTGGGGGCCAAAGAAGAAATCATTTCATTGCAAATAGATATTACGTCTTTATCATCCTCACTTTCAATATCTATTACGCAATGGGTAAAGTCTAGAATGATTTGTTCCAAAGTAGGCACAAGTACCTCATTTGGTTCAAAACTTTCCTCAACCTCGAAAGTCTCAAAAGCAAAATCGTCGTCGGACTCAAATAATAAATCCAACTCATGTTCCCACAAACGATTTTCTTCCCGATAACGAGTTTCAAGTTTCTCATTCTCATACATATGCAAACCCTCACCGAATGTCATGGGTCGAGGTGCGGATGCATGAAAATGGGAACTTTGAAAGTTACTATCAGACTTAAACGAAAACTCATTATTATAGGAATATTGAAAACTATTGCAATTCGTTTCAAAATTCCTATTATAAGGAGGTAGAGGCCGAAAATCATTGTCATCATCATCAAAATTCCAATAACCTAAGTTTTGACTTTCGTTATACTCGCCCAAAGTCATATTTGAATTTGTTTTACTTTGGGATGCTAAGTATTCACCAAAAGTCATAGGCCTAGAATTTTGAGAATTATAACAAGGATTATCGAAAGAATTGGAATAAGACATGCTTACCCCAAAAATGGCTCGAATGGAGGATTCCATAAAGTAAGTGCACGCGGAAAGAATTCGAGCGTTTCTAAGTGCTCAAATGTGGAAGTCCTGCTTTGATAACCCGCGATCTGAGATAAGGGGTGGCCAGCCCAATTACTCAAATGTAACAGGAATCATGAATGGATATCATTCTCAGCATCATAAAAAAAATAAACTGAGTAAACGGGAAAACCACCCAATAAATCAGAAAACGGGTTGTCAAAAAGTTTAAAATTTAGTTTAGTTTTAAAACCAGTTAAGAAAATTAAATTAAACAACCCAATCTGACAACAAGTGGAATTCCAAAAGAGTATATATAATACATCTAAACGAATATGCACAAGAGGACCGAATAGGCTGTCGGTCCACAGCTACATACAACACATTACAATAATTTAAATATCTTACATAATACATTCATTAATCAAATACAAAAGTGTGGGCCACACGCCCGAGTTAAGACCCGATCATATCTAGAATACAAAGATGAAAGCGTCTAATACAACGTCCTGTAATAGTCCGCAAAATCTTACAGCTCGTCAAAAGCAAAGAAATGGGAATATCAAAACGGGCGTCCTTGCGACGGAGCACCTGAGCGGATACAATCATATACACAACAAAGAAAATGAACCGGTCAGGGCCGGGTTTTATATGATCACCAGAAGAAATAAAAAGCATGATAGGAATGAACAGTTATGCATGAATGACAAGGATGATAATATGGCATGTTAAACTTACATTACAATTTAAGATATTTAACTAATTATGAAATGAAATGTCATTTACATAAGAAAATAAAAGTAAATAACTTTAATTTAAAACCTTATCTCATTAATCCAATTACCATTTCCTTCTTACATTCCTTATTAGGAATAAAACCATTTATTCGGTTTAATCAAGAAGATATATATTCGCTTCATTAGTTAGAACTTCCATCTTTAATCATCATTTCCATTTTTATCTTTCCATTCCTTATCAGGAATATAGTTTCTATCAAGTGCTCTTTATGGCACATATCTCAATCACATGCTCTTTGTGGCACGTATCCATGCTCTTTATGGCATTAACATCCATCAAGTCCCACTTGATGCAGAAAAGTTATATTCTCATACATAGAACGATTCTAAGACCACCCCTCCGAGTTTCCCCACTGGGCGCGCCCCTAAATGACCATCATCTTCCAGGGGCCTATCAAACAAGGCAGCCTGGGCACCTATAACGAAAACGTCGGGAAGCGGCCATATGCATGCGGGAGAGTCAAGACCACACCCGGAATCTCCTCACCAGTGCAGAAAACATATAAAAACCCCGCATATGGCCTAGGACTATATCCACCCTGCATTCATTAGCCAGGGGGCATCACCAAGTGCGCGAACTTCCCTTATGATGTCATTTAGAGAGTTGTGTATCAGTAAATTAACATTTACATTTTTAATCTCATTTTCATATTCAATCTTCATTACCAATTTCCATTTCCATTATCCATGTGTTTGGTTCATTTTATTCGAACCTATCATCATTAAATAGTTTGGTTCATTTTATTCGAACCTATCATCATCGAATATCATCATTAATATTCCTCAAATTACAAGTCCCGACTTAGTCTCTAAATAATCATTATGATTCTACAATTCTCAAAGTTTATATAACTCCGATAAGCCCCTAAAGTCTCCAAGCATGGGCATTAAAGTTCCTAACTTCTAAAAACTCAATGAAAGACGTAATGCCTTAACATTACTTAAACATCCCCGGAAAAGAAACCCCAGACGAACCCATTCCAATCTAGGGTAGCGACCAAACTCAACTAAATCTCTAGGACTCTAAGTTTACTTCATTCAAGAAGGTTCCTAGGTCCTAATCCTAAGGAAAATGGTTAAAACTAGAAAAGAAAAACAAAAGGAAAAATGCAGGATTTTCGAATCAATTCGGCCTAGCCGAATCGATTTGGGTTCAGAGAAGCGAATTGATTCGGACTAGCCGAATCGATTCGGTCAGGAAAAATGACTTTCTGCATAAATACCGAATCGATTCGGACTATCCGAATCGATTTGGCCGACTCAGACCTGGAAACTGCCTCAAGGCAAATCGATTCGGTTCTGCAGATTTGCCAAGTTTTGGCTATGGAGTCTTGAACTCCAAATTTTCTTCCAACACAAAACCAACCAACCCAACCTCATTTATTTCAACTTATACATCATAAATGTATATAACTACCATCATCAACAACATTTATCATCCAAATAAACTTCTAAGGGATATAATGCCCATAAATCTAACAAAACCCTAAAATGACAAACCATAACAATTCATAACTATCAACACTAATTATTCTCCTTAAATCACATAATAGCAAGTAGATAACTTGCCTTGATCTTGCAAATCTAGATTTGATTTGGTGGAGGCAACAATCCAAGCTTGAATCTCCAAATCTCTCTCTTTCTCCACAAGTTCTCTTCCTCTCTCTTTCTCTCTAAGTTAACAATTTGGTCTTAAGAGGAATAGTAAGTCTTAGCAAGACTAAATCGGGCCATTAGTCTAAGATGCCCAAATCTAATGGCTAATACGCGATAAAATGATACGCAACTACACATTTAAGCTATAACCAGTCAAAAGTGCCAAAAATACCAAAATGCAATATGGCACTTATTTTGACTGCCTCGTACCTGCCGGGACTAACTAAACCCTCCAAATTATCATTTGGAAATTTTACAACTCATTTTAAGTTCCGGTTTCATATTAAACCAAAATGTCATTTTAAATTTTATGACACCATAGATCACAATATGGATATTTTTACCTATTCACAAGGTAACTATACAACATTTCAGTAGATATTAACCTTTTCCATATTAAATTAATATTTACTCTACATCCATCATTTTATATATAATTACTACACATAGTAAATAAGTATAAAATAGGCTCTCAAAGGTGAGGGTTGTTACACCTGCAAAATATTAGCAAATAATACAAATAGAAAGAAAATACTATGAAATACTAAATCAAATAAAGTCTAAAATAAACTCATCCCCGATAACGGCGCCATTTGATAGACAGGGTTTTATCGCGGCACGAGAGTCACCTACACGCCTGTCGTTTAATGTTTGGCTCACCTGAACTATACAAAAACCTAAACTACGACTACACTCAACGGGTGAGTATAGCGGTAAGTCGTGTATCGAAAATCCACAGAGACGAGTTGCTAGAATTTAAGTGATTTAATATTCTGAAATAAAAGTGTAAAAGATGATTACAAACTAAAAGGAAAAAGATGCATAAAAGGAAATGTTAATCTAGGCAATGTATTGAAACTAGATTATGAAAGCGAGTAAAACTATAGGTTGCGTCGAATATCCCTCACTCGAGTTAATTAGTATAAAACGGTTACATGGTCGACGAGTTATTACAAATGCGTCTCATTTCGACAGTTAATTAAATCAAGGGTTGTTACGCCCTAAATCATCATAAAAGCCTAATAAGATTGTGGCGTCAACAAATATCCCGGAAATTACGCGTGAAAGGTCGTAAGCACGGGACATATATGATATGCCCCGTCAAATCTCCTAGGCATAATAACTAGGACAACGCACCCGAAATAGACCCATAAACACCATTACCAAAGCAAAGCAATGCGTCAACTCGAGTGAGTTCCATTCAAACACAACCTAATTTAAATTAGCTAGAAAGCATGTTAAAAACGCGATAAATGGAAAGCGAGAAATAAACGCGATAAAACTATACTACAAAGCAAGTAAATCAAAGCATGTAAATAAACCATGTAAACCTAAATTAGAAAGCTTGTAAATTAGCTAGAAAGCAAGAAATGAAGAAATACAAACTATATTAATGGAGAGGATGATGAATAGTCAACATTCAAGCCCAAAAGTGTGTCAATCCAAGAGGAAATGAAGAAGAACTAAGCAAAACCCCAAAACCCTAACTATTCTAAGCTAAAAATCGTGTGTCTACTGCTATATCATCTTATTACAACAAAATTGCTTTATATAGTAAGTGGGAATAAAAGAAAAGAAGAAAGAAAACAAATGAAAAATATCTGCAGAAAACAGAGCCTCGATCGATCGACCCATTTGGTCGATCGATCGATCAAGGCCAAATTTCGACAATTCAGAATGGTCGATCGATTGACCAGAATGATCGATCGATCTATCAAGCAGGGAAGAATGTAGCAGCAGCACACTGCATCTTTTCTCCTCCCCTTTTGCTTTTCTTGTTTTTCCCTCCGCTGAAATCGTCGTAACTTCGTCATACGGACTCAGAATCATGCACCGTTTACGGCCACGCGAAGCTAGCAAGAAGGGATAAAACTTCTGTGAGATGTCGGTCCAGGTACCCAAGTTATGAAAAGACTAAAATGCCCTTGAACATGCAACTGCGTATGAAACTTCGCTGAAATGCGTCCGAACTCCATACTTAGTCCCTAAAGACCTACAAAAGCCCAATTATGCCTCATATAGCATGTTAACAATATAAACCGAGGTTGTCTGGTTAACGAGCTTAAATATAGAGATTAAGGCACCTGAGGGGGCTAAAATGCGTAGGTTTCGAGGATGAAAGACGCAATATTTGCGTATTATCACTTCCTCTCCTCAAACGTGTCCATCTATCTAAGGTAGAGTATATTTTAAAAGATGTGCATGAAGGGTCGTGTTCCAGCCACATTAGAGGAAGACTGTTGGCTAAGAGGATTATTACCCAGGGTTATTGGTGGCCGACGTTGGCCAAAGATGCAGCTGCAGACGTCAAGAGATATGATAAATGCTAGAGGTTTGCCACCACACCCCCATCAACCCTATTAGCCTCTTACCTTCATTACATATTCTTAGCCTTTTACAGTTTGGGGGATCAATTTGGTTGGATCCTTACCAAGAGTTATGAACAACTATCGCTACTTGATCATGGCGATCGATTATTTTTCAAAATTGGTAGAGGTCGAGCCGATGATAACAATCACGAAGAAGAAAGCCTTCCAGTTTATCTGGAAAAATATCATCTGTAGGTACGGCCTACCCAATATCCTAATTTCTGATAATGGTACGTAATTCAAGAATGTCTCCCTATAGAAATATTACGAATGAGGCGGCATCAAGCAGTTCTTCTTTACTCCTGACTGACCCCGGGCCAATGGTCAGACAGAGGTAACAAATAGGACGATCCTCGATGGAATTAAGAAGAGATTGGAATATGCCAAAGGCAGGTGGGTTGAAGAAGTATATGTTGTCCTCTAGGCTTATAGGACGACAGGGAGGACTCCTACCAGGGAAACTCAATTTATGTTGGCTTATGGTTCAGAGGAAGTAGTGCCGATATAGATAGGACTTCCTACTCATAGGGTTCAGACCTATGACCCGAAAGAGAACATTGCTGAACGGATACTTGATTTGGATATTATGGAATGAAGAAGAGAAGATACTGAGGTTAGGCAGGCTGCCTATAACAAAGGACAACGAAGTTCTATAATAAGAGAGTAAAGGCACGCCCACTGCAGGTAGGAGACCTAGTGTTGAAGAAGACATGGCAGAATCCTAATAAGCTTCATCCAAATTGGCATGGCCCATATAGAGTGGTTGAAGAGGTGGTATCTAGGGCGTATAAATTGGAGAATCTGGAAAGAGATCCATTCTCCAACCCATGTAACGCCGAACACCTCAAAAAGTATTACTAATAACATTTTAGTCTTGCTAGTCTCTTTCTAGTAACATCTCATTTTTGTAATACATGTATATGGGGCTCAGACGGTGAAAGAAATATGAATGAAGTTCAATAAAAATCTCAAGTGTTGTCTCATACGTCGTATATTTGCTTGAATATTTATTGTTTGCTTGTATCAACTCATCTTAAGCTATAAAACATCATTAGTGGTGAAGTAGCCTTAAGTTTCCCTCAGTGATATGACAGTATAGATGGGGTCGACCTCCTCCATTGACTGTCAATAACATCGAAAGACACTCTCTCGGTTGATACGAGAAGAGACTTGCGCTTAAACACCATAATTTGGTGGATGCAAATTAAAAATCACTTAGTTATTTTTCATTATTAAACATCGTTAAAGTTGGTGGATTTTACTCTTTCGATTGAGACGACGGTGCATGAACGAGACGACACTCATCCATACACTCTCAAAATGACTAGAGGAGACTTGCGCTTAAACACCATAATTTGGTGGATGCAAGTTAAAAATCACTTCGTTGTGGTTCATTATTAAACATCATTAAGTTGGTGGATTTTACTCTCTCGATTGAGAAAACAGTGCATGGATGAGACGACACTCATCCATACACTCTCAAAACGATGAGAGGAGACTTGCATTTAAACACCATAATTTTGTGGATGCAAATTAAAAATCACTTAGTCGTGGCTCATTATTAAACATCATTAAGTTGGTGGATTTTACTCTCTCGGCTGAGACGACAATGCATGGATGAGACGACACTCATCCATACACTCTCAAAATGACGAGAGGGGACTTGCACTTAAACACCATAATTTGGTGGATGCAAATTAAAAATCACTTAGTTGTGGTTCATTATTAAACATCATTAAGTTAGTGGATTTTACTCTCTCGACTGAGACGACAGTGAATGGACAAGATGACACTCATCCATAATTTGGTGAATGTCAAATTAAAAAAAATCACTTGATTATGGTTGATTTATAACATCATCTCATTTGAAGATGAGACGGCAATGTATTATTTGGTCGATTCAAATTAAAATTCATTTCATTATGGTTATGGTTAGTTGACCAAAATATCAGACAATGACATGCACACAAAGGCAAATATAATTTAGAAAATATGAGAAAAGAAACATTATATACTCAGCTTAAATATAAGCTATAATCAGCCACATTAAAAAATTAAACAAGAAGAAACAAAAGTTTGTCAAAAGTAAACTAAGTTGTTACAGATAAAAGGGTATGGGTCACAGACGACCACCCTATGAAGTTAGCTTTGTATTTGCAGCGCTCTCGTCAGCAGGGGGTTGCTAAATTACCATGGTTGATCCATCGGTAGTTCCCTTAGCCTGAGTAGGGACGACTGAGGCATTGGTTTCCATAAGAGGGGCATCCGGTGTCACTTCATCGGCCTCGGTTGACTACAGAGCCTCAACGTATTCCAGGGCATCGGCCATAAAAGAGTCCTCCATGTCAAGATATTCTAACTCAGAGCGCATTGAGGAGACTACTTCAGAAAAGTTGGTGGTAACCCACCTACAACCTGTCTTAAGTCCCCTATCAAAGTACTCCATACCAAAACCTCCAAACTCTCCATTGGACTTGTACGCTTCAATGGCTTCATCCTTTATCTTCTGTAGAGACTCGATTGATAAAGCCTCGACCTTGGCTTGGGTAATAGTGGCTTCAAGATCTCTGGCATATTGGGCGATCAGAGCCTTAAGGTCTTCATCCTTCTTCTTCAGGAGCTCGACCTGGATCTTTAGAAGGTCATCCTTTACCTACAAAGCTGTATCCCTTTCCTTAAGAGTGTTTAGAGCCTTCTGATAGTCGCGTCGAATGTCCTTGAGTTTTCCCTTCAACTCCTCTGCACACCTCAAGACCCTATCGGCCTTATGAAGCTTGGGATAGTTCTCGACCATCCATTTGAAAGTCGAGGATAACCACACACAGCCTATAAAATGATTAAGAAAAGTCAAATTTTACTTATCAGAGATGAGACAACAGTTTGTCAAGAAAATTCCAATACATGAGCCAAGGAATGAAGGATAAAGTCAATGACTTGAAGAGCTGGGACTTTAAACAAAAACTCATAATCCTACCTGGAAGGGGCATGCAGCATGTCTCTCTCAGCCCTTGATGATGATGGTAAGATCGTACCAGGAGTAACCTTAGCTGAGTGATGTTATCTGCCTAGTAATGATCAAAGGTCTCACCAGACGATGAGCTGGGGGTCAAGGATGAAGGATCAATATATGAATGATTAGATGGTGTAATTATTATCGGCCCGATCTGATGGCTGGGGGAGGGGGCGCCTTTTATTTTTGGCCGACCTCAGGATGGGTCGACCCACCAGCAGTAGTCTCCTTTGTAGGCTTATTACCCCTTCTTAAGAATGTTCTTTCAGCTTGGGGCAGTCATATTCCATAGATAATCTGAAGTGTGTGGTCGATGATCTGCAATTTAAAAGAAGAAATTATCAGTAACAGTAAAAGGCAGAGTCGACAGAATATTTGAAAGAATAAAAAATAAAGATCGCTCACATGGCTCGCCCAGGGGGTCAACCCATAGGCAAGTCTTCTCCAAAAGATCACGAGTTACTATTTCTTCAAAATTGTTAAGAAGACCTTCCTTACCTAAACTCTGCAAGTATGTCACCCTCTCTCGGCTAGGTATGCTCAGGTCAGGGTCCAGTTTGTCCCACCTTGAAAGGTTCGCCCAAGTACGAGGAACTCTAGGCTCATACTCTGATAGATCGACATCGATCGAGGACTCCCATGCCCCGGAGATAAAAAAAAGAACCTTAGTTTCCAGAAGTAGTTAGAATTTTGGGTGACCTGTATTATCTTCTTGTCAGGTTTTGTGGCCCCCAAATGATAATAGCCTGCCTAGGTCTTAGAAGACGATATGTGGTAGAAGGCTTTGAAGATCTCTGTAGAAGGGTCATCCGTATAGTTGTTCAGCCACAGTGTGATGTAGCCAGGGATGACCCGCCAAGAGTTGGGCACCTCTTATGTCAGAGCTAGCTCCAATTTAGAAAGAATAGCTCGTGCGGTAATGATAAAGGGTAACCTGAAGCCCGGTTTAAACATCTTCTCGTAAACTATGATCTCTCCTTCTCAACCAACATATGCCATCTTTTCCTCGGTCGATATGCGCATAATTATATCAAAGTTAATGCCATAGAGGTGTCTCCAGAGTAGGAGGCCAGACTCTTTAACTGATGACGGAAACCACTCGATGAAAGTATAATCAATATGGACCTCTTCCTCAAAGCTACTACCTTCATCATTTTCATGCTCATCTCCTGGCTCGGCCTCAAATGGTAAAAGTCTATATGGGTACCTCTCTTGAAATTCATCACCTGTCATGGCACTTAGAGGGATGGCGAGGGGAGGAAGGGAAAAATTTATGATCGGCCCGACAAATTCAAAGACGACCTGGACTAAAGACCCACTAAAAGAATCCTCATCTATGATTTGGATAGGAGAGTCATCTCGACTGGACGACTCATCTTGTCTTGATTACGTGGCGTGAGTTGAGGTCTCGGCCACCCAGGGTCAGCCACATAAGATGGGGGCACCCACATAGCCTCCTCGAATGAGTCCCTCCTATCTGTCGGTGGAGATGACGATCCAGTCATCTCGAACCTATTAGCCTCAGAGGAAGAGGGGTATATGGTTTTCAGAGGGATAGGAAAAATAGGTCATACCCAAATGGGATCGGCTCTATGCTTTGCCTTGTACTCTTCTTCTACCTTACAAATCTCCTGAAAGAACTTCTCCCTAAGTGATGGAAATTCTTCAGCTAACCTATAAAGCCTTTATAGCATCCAAGAGCCGAGGTAATACTTGAGCAGTTTTTAAAAAATTCCTGAAGGAAAAATAACTTAAGACTTTGATTAGCTTTGACTTAAGAATCAAAATGGGAAATAAATCATTTTGTCCAAAGAACATTCAAGAACAACTTGAGTATTCGCCAGAGAAGATGACCCAAAAAATCATCGGAGTTAATGAAAAGCCCAATAAGGCACAAACGAGCCCAATGCTAAGTGACTATGGCCCCCAAAGAACCTCTACCTACCCAAAACCACCAGTAGATGCCTAGAAACGAACCCTGGCCACCCAATAAAGTCACCGGAGTATGAAATGAACTCGTCAGAAAAAATTAAAAACCCTATAACAAGCTGAAAACTAAAAGAAATATTGAAAGAAAGGGCATAAGAGGGTTACCTAGAAAGAATGGAAGAACGGGGAAACAAGAATGGCCTTGAGAGATGCTTGGAAGCACGAAGATAGGAGGTGGGAGCTCGGGTTCTAGAGAGAGAAGCGCGCAGAAGGTATGCAACAAAGAAAGAGAAAATGGTTTTCAAAAAACCATTTAAATACTAGTAATGATTTGTGCACATTTTACAAAGCGACGCACAATTTACCATATGCCTCATCATGTCAAGTGTGAAACCCTAAGGCAACTGTGACACTTGTCAAAAATAGTTGCCACTTACTTAATATCTACCATATGTCCTCTCAACAACCACAATCAGTGTCAACAGATGACATAACATCATTACCCTTCACCTTCATCCACACGTCAGAGACTAAGGGCTAGGGGGTGATTAATATGACAAGTGTGTCCTCGTCCATGATCATACAACCTCGGCCATAGCTGACCTTCACCAACCATCCAGAAGTGGGACGTTGGAACTCGACCTGATTAGGCTCGACCAATACTAACTCGATTGATGGAGCAGCTTGGGATGTCTCGACCTCGGCCTTCAGTAAATGGCCAAGATGAGTTACCTGCATTGTTCTCAGATGGCATTGAGCCCCCTTGTCCTTGGCCTCAGATGGGCCGAGACTAATCAACAGCACAACTGTCAACTCTTCAGTGGTTCATGGATCTACAAGTCTAACTTCGGCCAATGTGGTTGATCAGGGTCATATTACTGACATAGCGCATGCATTGGGAGACACGTGGAGATGTGCGCGTGTATGTGTGACACACGTGAACTAAAAACTATTATACCCAGATCATTCTCTCACATGAGGGAATATTTGATCATCATGACATACATATGATGAAGACAACTGGCTCCTCCTCATTAGCTAGGAACATTCTGCACATGCTTACTACATGCTTGGGGGTGCAATACACCCCCAAGGCACTATATAAAGGATATCCTAATTGAAATCTTAGCAAAACTCTATTCATTTATATCCAGAAGAGAGAGAGATAATGCTTGAGTGTTGTAACCCAGGCCATTAGAGCCATATTTGTTAGTGGATTTCACACACACGCACACAGTGGACGTAGGCTCCAGCCGAACCACTTAAATTCAGGTGTTCCTCTCCTTCGCCTCACCTCTTCTTCAACTATTATATTGTGTGTTTACTGCCATTGTTGTATATCTGTTTGAGCTTCTTATACCTGTGACCTGGTGGTACCATTTTTGTTATCATCATTATCCATAGGAATGTTCCCAAAATATTCTATGTAAAATACGATTTATGCATTTATCGGGATATTGATCGTTATGATGAAATGATAATATGTGTTGGATAAAACGCTAACAAGGATCACAAACATAATATGCATAATAATGCAAGAATATGATAAATATGTAAATGGGGAATTTGGGAAAATTAGAAAATTGGACTCGAGTCACGGGTCTTAATCCGAGATGCCTACGTAGCCAATAAAGGCATCAAAGTCCACGTAGTTCGCATGCGGCATAAGGGTGGGGTTTATCCCATAGATTCGAATGGGATTTCATTATATGTGCGCGAGTAGAAAATTTTGTTTTAGGTTTGGAAAAGTGTGATGGATAATCCCGTTCGGAATTTATGGCCGTAACCCTTTTCTTTATAGAAAATAAAATATGTTCAATATACTAATAAAAGTGTAAGATGTTAATGTGTATGAACTAAACTAAAAACTAGATTATGAATCTAATGTATCTAATGCAAAAATAAGAAATTTAAATAGATTGGGAAGAAATTGGGCCTTCTTTGAAGCTTGATCTTTGATCTTAGATGAACTCATTTGGATGTGAGATGAATGTTGGATAAGAGAGAATGAGATTTTGCCAAATTGGGTATTGAAAGGATGGGAATGTAAGCTTGAATGGAATTTCACATGAAGTAACTTCGCTAATTTCGAGAGAATGTTGCTAAGATCACTGATCTTGATGCACCTGAGGTGTGTATTGGGAGTGAGGTCATGCCTTCTAGTTATAGGTTCAGGGGTGGTGTCGATCGACATGTCCATAGCCCTGCCAATCAGCAGGTAACCCTTGGCACACTGCCGATAGGCATGAAAATGGACCTGACAATTGACAGTCTCGTGCAGATTTTTCCAGAAAAATGGTTGTAGAATGCAATCCATTGATCCAAATCATGCACGGGAAATACCATTAAAAAGGTAATTCAGAGACCTTTAAGAGTCCTTTGGGCCGCTCCCGGGTCCAGGAGTTAACTACGGGTCAAATGTGGCTCGAAAGTGCACGCCGATCCTTTGGATGGGAAATCGTTGGGCGAAAATGGATCGTTCGTCCGAATGGTAAGTCATAATCACACACGGGGAATAATGTTAGAAAGCTTAGGTGATGTAATTTGGAATCCAAAGAGCTTCACTCGGTTCGAAAAGTTGACCTTGGTCAACCGGGGATTGGAAGCGCCCGATGAACTCTCGGAGTAAAACAGGTCATTCATCTGTACCATAAGTCAGAATCGTGCAAGGGTGGACCATTAGAAAGGGTATTCAATGACCTTTAGAGATTCATTCGATATCATTCGAGATGAAGAGTTGACCTAGGTCAAACAAAGCCGGAGAGCACTCGGTGTCCTCCGAATTAATTTTTGGGGGAAAACTGATCATTCATCCGAACGGTGATGCCGTTTTGTGCACGGGGTGAATCTTTGGAAACCCCTTTGAAGATTTAAAGAGCTTTCGCTTTAACTATGAAGTTTAATGGGGTCAAATTGGGGCCTCAGAACGTCTGGTGACCTCCAAATTGATTTTTGATAGTAAAATGGTACATTCGTCTAAACCGTTTTGCCAATTCGTGCATGGGGTGGACCGTTGGAAATGTGATTCAGAGCCCTTCAAAGATTAAATGAGTTTTCTCTTTGATGATAGAGTTCACCGGAGTCAAACGGGGCTTGGGAGCGCCTCATGGACTCTAAATCGGTACTTGGACTATGACCTAGGGTTTGTAGTGAAATTGGGAGGTTTTAGGGATCTAAGGAGAGACTTAGGGGGTCCTATAATGTGGTGTCTATCGAGCCCCTCGATGGGTGAGCTTGGAATAAGTGAAAGCCGTCGAATAGACACTATATGATGTTCAGGAATAAGGTCGATTCTATGAACCTAAGGGACGAGGATGACTAATTAAGAGGGTCGAGGCCAATTTTAAGGACATAAGAAAATGTTAGAAATGGATGATTCTGCAGGTCGAGGTCAATTCTGAGGATCTACAGTAAGGAGTGATCAATTCTGTGAGTCGAAGCCAATTCTGAAGGTTGAGGTGGGAGCGACCAATTCTGAGGGTCGAAGCCAATTTTTACGGCTTAAGTAGAGATGACCAATTCTGAGGGTCAAAGCCAATTTTAAGGGCTTAAGTAGAGATGACCAATTCTGAGGGTCAAAGATAATTCTGAGGGCTGAAGTAGGGATGACCAATTCTGAGGGTCGAAGCCAATTCTGAGAGCTTAAGTAGAGATGACCAATTCTGAGGGTCGAAGCCAATTCTGAAGGCTTAGGTAGAGATGACAAATTTTGAGGGGCAAAGCCAATTCTGAGGGTTGAAGCCAATTCTGAGAGTCAAAGCCAATTCTGAGGGCTTAAGTAGGGATGAGCAATTCTGAAGGTTGAAGAAAATTCCGAGGGCTTAAGTGGAGATGGCCAATTCTGAGGGTCAAAGCCAATTCTGAGGGATTAAGTAGAGATGACCAGTTCGAAGGGTCAAATCAAATTCTGAGGGCTTAAGTAGAGATGACCAATTCTGAGGGTCAAAGCCAATTCTGAAGGCTTAGGTAGAGATGACCAATTCTGAAGGTCAAAGCCAATTCTAAGGGCTTAAGTAGGGATGACCAATCCTGAGGGTCGAAGCCAATTCTGAGGGCTTAAGTTGAGATGACCAATTCTGAGGGTCAAAGTCAATTCTGAGGGCTTAAATAGGGATGACCAATTTCGAGGGTCGAAGCTAATTCTGAGGGCTCAAGTAGAGATGACCAATTCTGAGGGTCGAAGCTAATTCTGAGGGCTTAAGTTGTAGTTTCTTTTGGGGAAATTTGGATACTTCACTGGGGAAATTATTTTTTGGTTCCGCTAGGGATCATTTAATTTTGAGTTTTAGGTTCCGCTGGGGAAGAGGAAATAATTAAGGGCTTGGATGTTTTCTCTGCTAGGGAATTTTTCAATTTTTTCGGTGTCTTTTGGAGACTTTACCAGGGAGATATCCAATTGATTTTGAGAATTCTTCTAGGAAAATGAGTGTGGTAAAAATTATTTTCTTGGTGAAAATGTTTTATAATTCATTTGGTAGTTTTCTGGGAATTTTTGTACGAAATTTCAGAGAGGGTGATGACCAGCATGGTATGAGAGGTACTAAATGGTAGTGACATGGTCTTTTGGGGTACCTCAATAAGGTGAAAGGATAATACCGATCGGTGGGTGGCAGAGGACTGTCGATCGGCATGGCCCTTAGCATCCTATAAAAAGGGGGAGGGTTCTCCTCATTTTTCATAGCTTTCAGACTTACCTTCTTCTGAAATTACCTTCAACAAATCGTTTCAACGTATTAAAACTAAGAAATGGTTGATTTCTCAAGCAGTGCAACACATATGACGTAGATCAATGTTGGCGATTGGGAAAACGTGGAATGGAAGGCTAGGGTGCTCCTTGCACTGGGCAGTGAAAATTCCTTTAACTCATTCAATCCAGTTGCAGATGAGCGGACCCTCTTGCGTGAGCCGACGCATCATTATTTTTCTAGGGTGGTGAACCCTGGAGGCTATGTAAGTGTTGATGACCTTTGGAATTCCTTTATTCTTTTTTGGTGATATTTCCCTTTTTCTTAGATTTTGACAAGGATTTTTCCTTTTTGTCTTTGACAGTTTAATGTTTCTATGTCGACTTTGCGTGATCGAGGGACTACCGAACTTAAGGATGTTTGGGAGTTCCTTTCGCCCGTGGTGTATTAGTTGGTGTCATTAGCTGACTTTGGGAGACTGGCATCTACGCTGTACGAGATGCCTCATTTTACGGCTATTCTTTGTGCTTTGGGGGAGAGGTGGTGGGACACCACTCACATTATGCATTTAAAATTCAGGGAGATGATGGTGACTCCCATAGACGTGCAGTAACTACTAGGGATGGACTGCGATGGGGTGCAAATAGAGGTGTACAGGACCTTACTCGTGACGCCGGAGGTGGTGACGACGGCGTTAGGTGATGTGGAGAGAGTAATCTCTGGGGCCTATCGGTGGCGGAGGTCCAACCGATAATCAAAGAAGTCTCTCTCCTTGGAGGCGGTGCGTGAGATATTGTATGGTCTGATAAGCGAGTGGGTATATCTCTCTTTCTATTCTGAGACCATTTTTCCTTTATGATATTTTTTTATATTGATTTTTATCCACTGGGGATTTTGCAGGTGACCTTCTATCCCTGGGGGACGACCATCCAGCATACGGGGTTGACTGGGGGGAACGAGCAGATGTGAAGTCTACTAGTGCATGAGTTTGGCTACTCTTGTATCTCGGGGAGAGAGTATTTCGGTAGTTTATGGAGGAGGAGGAGGTGATTGTGCTACCTGCGAGGCCCCCGGTGTATATGAGGTGAGTGCGGGAGATATCGGATGATGCGCGGGTAGCGATGATGATGGGTGAGCCTTACTCATAATCTATCGACACGGTGGCAACATATGATTATCTAGATTTCATATCGAGCTGGTTGATGCCATCCAGCATCTATGACGTGATGCCTCTCCCCCAGGTGGGTCCGAGTCGCCAATGGGGTCTTCTCATAGCGCAGGTGGAACGTCGACATTGGCGATGATGACGACCTCAGAGGTTCCCTTTGTGCGGTTGGCCCCTCTTTCTTATAATATTCAACGGGCTGACGAAAGGTCGGTGCGTATGCTGCATCGTCCTAATGCGACGGATCCTGAGGAGTTAGGCTTGACAGAGGAGGTACTCTAGCCAGCAGTATACTTTTTATCTCTTTGTCTTTTGATTTCCTGATTTCCTTCTTTGTCTCAGACTAACTGATTTGCTCTTTTTCTATTTTTCTTATAGCACATCCGAGTATCAACCATTTGGCTGAAGGATATTCGGGATTGGATAGCTTCGGCAACCGCCCACATTCGGGAGGTAATCCCGATTCCTTCTTGTCTGGTGACGTTCGCCTTATCTAAGGAAGGGTCTGGCTTAGGGAGTGGAGGTACGTTTTCCCATCACCGGGGGAAGAGTGCGCGCCGCAGGGAAGGAATATCATATATATATATATATATATATATATACAGAGAGAGAGAGAGAGAGAGAGAGAGAATCTATGTGGGTGAGAGGGAAAAAATGTAGGTGGGTTCGGGCTGAGTCCCGCTACATTTTGTTTTCTTCCTACAAAATCAGTGGAATAAAACAAAATCTATCCAAATAAAATGAAGTTTTTGTTATTTTTTTAATGACTTAATGCACATGCTCTTTTTACTTTGCGTCTGAGAGCGTAAAATGATTTATTTTAAAACAAGATAAGTAAAAGCATAAGGATAAGGAAATTCGAAATTTTTTAAGAATAAAGATTATTTTTATTGAGTTTTTTTATTTTGATAAAAAAGAAAAAAGGGAGATTTCCAAAAATAGGGGGTAGCCGATCAACATGCCCCTTTTCCTGCCTATCGACATGTTAGTCTAGTCTAATCAATCCAAGGCTTTAATTAAACTTTCTTCAATTGCTTGGTAGTTGGTGGGGTAAGTTTGTCTCCCATTTCTACAGGTTTTTGGCTTTGGTTGGGGTTTTCCAAGTATAAATGGGGGGTGTTGGTGGTGCATTTTCTTTACACCTCCACATTCCTTCTCTTTTGCATTCTTCTTGCTTATTTCACGATATGGCTCTCCCTGGCAGTGTTGAATTTGCTAACTGCCTCGAAACCTTGGAGGTAATGTGCTCATACAATGTTGACTACGATGATTTCAACATGCGTTGAGTCTCTTTATGGTGCAATCGGTCTGTAAAGTGGAATATGCGGATGACAGCGATAAAGTTCTAGTATCCTGAAGACCGTGTCTTTCGCTTCGAGTTAGACGAAACTTGTCTGACCTATGAAGAGTTCTCTACCATGTTGGGGATAAATCCTAGTGTTGTGGCAACTATGCCTGAGTTTTCCTAGTCCCCTAGGGAGTTGTTAGTGGGACTTCTGCATATCTCGCCTTCGCTGGCTAGGTCACTGATTACGGGAGGAATGATTTATCTTCCAGTTGTGCTGCATTCTGCGCATTTGCAAGATGTTCGTGATGTTGTTTATGCCGGAGCCATAATTTTGGGCTTGGTTTCAAAACTTCTGCTGATGAATGGGGAACTGCTGGTGGACCCACAACTCGTAGCCATTACTTCTTGGATGTCGTACCGTCTTAAATTCGTAATCCTACGACGATGATATTGGCGGAGACTCTCAATGGTCTGGATGCCTGGCGGGAAGACCATTCCAACTTTCTGAGAGGTATCCCCATAATGTTGTTCATGTGGCTATCAGAGAGGTTTCATATGGCGCTCCCTCCTGAATATCCTTTGCCAATTGTGCCAAACTGCTTTTCATGCTACTTTATCAGTGTGGGCTTGGACATTGAGATCTGGGAGAATTGGTTTATGGAGCACGGGGCTCGAGGCTTGCGTTGGTCAGTGCCTTAGTGGGGGGATCTACTGCCCATTCTGGAACTGGAGGAAAAGAAAGGACTAAATCACTTAAGTATGGTGCGCAACATAAAATATAAGAGCCGAAAGTCATCTGAAATTTTTGTATAAATCTTAAATATAATTACTAACAATTTTTCTCTCGTTATCTTCTTTGGATGAAATACCTTGAACCTTCCCATAGCTTCCTTACCAATTGCTATGAGAAACTAGGATGTTAGAGTTGAAATACGGGCATCCATGGTTTAGCTCTGCTGCTGCTGTAGAATGGTGGAATGTTTATGGAAGATCTTTTAAGTGATTGATGAAGGTTTTTAGGAGAATTAAATGACATTTATCTATCTAGTAAAAATCGCAAGTGGCGAGTCGGGTTGGTATTAATGTGTATGTACTCTACAAACACTTGAGATTGGTCTAAAGATATTAGCATAGCCTCTGGATGATTCTTCTGGTACCAAGGTTGCAACGTTGAGTTGTTGAAGTTATATTTGATCTTTATAAATCGGACCAAGTCCTATTGAGGTATAGGGAGGCGATCTGAGGTCAATTCTTCCCTAATGGAGATTCTATTGTTATAAAAATGGAAAAGAAATACCTTTTCCTTTCATTAAGAATTAAGAAATGATTGCTACTCATTGTGGTTTTATAGTCCCCTGACGGACTTGAGGGAGAGCGGGATGCGATCCGTGTGTGCCTAAGGGAGGTTCTCTATTTAGGTCCATGTGCAAGTTTTGTGTGTTCCCTACGACGGGGTAAGAATGCTTGTCTCTTAGTCCTTCTTTCCCCCTGAGGTATGAATTATTTGATATTATTCCCTTAGAAAATGTTCAACACCACATATAGTTTTATTATCATCTCCTATATAGTCTTAAGCCTATTCTTTGCATGAGGGGTTGTCAGTTGTTCCGAGTCGCAAGTTTATTTTGTATAAAAATAAAACAAATGTGTACGATTAGCCCTTTCAGGCTTACCCTAAGGTAGTTTGAGTCCTGCAAATGATCCAGCGATTCTTGATGTGGGTTAAGGAACTATGTTAGGAGTGGGGAAGGAATTATAAACCCCACTTGTTATTTGCGCTTCCTTATCTATGTATTTATTATCACATTTTTACATTTATAATTATTTTAGTTTATTTTAGAACTTGTTGAGAGACTTTAATTTTAAAAACCATTAAAACATATATATATATATATATATATGTGTGTGTGGTGTGTGTGTAGGAACGTCACTAAACTGGAGTGGGTACACAAGAGTTCTTGTGTGCGAATGTGCGTTAGCGATATAGGCCATTACCATGTATTTACGTGTGTAAGAAATATTATCTTGTATAATTGGAGGTCGTTAATGTTGCGTATGTGTAACGAGTGATCGTTAGTGCGTGATTATGAGTGAGAAGGCCCGACTTGGAGATAGTTGAATATCTCATTAGCGAGGTGTGGAGAAATTGAGAGATGGAAGAATGTCTACTTGTATAATATATCAAGAGACATATTGCAATGTCTTGTACTCATGAGGAAGATTCGGTATTGTTCCCATGAATGCTTGTCTCCATGAGATCAAAGCCTATATAGTTTGGATTTGCGAAGAGCTATATAAAAAGGTTCCAACATGATATGTGTGCAAGTGCAAAGACTTTGGTTGAGAGGGGGAGTGGTTGCTTGGGAGCCACAAGTTTGACTCCAATATGGATGTGGAATGGGACTGGATATGAAGTTGCCAACAAAGAAATTCATATCCCTATTGAACGATAAATATCTCAGAGGTATTGGGGGGCCTCAAGCTGGTTTATAGTGGGAGTGTATAGGGTGTTAGGTTTTAGACTTCCTTCGGGTACATGTCTATGGGTTAGTGTTAAAGACTTTATGTTTTAGATCTCATAGGCTGACTTAACATGAACCTTTGGAATTAGAGTGGCCAAAAAGTCGCTGACAGAGGGCAACGCGCCCTAAATGAAAACTGTAACTGAGAAGAGATTCCTAATCTAGGAATAAAGAAATGATGTGTCTAATCCAACTCCTGCAAGCATCCACATGTGCCGCAGCTGCGTGTCCCTGGAATAGATTATCAAGTCTAGTGTCCTTGTGGATGAACACCTAAAAGGTTTTGAAAATATTTACAGCAGCATTTTGAAAACATTTAGAAAGGGATTAACTTTGTTGTAATTAAAATGCATGAATGCTTTTCATATTTAAGCTAGTGTCGCACTCCCTTGAGAAAATACTCACCCCTCAACTATTGTGCACACCTACCGCTTCTTTTTATAACCCTCTAGCTATACTACCTCGTCTAACTAGCCTTGTTATAACCGTTACTTGACACACTACTCTAGCCTGAGTTTTTTTGTTGTTGATTTATAAGTTATGTCTTACATTAACTTAATTAATCATTTTTAATCAAAGCCATATAACAGTCTCACTAGTTATATATAATTAATACATTTTTACATTATGTATTTTACTCGTATATAATTATCTACTCTATTATATACGTATAATTATATCACAACATTCACACACATTTCGTATATATATATATATATATCCATCCTCCCGAGTAAGAACTCACCGGATATTTTCTCTAAAGTGCTATCATATTCCAGGTATACTCACTCAAACCCGGTTACCCCAAGTCGGACTCACTCACGAGCTTAGTAAAAATAATAATCGTAATGGAGGCGGTCATAGTTCCTCCGAGAGTGAGGACATCTCATACCCAAAATGCCTCACCTCAAAAAGAGAATCGCAATGTAATATAATGGACGCTATGACCTGGGGATTATACTCTCCCTGCTCCTCAAGCTAGGAGAATTCACCCACATTGCGCAACCTCCTATGATAGCACTAGAGGGGTATATATATATAAAATTAATTAATCCCGGCCAATTCGTGCCTAACTCCCGTGGCACTATCCTGAAAATTCCCGAGTCTATATCCCGACTCTTAATTTAATTAATTTCACATTAATTGATTTATTAAAGTAGTGACACTCAACTACAATACTCGGACGCATTCACTTGGTCCGTAATTAAATACTTATGAATTTATCTCACTAAATTCCTTCGATAAGATTCACACCCTTATGTATCTTTAATATCCTTAATACCATTTTCTCAAAGTCCCAGGTACTAAGTTATAGTTTAATTTTCTATAATTAACTCACCTTAAAAGTCCCCCAAAATAAATTAAGGCTAGATAATTAAAATAAGTGTCGATTCACACTTTTGTAGAAAAATTATAACTAATTAAAAAAATCAGAAAAATATGAGGTCGGCGCCCACGCGACCATGACAAAAAGATCTACAATCTCATGTTTTACAATAACTAAAGGTATCGATCGATTGATGAACTTGGTCGATCGATCGATCGACCAGGTTCCATCCTCCTTCCCCGACTTCTCTTTCCTCCATTGTTACACCCTTAAGCTTTTATTCATAAAACCCACAACTCAAACAATTCCTCCCATCATGTTTTGACTCTCAAAATACATTTCAATCATCATAATAATCTTCAACATCATTAGATTTATAATTTTCCCCAATATCTCCCGATTCGGGTTTATGATAGTTCACCCTGGTCTCAACGTAGATTTAATTCTATATATCCAAATTACATGAGTTCAACTATTGGGTTTCGAATTAAAATCGGATTTCAACAATCTTACATCATAGTCTATCATCAGTTGAGTAAATAATCTAATCATTTTACTCCAATTATCAAAAACCCATTTTAATATCCACACATATCCAAAAAATGGATTTTCAGATACACCTACTATGATATGAATTGATTATCACAGATTTATAATTAAAGCAAGTTAACCACTTGCCTCTAATGATTCATAGTGTCTTATCCTTTGAGGTAAACGACGATTTGATGAAGAACACACCAATTTCTCATTGATTTGTCTCCCAAAAGATCCCCAATTGATCCCTATATTCTCCTCAACACGTCTAGGGTTTCTCTCTTAGAGTTATAACTACCCCAACTCTTTAATTTAGGTTTTAGCTAAGTCAATAACAAGTTATACCTCTCCGCTCAATAGTAAGCCAATATACCCTTAATCTCATCAGTAAACGTACCTACTCACCAGGATCTAATATAACAATACAATATATTCTTATAAGTTTATTATGCAACACTCTATATACACATATATATAGGCTAGACCCTCTCTCAGGTGGTACCTAGCAAAAATAAATCATATCGTGGCACCGCGAACACACAGTCTTACTATAACTATGTACTATACCCCAAACCATCGATAACCAGTCAAAACTTGAAAAATAGTCGATTCTACTCTCATAACTTTCGAAAGTAGTAAACTCACATGTAATGAAACCTTCTCTTAGTTTACACACCCCTCCCTCGTAGGTGACACCAAAAAGCCCCGTTACTTCACAGTAATTTATATCTATATAATAAGGCCATTTCGGCCAACGCACCCACCAAATTCGACTCACTTACAAATCTTAGCGATCATAATCTTACTTGTGATGCCCCCATGTCATAAAAATCTCCTTGATACTCATAAAATAACAAAGAGAATTTACCTTTTTATTTTAACTGCATCTCCTGGTCAATGGGTTCCCGATCAAAATCCTCACGTCCGAACTGACCCATGAACTACTATAGTGGTTATACATCCAGAACCTTGTCATGTAGTCTCCCTCTGCTTCGATTAGGGAAATATCTCTTCATGTGTCCCGTCTCTCCACAAAAGAAACATTTCCCATAAAATCCTCCATGCCACTGATCTAGTCCTTACTGGCTCCCTTCACCATTCCCTATTTCATCTGATAGTAATAAACATCTTATTTATGCGTAAATCACTCTAGGCATTTGACTAAGTGAGACTCTTCTCTACTTTCCCAAAATTTTGGGGTCTTCCCTCGTCAAGGGATATCTTTTTACATGTGCATCCAGCGTCTTTCAAGTCACCACGGTTGCGATAGTTCTCCTTCGTATACACATAGTCAGAATGTTTCCGTTCTCAAATGGATTTCAGTCCATCACACCTTTCCACTTTTGTTTCTAACTGCCCCACAGGCATACACTAACACATTTATTCCCACATTCCTTTATCCTGGATGATTCTGAAATCAAGATAACTAGGGTGCCCATACACCCTATATCTCATGCACTCCAGCACAATCATCACTAACGTTTCATACAAAACATAACCCATGTTCGACCATGCACTCTCGGCGTGGCTATATCATACGGATATTCTCGATTACCACGCGAATCAAAATTTAATTCCTCTTGATATAACCCCCACCCATCAACTTGTGGTGCAAAAGTTTTCTCAGCGCTTCACTCGCAGCACTACCCAACTCCGTTGGCCCTATTTCATAATAGTTCTCACCCCAAAGTGTTTTCTCCACACGTTAAATAATTATCATTTAAAACGATGTCCTAGAATCCAACAACGTCTCTCTACTCCCAACGTTTATCAAGGCTTATGCATGTGACATCCCACACGAAGCTCAAAAGAACTTTCTCCAATGTATTATCCCTTAGCATTGTCGGTCATTGATTTTTATAGGTCCAAATCATATGACCAGGACACCCAAAACCCTCTCCCTATACTCTTAAGTCTAATCGTCGACTCCCGCATCTCTAAAGGGTTCATATAATACCATCCGTGACACCCCGCCCAATTAAATAACGGGTGATCAGTCATTTATTAAATTAAAAACGTATATTCTTAACATCACTGCCGAAAACCATATTAATTACTAATCACCTATTAGTTAATTAAGCTGGTGTCAATTTTATCTTTCATTAAACAAATAAAAACATGCGGAATAAAATAACTAATCCATACACAATCAAATTTGAGTCTTAAAACAATATCAGATAAATAAATAAATAAAAGGCTTGCTGAATAAACCATCAGTTATAAATCCCAAATCCAAAATAATAATCAAACCAATGAATAAACAATCCAAATACTAAATCTGAAAGTAAATGGGCAACACACCCTAAATGAAAACTGTAACTGAGAAGAGATTCCTAATCTAGGAATAAAGAAATGATGCGTCTAATCCAACTCCTGTAAGCATCCACATGCGCCGCAACTGCGTGTCCCTGGAATAGAATATCAAGTCTAGCATCCCTATGGATGGACACCTAAAAGGTTTTGAAAATATTTGCAGCAAGGGTAAGAACCCAAAGAATTTTGAAAACATTTAGCAAGGGATTAACTTTGCAGTAATTAAAATGCAAGAATGGTTTTCATATTTAAGCTAGTGTCGCACTCCCTTGAGAAAATACTCACCCCTCAATTATTGTGCACACCTACCGCTTCTTTTTATAACCCTCTAGCTATACTACCCCGTCTAACTAGCCTTGTTATAACCGTTCCTTGACACACTACTCTAGTCCGAGTATTCTTATTGTTGATCTATAAGTTATGTCTCACATTAACTTAATTAATCATTTTTAAACAAAGCCATATAACACTCTCACTAGTTATATATAATTAATACATTTTTGCGTAATGTATTTTACCCGTATATAATTATCTACTCTATTATATACGTATAATTATATCACAACATTCACACACATGCCGTGTATATATATATATATATATATATATATATATATATATATCCTCCCGAGTAAGAACTCACTAGATGTTTTCTCTAAAGTGCTATCATATTCCAGGTATACTCACTCTAACCCAATTACCCCAAGTCGGACTCACTCACGAGCTTGGTAAAAATAATAATCGTAGTGGAGGCGGTCATAGTTCTCCGAGAGTGAGGACAGATCATACTGAAAACGCCTCACCTCAAAAAGAGAATCGCGATATAATATAATGGACACTGTGACCTGGGGATTATACTCTCCCTGCTCCTCAAGCTAGGGGGATTCACCCACATTGCGCAACCTCCTGTGATAGCACTAAAGGGGTATATAATTATAAAACATTTAATCACTGATATATAAAGAGCACACAGTTATATATATATTATCACACTACCGTATATATATAATTAATTAATCCCAGCCAATCCGTGCCTAACTCCCATGACACTATCATGGAAATGCCCAAGTCTATATCCCGACTCTTAATTTAATTAATTTCACATTAATTAATTTATTAATGTAGTGTCACTCAGCTATAATACCCGAACGTATTTACTCGGCCTGTAATTAAATACTTATGAATTTATCTCACTAAATTCCTTCCATAGGATTCACACCCTTAATGTAACTTTAATATCCTTAATACCATTTTTCCAAAGTCCTAGGCACTAAGTTATAGTTTAATTTTCACTAATTAACTCACCTTAAAAGTCCCCCAAAATAAATTAAGGCTAGATAATTAAAATAAGCGCCGCTGCCAAAACTAGAGGCTCATCGATCCACCCTTTCGTAAAAAAATCATAGCTAATTAAAAAAACTAGAAAAATATGAGGTCGGCGCCCACGCGACCATGAAAAAAAGATATACAATCTCATGTTTTACAATAACTGAAGGTGTCGATCGATCAATGAACTTGGTCGATCGATCAATCGACCATGTACCAACCTCCTTCCCCGATTGCTTTTTCCACTATTGTTACACCCTTAAGCTTTTATTCATCAAAACTAGAACTCAAACAATCCTCCCTATCATGTTTTGACTCTCAAAATACATTTCAATCATCATAATAATCTTCAACATCATTAGATTTATAATTTTCCCCAATATCTCCCGATTTGGGTATTTGACAGCTCACCCCGGTCTCAATATAGATTGATTCTATAGGTCCAAATTACATGAGTTCAACTATTGGGTTTCGTATTAAAATCAGAATTCAACAATATTACATCATAAACTATCATCAATTGAGTAAATAATCTACACACATTACTGCAATTATCAAAAACACATTTTAATATCCACACACATCCAAAAAATGGATTTTTAGATACAACTATTATGATATGAATCAATTATCATAGATTTAGAATTATATTAAGTTAACCCTTTGCCTCTAATGATTCGTAGTGTCTGATCCATTGAGATAGACGACGATTTGATGAAGAACACACAAACTTCTCCTCGATTTGTCTCCCAAAAGATCCCCAATTGTTCCCTCTATTCTCCTCTACAGGTCTAGGGGTTCTCTCTTGGAGTTATGACTGCCCCAACTCTTTAATTTAGGTTTTATTAAGTTAATCCCATTTTTAGACTAATGAGCCAAACCCAAATGACCCGAACACCTCTGTGTGGACCCGGTTATGCCTAAAAATGCTCTCAGATCCAATTACTATCCACGGGTACTCTTTTCTGACTATCTCGACTAATTCGGAATCAATTGTGACCTTTAAATCATCATCCGAGTCACTCTATAAAATTCTCCAATCTCGACCTCAAATACAACACATTTAAAAATCACCCGAATTAATCAAATCTCAGTTCACTAAATTAATTACATCATCCAAATTAATTAAATCCTATTTCAATTAAATAAATTCTCCAATTAAATAAATTCACAATTTTATTTTAAATTCTATATCCTAAAAAATACGGGGTATCACAAAAGCGTTGAGTCGATAAAGGGCGATCTAGGAATTACTTTCATGATACTTAAGAGTATTTCACACTAACACATGTTGAGTTTTAGGAAGGATTATGCTTTTGGTATTAAGTAATTTTATGCCATACTTTGATAGTAGAATATTGTATTCCTTGATGTCTTTTTAGTTGTGTTGTATAGCTTTGAATCCTCAAATAAGAGACTACTTTTCAAAAAATTATTTTTAATAAAATTTTTGCATTTTATGGGTACATTCACTGCATGATCTCACAAGACAACACTCATCATGTAGCCACTTGTAGGTTTAACGACTTGTTGCACATGCTAACTGCAATTGCAAGTGTTTGCGAAAACGGCACACTTTTGGTCACTTATCTCTATTTCTCTCTATTTTTGGCTCGAGGACTAACAATGTTCTTTTTGAGGGTGGTGTGATAAGCACCCAAAAGTGTTTAAATTGTGCCCCAAATAGATGCATTTTAGTCCCTCGTTCTAAATAAAATTGGCCTTATGTTTGTATTTATTTATTTCTCAAATCAATATGCAGTCGCAGTATCAAATTGTACTATCAAAGGAACTGCAGTCAATGAAACAAATCAAAGCGGCCGCGAAGTCAGAAATCTCTTTTTGAGCTTACCTAGATCAATAACGATGCCTAAATCCATTTTCGTACAAAACCTAAGCCTAAACCAAGCTCAAGCCATATCTTGACCCTCGTGTGTGTTTAATTGGTACATTTATATTTTTTTAGATTTTTATTTGAGTCATGTATAATTTTTTATGATTTTTATATTTTATTTGTGTGCGTATAGTTGTAAATATTAGGTTTCATGTATTTTTAATCTAAGTTCGAGTGTTTTTATATTTTTATGTAAATGTAATGGGTGTGCGTATTGATTACGTTTGTCCTTATTTTATTTTTATTTGTTTGTATTAGTTTATTTGAGTCTTTTACTAATTTATAACTTAGGAATTTAATTTTTAATTTTAATAGATTTTAATTTTATATTTTTTAGTTGAATCGTAAATATTTAAATAGTTTTTTATTTTATTTTTTATTTTATTTTTTATTTTTTAGGCAAGTAAAAATTTAGACTCGCACTAACCTATACACACTCCTATATAAAACACTCCAACGGAACCCAGCCTAACCCGTGTTCCACCCTCCGGAAGATACCCACTCCAGCGGCCAACCCAAACTCATTACCCATTACCCATTACCCATTACGCACTTAACCCCTGACCCTAGAACATCTGCCCAAACCAAATTGTTGACCAAGTAAAAAACATATTATCTCCCCATCCACGTGCACGTGGCAGGCTGCAAGATCCCCATCCCCAACACTACATTTTAGCACCAAACATAACATATAGCGTTCGTCCTCCACACTTGAAAATTTTCCATCAGTTTGATTCCAACTCACACCGAATAAGGGTGGTTTGTGTTTTTGAATATAATGGGTGTGACTATGTAGTAGTATAAACAGTTTCAGAAAAGAAAAAAACCAAAGGAAAAAGATGAAAGGGTTGGTTTTTCAGACTCCATTAGTATGTTCAATTAAAGGGAAACTTCCATTTGTTGACTCATTGCCTTGCTCTGCCAGTGCCTCTCTACCCACAAGAATCCTATCATCTTCATGTAAGTTCAGTTTCCTTGCTTCATTTTCTCAAATTTTGTCTAGTTTTAGTAAGTGTATGCATGAATTTTTGTGTAATGATTTCAATTTAAAAATGCTCACCCTCTTGTTAGGTTTGGGGAAACTTAACCCATATATTCTGAAATTGATTCAGCTGGGTTCATGAAATATTGGACTAGATCGAGCTTAAATCAAGTTAATTAAAGTAAAGTTAGTGATAAATTAATGAAATTGTATTAGCTTCTGCCATGCCATGCCATGCCATGGCTGGATGACTTCTCCTAAGAAATTAATCACTCACACGGATTGAGTGCTGGAGTGATTAATGAACAAAATGTTGAAGAATCAAAAGTGGCTCTAGTTTACGGTCAGATGAATGAACTACCAAACTACCGGGAGCTCGTATGAGAGTTGGTTTGACTGCCCTAACTATGGCGGAATATTTTCGAGATGTTAATGAACAAGACGTACTTCTATTTATCGACAAAATCTTCCATTTTGTCCAAGCATGATATGCTTCATCATATGACTTGCATTAGCTTCAAATAAACCAATTCCATCACCAAAAAACTCATCCCAATTTTCAATAATCACATATATTGTTTCGTTGTGCCTATGGACACTAATTGCATTTACCGCTCTTTCAAGGTTCCAAACTATTTTTATGGCATCATTATCTAACACACTTTTTGTATTGCTTTTGTGCAAAGTAATACAACCTCCTTATGCAAGTTGCTGAAGAACACCTTCCTTTTTCTCATTATTTTTGGTGGCAATCTTTCCTAGCCCATTATACCCACCAACAACCTCTTCTTCAATATATATTTCAACTAATTTAATTTTAGGAAGAGGCACAACTTTAGAGCTTTCACAAGATGAAAATTCCACCACAAATCCTTTCTTGAAAAGTATGAACATTTGACAATTGAATATAATAAGCATCCGTGTAGAGTTCACCATTTATTTGGGCCTCTTTAGCCTTGAATCCCAATATACTTTCTTGTAGCATAGCCAAACTAATGGCGTGGGAGAGTTTGCTTGGTCTAAAGATCTCCATCATGTCTCTAATTTCCTTCTTGAGACCCGTTGATAAATCTGGACGCAAAATACTCTTCATTCAATTTGTTATTGTTTTGCATCATTCTAGCTTTTTGTTCTTCAAGTTTGTTTTGGTAGTCTTCCACTCTAAAGGTTTGCTTAACTATAAAATAATTTTTCATTTTCTAATGATAATTTTCAATTATTTTTTACATCTCAGTCTTTGCTTCCTCAAATGCCTCTTTCATTTCATCCCAATACATCTTTGACCCCTTCTTGCAATTCCCAATCAATATTAGTAAACTCTATTTGCTGGAAATTGCTTCTTGACTTGTACAATTAAAAGTACAAAATATGTTTGCTGGAGAAAAGAGATTATGCAAAGAAAGAAGAATTTTTGGTAGAAATAGAATACTTGGAGGAGAAAAATAATAGGGGAGTAAGACATTAAGATAGAAAGAGGGTATTATAACGAGAAAGAGATAGAATATGAATTTAGAATTGTGGAGAAGGAAAGAAGTATAGAACTTCAGAAGAATTGTAGGGAAGAGATAGTAAAGAATATATCAAAAGAAGAAGAAAGAGGAGAGAAAGAACTGAGGGGAGACATTTTGCGATGCCTTAGAAACTCGAGGCAGAGTAAGAGACAATCTATCAAACAATTGGTGGGCAAGAAAGAACAAATGAGGCAGATTAAGGAGATAAAACAAAAATGAGATCACAAATAAGAGATAAAAGAAGAACAGAGATTAAAGAGAGATTAGTTTTCATTTTATTTCATTTTTTGGATATGATGGCCACGATCATGCTCGGATACCGCATGCCATGCCTGAATGACTTCTCCTAAGTAGACACATGGATTGAGTGCAGAATTTAGGAATAGAAGAATGAAGTTTGAAGATGGAATAGAAAAAAAGAGAGAGATTAGAGAGAAAACTGAATTTTTATTTCATTTCAAAGATATCCCAATAAAAAATATAATCTAAGTATTTATGCATTCCAATCTGGAAACAGACTCAATTGCCAACTAACAAATTACAACAGCTTGCCAATACACTCTAACAACCTTAACAATCCCAATTAACACTCAACTGATTTAACTACTAACTAACTCTACTAGCTAGGCCTATGTTTCGGCCGGATCGGATCGGAAAATGCTTTTTCGGAAAAAAATCCGATTTTTTCAGAAATGAAATAATTATTCCAATTTCCGATCCGATTGTTTAGGAAAATTAAAAAAATTTCCGAATTCGGAAAAATAAAAAAATTGGCAAAAATCGGAAAAAAGCTGAAATTCACAAAATATATTAAAATCCAGAAATTCCAAAAATTCGAAAAAATAAATTTAAGATTTTCGATTACTCGAAATTCTCATTTTAAAGAAACAAAGAAGAGGGTTTAACCCAGCATGTAAATACACGAGGATTTGACCCATTTTTTCATTTGTGTAGAGGTTAGGAGGAGAATCTCCTTTTATAGAACACTACTTTGGAACCCTCATCCTCTCCCAACCGACGTGGGATATGGGAAAGTTTAAAAAAATAAAAAAAATTGGAAAAAACGGAAATCGGAAAATATTTTGGAAAAAATCGGATCGAAAAAATTGCAAAATCAGAAATTCAGAATTATTTCCGATTTCCGATCCGTTTTTTTTTTCAAAAAAATCGAAAATCGGCAAACTAAAATTTTATTCCAAATTCGGGAAAAATTGGATCGGAAATCGAAAAAATCGAAAGTTCGGAAAAAAACACAACCCTGCTAGTTAGTACCATATATCTCTATTATGGTGAAGCTGACAGCTTGTTTGTACTTGTTGTGTTTAATTATTGAGTAATTTGACCTCTCAAGAATATTTTGTGACATGAAGGTTATGCGTATTTATGTCATAAGAAGTGAAGATAGTAGGGATCAAACTCAATATAGCAAAATAAATGGGGTCAAAGCCAAAATAACTCTTTAATAAATTTGTGACTCCGGTTGTTGAATTTCTAATGGATTTACTTCAATTGGGTTGTCTACGTTCAGTAATTCGAATTCAATTGCCCATAGTGAACTAAAATAAAGAGACTCAATTACTACGTTAAATCTGAATACGTAGAAATGTTCTTGGAATTGGTGGGTTGTCCTGTATGACATTAGGGATGAATCTCAAGTGAATCGAAGATAAAACAGTTAAGCAGAAGGATGGTGACAGACTGCAATAATATTTGAATGATAATCACCTATTTATGGGTGTGTCAAAAATATATTAGAGAACTCCAACTTTTAGGGTGTCTGTTGTTTTCTTACAAAGAGCTTACATCTATCAGTATTGATTGTGGGTTCTGCAAACTACTTACTTTGATATGTTACAGAGATTGTGATGTGAAACGTAGCGGAATTGACAAACACATGAACACACACATGAATAATAATAATAATCAAACCATATTTTCTCTCCAACCATCTCTCATAAATCTCATTAATAAATAAATTCTCATTACAAGATATGGTCAACGACCTTATTTATACTAATCCTAAGACTTAGGGGAACAAGTCTCCTGATTAAAAAGGAAATTATATAAAATCTCTAATAATAATACAATTAATAATTTAGATTATAGCTCATTTTTATCTACTCATAAATAAATCGGATAATATATATATATATCTGAATAATATTATTAATACTAATATAAAATACTAATATATATTTAATATTATTTCCAATTCATGTCATTCTCCCTTCTTCGATAAGCTCGTCCTGAGCGCCAAAGACTTGAACATTGAAGATGTCAGATAAGTAGTCCCCTTCCCTTCTTCGAAAAGCTCTATCACGAACCATAGGGGAGATTTGAAAAAGTCCATGCCACACCCATAAATACTTTGAATATTTTTTACCTTTTTTATAATCTTTTATTGGGGGTGAAAAATAAATTTTCAAAAAATTTTGGAGCCTAAATAATATATTTTGCAACATTTTAAAAATTGGGGGTTGTCCAAATTTTTTCACACACTAAAAATCCATTGTTGGACCATTAACCTCAAACCCAAGTGGTGTGTCACTTGAAAATAGGTCAAAGCCAAATAAAGACCAGTTGGGTAGCTCATTCTCTTCAAAAGCCTTAAGGCCCAACCTTTTATTTTAGAAACCCTTTAACACATTGAAAACCCTAGTTTATTCATCTTCTACACATACCCTAGGAGCTCCTTCACTCAACCCCATCTCCTTGGAAGCTGTCGGTGGCCAGACAACCATCGTTCGTCGTCGGAGGTCGGAAAGGCAGAACGACCATTGGTTGTGCTCGGTCGCAGGTTTGCGGGTTTGTTGGGCTGATGTCGGGCCCATATTTGGGCGGATATGGGTCTCAGGGGCTTGGCGGTGGTCGGGTGGTCTGTTTTGAGCTGACGAGAGCCGCCTTGCTCCGGCAAAGGCTCCCCCTCCTTTGTCAGGTCAGATCCGTGAGTGGGGAGGCATGTCAGAGGCATTTCGGAGGTTGGGGGTTGTGGATGTTGATCGGAGACCAGATCCATGCCGGATCTGGTCAGAAACACATTTTCCCGGTGCCGGTGGGGGGTTTTCGGTGTCGAAAATGACTGGAGGTCATCGAAATTGATGCGACAAGGGTGAAAAAGGACTTATTTTGCTTCTCGGTGGATGATGTGGCAGTTGGGCGAAATTTTCAGCCTTAGATGATTTTCCATGCCTTACCTGTCTCGTGGAGAGCGAAAATCTCACCTCCTTGAACCGTTGCACCCGTTGGACGACTTCTTGCTGCCGGTCTACCTTTAAAATCTCTATTTGTTCATTTAACTCTTGAAACGCAGCCGTGAAATCAAATCCAACTACCGCTGATGGTGGCACGACTGTGATGGCCAGTTTTGGAGCATTAATCGTCGCTGAGTATACGCCGTACAATAGGTTGCCCAGAGCGTTTTCCATAGCTCATGACCTTGATACATACACGATTGACACTTGTGTGGAAAATCAGGAGCGGACGCAACTTTGATACGACTTTGATGTGAAACGCAGCGGAATACACACACGAATAATATTATTAATCAAACCCTATTTTCTCTCAAATCATCTCTCATAAATCTCATTAATAAATAAATTTTTGTTTCAAGAGATGGTCAATGGCCTTATTTCTACTAATCGTAAGACTTGGGGAGCAAGTCTCTTATCAAAAAGAAAACTATATAACCTAATAATTATCTCTAATAATAATACTAATACTAATTTAGATAATAACTAATATTTATCTACTCGTAAATACTCGTAAATAAATCAGATAATATATATATCCTAATAATATTATTAATACTAATATAAAATACTAATATATTTTTAAAATTATTTCCAATTCACGTCAGATTGCTTCTAAAGGCACCACCAAAATTACTCCTCAACACCACATGTATTGCCCTTTGAACACAATGTACAATTGTTTTTAAGCATAATGTGGTGTTGAGGGGTAATTTTTGTGTTTCCTTTAGCTACCACCATTACCGATACTCAAATGCTTTAAATCGCGGTCGCGCAAGGTGTCGCGTTTTGGCTCCGGGGTCGCGTCGCGTATCGTGCAAGCAATTCGTGTATTTCAGTTTTTTTATTAGAAAAAACATATAAAATAACATTTTAAACTGAAATTTGTAACATAAATAACATTTTAAACTGAAAATTTAAAGTAATAACATTTGAAACTGAAAATATAAAACAAATAACATTTTAATCTGAAATTTTGTAAATAAGTAACACTTTAAACTGTAAAATTATAAAATATTAACATTATAAACTGAATATTATAAAATCTTGACATTTGAACTGAAATTTATAAAAACAAATAACATTTAAAACCCAAAATTATAAATCAAATAACATTTTTAGCTGAAATTTTGTAAATAAGTAACATTTTAAACTGAAAATCATTATATATTAACATTTTAAACTGAAATTTATAAAAAAAAATAACATTCTAAACTGAAAATTATAAAAACAAATAACATTTTAAGCTGAAATCTTGTAAATAAGTAACATTTAAACTGATAATTATAAGATATTAACTATTTAAACTGAAATTTATTAAAACAAATAAACATTTTAAACTCAAATTTATAGAACAAATAACATTTTAAGCTGAAATTTTGGAAATAAGTAACATATTAAACTGAAAATTATAAAAACCAATAACATTTTAGGCTGAAATTTTGTAAATAAGCAACATTTTAAACTGAGAATTATAAAATATTAAGAATTTTAAACTGAAATTTATTAAAACAAATAAACATTTTAAACTGAAAATTATAAAACAAATAACATTTGAAGCTGTAATTTTGTAAATAAGTAGCATTTTAAACTGAAAATTATAAAATATCAACATTTTAAACTGAAATTTATTAAGACAAAAATTCTAAACTGAAAATTATAAAATAAATAACATTTTAGGCTGAAAATTATAAAACAAATAAAACGCCCAAAAGCGCACAACAAAAATGACACAGTTCTGGCTTTCAAAAAACGCCCGGTTAGCTCATCAATTGTGCACAATAGCGCAAAACAGCGCACGATTGCAGGCCAAAGTCACCCAAAAGCGCACGTTTTTTAGGGGTCGCGCGAAAAAAATGGGCAATGTCGCGTTTTCCCAGCGCGAAGCGCAATAGCGCCCAATTAAAAACACTGCCGATACTAGGAACCTCCCCTTTGCTGAAGTGTATTAGCTCTTGACCATTCTCCCCTTTGATGAAGTGCATTAGCTCTTGACGGCCTGAAGTACCAAGTCTTAAATTGGAAATGTTCTCGGTGATAGAAAACAGGAGGTTTAGTTTTAGAAATGCTAGAAAACCACATTTTGCTAAGATTTGGAAGGTGGGGAAAATTTTAGTCGATTTCTTCCTGAAAATTTTCTGATGTTAGTTATTTATAATATTAATTTCTTTTCTTGATTTCTGGTTCTGTCATTTGAATTGTGATTTTTATTTTTTTATTCCTTTTCCATTGCTATTCAAGGATTGTCCTTAGCGACCATTCTCTGCCTGATAGTTGTTCTAGATAGTCAACTACTTGATTAAAATATGCCACTTTAAAATAGGGAGTAATCTGAATAACGTATGGTTTAGTGCTATACAATATGTTCTATGTGAAGAAAGGGGTTTTGGGTATATTGGATACCTAGGCTATTATATTAAAATTTCAGTGTTCTAATAGCGGTCTAGGCTGCCGACTAGGCACCATTCAGCCATGGATGCTTAGCGGGGATCCTCGTACATGGTGAATAACCAAATTCCAATTGAAATGAAATCTTTAGAATAAATCAATGCAATGCACCAGCAGCGCCAGCAAAAAAGTAGACCGAGTAAAGATATCGCAGATTTTTCTTTAAAAAATTGCCAATAATACATAGAATGTACACAATACTACGATGGCATAGATATACACATAACTATATATATATAGACGTAATCTTAAGTTAAAAAGAAATTGATACAACTTCCCAAGTAAGTAAACCTTGTTATACAGCGACCTCAAATTTTAATGATGATGAAGATCAACATTCCCCACTCAAAACAGATTTTGAAACACGTTCAGTAAATCACCAATTATTAACAATCAACAAAGATTATAAAATTGACATGATTAAATTAGGAGAAGATTTTGAGTCAAAAGAAAACCGTACTTAAAGACGAGCATATCGAGAAAAGTACTCCCCAAGAGAAAAGGATAGAATAATAAGAAAGTGGAAAACTTTAATGAATGAGATAAGGACAGACATAAAGTTTATATATATATATATACATATCATATTAGTATTTGATTAATACATGTATATCATATATGTGAATTTTTCTCTCTTTATATACAAATGATTATAGTAGCATTTTTTTTTGTAATATTTCCAAATGTTAGTCTACAGTAGCATTACTTTTTAGTGTAATATTTCTATTCTTTGTTTAAGAATCAAATATCAATTGCACAATATATTTTTTTTGTTTGCAGTATTTTTTATTCTTCTTACTTTATCAATCTCTTATTTATGTATGGGACTCTAAAGAAATGTTAGTAGTGTTAGATGTATGGGACAATAAAGTTCTTTTAGAATTTATAATGTGTAAATTATTGTTAGATTGTTTGTAATTTAAACTTTGACGTATAATTGGTGTTGTGTGTAAAAAGAAGAAAAAAAAGGAAAAACACCTAATCCACCTGGGCGCTAGGCGCACATCATCCTCCCGCCTAATGCTTTTTAGAACATTGCAAAATTTGTTCACATGATTGTGGAGATGTGTTGAGGAAAGGCACAACCTTTGGAAGAAAGTCGTGGTTGGGAATTTTGGAGGAGAATGATATTGGTTTGAATGAAGTTCACACTTGTCATAAAGTCAGGCTCTCCAACATACCTTAAAAACATACCATTTTTAAAAATATGATTTTTTTTGAATTTTCCAACCAAATTCATGATAGATGTATTATAGAAAAAGATAAATGGTTCTGCTTTGGTTGTGCCATTCATGAGGGGATGGGCATCTGAAGTGAATCTTTTATGATATTTTACGGATTGCAGTGGGTCAAGTGGAAGTGCTACTAGCGTATAATGTTATCGGCGTATACCTTTAAAGTTAAAGGGGAAATTCTATTGGATGACCATTAGACCTGCCATGTTATATGGGATGGTGTTGGGCAACCAAGAAATAAAATGTGCAAGAAATGATCTTAGCGGAGATGCGGATGTTAAAACGTGTGTTTGGTAAAACTCGAAAGGATAAAATTAGAAATGAACATATTCATGAAACAATAAAAGTAGCCTCTATAGAAGATAAATTGAGATAAAATCGTCTTAGATGGGTTGGACACGTTAAACGTAAACCCATGCCCCGTAAGGAAGAGTGACTTAATTAGTATTAATGGTAACTCTAAGGGTAAAGGTAGACCTAAATTGATATGGTGGGATATTGCAAAAAAAAAAAAAAACATGGTACCACGTGATTTGACCGAGGATAACAAAATGGAATGGAAAAATAAGATTCATGTAACGTACCCCAAATAATTTGGAAAAGGCTTTGTTGAAAACAAAAGGTTGTTTATGAGGCTTCAATTGCATATAATGCATCTTCCTCTCCACGACTTCGAAAAGGTGCTTTTTGAAACATGTTAATGACGTAAACTACACGTCAATGGCTAAAAAGAAATACCAAATCCTAATTTTAGGGAGAGAATCAAAGTTGTCTTATATTTCAAGTATTGCAAAAGTGAGTACAAATGAGAATACAAGCCTATTTATAGGGGTTGAATTACTTGCTAATCAAGTAATTAGTTAAAATGACTAAAAGGGCCTACTAAAATAAAAGAATGCCTAATTAGTGCCAAACATGCTTGGAGGCTAATTAAGGAAGGAAAGTGCCTAAAAAGAGTTAAGAATAGAAAATACAATGAAAATAAAATGAAAATAACTATGGTATCCCATCACTCTCCCCGGCTTCGAAAAGCTCGTCCTCGAGCGTAGGAGATGAATAGCCAAAAACCAAAACAACCATCAAAGAGATCTCCACTAGAAAGAAGAGACATCCTCGGACACGTCCTTTGTACCGGCTTGCAATAAATCCAGGGAGAATAGGATCACCATCCAAACATGGCCAATCAATAAAATCTTGGCCCAAGATTCCCGTGATGAACCCCTTCAATGCTACGACGCGAAAAATTTCTTCCGAATCCATATCAAGAGATACCCCAAATGGGTTCACATACCCACCATCTATCACATCACTTTTAATCTCAACCTCAACCCAAAAAAGATAACATCCGATTTAACCTCATCAAGATCATCATCCCCATGCTCAAAGATTGGGAAGAAATCTCCCAATTCAAATATTTTCGGCTCACGAAAGTGCGTGCGAGCCGTCCAACCATCCTCGACAAAAATGCCAAAAAAAACTCCAATACATAACCCAATTTCATCATTTTGATCATTCTTGCAATCAATCGGCTTGGGAGGGCACTTTTTATTGTTGATTTCACTTGATTGGAGGATTGAAGGAGGAAGAATGATTGAATGAAGAAACTAATCTTGGACTAGCCGTTGGCAATCTTGAATCGAGCCTCGGGAGTTAATCGGGGCGGAGATGTAATTTTTTTTAGGTTTGGGGTTTGAAAAATGGGCGGTTGGTTGGGAAATGGGTGGTAGTGGGTCGGGATGCAGAAGGAGGAGTCAGGAGGAACTCGGGAGGGGACGGGATAGCCCGTCGGAGTGGCGGGAGGGGGAAACGGGTAGCCTTGGATCAGAACAAGTGCGGGTTGGGGACGGTATCGGGTCGGCGGGGTTTTGGGAGTTAGAGGTGGGTTTTTGGGCAACGGTGGAGTGGAGAAGATGATCACACGTGGGATGGAGGAGTAGGGGGCAGTGGCGGCTTGTCCCCTTGGGCTGTTGGTGGGTCGTTTGGAAGGGGAAGAGTGGTCGGCAGCTTTTGGAGCGGGGAGGGGGGCAACGAGGGTTGGATGAGGTGGTGGAGCCCCTCGGCAGCTGGGTAGGGGTAGTAAGGGGTAGGGGAAACTAGGGTTAGGGTTTCTACCCACTTTCTCGTTCGTTCTTGAATCTCCTCTTTTAGTTGTTTGGATTTCTTGAGAGCCATTACGAGTAGTGTACGATTTTGAATACCAACACACCAATACACCATTTGGGGAACAACACCTCGCTCTGATACCAACTTGACGTAAACTACACGTCAATGGCTAAAAAGAAATACCAAACCCTAATTTTAGGGAGTGAATCAAAGATGTCTTATATTTCAAGTATTGCAAAAGTGAGTACAAATGATAATACAAGCCTATTTATAGGGGCTGAATTACTTACTAATGAAGTAATTAGCTAAAATGACTAAAATGGCCTACTAAAATAAAAGAATGCCTAACTAGTCCCAAACATGCTTGGAGGCTAATTAAGGAAGGAAAATGCCTAAAAAGAGTTAAAAATAGAAAATACAATGAAAATAAAAGGAAAATAACTATGAATTCCCATCAGTTAGGCTCTTAGAGGGTGGAAAGATTTGGGATTTCTGCTTTCGTAAGGAGTTACATAGTCTTGAGGCAGAGGTAGTGAAAGCCTTTTATTCGATGAGGGGGACTGGGTATTCCTTGAGGTGTTGGGCTTCTTAAAAACTTCAAGGCGTTGTTTTTCATATTTTTTATTTTTATTTTTATTATTATTATTATTATTATTATTATTATATATTGAGAAGTTACTTGAGATGCACTGTTTTGCACCTATTGAAGTTCAAGATAGGGGAAAAAAAATAGATACTTTCCTTGCAACACGTTTTCTTAGGTACTACTTCACCCTGGTGAAAATTACATACTAATTTCAAAGCTTTATACCAAGATTATGAAGAAACAAAGAAGAATCAGGTTCTCTTTAATTCACTACTTCGACAACTTTAGATAAAATGGTACATTTGAAGCTTTAGCTGAAGATCACACAAAAACGAAAAAAAAATTATGGTAAAAACCAAGAAACTAGATAAGTTATATGAAGATATAGTTCCGTGATAGATGTGATAAATTGGAAGTTGGTGGCTTCCATGAAGACTAGAACCCTAATGAATTTCTCATGGCTCTTTGGTATTGTCGTCTTTTCCGATGTCATCCGTGGTAACTAAAACCGGCATCTTCTTCGGTTAGGCTAGTCTGTCATTTTGTGGCTGAATTGGCCGTATTTGTAGCACATAATTGGGGGAAAGGGGCTTAATTATCGCTAGGTTTGGGTGGGGCAGCCGAGTTGGAAGCAAATTTTTCTCCTCAGAGGTGGGCCTTCACTCGCATATCATACTCTATGGCCTTTTGGAAAGTCGGAATCTCTCTCAAGGCTAGTTCATATTTGATCGGTGATTGCAAACCATGGATATACCGATTAATTTTTTATTCTGCAATCTCACTTAAGCCATCCCGAGTGCAAAATAAGTGGAATATCTCCATGTAGTCGCTCACGGTAAAAAAGATCGCGCTCGTATGAGGATGGCAAAAAATCAACCATCATAGCTTCTTTCATCTTGGCCCATGTATGGAGTGGTGGTTGGTCATAAAGGGTTCTTGCTCGTTCGAGATCATTCCACCATGTCGTCGCTCATGTTAGAGTAGAATTGTCGCAAGGCTTGGATGCGGGAAAAAAGGTCGCACTCATATGAGGATGGAAAAATTCAGCTATTATAACTTCTTGCATCTTGGCCCATACATGGATTGACGGTTGGTCATAAAGGGTTCTTTCTCGAACGAAATTATTCCACCATACTTTGGCAAGACTTTGTAACTTTGTCACTACGAGTTTGACACATTTCCATACTATCTATCTATTCAAAGCATCCACAAATGCTTGAATTGTGCCCCTGGTGTGAGGCACTTTCTTCCTCATCATCCTCATAGTCTCAAGGTTCAGCATAAGGGCCTAATGCACATGGGTTTCTATTACCGAGGTGGCTGAAAATTTCCTCTAGTTTGGGTCACGTTTAGATTGGTTGGGACTCGGGAGTCTCTTGCCGTAAGCGAAACCACTTTGATTTTCTAGTGTAACAATGTTGGGGTTCTCTTTGGGGTTATAATAAGGAGGGGACCCTGGGAGCAAATCATTGATATCCGGACGTCGAAGGGACATGTAATCGGAACGACGGGCACCTGGATGCCTGGTATCAAATTTCTCTAAATACCCTTGATTGAGTGGCCAGAAGAACTACCAAAAATTTTGGGTATCGCCGAAGGGGTGGGCATTGAACCCACTCGCGAATGCAATGTCCTATGTCACGAACCCATTGATTGGGTCCGAAGGAGCGGAGAGAGTTGAATGATTGTCAATTGGTACTCGGAGAAGCTTTAACTATGTCTGATCCTCCATCAAATACACATTAACCTTGAATGCAGATGTGGTGTATTCTCGACGAAGTCGGTGAGGCGGATATTTTGATTTTGTTGGTGAGCCCTTAGAGGCTATTTTTGCTAATTTTAGTAAGGATGAGGTGCTTGAAATTTGTTCGCAGCAAACAAGCCAAAAAGGGGTATGAGTTGATTCTCGAATGCAGGGGTGGAGTTTCTTGGAGGTGCACACTGTAGAGTGGGGTTTTAGACCTGATTGCAGGTTGACGGGGGTGGATATTGTGGTTCTTTGAGATCGCAACTCTAGGATTTTGGTCGCGTCGGGTTTGCGATGGATCTTGCATGATTGTGTGGTTCAGTTTTGTAGCAAAAGGGTTATAGTAGCTTTCTTGGTTGGCTCCGACCCTAATCAAAGGCTGGTTAGGTTTGTTGGGGCTAATGGGGGAGATTGTAGGCCTCAGATAGGTCTGGTTGGGTGCGATTGTTAATCGATTAGGGTTTGTGCAATTTTTGAGGGTTTGGGGAAATCGGATGTTAGGAGTGGGTTAGGTTGAAGAATTTCTTGCTGAGAACCAGAATTAGGGTTGGGGCTAGGGTTTGAATCGGGGACCAATGGAGAAGGAGGAGCAATGCCCTCCAATTTTGACAAAATGAGGGCATGTTGAGCTATCATTTTAGCCATTGTTTCTTCTAGGGCTGCCATTCGATTTTTCAGATTTGGTATTTTGATTTCTCTTTTTGGGAGCCATTAATGGAAATGCAATGGGAGGACACCCACCCACAAACACCCACATACCAAGGAGCTCACCTCGCTCGGATACCAATTTAATGCAAACACCACCAATTGGATCCAAAATAGAGAGGAAAATGCACCAAACACAATCCGAAATTTTATTCGCAAACCAAAGAATGATAGATCTCTTTGCATCATAAGTAATCCTACTACAACTAGGAAACTATTAAAGGACCAAAAGGCCCTTCTCTTACTCTAATATTTCATAATGAGGACCAAAGCTCTTTTATTATATTTAATACTATCAATTAACAAAACAAAGCTATAAACTCTATTTACATCACCATTAATGAGTTTTGTCTTAGTGAGAAGATCTTCCACACAGGTGAGTGGTGAGAGGTATGTATGTTCCTTGATGAGAGGTAATGGAAGCTGCACTAATGTCGTTTAGAAATGGAACTGTGAAGAAGTTGAAAATTAAGGTTGAGCCACCCCCCGTCCCTTACCATGTGGCATGAACCGCTTTGAAAAATTGAAGTGTGATAACTAGTGTCTTGTAACATTCGACATTGGAAATGATCTCCTTGAGCTTGGTTTGATTAGTTTAGCCCTGTTGTTATTCAGATTGGGTTTCAACGTTCATTCTTTGATCACTCCATGTTTACTCGGTGGTTTTCCTTGGCTATTATTGTTTGATAGTCTATGTAGATGATATAATTATTAGTGGGAATGTTTTAGCAGGTATAGCCAGTTTAAAACTGCAATTAAGTAGAAAATTTCACACTTAAGATTTGGGGCTGCTTTGTTAGTATTTTTGGAGTTGAGGTTGCTCGGTCCAAGGAAGGGATTCTTGTGCCAAGGGAAGTATGTACTGAATTCACTCTTTGAGGCTGGTACTCTTCGCCCTCGTCTTGTTAATACCCCAAAGGATCCATCAGTGACATTAGATTATGATAGTGGAGAGTTGTTTGGGGACATAGTTAAGTATCGAAGATTACTTGGTAAGTTAATCTACCTCACAGTTACTCCTCATTGAGGTGGTTAGTCACTTTATGCATGCTCCTCATAAGGCTCATTGAAAGGTTATTTGTCTTATTCTCCGATATCTTAAGGGAGCCCCAGTACAGGTTGTCATCTTCCCTCTTTTTTATGCTGGTTAGGGAGACCGCAATGATCGGGTTATTGTACATTTGTTGGTAATAATCTTGTTACATGGCGAAGTAAGAAACATACTGTAGTAGCTCGATCTAGTGCCAAGGCAGAGTATCGTGTTATGGGCCATACTACCTGTGAGATGTTATGGATCTGTTCTTTACTTTGTGAGGGTTGATGCTACTTATTTTATGTTTATGTATTGTGGTAACCGAGCAACTATTTTCATTGTTAGTAACCCTGTGTAGACCAAACACATTGAGGTTATTTATCATTTTAGTCGTGATCTTATCATGCAAAAGAAGATCATCACTCTCTATGTTCGGTCTGGGGATCGACTCTTGTTAAGTCTTTGGCTTGACCTAACTTTAGTAGTTGGTGTTCCAATATATGATCTATATGCTACATGCTACAGCTTGAGGGGGAGTTTTAGAGTTCTTAATTTATTATAATGGGGTAATATTGTAATATTCAGTTTTTATGCACTAATATAAATAGTTAGGGAGTATATAGCAAAACTATATTGTGACACCCCGACTAATTAAATACCGGGTAGCTACTCCTTTATTAAATTAAATCAAAATGCCAAGTTGGCTCAGTTAATAGCATCACTGTCGAAAACATGTTTATAATTTCTAACCACCTAGTATTTAAAAGTAAGATGTCAAATTTTAAATTAAGTCTGGTTAATACGCAATAAAAGAATTATGAAAGAATAACATAACCATTCACCATAACGGAACAATAGAATAACCAACAAATAATAATAAGTCCGGAGGAAAACTCCTCACAACAATCCCACAACTGAATTAAATAAAACTGCATCCTGAATTAATTACATGCCAAAAGTTGGAAAAATCTGAAATATGAAATGTCTCTAATAGAAATGGGCGACATGCCCTACAACTTGTGAAAACTGAATAGAGAGTAAAGACAAATGAAGCGTCTACTAGCAAGGCCCTGTAACTTCCACAACAGCTACAGCTCGTCACCTGAATGGAAATCCTATGCATGGTGTCCTTGTGGCTGGGCACCTAAAAGGTTTTTACAAAAAAAATAGATTTGAAAGCAAACGGGTCAGAGCCCGAAAGTGGAGAGTATTTTAAAAATAGCAAGTGTTTTAATAACATTAAAACAATGAATGCAAAATACATGTTAGGACGTGCACTCACATGAAGTACTCACCTCTCGACTAATTGTGCACTCCTAACGTACCGTACCCATCTAAGTGACATACATATCTAACCAAACCGTAATAAGTTCTACCCCTTACTACTCGATTCCCATTATACATTCTAGCGTTATCAATTAAATAGAGGGCTTTACTTAAACTCGGATTCTCAATTATTAGCAATACAATTCACTACCGGTTATCCCGTTATATTTTCTCAAAACATTACCATAATTATACTCACAATACCAACATGAAAGTTCTCATTATTTAAGCTTATATTATTCACGTCATAAATATACAATACAAGTACCCCGAGACTAAGCTGCGGTGCACACATACTCTGCTATCCATCCCGGTACATCACGTACATAAGGATCACGCATTCCGAATCTCTCAGGAATCGTTCTCAGATAACAACAATAACAAACAATGGAGGCGAACACAGTCACATCACATGGGTCACGCACATACCTACGCTCCCACAATCAGCAGACTTATTAACTTCCCAATAAGTCCTTCTCTGACCTATGTTCTCGAGGTACCAATCTAAATCCCCCCCGTAGGCACACAAAGGTTAGATGGCCCTAAGCGAACGCAAACCTCCCGTGATAGCAAGTATGGTAGGTATGTCATACACATAAAATTATATATACTAAGCATGCACACTTCTTAGTAATTACGTAACTTATTAGAGGTACACTTCTCATTCTCATACCAACTTATAATGTTACGCAATTCACATAACCCCGGTTAATACAATTATTTAAATCGTCAATTATTCTCACATCGTAATTAGTCACTCACGTCCTAATCCACAATTTTCATTTGGTTCATATCACACTTCTATATTTTACTCCTCAATATATCCCAAATATCCCAACTATATCAATTAGTCATCAAGGAAATGTTATTTCTACAATTAAACCAAGTTACGGGACATTAGAAATCAAATCAGCCCAAAAAGGCCAATCTGTCAACTCGTTAGAAGTCTCGTTCGAACGAGGTCATTCGAACGAGAGTTCGTTCGAACGAAGTGGGCATCTAACGAGATCTCGTTCGAACGAAAGGCATCGAACGAACATCCCACTCGTTAGAAGTCAAACAGTCAACTCGTTAGAAGCTCGTTCGAACGAGCTCGTTCAAACGACCTGGGCAGGCCTTCTAATGAGGTGACAGTTTCGAGCCCAGAATTCCCCTATTTCGTTTTTCCCAATTTTCTTCACCTCTAATCTCATCTAAACGTTATTCCAACAGTATTTTAAGGTTTCTAATCATCCCTAAACATACTAAGTCGTTTTACAACATTTATATGGGGTCAAATCATTCTAAACCACATCTAATCATCAATTCTCCCCAATTTTCCCCAAATCCCATGAACATGAACCCTAGAAAATTAAAGTCATCCATAGACATAATTAAATCCGTTTTTGTGGTATAAAAGATGTAATTCTATCAGAATAATCACCCAAACAAAATTCTACATGCAATCTCTTTATCAAAATGTAAATTTCTAAATCCAATTCAATGGGTTTTTATCAATCTCCCAAAACAAATGCAATTTTCATAAAGGTCTAAACATGGAAGAAACATTCGTTGCAAATAACGTAATTAAACCACTTGCCTCTGATCTTTCTCTGAATTTGATGTTGAATTGATGAAGGTTGGTCTCTCTCTCTCTCTTTCTCTGCAGAATTCTCCTTCCTCTCTCTTTCTACTAGTTTTTCTCCAAGATGACAATGGTGGTTTAGAGGTTGCCTTAGGAAACTCTTAGAACTTTTTCCAATAACTCTCGTAGCCCATTAAGTCATTTAGTGTTGTTAGTAGGGGTGCACATCGAAACCGAAAATCCGATAAACCGAACCAAACCGACTGCATTGGTTCGGTTTGGATCGGGTTTTTTGCTCAATGGTTCGGTTCCGGTTTGAAAAAAAAAAAACCGATACATCGGTTCGGTTCTTGGTTCCAGGGTAAAAAAACCCAATCCGATCCGAACCAATCCGGGACCGAACCGATTTATAATTACATATATATATTTATTTAATATATTTAACACTTGTAATTTATATTTTTGTGATTATTTGAGTTTCTAACTTAAGTTATTGAGGTCAAAATTAATTTTGACCTTAAAAAAATTAGTTATGAAACACATTAATCTTAAAAAAAATTAGTTATGAAATATGATTTTGGAACCGAAAACCGATCTGATCCGATCCGGGAACCGCTGGTTCGGTTTGGTTCGGTTCTGTATTACAGTCGGTTCGGTTCCGGTTCCAAAAATTTGGAACCGACCCAGGTCGGTTCGGTTCGGTTCTCGGATTAGTACCAAAACCGATCCAAACCGAACCGTGTGCACCCCTAGTTGTTAGTGGGTTTAGTGGGTAAAGACTAAATCAGATTTTTAACCTCTAATTTTCGTGGGTTTTAATTCCCAAAATTCCGAAATTACCAAACTACCTTTTTGGGTTGCCGGTATGGCCTAAAAATGCCCCGGGACCCAAACTAAACCCCCGGCTAGTGTTTTCTGACAATTTCGACCCTTCCGGACGCGCTGGCGCACTCAAAATGACCATACGGTTGATCAAAATAAAATTCACTTTTTAATTAAAATAATTATATTCCTGACGCGACTGCCACACGCGTCCCAACAAAATTTCCAAATTGCCGTATTTCAATTTCACGACAAATTCAATATATTCAATATTCATTATAATCAAATAATACCCATTATAATCAAATACCAACTCACATCTCGTTGGTATTTTATCCGGATTAATCCTCAATTAATATCCATTTAATTCAATTAATCCCATAAATAAATATCACAAAAGTACGGGGTATTACATACTTCCCCCCTAATAACAGAATTTCGTCCCGAAATTCGGAACTAGAAAGTACCGGGTAAGAACAACTCCGGATAACGTTCGCGCATCTCATCCTCGCGCTCCCATGTGGACTCCTCGACATTATGATGTCGCCACTGAACACGCACTAACAGAACTATCTTTGACCGCAGTTTCCGCTCACTTCGGTCCAAAATAGCAATCGGCCCCTCCTCGTAGGAGCTATCAGGCTGGAGATCGATGTCCTCCAAAGCAATGTGAGAATGAGCCAAATCGTCTCTAAGGGTCCGTTTGGTTGTTAGTGGGCAAAAGCGTGGGCATGGCAAAATTTGCCTAGGCAAAATTTGCGTAGGCAAATTTTACCTAGGCAAATTCAGATGACGCTATCAAACAACATTAGGCGAAATTAAAGTCAATCCAATTAATTTATTTAAAAACAATTTTTATATTATATTCAAAAATGTTAAAAATAGTTTTTGCAATATTTTTATATTACAGTTTTTATATTATATTCAAAAATGTTAAAAAATTTGTAAAACATTCTCTTAACATTTTTTTATAATATCAAAAACAGTTTTTAAAATATTACAAAACAAATTTTAAACATTCACAACAGTTTTTTTAAACTCTTTAAAACAGTTTTAAAAAATGTTTTTTAAAACTTTAAAACAATTTTTATAATATATCCAAAACAGTTTTTAAAAATGTTAAAAACTGTTTTACAATATTTTTATATTACGGTTTTTCAAAAAATTTGTAAAACATTCTCTTAACAATTTTTTATAATATTAAAAGCAGTATTCAAAACATTACAAAACAGTTTTTAAACATTCACAACAGTTTTTTTAAACTCTTTAAAACAGTTTTAAAAAATGTTTTTTAAAACTTTAAAACAGTTTTTATAATATATCCAAAACAGTTTCTAAAAATGTTAAAAACTGTTTTACAATATTTTTATATTACGGTTTTTCAAAAAATTTGTAAAACATTCTCTTAACAATTTTTTATAATATTAAAAGCAGTTTTCAAAACATTACAAAACAGTTTTTAAATATTTATAACAGTTTTTTTAAATATTTAAAACAGTCTTTAAAATTATTTTTTAAAACTTTAAAACTGTTTTTATAACATATTCACAACAGTTTTTAAAAATGTTAAAAACAGTTTTTACAATATTTTGTTAATACGGTTTTTTAAAAACAGTTTTTTTTTTACAATATTTTGTTAATACGGTTTTTTAAAAAAATTGTAAACATTTTCTTAACATTTTTTTATAATATTAAAAACAGTTTTTGAAACATCACAAAACAATTTTTAAATATTCATAACAGTTTTTTAATTATTTAAAACAGTTTTTAAATTATTTTTTAAAACATTAAAATCGTTTAAGAAGTTGGCAAATTTGTGGGCAAATATTTCCCACTCAAATAGGTAAGCAAAATTTGCCCACAGATTGTGCATATGAGGTGTTGTACATTGGCAAATAATGCCTAGGCAAATTATGCAACCAAACAGCCAAAATGTGGGCAAATTTTCATATTTGCCAACTTTTTGGCATTTGCCTAGGCAAATTATGCCAACCAAACGGACCCTAAGATATTTCCTTAGCGAGGAAATATGAAACACGTCATGAATCCTGTGCAAATGCTCCGGTAACCCAAGTCTATATGCAACAGACCCAATCCGCTCGATGATAGGGAATGGCCCCACATATCTCGGTGCCAACTTCCCCTTCTTCCCAAATCGCATAATCCCCTTCATAGGAGATACTCTGAGTAAAACCTGGTCCCCCACTTGGAACTCCCTGAAGAACCTCTTCGCATCAGCATAGCTCTTCTGCCGATATTGAGCTACCCGAATGCGACTCGGTATCAATTCTATCCTCGCCGAAGTATCCTGGATCACTTCCGGCCCAAGTAGTTTGTTGTCCCCCACCTCCAACCAACATGCCGGGGAACGACAAGGTCTACCATACAATGCCTCAAATGGAGCCATGCCAATGGTGAACTGATAGGAGTTGTTGTAAGCAAACTCCACCAGTGGAAGATACTGCTCCCATCCACCCCCGAAATCAATGATGCACATACGCAACATGTCCTCCAACATCTGGTTTGTATATTCGGTTTGCCCATCGGTCTGCGGGTGATACGCCGTACTCAACCGCAATTCCGTGCCCATGGCCTCCTGAAAACTCTCCCAAAACCGTGAAACAAATATCTTGTCTCTGTCAGACACGATATTTAGGGGCACACCGTGAAGTCTCACTATTTCTGCAATAAAGAGCTGGGCATATTATCCCGTAGTGTAGTCGGTCCTTACGGGTAGAAAATGAGCGACTTTGGTCAACCTGTCCACAATTACCCAAATGGAGTCGTGACCTCTCTGTGACGTAGGCAACCCCGTGATAAAGTCCATGGATATGCTCTCCCACATCCACATCGGGACCTCTAATGGCTGTAGAAGTCCTGCCGGTCTCTGATGATCCACTTTTACCAGCTGACACGTGGCGCATTTAGAAACAAACACGGCAATATCCTTCTTCATCCCGCTCCACCAATACTGTCGTCTAATGTCTTGGTACATTTTGTCCCCACCGGGATGTACCGCGAACCGTGAGCCGTGCGACTCTGCCATCACCTCGTGTCGCAAATCTTCCCCTTCCGGAACTACCAGTCTCCCATTGAAGCGTAATCCCCCGTCTGAACTAACGGTATAAGACTCGGCTCCCTCTGCTAGTAATCGAACTATCTGCTCCTGACAGAACGAGTCATTTGCCTGTGCCTTGACCACTCTCGTGACAATCTGCGGCGTAACAGTCATCACAGACATGAACGATCGGGCCACTGCATCCTGGTGTCCCAACTCTTTCCACTTTGCCTTCCACACCCCTGCCACCTCATCTACTGGCCTACGGCTCAACGTGTCTGCTACCACGTTAGCCTTCCCCGGGTGATATTGGATATCGAACTGATAATCCTTCACAAACTCAAGCCACCTTCGCTGCCGCATATTCAACTCCTTCTGCGTGAATAGGTACTGTAGGGACTTGTGGTCTGTGAACAATCGAAACTTCTCCCCCAAAAGGTAATGTCTCCAAATCCGAAGGGCAAATACCACTGCCGCTAACTTCAAGTCATGGGTGGGGTAATTCTTCTCGTGAGGCTTAAGCTTACGGGAAGCATAAGCTATGGCCTGACTCTCCTGCTGCAATACACCTCCAAGTCCTTGTAAGGACGCATCGGTGTAAACTAGATACTCAACTCCTGGTCTCGGCAATGCTAACACAGGTGCTGAGGTCAACTTGTCCTTCAACTCATCGAATGCCAACTGACAGGCATCACTCCAAATGAACGGCACACCCTTACGAGTCAGATGTGTCAAAGGACCCGCTATCTTTGAGAAACCCTGAATGAACCTCCTATAGTATCCTGCTAGACCCAAGAAACTACGGATCTCAGTCGGTGTGGTGGGCTGTCCCCACTCCCTCACCGCGGATACCTTCCCCGGATCAACAGATATCCCCCGGTCGGAAATAATATGCCTCAAAAACTGAACCTCCTTCAGCCAAAACCCGCACTTCTCATATTTTGCATACAGTTTGTTCTGACGTAGCGTTTGCAAAACCTGCCTCAAATGTTCGGCATGCTCCTCCTCTGTCTGGGAGTAAACCAGAATGTCATCAATGAAGACAATGACGAACTGATCTAGGAACTCTCTGAACACACTATTCATCAAGTCCATAAACACGGCTGGAGCATTGGTCAAACCAAAAGGCATAACCCGAAACTCGTAGGAACCATATCTCGTTAAGAAAGCAGTCTTCGAGACGTCCTCTTCCCTGATACGCAACTGATGATAACCAGATCGCAAATCAATCTTTGAGAAGAAAGAAGCTCCCCTCAGCTGGTCGAATAAGTCATCGATTCGGGGCAACGGATACTTATTCCGTATCGTGACCTTATTCAACTCCCGGTAATCCACACACAACCTCAACGATCCATCCCTCTTCTTTACGAACAACACAGGGGCACACCACGGTGAAGTACTCCTCCGTATAAACCCCTGACCCAACAACTGCTCTATCTGATCCCGTAACTCTCTCATCTCAGCGGGAGCCATACGGTAAGGTGCGCGGGCAATAGGCCGAGTGCCCGGTGTCAAGTCGATCACAAAATCTATCTCTCTACTCGGAGGTAATCCAGGTATATCCTGAAATACATCGGCAAACTCTCGAACAGCCGGAATCGAATCAAGTGGTATCACCACTTCCTTAGAGGTCTCCTCCTCTATATAGTACAAATGGGTGGACGATCCTCCCTCAGGACGAGGCATCGCCACTAAAAACATCTCCTGCCCGGGAATGGCAAAGATAATACTCCTACTGAAACAGTCAATCATGGCTCGGTACGCAACTAGCCAATCCATGCCAATAATGGCATCATACTCGGTCATATCTAATACTAACATATCCGCGGGTAAAGTGAACCTCCCGATCTCTATACCCACGCCTCTACATACAAGGGAAATCATAGAACCCCTACTCAGCGGTGAATCTACACAAGTAACCGTACTCTCAGCGGTGTCTAACAACCCAATGGTGCGTGCAAATCTCATAGCAATAAAACAGTGTGTAGCCCCCGTGTCAAATAAAATACGCCCCATAGTCCCCTGAATAGAGAACATACCCTCAATGGCTGGTGGATCCTGTGGGGCTGCGGCGTGCTGAAGCTGATATACTCTCCCATACTGAAGCTGCCCCTGCTGAACTGGGACCGCTGGGATGGGTGGTAATGCTGCCATTTGTGGTGGCGCTGGGAGGGCGGCGGGAAACATAGGTCTCTGCGGCTCCTGTCGAGCACCCTGCTGCTGCTGCTGCGGGGCCCTGCCCCTATCAGGACAATCCTGGCGTTTATGGCCAGTCTTGCCACAAACGTAACACTTCCCCGGGAAGTTCCCCCTCTCTGTCCCTGCTGCCCTCGGCCCTGGTGGCCATTATTACCATTCCTCCCCTGGCCCTGCTGAAACTGCTGTTGACCATTCTGGCCCTGATGGCCGTTCGGACCCTGATGGCCCTGCCGGAAACCTCCCTGTCCGTGTCTGAAATTCCCCGATCTGAACCTCTTATGATCCCCCTGCTGGGAACCCTGGTCACCCTGTCTCTGCCCCTGAGTAGATTGTGCCCCACTGGCACCATTTCCCCCGGTCCTGCCCTGATGGCTGGACTCTCCTGATCTCTTGCTCTCAGCCATGTGAAAGCGGTGATCCTGGCAGTGTAACAGTGCAGCATTAACCACGTCAGAATAAGTGGCCAACGAGAGGTTCCCCAATAAATGCTGACGGATCCTCCAAGTCAACCCGTCTGTAAACTTCTGGATCTTCTTCTCCTCTGTCGGTATCTCGTCCGGAACAATATTCAACAGATTTGTAAATTCGGCCTCATACTCGGCCACAGTCTTTCCCTCCTGTCTGAGATTCATTAACTTCCTCCTCATTTCCGTGTGAACAGCTGACGGAAAATACTTGCGGTCGAACCGCACCCAAAACTCCTGTATCGTGAGAGTATCTCTCTCCTCCACGGTGGTAATAGACTCCCACCACTGCAGTGCAGACCCCACTAGCTTGAATGTAGCTAGTATCTGCTTCTGAACATCGGTGCACTCATACATCCTCAAGTGCCTCTGAATGTCTTTCCTCCACTGACTTGAAACCACAACATCGGAGCTACCTGCGAACTCCGGTGGGTGTGCTTTCTGAAAAGCATCACGTACACGTTCCCAAGCAGACGGGAATGCATGTGCCTGAACTGGCGCGGCTACCGGCGCCTGAGGTGGTGCCTGCTGAACTACGGCTAGTGCGGCATTTACCGCTTGGGCTACAATGGCTGCAACCTCGGCGGCATTCATCGTGCCCTGAACTGGTGTGGGCTGTGGTTCTGGCGTTGCATCCCTGGGAACCCGTTGTGCACGTCGTGGAGGGATCTGAAATAAGAGTAAAGTCTATAAGTTCGCAGTTATAAACTCAAAATAGCTGAAGAGCGAAGCATACATAAAGGAATACAACAGTCCTAAAATATAGGGCTCTACATCAAAGAAAGCTCAGCGGAAACATAATAAGCCGTACAGATCCTAAAGGACACTAGAACCTGATGCTCTGATACCACCTGTGACACCCCGACTAATTAAATACCGGGTAGCTACTCCTTTATTAAATTAAATCAAAATGCCAAGTTGGCTCAGTTAATAGCATCACTGTCGAAAACATGTTTATAATTTCTAACCACCTAGTATTTAAAAGTAAGATGTCAAATTTTAAATTAAGTCTGGTTAATACGCAATAAAAGAATTATGAAAGAATAACATAACCATTCACCATAACGGAACAATAGAATAACCAACAAATAATAATAAGTCCGGAGGAAAACTCCTCACAACAATCCCACAACTGAATTAAATAAAATTGCATCCTGAATTAATTACATGCCAAAAGTCGGAAAAATCTGAAATATGAAATGTCTCTAATAGAAATGGGCGACATGCCCTACAACTTGTGAAAACTGAATAGAGAGTCAAGACAAATGAATCGTCTACTAGCAAGGCCCTGTAACTTCCACAACAGCTACAGCTCGTCACCTGAATGGAAATCCTATGCATGGTGCCCTTGTGGTTGGGCACCTAAAAGGTTTTTACAAAAAAAATAGATTTGAAAGCAAACGGGTCAGAGCCCGAAAGTGGAGAGTATTTTAAAAATAGCAAGTGTTTTAATAACATTAAAACAATGAATGCAAAATACATGTTAGGACGTGCACTCACATGAAGTACTCACCTCTCGACTAATTGTGCACTCCTAACGTACCGTACCCATCTAAGTGACATACATATCTAACCAAACCGTAATAAGTTCTACCCCTTACTACTCGATTCCCATTATACATTCTAGCGTTATTAATTAAATAGAGGGCTTTACTTAAACTCGGATTCTCAATTATTAGCAATACAATTCACTACCGGTTATCCCGTTATATTTTCTCAAAACATTACCATAATTATACTCACAATACCAACATGAAAGTTCTCATTATTTAAGCTTATATTATTCACGTCATAAATATACAATACAAGTACCCCGAGACTAAGCTGTGGTGCACACATACTCTGCTATCCATCCCGGTACATCACGTACATAAGGATCACGCATTCCGAATCTCTCAGGAATCGTTCTCAGATAACAACAATCACAAACAATGGAGGCGAACACAGTCACATCACATGGGTCACGCACATACCTACGCTCCCACGATCAGCACACTTATTAACTTCCCAATAAGTCCTTCTCTGACCTATGTTCTCGAGGTACCAATCTAAATCCCCCCCGTAGGCACACAAAGGGTAGATGGCCCTAAGCGAACGCAAACCTCTTGTGATAGCAAGTATGGTAGGTATGTCATACACATAAAATCATATATACTAAGCATGCACACTTCTTAGTAATTACGTAACTTATTAGAGGTACACTTCTCATTCTCATACCAACTTATAATGTTACGCAATTCACATAACCCCGGTTAATACAATTATTTAAATCGTCAATTATTCTCACATCGTAATTAGTCACTCACGTCCTAATCCACAATTTTCATTTGGTTCATATCACACTTCTATATTTTACTCCTCAATATATCCCAAATATCCCAACTATATCAATTAGTCATCAAGGAAATGTTATTTCTACAATTAAACCAAGTTACGGGACATTAGAAATCAAATCAGCCCAAAAAGGCCAATCTGTCAACTCGTTAGAAGTCTCGTTCGAACGAGGTCGTTCGAACGAGAGTTCGTTCGAACGAAGTGGGCATCGAACGAGATCTCGTTCGAACGGAAGGCATCGAACGAACATCCCACTCGTTAGAAGTCAAACAGTCAACTCGTTAGAAGCTCGTTCGAACGACCTGGGCAAGCCTTCTAACGAGGTGACAGTTTCGAGCCCAGAATTCCCCAATTTCGTTTTTCCCAATTTTCTTCACCTCTAATCTCATCTAAACGTTATTCCAACAGTATTTTAAGGTTTCTAATCATCCCTAAACATACTAAGTCGTATTACAACATTTATATGGGCTCAAATCATTCTAAACCACATCTAATCATCAATTCTCCCCAATTTTCCCCAAATCCCATGAACATGAACCCTAGAAAATTAAAGTCATCCATAGAAATAATTAAATCCGTTTTTGTGGTATAAAAGATGTAATTCTATTAGAATAATCACCCAAACAAATTTCTACATGCAATCTGTTTATCAAAATGTAAATTTCTAAATCCAATTCAATGGGTTTTTATCAATCTCCCAAAACAAATGCAATTTTCATAAAGGTCTAAACATGGAAGAAACATTCGTTGCAAATAACGTAATTAAACCACTTGCCTCTGATCTTTCTCTGAATTTGATGATGAATTGATGAAGGTTGGTCTCTCTCTCTCTCTCTTTCTCTGCAGAATTCTCCTTCCTCTCTCTCTCTACTAGTTTTTCTCCAAGATGACAATGGTGGTTTAGAGGTTGCCTTAGGAAACTCTTAGAACTTTTTCCAATAACTCCCGTAGCCCATTAAGTCATTTAGTGTTGTTAGTGGGTTTAGTGGGTAAAGACTAAATCAGATTTTTAACCTCTAATTTTCGTGGGTTTTAATTCCCAAAATTCCGAAATTACCAAACAACCTTTTTGGGTTGCCGGTATGGCCTAAAAATGCCCCGGGACCCAAACTAAACCCCCGGCTAGTGTTTTCTGACTATTTCGACCCTTCCGGACGTGTTGGCGCACTCAAAATGACCATACGGTTGATCAAAATAAAATTCACTTTTTAATTAAAATAATTATATTCCTGACGCGACTGCTACGCGCGTCCCAACAAAATTTCCAAATTGCCGTATTTCAATTTCACGACAAATTCAATATATTCAATATTCATTATAATCAAATAATACCCATTATAATCAAATACCAACTCACATCTCGTTAGTATTTTATCCGGATTAATCCTCAATTAATATCCATTTAATTCAATTAATCCCATAAATAAATACCACAAAAGTACGGGGTATTACATATATAACCCAATATTAAATCAATAGTTCTCTTTTTTCTCCCTTCTCTAAAAAACTCTACTTTCTCTACTAAATCTATATTTGTGTGCATCTTCATTGTATCAAGCAATTATTATGAATGAGTGAGAATGAGTAAGAGTTATTGTTGATTATTTACTCTACTAATGAGTGTAACATTCCGCCGCGTTTACATTAAATTGGCATGAGAGCGATGTCTGTGTTCATACTAGTTGGTGTATGAAACCAATCGGTTGGGGAGAAGCTTGGCCGATAAATGTTCCAAAGTATGCCAGGTTTGAGATCGAAACCCCCCAAATAAATCAAATTTTCGATGAGGAGCTTGTAAAACGGCTAGATTCAGCCCCAAAACCGCGAAGGAACCGTTACACTGAGGAGCGGGCTTGGGATTTCATCACAGCCACTCCTCCACCACCATCGGTCGCCTGCAGATCTCCTTACTCATCAACGTCCGTGGAGGACGACGATGAATATGACGATTCCGAAGAACAACGTGACTAATTAGAAGTGTGACGCTCTCCTTAGTCTCCAGCGGTGTCTTCGTTTCAAATGGCGGGGTTCCAGACGCCCTCTCTAGTCACGATGCCTAACACTTGCTGATTTGGCCACTGAGATGATCACCATCGTCCAAAACAGCAAGAGGAATAATGGGAAGATGAAGGCGGTGCACGAATCTGAACGGGTAGCTTGCTGGCGAAGCCTAAAAGGACCTGATCCGAGAGGAAGAAGAGAGACGACCGGGGGATATGATAGATTTACTGAAAATCATCATCGGCGAAATCCTATCTGAAATCGACTTTGGAAGAGGAGGTCGGAGTTTGAGTACCGATGCCCAAACTTGAGTTCAAAGCCGTCTATCAGAGAGGAGTGGTTGCCGGCATTTTCGTCGATGGTTGTAGTCGGATCTTACAAGAGGAGAAAAAGTCGATGAGTATGAAGCATGGCAAAGACGGTGAGAGTAAAGATCTACCGGCGAGACTAAATCCGCCGTCAATCGGAAAGGAGCAGTTGCCGAAACTCTTTATCACATAAAGCTGTTGGACTTCGCGAGAGAAAGAGATGGTTCCTTGGGTTGGCAAAATTGATTTTGGTTCTAAAGTTGATTTGGGTCTCTCATGGTTTGAAATTTGGTTTGGGTCAAGTGGTTAAATCATAGTCTGGGCTTGTTATACTTAAAATCTGTTTGGGCGGGTTGATAAAATGAGCTTGGGCTGTAAAGGCAGTTGGGATCGTTCCTTCTTTGGAGAACGGTGGGCTTCTTCATGAAGCTACTGTGCAATTTGGTCCTCAATTAAATTTAGGCTTAGTTGTAATGAGGAATCATTTGGATTGGCTTTTGGTGGCCCAAGAATAGGTTTTATTAGGCTGGAAGGAATTCGACCTCCCAAGTTAAAAAATGCTGGAAAATAATTTACTTTTGGCCCCAGAAATTTGTTGAAGACTATTGGGCCTAAATTATTTAGCAAAATATCTTCCAAGTATTTGTTTAAATGACACGGATTCCTAAAGCTCGGGTTTGAGTTTTTTGTTACCTGGGGAGAATGATGTGTGAAAGTGTTGGATATATGGAATGGTCTAAACAAAAGCCAATTTTTAATTTTTTCAAAATAAATATTCAACTTAAACAGAATTAACCCTAAGCACCAATTATAAACGAAAGTTGTGTAAACCAATTTTATTTTATCCTAAAACATTCATCTAGGTGATAGCAGGATAAAGTAAAATAAGCAATCACACAATGCCGATGTACGAGAAAAACCCACAACGGGAAAATCCTCGGACGGTCCAGCCACTCAAAATCCACTAAGTATGGAATTACAAAGAACACGACAGAAGACTTACAACGCAGACTCGACGCCCTCGTGATCCTTGACGCTCTTCGTTCCTCAACCTCCGCCTAAGTGTTACGCAAGAGTCCACTCGTGCAGTGCCATAACGTGTGAGTCCACACACACCTCGGTATCCACCGAACAACTCAGCCATCGTCTAGGGATATTGAACACGGAGTCCACCGCAGCACCACACCACGGAATCTACCGTGTGTAAACGACAAATACAGATTCCATCGCACGAAACAATTCTCAACAAGATGAAGAATAAACCAGTGGTGCCCACAAACTAGATCTCAAAGCATAATATGATGAAACTTGAATTTAAAACTGTTTGGGTGTAAACTAGTGTTAGGGTTTGAAAAACTTGATCATGAATGATCACATAAACACAGAGAGCTTATTGGAAGAGTTTGAAACTTAAAAGCAAGAAAAAAGTCTCTCGTAAAATTGCTTATCCTCACTCTTATTTATAGGAGGTTTTTTGAAGATGAGATAAGGATTAAATACTTTGTAGAAAATCTCAAAATCTTCAAAAATTCGCCGGCCGTTAGAACGAGGTACATCTCGTTCGAACTAAGTACCTCATCTCGTTCGAATCGGCTTCTAACGAAACATCAAACGAGAAAACAACATGACGTGAAAAATGCCTCGTTTGATATATCGTTGAAACCCTGCGCTAACGAGTTAAGGTAACTCGTTCGAACGACATACCAAGTCTTTCTAACGACCTTGCGAAAAAAAATATTTTTCTTCTAAAAAATATTAAAAGAGATAAAATAATTTTCGACATTTTAAAATCAATTTTATAAAAACCTAGCACCCAAATAATAAATATCCAAGGCATATTATAAATACGCATTCATACCTGAGAGATCCTTGGAACGTGAAGACGGAAACGAGCAAGAAACACGACACAATGATGTAAATCTTCTAACTTGGCCACTGCGTTTTCAAGAAACCACGTCATAGGCTTGAAAAGTCAAAACACTCAGGTCCTAACCTATGACTAAAACAATTTTGTTCAAACACGGAATAAGCCAAAATATACAAATTGACTTTATTAAGAATTTTGTCCTTAATATGTGTACAAGAGCAGGTATGTGGCATATGCGTGGATTTGAGCCCGCGATGAATTGTAATTGTTTTTTTAGTGCTTTATTATTGGTAAAATAAATGAATTCTAGATTAGGTTAGCTAGGGATGAAGATGTCATGGCATGGACCACTAAGCCTATGACATCACTCATGGCATCATACTTAGCTTATAAATGTGACACCCCGCCTATTAAAATAACGGGTGGCCAACCCTCTATTAAAATAAAACAGGAATCTCAAATGGCTCATTTTTATCATCAATGTTGAAGATCCAATACATAACTAACCACCTATTATTTAATAAAGTCGTGTGTCAATTTTGAACTTTAATTAACATAAATAAAATCATTCACCATCAACTATGCCAGATAAATAATTAGATCCACAATCACATAATCATATCTGAATACTGGAATATAATAAAATATATTAACCGAATAAATCATCGGTTTACGATCCAATACAATTGAATTAAATAAAACTGAATAAAAACTAACATTGGGCGATATGTCCGGATAATAACTAACTGAATCCTAGCTAGAATCTCAAAGAGACTAAACAATCCTTGCAACACTCCACAACTGCTGGAGTTTCGATGACCTTGAAGTGATAATCATGCTTGGTGTCCTTGTGGCTGGACACCTAAAAGTTTTTAAAAATATTTTGACACGGGTTAGAGCCCAAAACCTTTTGAAAATATTTTGCAAGTAATTAAAATGCATAATAATTATGAATACATTCTTCCATATTTAAATTGGTGTCGCACTCACAGGAGATACTCCTCACGTCTCAACTACAGTGCACACCTAACGTATGCATCTTAATCCCTAGTTATGCTACCCAGTCTAACTAGTCTCAATATACCCTTAAGTTCATACGGTACCCTGTGTCACGCGTATTTTATAATTAATTTTCCCATCTGTTTAATAATTATAATTCTCAATTATAATTAATCAATTTATATCAGATAACTTTCAACAATTATGATTCTCAGTTATAATTTATCAATTCATTCCAAATAACTTTCACTAGTTACTAAATTAATATTCACACTTTAATATCTCATGCTCGTATATATTTTTTTGCACACATATACGTAGTTTAATATCACATCAAGCATACTCACTGGATGCGAATCTCTAAAATGCTGTCATGCACCAAGGCATACACATATCATCCTTGGCTATCGGGTCGGACTCTCAGACCGAACCCTGATAAAATCGTAAACGTATTGGAGGCGGTCATAGGTTCTTCGATAGTGAGTCATAACCATACCCGAATTACCTCACTTCGAACTTAAACCTCAAAGGGCACATGCGTGGCGCTATGACCTGGGGTCTATACTTATCCTGCTGTTTTTTGTTTTTTGCCAGGGAAGATCACCCACATCGCGCAACCTCAGATGATAGCACTAGAGTGGTATGTTCATACAATTATATCATACACACAGATATATATATATATACCCGTATGTATATTCCTAAAAATCCGGCTAACTGTGCCTATCACTCGTAGCACTAGCCAATAATTATTTCCATTCCCAATTTATTTAAACATCCACTATTTTAATTAATTGATTCTTTAATTTTCATTTCTGAACACGTACTATTCTCAACCAGCCCGTATTCCTATTTTCTCGAATTTTCATTATCAATCCATTAACAATTTTCCCGAATATAATTTTCCCCCAAATACTCAATTTCCTTTCTCGGATATATTCCAACTCATCCTAAGGTATTTTTATCAGTATTACCATAATTTCCAGAAATCCTAACTTAATCCTGAACATCATTATTTAATCCAAAATTAATTTACGAACAAGTTACATCCAATTACCCAAATTGGCTGGCAGGGTTGCCGAACAGAGTCAAAATTCACAATTATATGACTGTTTTAAAAATGCAGAAAAATCAGATCCAAATATTATCCAAATCATCCGACTTCAGATTGGCTACACGAAAAATTGAGTCAGGTATGCGTTTTGAGTTTTTCTCAAATATCTTTCGAAAGCACTCACAAAGAAGATCTAAAACTCTCCAAAGTGACTCTTCTCATTCCTCTCTTGTTTTTCGAATTTTCAGCAATATTTAATTCATCTAAATCATCTCCAAAGTTAATTTCCTCAAACATTATTATTTCTCATGAATTCTAAACATGAAATCAATCCCTTTTCATATATAGTTTATCTACACATAATCACAACATGAGATTCATAATTATTTTCCCAAAAATTATGAAATTCTCAACAACATTATAATGATTCATAATTTCTCAATCTTTTTAATTCAAGAGTCCATCTTTCTACATGAGCTCCTAATTCCAGATTTCAATTCATATAAATCACCTATATGTTCTATGAATTCATTTATCCCAAAACCCATTTACATAGGAATTTCATCAAAAATCATTTTTCCAATTATGATATGAATTGAATTGTACACATAACTATTTTGAAAGATAATCACTTGCCTCTAGTTTTGTAGTGTCTGAATTCGTTGTAGATGATAACCAAAAATCTCCTAACTTCTTCACAAATCCTCCCACTTGCATTATCCAAGAATTTCTTTAGCTTTTCTTGCAACTTTTGAGTTTTTCTTTTTTTTCTCTTCACTTTCTCTCTAACCCTTTGGTTTCTCTCAAAGAACCTTTTGTATTTTGTAAAATGATGGTTTGTTTCTCTAAACCCTTTATTTTATAACACAAATCCCCTTTTTGTCTCTTCGCATCCCATTAAAAAGACCAAAACATCCATATACTAGTCCCGACTAGTCTAAAAAGCCCCCGAGACCCAAACACTATCCCGGGTACTTAATTTTGACTATTTTGACCATTTCCGAATCAACCGTGCACTCGAAATCATCATTCGAGTCACCCATCATCAATTTACCGTCTTATTCCCAACAGGACCCCACACGCGCGTCTCGTCGCTTTTACTCGCTTACGAGACGTATTATAAAATAATGCAATTTCATTTACTTATCACAAAAGTAAATATAATATCACATAAATATTAATCCATTTCTCGCTAATTAATATTTATATAAATTCACTTTATTTCTACTGTGACACGTGTAATTTAAATATTCTCAAAATTACGGGGTGTTACAATAAATACCCACGTAATCTCTCATTTTGTATTAACCAAATATTATGAATGAAATAAAATGAGTAAGAGTTATTGTTGATTATTTCCTCTTTTAGTGTATGTGGGTAAACATTCCGCTGCGCTGCATTTACACCTGCACGCATGTGACACTATATTCTCTTGTGAGGGTGCACCTGCACATACACCAGTGACAAATTTATACATAGTTTGTTTTAATCATCCTCAAACTATTGGCATGATATTATGACACATATGCGTACTGCCCACTCTGATCTCTCTCTCGATGCTCTATCTGCAATTGTCATGATATAAGAGTGACTAATTATGTTATTGGCAATATAATTTCTCTCTTAATTTCTTTGTTTAAATGACGATTGAAGAATGTGGTTGTATTATATTTGTCGGGGTTTTAATTGTGGTTTAGGCATAGGCCCTGGTTGTGGGGAAATTGAGGAGTGGTGAAAAATGGAGGGATTAAGGAGACCATGTTTGGGTAATGGTATTGTTGTATATTCAATTTTTCTTTTTGTTATTGAAAACCAAACCAAGAACGGCCTTGTGCAACCGTTAAATTGAACATTATCAGGGGTACAATGACAGTTTACATTTGAGTTAACAGTCGAAGCATAAATTTGGTTTGCACCCATCTTCTCTCTATCCATTGCGGACTATACAAACTTCTTGTTGGCATTGGTTTACTAATCTTTGAAACATATTGCACCTTTCATTTACACATCTTCTAAATGTATTTATCACAGAATCCCAATCCTTTGGCCATGAAGGAAGTACGTAAGGTTGATCTGAGAAAATATGGTGTTGATTACAGATATGTTGGACAGACAGAGAGGAGGTCTAGTAGGCAAAAATGAAAAAAGACGTCAAACTTACATTAAGAAGGATTTATATATAAACAAATATAAAAAAAAAACACCCTACCCTGCACCTCAAAACTGTCACCAACTCCCACATTGGTAGCAATTACCTGTATATTCTGCCTTCAGCCCGAAACTGTCTCAAGATCTTTGTTTTTAGGTCACTCTCTCATTGCAGGCATATATTAGGTCACTTCAAGTTCACTGTTTTCAAATATATACTCCTACCAATATTGCCACCTATACATAGGCGCATAGGTTGAATCCAATTCTTTTAAAAAAAATTGACGAGGAAAAGTTTGATTGTTTATTTTTGCATTTTCTTTATTATAAGTTCGAAATATCCAATTCAGGCAGCCAGCCTGAGCCCCCCAGCTGATTGGCGAGTCATTATTGAATTAAGTGGAGATGATTGTTTTGTCTGTTAGTAAATCTCTTTCTAGAAGGTGTGCTTTTTTTATTTATTTGTAATTGTTGAAACCCAATACGCTAATTAACTTTTCTTCCTGATCTATTAGTGGTCATCATATCTGTTGGCACTTATGGTTATATAGAACCCTTGAGTGACAATTTTCTGTATTTACAGTACGATGTAGGGAAGTGTCGAGGTTGAACTTGGTACGCAGGACAATTACAGCACAAGCGTCTAATGTTGGTGTCGGATCTGGTGGTTATGAAGGGAGAGAGGAAAATGACAAAGAAAAGGTCTTTGTTAACAGTCCACACAGTGACAGTTCATCAAATATGTGAGTAATTTTGACAAAAATTTTCATGCGAAGCCTTGTTTTGTGGCCTCTGGGCTCTTTTTATGTTTTTCCAATTTGCTTTTTCTTGCTGTATTAAACATAAGAAACATGGAGCAGGTTCAACTTAAGTTGGTGTAAGAATATTAAGTTTTGCACCCATCAATGACTTCTTCTTGAGTTCATAATTCGCTAATCCAATGGTTGAGTTAGACATACCTATTGACCATAATATGCGCGCAAAATGTTAAGTTGATTGGGTAGTAATAAGCATTTGTTTCGTATACTTGCATTTCGTATACTTGAATTTCGAATCGCCGCACATGCACTCCGCAGCCGCATCCATGCTTCTTAGATGCATAGTTACGATGAGGCACTCCTAGATCTCCGATTAATTTAATCCAATAGTTAGTTGTACCTGCCCCAAGAAACATCTAGTTCCAGTTGTGAAACAGACATATTGAAATTATGGTGGCTAGTTGTGAATGCTTGGCATATTCTATGATTGATTTGCTTGGAAGATCAGTTGGGAGTAGGAATGCATAAATGGAAGCAATGATCATATGATTTTGTCTAGATTTTATTTAATTCCTATTTTATAAGACCTTACACTCAAATAAGGGAGTGTAAAAATCCTTCTACCAGTTGTAATGAATCAGTCACAATTTTCCAAGAGCTTGATCTGTTTATTGGAACGCATAACACTTTTTGACTTTTTGTACATCTGCTTGAATTCTCCTGTAACAGAAATGAATCAGAAGAGCATGTTTTTGGATCTTTGAAGAGCCTAATTCTCATTGTTCCTTTTTTCTTGCGTTTTCTCTGTCATGTCATTCTTTGGGGTGATGGATGGAAACCCCTAAATTTTGAAAACTGGAAAATTTACTCCACTCGTGATTTGATTAAAAGGAGAGGCCAAAATGCTTACGTTCTATGTAAACAGGACAATGAGAATACCCATCATCTCTTGTTGCATTGCAGTTTTACGAGATTCACGTTGGGAATAAATCTTCAAGGAATTTGGAATTGTGGGGTGCGTCCCTAAATCTTTCCATGATTTTATTATCATTACCTGGATCGCTTTTGGGATTAGAAAGAGGAGTGTTTTTATGTAGATGTATTTTCATGGCCTTAGCATGGAATTTTTTGTAGGAATGTAATAAGTAATAACAGGTCCTCTGAGGATATAGTAATGTAGAAGGAGGAAGTGGGAAAAGGTGGAATTTATGTATGGCATCTCTTTGGCCATCAACTTAAAATTCTTTCGATCTTTTCAATGTGTCTCTAATCTCTTATAGTAAACATTTGAGGAGATGTTATCCATGCCTAAGGAGTTTTCTTAGCCGGCTAGGGGGCTGTGGTTCATTTGTGGGTCCGCATCAGTCTGGAGTTAAGAGTAGAATCTGTTTGGTTTGCTCGTTGTCAGAGGCTTTATTTATTTATTTTGTCTTGGCTACTCTGGGGATTCTTTATTTTTTTTTTGTTTCTTCCTGTTTTCTCTGTACAGTCTTTAGTTTTGTTTTCCGGTTCTGCAGCCTGCTGATCCACCTCTTTGTACTTGTTCGTGTTATATAGTATAATTTCTAGTTTGTTTCTGATTAAAAATGAGATGTATATTGTCTTTCATAAATGGCAGTGGGAAGCTTCCCGGTCGAATTCCTTATCCTCTCTCTATAGCAATTGTGCTATTTGGATGTGCTTTAGCATTTTCATTGATTGCCTTTGGAAAAGGAGCACCTTCATTACTGTTAGCAGCTATTGCAAAGTCAGGCTTCACAGCTGCATTCACGTTGATATTTGTTTCTGAAATTGGGGACAAGGTAAGTCATGTACCAATGACGAGTTATTTGTCTCTTTTAAATTTTGAATATATGATTATTTGAGCATAGTTGTACCCATGCTTGGCTCCCTGTATGTGTCTGTATATGCACGTTGGCCTATGTGGCTAAATGGTTATGTTTTGAATTATATATTTGTTTCGACACAGTTAGTTTTCTTTACCTGTCTCAGTTCGTTGATTTTTTGGTTAATGGCAAAGAACCCCCTGAACTATCCCACTTGTTGCAAAAACATCTCTAAACTATTAATTTTGTAAAACCCTTTTGAACTATTCCTAGTGATCACAATTTTCCTCGTGTACTTTTTATCAACACATAAGGGGGTCTTTGCAACTTTTTTTTTTATAGTTTAGGGGGATATTTGTAAAGCTCGGGTAATTATCATAAGAGCATTATTTAGGGGTTTCTTGCATTTTAGCCTCTTCTTTCTATGTATGTGATTTTGTGCTTCCTCCATGTGAGGATACGTGACTTCTTATTCTTTTTTGCTTTTCGGTAGGGATCTGTGTAGAAATTAGGATACTTTTTTTTCCTTTTAAAGTTTCCACCCAAAGTAAAGCAAATTTGAAAAGTTAGAATTGTTTCATAAACATAATGATTGAAACCAGATCTGTTTAGAAAATTTCATTAGATTAGATTAGATACATCCATGATACAACACACATAAGAAGCACAAAAAGGCCTTTATATGCAGTTCTAGCATTTTGTGTGTTATCCTCTGTACAATGTCAATTCTCTGAGAAACTTCCTTGTACTAACTCATTATGCTTCAAACTTCACTTCAGACCGATTCATAAAAAGTTAAGGTTTGAGGAGTATAAATTAAATCCTATCTCAATCTCTTTTGGATGTTTGAGGAGCATTCTTGATTCCGTTCTTAGGTTTCCGATAATTTTTTTGCATATCCTAGCGACAACCTAATGACACAAATTAAATTTTTAATCTCGTTCCTTGATCTAGTTTATAATCTACCGTCACCTCACTTACGTTGAATTCAAAGCTCCGTCTTCAACTTGCTCAGCTCTTTACGATTAGACCAATATTTCACTCACCTCGAACTGGTCTTGAACCAATAAACTCTACTCTTTTGACCTGTTGTATGCAAATACTTTACTTCTTTGTAAGCTGTTTCTTTGAACTTAAGAAATTTGAACTATATATTAATTTATGGGCCTCCATCTTTCAAGCATCATTAAAATTATCTATGAAAGCATGAGAAAATGGCTACATATTTTCAAAGGGAGGTGTGTACCTAGTCAGTGTGTTTGATTGCAAGAAAATAGACAATGATTTGAGTTGTTATCCTTTGGCATCATGCATACTAAACCATGATAAGATAAATACACACTTGTGCAACATATAAAAATATCCAAAAAAATAACCTAAACATGATAAGACAAACAGGTCTAAGTTGGATAAAGATGTTTATGCTATATTCTGTTAGGATGGGTGGAGTATTTAGGTTCTCAAGGAGTCCGACTACTACAAATCAGTTTGGGCTCAAGTTAGATAAGCATGTGTGGATTTATAATATTCTTCCCTTTCCCAGTGTCCTGTTAATGATTCCATTGTTTTGAAATGCAAATGATTGAATATGGAATATATGGTTCTCATCTTTAATTTATTTTTTTATACTATATTACTCTTAAATATTAACGTGGCTTATGTCATGATTGTTTCTCTTTTTTTATTTGATCAGACATTTTTCATTATAGCACTCTTGGCCATGAAGTACGAGAAAGGACTGGTATGATCTCCCAACCTGTACTTCCAGTGCATCTCTCTCTCCGGTAAAATTTAACTATTTATGCACGAGAAGTGATTTTGCTATCTTGCTATTGAATCAATGACTAGGTTCTTTTGGGTTCAATGGGTGCTCTATCATTTATGTCAATCCTGTCAGTCATAATTGGACGGATATTTCAATCAGTACCTGCTCAATTTCAAACCAGTAAGTTTTAGTTTTTGGCATGTGTCTATCTTGTCACGATTTCTCATATGACATGATGATGATATAATCACTTTAAAAAATAGCTATCTGAGCGTGTTCAAACGGTATTACTTTCTACCCCCCTCCACCCCCTAATACTTGGGTGCTATAAACAGTGATCTAAAAATATATACTCCCTCTGTCCCAAATTAATAGTTCAGCTTTCCTTTTTAGTCCGTCCCAAATTTTAAATCCTGTTTCTAAAAATAGTATATGAAATTAGGCGATATTATAAAGTTACCCATTCGAACAATACACATGAGGTGATGTCTTGCATTCAAATGTTTGACTTTCAAACAGCTATTACTTCTATGTCTTTTACTCTTCAATCAATTTTATAGATAAACTTCTGATAGATAATTGATTCTATGGTCATATAAACAGCGCTACCAATTGGAGAATATGCAGCAGTAACTCTTTTGATGTTCTTTGGCCTAAAATCAATTAAAGATGCTTGGGATCTTCCATCAGCTGTAGTTAAAACGGGTGAAAAACGAAGCGTTGAACTTGATGAATTTGTTGAAGCCGAAGAGCTCGTGAAGGAAAAGGTGATCTTATTCAGTAGTAGTCTTTTAATGAGATTTATTTACTAATGACTTGTTCTGTTAACATCTTCTGATAAATTTCTTGTCTTTCTTTTTCAAATGAGTTGAGCAGATTCTGTATCCAGGTCCGTGGGTATTGTCCTAAATATTATATTAATGATGTTTTATTTTGATGTCTTCAGGTATCAAAAGGGCTATCAAATCCACTTGAAATTTTGTGGAAGTCATTTAGCCTCGTATTTTTCGCTGTAAGTTGCTCGTGCATGATTCGTTTGCTAGGTTGATAAATAGATATTTGGTTGATTTTATTTCTTAAGTTGTGAACAAAGCACAATTATTTCATTGACTCAAACAGTTCGAAATCATTAAACAGTAAGGCTGTAACATCACAATGAAAGTGACGTGTTGCCTGATGGCCCAGGATGTGGCGCAACTGGGAGAGAGAGAGAGAAGACAACTTATTTTTTCATTTTATCTTTAATTACTTTTTACATATTGGTAGATATTATTCCCTCCGTCCCAAATTAATAGTCCACTATTCTTTTTGTGGGCTGTCCCAAATTAAGAGTCCACTTTCTTTTTTTGGACATATTCAACGAACGAAGTTCCACGATGTAATCTAGGGTGCGAAAGCGTAAAAAAGGAGTTATCTACACAACATGGAAAATGGAAGAAGATTTCTTATTTATGTGTCTAAGATTTCAATCTCAAAATGGCAAAAGTGTTACAAAAGAAGGCCCTTGGCCTATTTATACTAAACATACAAAATGCTAAAAACAAAACAAAATAAAAGAATATTAAAAAGGACGCCCATGTCCCTATGCTCCTGTATCACTCTCCCCCCCTTGAGAAGACTCCATATACTCCGTATATTGTCGATAGAAATCGGGGTCAATGTGGTGGAGGGTAGCCTCGGTGATCCATGAATCTTCCGCCTCGGGACGACCAACAACGAAATAACGAGTATAATCACCCGATGAGGAAGACACGAGCTCAGAGTCTAGAATCCCCTTAATGCGATCGACGTGGGAACAGACTGAGTGGCCTGTGCTCATGGGAATGGGAATCGGCGGGGCATGAGTGCCGCGGAATGGAGAAAGATCTGCCACGTTAAACGTGCGGTGCATGCGAAACTCATCGGGGAGATCAACCTCATAGGCATTCTTGCCACAAGCACGGATAATGGGAAAAGGTCCAAATCAGCGCATAAGAAGCTTGGAACCCTTTCCTTGTCGACGCGCTTTCTAGAGATAGACCATGACTAGATCACCCGGGCGGATGGAGACTAAACGGCGGTGCTCATCGGCAACCTCTTTATAAGAGGTATACATGGTCTGTAATCGAGCGCGAACATCGGCCTGGATGGACGTCAGGCGAGCCGCAAACTCCTCGGCTGAAGGGCATATAGGCACTATCGGCGGAAGCTCGGCGAGATCAATAGGCATAGTAGGAGACTGCCCCAAGATAATCTGAAATGGGGAGAGGCTAGTAGATCGGTTGATAGCGTTGTTGAAGGCGAACTCGGCCAGTGCGATCACGATGTCCCACCTATGGTGATGCTCAGAAGACGGGCACCTCAATAGGTCACCCACACTACGGGTGACCACCTCAATCTGGCCATCTATCTGGGGTGAAAAGCTGTCGAGAACTGCAACTCCGTCCGTAAAAGTCGCCAAAGTGTACGCCAGAAATCTCCTGTAAATCTTACACGTATCTGTCTGAAGTGATGCTACGTGGGACACCATGAAGAAGAACGATCTCCCAAAAATATAATGAAGCAACATGAGACGCATCTGTCGTGCGAGAGCAAGGGATGAAGTGGGACATTTTGGAAAACCTATCCACCACAACAAGAATGGAATCATGGCCACGAGATGTACGGGGTAATCTCACTATAAAATCCATCGATACATCCTTCAATTGGCGCTCGGGAATCGGCAACGGAGTGTATAGGCCCGCATTGGTGTGTTGGCCCGTGGCCGTCTGGCAAGTGTAGCAACGCCTAATGAAAGCGTTGGCATCTCTCCTCATCGTCGGCCAGTAAAATCGGTCCCTCAGCATCGCGTGAGTACGCGTCTGTCCCAGATGGCCGGCTAAACTTCCCCAATGGATCTCGAAAATGATCTTCTCCCGTAAGGACGAAGATGGAATGCATAAGGCCATACCTCGGTGTAGGAACCCATCCTGTAATAGATACTCGCACGATGCTCCATTGCCCAGTTGGCAAGATCGGTCCAAACTCTACATCCGTTGAGTAAAGATCACGGACTTCATCAAATCCAAATACTTGACTCCTCAGAGTCACCAACGCATGTGTCCTCCTGCTAAGGGCGTCCGCTACTTGATTTTCCTTCTCCAGTTTGTGCTGCAAGTGAAAAGTGTAGTGCTGGAGGTAAGCGGTCCACTTGACGTGTCTGTCATTAACACGCCGCTGACTATGTAAGAAATGGAGGCCCTCATGATCTGATTTGATGACAAACTCCTTATGGTATGGTGATCAAAACTTCACGGCTTTAACCACCATATAAAACTCCAGGTCATAAGTCGAATAATGGAGAGCGGTGCCTATCAACTTCTGACTGAAGAAGGCAATCGACTTTCTATTCTGGCTCAAAACAGCACCCACACCTGTCTTACAAGCATCGCAAGACAACTCAAATAACTGATCGAAATCGGGTAAGGCTAGGATAGGGGCTATCGTCATCAGCTCCTTGATGCGCGTGAAGGCAGCATCCGCCCCGGGGTCCACCTGAACTCGGTGCTCGAGGAAGTATTCATCAAATCTGTGATATGGGACATGACATTGCTGAATCTGGCTATAAAGCGCCTATAAAAGCCAGCTAAGCCATGAAAGTTGCGCACCTGAGAGACCGAAGAGGGCGGGGGCCAATCCACTACCGCCTGAACTTTGGCATCATCCACCTTGATGCCGTCGCCTGAGACCACATACCCCAAAAAGGTCACTGATGGCACCATAAAAGCGCACTTCTTAACGTAAGGAAGAAGCGCTCGGCTCGTAGGACCTCTAATACCTTAGCCACATGGTCTAGGTGCTCCTCCTCCGATCGGCTGTAAATCAGGATGTCATCGAAATAAACAACCATAAATTTGCCCATGAAAAGGCGCAGTATCTGTGCCATCACTCTCATAAAGGTAGATGGGGCATTGGAGAGGCCAAAAGGCATCACCGTCCACTCGTATAGCCCATCCTTCGTCTTGAAGGCAGTCTTCCACTCATCCCCTGGTTTTATACGAATTTTGTGGTAGCCACTCTTCAAGTCTAGTTTGGAGAAAACCCTCGTACTGTGGAGTTGATCTAGCATATCCTCTAATCTAGGAATAGAAAATCTGTACTTCACGGTGATCTTGTTAATAGCTCGGCTATCAACACATATACGCCAACTTCCATCCTTCTTTGGCTCTAACAGGGCGGGTACCGCACAAGGAAACACTCTCCCGAATATAGCCCTTGTCACAGATCTCTGTGATTTGTCTCTGCGTGCTCTGTGAGTGACATGCGGTAGTGGGGAAGGTTGGGGAGCTGTGCCCCGGGGATAAAATCAATGGCATGCTGTATATCCCTGAGAGGAGGAAGATCATCTGGGGGTCTGCACACGTCGATAAAAGAATCCAACAAACTCTGAACACACGGTGGGATAGTTGCCTCCGGAGTGGTGATGGGACTAATGAGAGCATAATACAACCCTGTCTCCGTGGCCTCTATGGCTAACTTCATGTGAAACTATCAGGGCGGAAGGTCGAGATATCGGGAATGGTCGCATAGGGCGGAGGAGAAAGTTTTTCCCCTCATGCATAAATGAATCTGCGATGATCAAATTGTCACGGCCTTCCTAAAAGAAGGTGACACACTCGCATATCCACCACAATACATAGAACCTCATCACGATAGTCTCCGATGGAAAAAATCACCCGACACTGTTGGCTAGGGTGGCTTCATTTCCCAACCACCCAATACGACATGGGGTAGGCAATGATTCTGTGGGAAGGTTTAGCTTGTCGACACCTCGTGCACGACAAAATTATCACTAGCTCCTCCATCGATAATCACCATGCATAGCCTCCCCATTGTGGTGAAACGAGTAAAAAAATACTCAATCGGATCCAAGTATTGTCGCTAGGTGGAGATGTTTGTGGCTCTACGGACGTTGTTACCATCACGGTGTGCATATAAGCGGTAAAAACTTCCGCACGTCTCGCTTGGTCGTGGCAAAATGACTCCCTTCGCCGACAAATTGATTGAGCGGAGGATAATGGAACGTGGGGTGGGATAGAAAGGATCCATAAGGAATGACATCCTTTGTAGATGGGGTTGGAGTGATCATTTTGTTCTGTGGTGTTTGGTGTAGGATTTATAGGGTCACGATATGAAATTGGGATTGGATCGGAGGGTCGGTCATGTGCGTCGGTTTGAACAGAGGTAAAATAGGGTTTGATCGGAGGGTTTTGGAGTGTCGGCTGGCTTGGGTGTTCACCGGCGACGGCTTCTGGTTGGGTTCCGGCCAGATTTGACCTCGGTCGGCAGTCATTAGGGCTGTCCGACCTTTTATTTTCATGTCCGGGGCGGAAATCCAAAGCGGGTGGGCTGGTCGGGGCATTTGGGCAGTGCGGTTCAAATCCAGGAAGGGTTTGGGTTGTTTCGGGTTTGATAATATCAAGTTTATGTGGTGAAAGATTAGGGTTTCTTGAATTTTTTATTTCTAGGGTTGGGGTTTCATGGAAAAGTTTGGGAGTGTTTCGTGCTTCGTCCGGATGAATCAAATCCGAGTTCCAATCTTCGATGAACATATTTCAATTCAAGAGCAAAGGAGGCTCTAATACCAATTTGATATAATCTAGGGTGCGAAAGTGTAAAAAAGAAGTTATCTACACAACAACATGGAAAATGGAAGATAATTTCTTCTCTCTCTCTAAGTTCTCAATCTCAAAATGGCAAAAGTGTTACAAAAGAAGGCCCTTGGCCTTATATTAAACATGCTAAAAAAAAGAACAAAATAAAAGAATATTAAAAAGGATGCCCATGTCCCTATGCTCCTGCATCAAGAGTATTAGATTAGGTGAACAAGAGTTAATCTTGACCGTTGATTGAGTGTATCCTTATTCTATACAAAATAAAAACATGGACTCTTAATTTGGGACGGAGGGAGTATTAGATTCGGTTTGATTTATATATTCCAACAATTATCTTTAGATACTAGTTACCTTTTTTTTTTCCTCATCCAAATATCAGAGGACAGAAAAACGCATCCTTTTATGTAGAAGATTACTGTACAAAAAAATGCAAAAAATTAATAGGTTTGATTATTTTTTCGTGCTATATAATTTATTACTTAATAAAGGGCTAGTAGGACGACATTATTACACAACTACTTGTGATAGAAGAAAGTAAAGGTAAATGCTAATTTGCAATATTTGGAAAAGAAACTGAAAAAGGTAAATCATTATGACCGTGTCTGTTTATAGAGATTATATAAACCTAGTTGAAGATAGCAACAAAACTAAAAGATGCAATAATGGTTCAGCTGAAAAGAGAAAAAAAAGACTATTAACGGGAAGGGAAATAGTAAGCAGTTTATGGGTTTAACAAATATGTATGATGACCTATACATAATGTCCTCCAACAAACTCAAGCTTGGTTTTGAACAAACTCAATAACAAAAAATAAAAGAGATGTTATAATTTAAATCTGAAGTTAAAAGTTCATAAACCATTTTGTTTATATGAGAAAATGTTTATTCTAAATGTCATTGCTAAAAATAAAAGAAAGGGTAAATCATACCAAACCCCCTGGACTATAGCGGTTTCGCAGATAGCCCCTTAATCTAAAAAACCCGCCAAAGGGCCTACTAAACTATTGAATTTTGACACCTTACCCATTTTCATTGAAAAGGAGTCGATAAAAACATGATTTAATGGATAAATAAAAACATGATTTAAAGCATAAAAAATATTAAATTATTATGCATATTTTTTAGGTGTCAAAATTTAATAGTTTAGGTGGCTCTTTGTCGAGTTTTTTTTATATTAGGGGGCGGTCTGCAAAACCGCTATAGTTCAGGGGGTTTTGCTATAATTTACCCTAAAAGAAATGGTAAGCTATTTTATTTTGTTTTGTTATTTTCTTTTTCCACCATTGAAGGAAACATAATAAAATTCCTTTTACAACAAAATGGTCACAAATATAGACATAAAAAAGTCAAATACTCAAAAGGAAGAAAGAGTGAAAGGAAAAAAAAATACAAAACTTAGAGAGAGAGAGAGAGAGAATGAAACATAAAAAACTTACAAAAAGTTGACCTCTACTACTAACCATGGCGGGATGGTTGTGGAGGGCGGTTTGTTGGTAGAGGGAAGGGGAAAGAGATACCAGTGAACTTGAGCGTGGTCCCACCAGTAAGGTCCTCCTGTGATGTGTTTCTTGGGAGATAGCTTGGGAAAAGAGAGAGATGGAGAGCGAAAAGGTGAAGTGAAGATAAGAAGTGTTGGTTGCGAAGTATACAACCAAAAGTGAGAGGGGAGGTGTACTGTTCATGGGTATTAGTGTTGGAGATTTTTAAAATAAGTGAGTAAAAGCTTTGGGAGTAAAAACTTGTCTCACATTGAAAGTGTGTGTGGAGAAAAGTGGGAAACAAACCCAATATAAAAGGGAGAGTGTCCCATATTGGAAAATGAGTAAAGCTAAGTGATACCCAATGTTTAAAAAGGCGTTTGAGGCTTACGCCTCGAGGCTCGCCTCGAGGCGAGGCGGGCAAAAAATGCCTCGAGGCTTAAGCCTCAGGGTTGTATTTTAGGCTTACGCCTCAATGCGCCTCAAGGCTTACGCCTCGGTGCGCCTCACGCCTCGCCTCGCGCCTTTTTGCTGAGGCGCGAAAAAAAAAAAAAAAATCTTGTTCTTTTTTTTGTTTTAAAGCTGCACTTAACTTATACTATTTACTATTGTAACTTGAGAGAATTTTAAAAAAAATAACCAATATGTTAATGAAACTTAAAAAACTAATTTTGTCAATTTGATTTTGTTTGAAATGAATGTACTAAATTAACTTCAATATGACTTTTTTTTTAAAGTTTCCTGTTTTTTGGTTTTCAACTTAGATTAGTATGTTATCTTTAACTAAACTGAATATATATTAAGAAACTAATATATTTTAAAGGTTGCTGTTTTTTTTAATAAAATTAGGTTGATATGTTTTATTATTTTTTTAATAAAATTGTTTTTTTTTTAATCTTAGCTTGAAAATCAATGTTTTTTAATAAATTTGCTTGTTAAGTTGCATTGATTAATTTACTGTCATATTATAAAATAACCAATATGTGAATGAAGCTAAAAAAATGATTTTGCCAATATGATCTTGCATTGATTAATTAATTGTCATATTGTAAAATAACCAATATGTTAAAATTGATTTTCTCAAATTACTTTTTTTTTTAAAAGTTATCTCGGGGGAACAAAAAAATGTCAAACTATGTGAGAAAGTCCTCAAGAATGTTTTTTTTTTGTAGTTTTATTTTATATTTCTTTGTTATTTTATTTTTATGGTTTTATTAGTATTTTTTTAATATTATTTTGCTCTTTTTTTCCTTTTCGGTGAGGCTTACGCCTCAAACGCCTCGAGGCTTACGCCTCGCCTCTCCGCGACTAAAACGCCTCGCCTCGCCTTTCGCCTTTTTAAACATTGGTGATACCTACTAAGCTATAAAAGGAATGGGCAATCTTTGAGTCCCACATTGGAAAAATATTAAGAAAGTGTGCACTTAATAAGTAGAAATGGAAGATGAAGAGTTACTTCATCTAGCATTTAAGAGGCTATTCAAGAGACATCCAATATGGTGCGAAGCACCGTACTCACACGCGCGGGGCAGTGGAATGTAGAGGCGCTAGTGGCTCACTTTGCACTTTGCATGCCACTTGTCTGCAGTGGTAGCGGGTTGCCCGGATTCGTCCAGGTCGGATTGCGGTAGCTCGGGCGCGGTCACTTTTTGGTGAGTCCGTGTAAAACCGTTTCGGTATTACTGTACCTGTTCGGAAATGGTTTAAGACTGCTGGTAATTAACAGTCATACATACCATTTCGGAATTAAGTAAAGACTGTTAAAACTCAACAGTCATGACCCCTGAGATACAGCCTTTTATTTCCTATACCCTATTTCGAAATTGCACATAATTAAGATTTACCCAGTTCCGAATTTTCCAACCCTTGCAATTACTCTCTTACAATTTTCAGGAGATATAAATTATCTTATTCTGTTTTGTGCACATTAACAGAATAAGAATTTGATTGACTGTTCTTCGCTGCTGCATCCAAAGGCTGTCTTCAAATACACAAGTTGCAGACAGTGCAAGTTGCTTAATTGTATCTTGAGTACGGATTTGCGGATTCCCATTTGTATACCGAAGTTATTCGTGTGGGGTAAATACTGTATTTAGGAAAGTGAGATCACGCCTTGAAGTTTTTCAGAATCTATTCAGAAGTTACATTATTGTATTGAAGTTTACATTACTGTGATATATAAAGAGTTCCATTTCTGTATTTGCATACATATTATCCAACAATCTAAATACAGTATTCCAGAAATGGCAATCTTCCAAATCACTTCGACAAATAACAGAAGGCTTTCTCAAGTTGGACCTTTTTGATGGTGGTAATTTTCTGCGTTGGCAGAAAAAGGTTCAATTTCTTCTAACAACATTGAAGATTGTGTACGTCTTGTCACAATCTAAACCAAATGAAGAAGAAGATGAAACCGTGGAACAGATAAGGCAACGCACAAAATGGGAGACCGATGATTATCTGTGTCGTAGTTACATTCGCAATGCACTTGCTGATAATTGTTCGACTTGTACCAAAATGTTGGGACTGCGAAAAATTTATGGAACACATTGGAGACCAAATATCTTACGGAAGACGCTACAAGTAAGAAGTTCCTTATCGATCAATTTTTAAGCTTTAAAATGCATGATAACAGGCCTATGCTAGAACAATTTCATGACATCCAACGCATCTTAAATCATTGCAAACTTAAAAATTTAAATATGGATGATAATGTAATTGTTTCTGCCATAATTGAAAAACTTCCTCCTTCATGGAAAGATTATAAGAAAGAACTTGAAAAACTTCCTCCTTCATGGAAAGATTATAAGAAAGAACTTAAGCACAAAAGGAAGATCTTTCACTTGAAGAATTAAAGACTCATTTAAGAATTGAACAAGAATCTCGAATTCTAGATGGTAAAGAGGAATAAGAAAATTTTGTTTCTAAGGTCCATGTGGTGGAATGGAGGAAGGAAATGAGCAAAAATTTGGCAATCATGGAAAGAATAACAAGCGAAAGAATTTTTCAAACAATTCTAAAGCAAACAAAAAGAAGAAAGGAAATTGTTTTCATTGCAACAAACCAGGTCACTTCAAGAAGGATTGTCGTGAGTTCAAAAAACTAAAAGAAAAAGGAGGGTCATCAGATACAAAGCAAAAATTTGCTGCTATGATATCCGAGGCTAATATGCTTGGATAAGATAACTCTTGGTGGATTGATTCTGGTGCCACAAGGCATGTATATAAGGACAAGAGTTTGTTCTCTGTCTATGAAACTGTGGAAGGAGATTTTCTCAATATGGGAAATTCTTCAACTGCTACGGTTAAAGGCAAAGGGACTGTGGATCTCGGATTCACTTCCGAAAAAATCCTTAGTCTCACCAATGTTTTTCATGTTCCTGATGTTAGAAAAAATTTAGTTTCTGGAAGTATTCTTAACAAATTTGGCTTTGAGCTTGTATTTGAGTTAGACAAATTTATTCTGACTAAGAGTGGTACCTTTGTAGGCAAAGGTTATTTGTATGAGGGCATGTTTAAGCTCAATATCAATGAAAAAGATTCTTCTGCTTATATTATTGATTGTCTTTCATTATGGCATAGTCATTTAGGACATGTTAATACAAAGAAAATGCATTTCATGGTTAATTTAAATTTAATTCCTAAATATGAGGATGATATGAATGAAAAGTGTAAAATATGCATGCAAACAAAAATAACAAGATTGCCTTTTTCAAAAATAGAAAAACTACATCTTTGTTGCAATTAGTACATAGTGATGATTGTGATTGCATGGAACACCTACTAGAGGCGATAGTAAATATTTTTACACATTTATCGATGACTTCAAAATATTGTTACGTATATCTTTTAAACTCGATGATGTGCTTAATAGATTTAAGACATATAAAAATGAAGTTGAAAATCAATGTGATACCAAAATAAAATGTCTTAGATCTGATAGAGGTGGTGAATATCACTTTCCTCAATTTTATGAAGAGATGGGTATTATACATGATGTTACTGCACCCTATACACCACAACAAAATGGAGTAGCTGAAAGAAAAAATAGGACTCTAACTGAAATGGTTAACGCTATGCTTTCTTATTTTAGTTTAAGTAAAGGGTTTTGGGGAGAAGCACTTTTAACTACACGTCATATTTTGAATAGGATACTTGTTAAAGATTATAAGAAAACTCCTTACGAATTATGGAAGAATAGAAAACCTAATTTAGGTTATCTTAAAGTTTGGGGTTGTAGAGCTATTGTAAGACTACCTGAAACTAAGAGAAAGAAATTAGGAAGCAAAGGCGTTGAGTGCATTTTCATAGGTTATTCACAACATAGTAAAGCCTATAGATTTTTGGTTAGTGAACCTAATGATTCTGTTGAGGTAAATACAACAGTTGAATCGAGAGATGCAATTTTTTATGAACAAAGGTTTTCTTCTATTCGTAGAATAAATAATGAAAAAGAAGTAAACACTCCTTCACAATTACCTGAAACTCCACCAGTAGAACAAGAAGAGATTAGAAAAAGTAAAAGATCTAGAAAAGAAAAGAGCTTTGGTCCTGACTTTGTAGTCTATCTTGTTGAAGGAACTAGAGACACACCTTGTAATCAATTTGCTTTGACTCTTAGTATTGAAACAGACCCACAAACTTATAGTGAGGCAATTAAGTCTGTAGATTCAACATTTTGGAAAGAAGCTATAAATAATCAAATGGATTCAATCATGGGAAATAAAATTTGGAAGTTAGTAGATTTACCTCCAGGATCTAAACCTATCAAGTGTAGATGGATTTTTAAAAAGAAAATGAAAATAGATGGAACAATTGATAAATTCAAGGCGAGATTGGTTGCTAGAGGTTTTACACAAAAAGAAGGAATTGATTATTTTGATACCTATGCACTAGTTGCTAGAACATCTACTATTAGAATTTTAATTGCATTAGCATCTATATATAATTTTGAGATTCATCAAATGGATGTGAAAACTGCCTTTTTAAATGGCGACTTAGAAGAAGAAATCTACATGGAATATGCCTGGACAAGAACATAAAGTATGTAAATTAATTAAGTCCTTATATGGCCTAAAACAAGCACCTAAACAATGGCATGAAAAATTTGATAAAGTCATTATTTCTTATGTTTTTAAAATTCATGAATCTGATAAGTGTGTTTATAGTAAATTTGCTAATGGTAAAGGTGTGACGATTTGTTTATATGTAGATGACATGTTAATTCTTGGTATTGATTTAGAAAGCATTAATAATACAAAGAGTTTTCTGTCTTCTAAATTTGATATGAAAGATATGAGTGTAGCTGATGTCATATTAGGAATGAGAATAATAAGGAAAGATAAAAATATAATTCTCACTCAATCTTATTATGTTGAGAAAATTTTGAAGAAATTTAATCAGTTTGATTGCACACCCGTTAGTATACCTTTTGAACCACAGCTAAATATGATCCCAAATACTGGTAGGGCTATTTCACAATTGGAATATGCACGAGTAATTGGTAGTTTAATGTTATGCCATGACATGTACTCAACCTGATATTGCATATGCTATAGGTAAATTAAGTAATATACTAGTAATCCAAGTTTAGTGCATTGGCATGCTGTCAATAGAATATTAAAATATTTAAAAGGAACTATGGACTATGGTATATACTATAGTGGATATCCTTCAGTATTAGAGGGTATTTCTGATGCCAGTTGGATAACTGAGCAGGAGGATCATTCCTCAACAAGTGAATGGATTAACACTCAACAAGTGGATGGACAATGGTTTATACTATAATGGATATCCTTCAGTATTAGTGGAGGAGCTGTTTCTTAGGGATCAAAGAAACAGACTTGTATAGCTGATTCTACAATAGCAACTGAGTTTTTAGCATTAGCTGCAACTAGTAAAGAGGCAGAATGGTTAAGGAATTTGTTAATTGAAATTCCAGTTTGGCCAAAACCAATGCCTCTAATATCTATACATTGTGATAGTTAATCGACACTTTCTAGAGCTTATAGTAAAGTGTACAATGAAAAATCTAGACATATTGGCCTGAGACATAGTTATGTCAGACAAATGATTTTGATAGTTTAATCACAGTGGATTATGTAAAATCAAGTCAAAATTTAGCTAATCCTTTTACAAAAGGTCTTGCAAGAGGATTGGTGTCTAAGACATCATTGGTGATGGGACTAAAGCCCATTAACAATAATCACTCTTGATGGAAACTCAACTTGATACTTGACATATTCAAGTCTTAAGTTCAATGATTAAAGTACATCATATGACGTGATTGTAAGCACTACAAAATCAAACAGCCCAAAGATAATTGCTTAGAACATGTAATGAATAATGAAAGAGGATGAGTTTAATCTTAATAGATTTATGGTGTTTTAGTTACATGGACACCTATGATAGCCTACCTATATGAGTGTGGAAGTGGTGTCGCTTCCTATGAGAACTGGGCTCGACTCTAAAGCACTCACGAAATCAAGGTAAAGACACAAGGCCTAATACATGTGTCGGCTTATATGGATAATCGGTGACTAAAAGATTTGTGTGTGTAGACAAATCCGGCTGATCAATATGGATTGATAGTTCAAAGACAAGTCTACCATACTTTCATGGTTAGCCTTCAAGTCGTGAGACATCAGTGCTTATACAGTCTTACAGACAATCAAAGATTTACAAAACTTATTTTGAAAATGGTGGAGGAATGTTGGATATTTTTAAAATAAGTGAGTAAAAGCTTTGGGAGTAAAAGCTTGTCCCACATTGGAAGTGTGTGGAGAAAAGTGGGAAACAAACCCAATATAAAAGGGAGACTGTCCCACATTGGAAAATGAGTACAGCTAAGTGATACCCACTAATCTATAAAAGGAATGGGCGACCTTTGAGTCCCACATTGGAAAAATATTAAGAAAATGTGCACTTAATAAGTAGAAATGGAAGATAAAGAGTTACTTCATCTAGCATATAAGAGGCTATTCAAGAGACCTCCAATACGGTGCGAAGCACCATACGCACACGCATGCGCACGCGCGGGGCAGTGGGCTATAGAGACGCTAATGGCGCACTTTGCATTTTGCTTGTCGGGATTCGCTTGGGTTGGATCGCGGTAGCTCGGGCGCGGTCACTTTTTGGTGGGTCCTTGTAAAACCGTTTCGGTATTACTGTACCTGTTCGGAAATGGTTTAAGACTGTTGGTAATTAACAGTCATACCATTTCGGAATTAAGTAAAGACTGTTAAAACTCAATAGTCATGACCCTTGAGATACAGCCTTTCATTTCCTATAAATAAAGGCACCCTATTTCGAAATTGCACATAATTAAGATTAACCCAGTTCCGAATTTTTCAACCCTTGCAATTACTCTCAGGAGATATAAATTATCTTATTTTGTTTTGTGCAACATAAACAGAACTTGATTGACTGTTCTTCGCTGCTGCATTCAAAGGCTGTCTTCAAATATACAAGTTGCAGACAGTGCAAGTTGCTTCATTGTATCTTGAGTACGGATTTGCGGATTCCCGTTTGTATACCGAAGTTATTCGTGTGGGGCAAATACTATATTTAGGAAAGTGACACCACGCCTTGAAGTTTTCCAGAATCTATTCAGAAGTTACATTATTGTATTGAAGTTTACATTAGTGTGATATATAAAGAGTTCCATTTCTGTATTTGCATACATATTATCCAACAAACTGTGATATATAAAGAGTTCCATTTCTGTATTTGCATACATATTATCCAACAATTAGTAGGTTCTAGGGTGTACATTATAGTGATTCATTATCTGATGTCATCTAAAAAAAACTCAGTAGATCGTAGCCATTAAAAATGTGAATGTATCTCTGCCGTTCTTAGTTTGAGACAACTGGTGCTTCATATTATATAGATTGTCTGTGTGTTTTAGTGTGTATTTGTATCGTGTCATGCTTGCTCTTCATAAGATGAGATAAGTAAGGTATCTTTGAGCATTACATTTGTGCAATAATGCTCCTGTAAGGACTGAAAATAAGTACCATATGTTTTACCATTGGATTTCAGTCCTTATTTTAGGTCCTTACAATAGCTTTGTTGACATTTGTCTCACTTTTTATGTTAAAAAGGCAACCGTCCCAAAATTTGGAACATTGTTCGGAAATTGTGAGTATCAGCCCTACTTTCATTCCAACATTTGTGCTACTCCCCCACCCCCTTTTTTTATATACACCCAAAAGGGCCCACTGAATATTGTAATTTTTCATGAAATACCTTAAAAAGGGACTGAGAAGTAGCAACACTATTGGGGTGTCGCAATTTTATATTTTTTTTATAAAAAAAGTGGGGGCATGACAAGAAAAGTGGAACGAAGTGAGGTTGAAAGTCCAATGACCAATAATTTTTCCTTCATTTGTCTCTATTGGGTGGTGCATATAAATACAAAATTGCAAATGTTCACTGAAAATAATCCTAATTACCAATTCGGCAACTTCATTTGATTGTGTGTTCTTGTAAGAAGATTCACCAGTCTTTAAGCTGCTTACCAGTTTAATTATAATTATATTGTTTGTAGGAATGGGGTGACCGTTCAATGCTTGCAGCAATTGCTCTTGGTGCTTCACAGGTACAGTTCTCAAAAGTTCTATTAGTAATACAGGTTATTCTTTGATGCGTCACAGAAATTCAACCATTATGAGAAACATTATTTTTTACAGTCTCCATGGGGTGTGGCAACTGGAGCCATTGCGGGGCACCTGCTTGCAGCTTGTATTGCAATAATAGGAGGAGCATTTCTTGCCAACTACATATCTGAGAAACTGGTTAGAGCCCAAACTCTTTCCTTGGGCCCTATTTGGTTCAGGGTGAAATATTTCAACTGGGTCAAAACTGAACAGTAAAATGGGAATAAACATTTCTACCTTTTGATGTTAAAAAATTTGTTCTACCCTATAATTATGTATTTTTGGGACAACATAAGGAACAAAATGGAACTTCGAATTTACTTTTTACTTATGTGGCAATTGTTTCACCTCAAACCAAAAGGGCCTTGGGAATAATTTAAGGGGATGTCACAAAATGTTAGTCTGTGTCATCTCTCAGCTTTTATTTAGTGCAAATCGGTTCTTTGTTGGGAGAGAATAAAACCACACGAATCCTGGGGTGTGGAACTATGATACACCCAGCAAATAAAACATGTTATTTTCAGTATAGCCATACAGATTTACTAAATAAACCATTTTTTATTAAATACAATCGCACAATAAGTGACCTGTCGTGCGAATTTTGGTTTGCCAGTTTCTGGTTGGTCAGAGTTATCCCCCCCCCACTCCTTTTCCCTTGAAAAACTCTGAAAATGTGAGTTTTTGCGAAATGCAATGATGTCTGGAAATGATCTTACTAATGGAATTCGCCATTTTGATTTATATTCTGTTCGTTTTTGTTCTAAAATCAGGTTGGCTACTTGGGCGGAGCTCTGTTTCTAGTTTTCGCCGCTGCCACATTTTTGGGAGTTTTCTAGTGAAATTGCAACAATCAAATGAGCAACACAAAAAATAGGAAAATACTGTGAAACCGTAAGTGGACCCGGTTGAGCCTCGAGACCAGCGGCATAGTTAACGAGGGTAAAAGGGACTGAGATCTCTTATTGGATCAGATAGCTGGACAGCTATTCATTCTTTATAGACCTAAAAGCAGAGATTTGAATCACTCTTGTTGTAATAATAGAAATAATTGGAGATTTTGTATCAGAGAGCCCCAGCCAATGTCGAAAGGTAAATTGTGTATTGTAGAATACTAATTGGCCCAAAATCACGTAAGCCTAGTTTCCCCACTTTTCACCATTATATGATCTCTTGTGCATAACTTGATGAAGAACTCGTTAGTGTGTTGAATTTGTTAATGTGGTTTTGATAATTGTTCGGATACTACAGCTAGTGTAAGTCTTTCATCAATGGACTGTGTTCTCGTTTTTTTCCCATTCCTTTTCTTTTCCCTATTTCAAGAAATTGGGTCCTTTTAGTAGGAAAATACAGTTCCCAAGCGACGTTGTCATATGTGATTTGTTGAGGCTCACTTTAAGAGTACATCTAGTATTGATGTCCTTCCAGTAGTTTCTCTGTAAATCACTGATGAGTAGGGCTGTAAACGGATATTCGAAAATCTGCATCCGTCCGATATCCGAATCCTAATTTGCGGATATTTATCCGAAAAAATGGAAACGGATACGAATATGGATACTCCATAAAAATATCCGAGAAAACGGATACGGATATGGATAGTACTAGTATCCGACACGGATAATTCGTATCCGATGCGGAGTATCCATTTTAACGGATATCCGTTTTACCGGATATCCGTATCCGTCAAACATATGTTTAAAATATTACTAATAATATTAGTATCGGTATTATTAATAAAATAATATTAAAAAAAAACTTAATTGTTTATTCCCTAAAACAAAACAAACACATACTACACTCAAAATAAAAACACCCTAAAGTTATTATTTTATTGTGTATATTATAAAATGCCATGTATTATTATTTTATTAGGTATATTATCATGGAGTTACATTAAAGTTACAATACATACTATCACACACAACATACACCCACTAAAGAACATATACTCCACTCAAAATAAAAAATAAAACTAATTTAATTTTATTTTTCTTTCGTACAAAACAAGATAAAAGAAACCCTCATTTCACTCCACAAAAAATCCTCATTTCGCCACCTCTGCCGAATCAACCTGCCACTGCTCATCAACCCCGCCACCGTTACTCATCAACCCCTTTGTTACGCATCCGTATGCCCTCCTCCTGCAACAGAAAGTTCGCAGCAACAGGTACATACAAAATAAAAATAAAAATAAAAATAAAAATATATAACTATATTTATATATTGTTCATGTGGTTGTTCATTAGTTTCCTTAATTATAAATAAATGTACGAGATATAGTGATGAGGACATTATCCAATAAGTATCCTTTAGACAAAATTAGATAGTTAGATTGATTAGTTCTAATCTGCTTACTTGAAAACATTATTCATTTTATAGACCAAGATATAGTTATATATCATATCATATAACTAACATTGAAAATGCACATTCGAAACCGAAATGCAAGCTCTTCCTTCAGCCACGTGGCAAAACATTAAAGTTGGCTATTAATTACCCAATTGCTCCTTAAATGGCAGATTTAACACTCTCTATCTCTTTACACGTACAACTAGGAGCGTGTTTTGGCCAGATCGGATTGGAATAGGGATGTTCGAATTTTTTTTCAAAATTTTCGAAATTTAAAAATTCTTTTCAAATCGGAAAAAATAAAAATTGGAAAATCATTTTTTTCCCAATTCGGCTAATGTGGAATATTAAAAAATTTTGAAAAAATTATTTTTTTAAAAAATATCAAAAAACTCGGAATTATTAGTTTTATCTTTTTTGAAAAATATATAGTTAAAAATGGTGTTTCTAAGGGCACCATATTTTTTGCTTCAAAATACCACAACTTCTTTTTTACTACAAAATACCATAAACTTCTTTTTTACTACAAAATATCACTTAATTTTAATAGTGATATTTTGTAAAGGGTCACAACATATTTAAAGTTTTAAAATTCATTTACACATTTTCTCTCCATCTCTCTTTACACATTCAAACCTCCAAACTTTTCATCTTCAATTTTCAAACCTTTTATCTTCTAATTCATTCTACTTTAACCAAAGATTAAACTCATCGGGTTGGTACTTTGAACAAAATACCCATTTGAATCCCAAAGGTTATTAAAGAATTATATTTAAACTCACCCATTTTCAACTACAAAAGCAAAAACTTATGAATCATTTTCAACACTTACGGACCATTTTAACTACAGCAACAACAATCGAACTCGACCTCAACAATAATCAGCAACATTTTCATCTCCACATCGCAACAATTGACCAATAAAAAGCTTGAGCTTCAATGGTGGATTCTACTTCCCTGACTTTGAACTAGTTTCAAAGTGAGGTAAGTCAAGTTTAAGTTATCAGGAGCCTATATACGTGTTTAATTGGGATTAGAACCACCTTTAATACCCCAAATTCGAATTTGAAGTTTTCGGCCCAGAAAAATTCAGAGATGAAATTCTCAGTTTTCACTCCACCAAAACTCTTCAAACCAAGTTTAATATTTTCCATTTTCAATGAAGAACGACATCCTTATAATGACGGAACCCAAATCATAACTTTTAAGCGGTTTCATTTGGTCAAACTTTTACCAAGCTTTAAAAAAATCAATAGCTCGATTTACTCCAGCAAAATCCCTAAAACTAATATGGCTGGATTCGTCTTTGAAAATTGAACAACTTTCATTCACGAACCAACTTAAAAAGAATAGAGAATTAAGTTAAAGGTCATGTTCCTTCCTATATTTGGATTTTAAGGACAATGCTTTTCAAGTTTATAAATTTAGTCCCTGTGGTACAATAGCATTTATTTTTTTGATCCGCGCCAGCGGCATTTTTTTCACCATTTTTCTTGGAATTTTTTGTAGAGGGACTAAATTTATAAAATTATATGGAGTGTCCTATTTTTATACACTTTGAGCATTATAAGGGCCTTTTCCCAAAACCCCCTAAAAAGAATTCTATAAAGTTTGGAAATCAAGGTCAAAACCTATAAACCCTAAAGTCAAATGTCGAGAGGTTGAAGGTGATTGAACCTCACGCGAACGAGTGCGAGTCAAACTAGACGCGTCCCAACTTTGACTAAGCGCGTGAGAGCGCGTCTCCAATTAGAAATTTCTTATTTTTTTTCAATATTTTTATTTTTAAATTCTAAACAATTTGTTATATTACACCACCCTGTTTGGATTTCAGGAAAGTTTTTTCCCACGAAAATCAGCTTAAGCTTTAATATTTAAACTTTCATAATTACACTTAACCCCCTGCTTATTTTTACAAGTATTCCAAATCATCCCCAAACTTTTTCCACAATTAGTTAAGTATAATTAGACCTATTTTGTCTCTTAGCACTAAACCTAAATCCTAATGAATAAGGATAAAATAATTCATTTCCAAAGTTTTGAGAATTATATTTTTAACCCTTTTAAAATCCTTTATACACTAAAATGTCTACTTAAGTTTCATGGTTTCATTATATCCACTTGTTTTCAGAACCATATAACACACTCACATATGTTATGGTGTCAGACTACCCAGTTTATCAACAATTTAGCCGCACACCAACCAGAAATCATAATACCCAAAGTAGGTGATTTAAATTTCAATATTAATCATTTTGAACTTTTGTCTTTCAATTACTGATTGTTATATGTCCTTGCAATACTTTTGAACTCCAAGTTTAATAATGAACTCTTTTGAATAGTTTAAATTCCCACCATAATATTGATTCCCTCGATGTCTACTATTCTAATACTACTAAACCCCGTTACCCTAACCCACTCGTCAAGATGTTGTTAATTGCATCTAACCATGCAATTTATTGTTCTTTCAATGTAAACTCTTCAGTATCATACCATGTGATCCAGGTATTAAACCCGGTACAACCCCGATAAATCTAATTGGCCTGAAGGACTCAAATGCTGAGTGCCTTGTTGTTGTATTTGCTTTACGTGTGAGTGTCGCTTTAGCTAAATGTGGCAAGTTATTCACCAACTATTTGGGATTGCCTGTTCAAGTGTATTTTATGCCTTGAACGATAATATAACGGTATGTTTACACTATTGAAACCTTATAATCGATAATTTTTTGGGTTATCCTGTTATATTATGAACGAAGATTATCTTAACTCGATACTTTATTGTCTAGTTATCTTCTCCATATTATTCATTTACATATCAAGAAGCATCAATATACCCTTGATAGTCTTGTGATATTTCATTTTGTTTCAACAGACAAAAATTCAAGATATTACTAATGTTCTATAACCTTATCATCTCCTACATCTTGTATAGAAATAAAAATTATCTACTTGGAAAATTTGCTTAATTGTTTTCATTCCATATGAACAAAGAGCCTGAAGAACATCAGTTATCGCCCGCATCTTTGAACTTCTATTCAATTCTACCTCTGAAAAAATTCGCGGTTACGTACATATGGGCAGTAACAGACAAGGATGGAAAACCCCCGTTGGAATATCTATACTGCAATCTATTAGCTTCTATGAACTCTAAGTGTTTCTTCAATGTTTTAAGTTGATGTACGCCCGAATAAGTAATAATGTATTTCTTTTATTTACCAAACTCCAATATGAAATAAGATGCCCGACATCTCTTTAATAAAAGCCTTTTCATTCCTGTTGTATTAAATATAATCGTATTTCGATTTATTCTTACTTATTATGACACCATTTTAAATTATTCTCAATTACTATCATAACTCACCTATATTCACGAATGCAACACATTTCATCTAGAAGAATGTCATCATCCTCACCGAGTGTTTGATTGACAACCTCCTCTATATGATTTTTTGTTCTACCTGCCCTTTCCTTGGTATTGTCTTTGGAAAACTTGTCTAGACTAGTATCAACATCTTCTATAACTATACTCTTGTTCCTCCTCTCCAAAGTATCATGTTTAAATTGTGGGGTGTTTTTTGCATTATTTATTACAGTACATTCCATTACTTTGGGTTGCAATTCCAGTTGTTTACGGGTTTTCTGGTCAAATTCGAGGTTAGCATTCACTTATTCTACCTGTATTACATTCCCACATGAGGCCACAAGCATAACTATGAGGTCATAGAAACTTTTACCATCTAAAGCATCACCATTAACAATTTTTGCACGAGGTTGTATACTCCCCATTCCCCCCTCTGATTCTTCTTTAGAATCCCTGTAGCCACCACTCCATTTAATAATCAAGAAGACACAATATGTCCTTTCCTATAACAGTTGGAGCAGTATGGAGGTATGTTCTCGTATGGAATGGATTTCCAGAAGCTATGGTCCCCGTTAATAATCCACATTCTATTAGGAGGCTTCTGCATCAAGTCCATTTCAACAAAAACCTGTGCAAAACTGGGTCTTGTTACCCACTACTTGGGCAATAGAAAATAGGTGATTTCTAGTAGAAAGGTGTTAGGGGTGGTAAACAGATGGATACGGATCGGATACCATATTTTTCATATTCATATCCGCTATCTGGATGCACCATCCGTATTCGTATCCGTATCCGTATTCGTATCCGCCTAGATAGTTAAAACAACTATCCATATCCGCTCGAATACCTCAGATTCAGATATATTCGTATTCGTCTACATTATTTAGCCATCGCAAAAAAATAACTATTAAAATATCCAATCCAATGAAATCAATTCCAATCCAAATAAATATATAACAAAATTACTACCTCCTAACATCAACAATTATGGCATCCATAATAATAGTGGCATTCCATAATGATAATATGGCTTAAAGTCATCCATACTTTACAACCATATAAGCTTAAATCCATCCAAAAAAATAAATAACAGTAGCATTCCATAATAGTAGATATAAATATGCACCTTTTATATTAAATCAAATTTATTAAGAATGATAACCTCATGGACCTTTGAGTCTTCAAAACATACTGATATTTTTATTTTAATAAGTATACATTTTTATTTTGCATATAATATACCTGTTGTTAACTTCAGTTCTCATCACAATCAAAATCATCTCTTTAATTTTTTGTTTCTCTCCTACATTTATTTATAATTAAGGAAACTAATGAACAACAACATTAACAATATATAAATACAATTATACACTTGTATTTTTATTTTGTATATACCTATTGTTGCTAACTTTCATTTGCAGGAGGAGGGGATGCGAAACAACGGAGTTGATGCGCAACGGAGGGGTTGATGAGAAGTGGTAGCGGGGTTGATGAGCAGCGACGGGCTAATGCGACGGAGGGGGAGGTGGTGGAATGAGGGTTTTTTATGGAGTGAAATGAGGGTTTCTTTTCTCTTATTTTTTATGAAAGAGAAATGAAATGGATTTACGATTTTTTTTATTTTGAGTGGAGTATATGTTATTTAGTGGAACTCTCTCTCTCTCTCTCTAGGAGATTTCAAAACCCTAGCTGCATGGCAACACCTGCAGCCTCCACCATGGAGGTTAGCACGCAGAAACTAAACCATCAAGAATCTTTTGGAAAGGAGAACAAAATAAACAAATCTTTTGCAAAAATTATAGGCAAAGCTGAGTCTAATTCACGAATAGCTCTGAAGGAAGTGGAAACTTATAGAGGTGAACCAACCATCTATTTCTCTATGGAGGAAGTCACCAAACTTTCAGAACCCTTTAAACATACGGTGGTTGGTAAGTTCTCTCGTGGACGCCCAACTATAGATAATATCAGAAAGGTTTTTGCATCAATGGGGCTCAAAGCTGTTATTAATATAGGCGTTATTGATTCAAAACACATTCTGATCCGATGCTTTCATGAAGAAGATTTCCTCATAATTTGGCTACGTGAAACTTGGTATATTCAAAGGTATCCAATGAGATTTTTCAAATGGACTTTTGATTTCAATCCAGAAAAAGAGTAATCCATCACCCCGGTATGGATTAATATACATCTCCTCCTTGTTCACTTGTATAACAAATCTAGCATTTTCTCAATTGCTAGTGCATTTGGAAACCCTCTTAAACTTGATAGCCCTACAACTGCCCTAACTAGACCCAGTCTTGCTAGGGTATGTATTGAGACTGAATTAACCAAAAATCTAATCAATAGAGTCTGGATAGGTTATGGAGTGGACAAAAAAGGTTTTTAGCAAAGATGTGAATATGATGATATACCTCTTTTTTGTAACACATGCTATAAGAAAGGGCATGATGATAAAGGTTGCTTGTTAAAGAAGAATCAAGAGGATAATACGAAGAAAGGCGATCGTGTTCCTAGAACTCAGAATCAGGAAAAGCATGTTGAACAAATTGATAATATCTCCATGAAACCAGAGAAGATGTCAACAAAAGAATGGGTTCAGAAAAGTTTTAAGCAGGAAAGTCTTCTGGAGAATAATTAAGAAGAAGAAGAGAAAAACAGTAAAGAAGGTCAAATAGTGGAAGTTAATGAAGAAGGTCAGCAAAGCCTAAATAGACATGCCCAAATAGAGCCAATCATTGAAAATGAAAGGATGGAGAATGTGAATTTTGAATTGAATGAAAATCAGGAGAAAAATCAGAATATAATAGATACTGTAGAAATAATAGAAAATAAGTTAGAAGAGGAAGAGAGTTATGAGTTGATGATGGCAAATGAGATTATTGAACCTCTTCGCCTGTCCCCAAGGAAAATCCCATTTGAAAAAGAGAAGAAGAAGTTGTATTCAAAATATGAATGGACCCAAGTGTCAAGGAAAATATAGAAGAACAAGACCAAGAAACAGACAAAACTTATAGAGAGTAGGTTGTTAAGGTCATCCTCCAAGACTCAAACCAAACCTCTATTTAAATGATTAAGTTGTTAATATGGAATGTGAGGGGGTCAGGAACAAATGTACAAGTAGAAGAATAAAAAATTTAGTGAAGATGAATAAGCTAGTTACACTAGTTTGTTTAGAGCCTAAAGTGGATAATAGTAAGCTTGAAGAATTCAGAATTAGATTTGACTTTCAGTCTGCAATAGCCAGTGAGTCTAATCCTATTTGGATCTTTTTTAATTTTGATTTTTTAGTGGAAGTGAAGTTTCAAATGCCTCAATGTGTAACATTGAAGATATCTCATCCTTTTTTCACAAGGCAATTCAAGTCTCTTTAGTGTATGCTAAATGCACTAGAAGAGAAAGAGTTGAATTATGGGAATACTTGAACTCAGTATCTACAATGGAGCCTTGATTTGTAGAGGTATTTTAACACAATGTCTTCTTCAATTAATAAGGTTGGTGGGCTAACTTTTGATATAAATGTTTTTGAAGATTTTCTTCAATGTATGGAGGTTAATGGGCTGACTGATTTGGGCTATTTGGGCATAAGATTCACATGGTGGAACAAAAGAGATACCAATGCTTCAATATGGGAAAGAATTGATAAAGTCTTGATGAATGTCTCAGTGCAGAATCTATTTACAAAGGTGATGGTAGAACATTTGAGTAAAGTCTCATCAGATCACGCTCCTCTACTTATGTCTTTATCTAATGTAAACGAGGCTCATATTCAAAGATTTGTTTTTCAAAACTTTTGGACCTCAAATTCAAATTATAATTTTTTATTCAAGAAAATTGGAAGCAATTCAATCAAGGCAATCCCATGTACAACCTGGAAATTAATTTGAATAATCTTAGAATAGCTTTAAAATCTTAGAATAAGGTGCAATATGGAAATTTATTCCAAAATACATCTAAAGCTGAAGATGAAGCTTTGAGGAGTGAAGCAATGTTCGAATAGAAACCATCTAATGTGAATAAGGAGGAGTTGAATAAATGTGCAACTAATTTGGCTCATCATTTGAAATTAGAGGAGGAATTCTGGAGACAAAAAGCCAATTGTAAATGGGATAAAGAGGGTGATTCAAACTCTAAATTCTTTCATAAAACTGTGCAAGCTAGGAGGAAGAAGAATAATATTCACAAGATAAAAAATGTAGTTGGAGACTGGATTGAGGATCAACAGCAAATTAAAGAAGAGGGGAAAAAGTTTTACAAATCCTTGATTGGTAGTGATATCATAAGGCCAAAAGATGATGACCTGCTCTGAGCAATACTACAGTTAGTTCAAGAGGAAGACAATGCTTTCCTGAATGCTATTCCAAATATGGAGGAGATTAAGCTGCTATTTGGGATTTATGTGTAGATAGTGAACTAGGTATGGATGGATTCACTCGCAAATTCTTGACCTCATCATGGGATATAATTGGTAGAGATGTCGGCAAAGAAATTGAAGGATTCTACAATGGTATGATAATCCTAAAATTCTTCACCTCTACTATTATCATTCTTATTCCTAAAAAAGACAACCCTTAATCATTTGCAGAATTTAGACCTATTAGTCTTTGTACCTTCTTCAATAAAATTATTTCCAAAATCATTGCCACTAAATTTGCAGTTATTCTTCCTAAGATCATTTTTCCAAATCAAAGTGGCTTTGTAAAAAATAAAAACATTGTAGATAATATTTTGTTGACTCAAGAAATGTTCTCTATGATCAATTTTAAGAATGAAGGAGGTAATGTAGCCATTAAACTTGATATGCACAAGGCCTATGATAGAGTTAGTTGACTTTTCTTCATAAAAGTTTTGAGAAAATTTGGCTTCAGTGAGATGTGGATAGATATGATCTGGAGGATTAATTCAAACAACTTCTTTTTTATCATGATTAATGGGGATTCATGTGGTTTTTTCCAATCAAATAAAGGTTTGAGACATGGCTGTCCTCTACCCCCTATGCTTTTTATCATTAGAGCTGAAGTGTTAAGCAGGAATGTTGACAAAAAATTTCAAAATACTAAGATGAAGAAGTTTAAGACTCCTATCAGTTTACTTCTTGTATCTCATCTTACATATGCAGATGAGATCGTCATTTTCTCTTCTGGAAACATTGGAACACTCAAGTATATCAAAATAGTGCTGGATAAATATGAAAGTATCTCAGGGCAAGAGGTAAATAGGTCAAAAAGCTCTATCTTTTGTGACAAGCAAATTGACAGTTCTAAAGCTAAAAGAATCTCAAGTTTGCTACAGATTGCTATAAAAAAACCCTCCATTTGTTTATCTTGGATGTCTTATATATACTGGTAGAGTGAGATGCAACTTGTTTGAAGCTTTAATTTGCTAAGATAAGGGCAAAGCTGGAAGGGTGGAAAGCTAAATTATTATCTATAGGGGAAAGATAATTATCATTAAGCATGTGTTATAGTCCATTCCAATCTTTACTTTAGCAGCCTTACAACCTCCAAAGAAAATAATAGCTATCATTGAAAAAATTATGGCTGATTTTCTATTGGGGACTCAAGAGGGAATAAAAAAGCATCACTGGATAGCTTGGAAGGATTTGTGCAGACCATTTGAAGAAGGAGGAATAGGCCTAAGAGCCCTCTCCGATTTGGTAAATGCCTTTAGTTTAAAATTATGGTGTACCTTTAGGAATAATAATTCCTTATGGTCTAAATTTTTATAGGCAAAATATTATAGAATAAAGCATCAAGTTGCAGTATCATCTTCTAGAGGATCTCATGTTTGGAAGAGAATGCTTTTGCAGAGGGAGAATGCTGAAAATAATAGTAAATGGTTGATAAGCAAGGGAGAGATAAATGAAAAATGGGATAACTGGTCTGGGAATTGGTCTCAACAGTCTGATATGCCAGAGAATACCCAGATTTCTGAATTGCTAGATGAGTCAGGTAGATGGGATCCATCCAAATTTAATATGTTACTTCCATTTAATGATCTGTTTATATGATCTAAGGTGGAATTAATAGGGAATCAACACAAATATCAACTTATATGGACTCCTAATACAAAAGGTTTATTCTGTATAAACTCCACTTGGCATATTGTGAGACATCACAAAACTTCATGCTAGACCAATTCTTTCATCTAGCACAAAACAATTCCTATTAAAATTTCCTTTTTTCTTTTAAGAATGTTAAAATACTATTTACCAGTTGATGGGGATATAAAAAGAATAGGTATTCGAGATCCCTCTAAATGTGGATGCTGCACAAATTATCTATTGAATCCAGTAGAACATCTGTTTGGTCATAGTGAGATAGTTTATACAATGTGGAGTCATTTCAACAGTGTTTGTGGAATTCAAATGCTAATTGCATCAATTAGAGGGAGACTTATCTCTTGGTGGTCTTTATCTAATAAAAATCAGATTGACAAATATTGAAAGTTGATTCCAACATTCATTTTATGGGGGGTTTGGAAGGCTAGAAACTCATGAAGATTTGATAGTATCAAGATGAATTCCTCAAGAATTATTCATGATATTTATTCTTTGATAAATCTTCATATGGAAATTGACATATTGCCCCTTGAAAAACACATATGTTCTAAAGCTAATCAGTCCAATTCTGTTAGACTGGTTCAATGGAGACCTCCAAAAGGAGGATTCTTAAAGCTCAATACTGATGGGAGTTGCAGAGGTAATCCAGACTATATGGGAGGAGGAGGTGTTTTGAGGAATTCAGAAGGTAAATTCATAAAAGCTTTTGCTTCTTTCCTTAGTAATGGTATTGATATTGAAGCAGAAGCTATGACTATTCTGAGAGGTATTGATACGTGTGATCTTAAAGATTTAGAAGGGCATTAAGTGGAATCAGACTCTTTATTAATAATCAAAGTTCTTCTAAATCAATCAAAATGTCCCTAGTGCATCAAGCCTATCATCTCCAAGATTAAAGACAAGATCGAAGGATACAATGTCAAGTTTTGTCACATTCTTAGAGAAGGGTATAAATGTGCATATCTACTTGCCAACTGTGGGGTTACATCTCAAATTCAAATTCAATCAATCTCAATGAATGATTTTCCAAGAGAGTTAAAGAGTCTTCTTAACATGGATGCTTGGGGTTTCTAAATTTTAAATTTTCTAAGTAGTTTCTCTTGATTCTTTTGTAAAGGTGGCTAGTTTATAAAGCCATCCAATTTCTTGTAAGTTTGAGATGTTTCATTTATCAATAATTTTAGGGGCTAGTCCTCTTATCTAAAAAAATGTTCTTTAATGGGTGTATGTTGTGTGTGATAGGGTGTATTGTAACTCCATGATAATATACCCATGAAAATAATAATACATGGCATTTTATAATATACCTAATAAAATAATAACTTTAGGGTGTTTTGTTTTGAGTGGAGTATATGTTAGTTTTGTTTTAGGGAATAAACGATTAAGCTTTTTCTAATATTATTTCATTAGTAATAATAATACTAATATTATTAGTAATATTTTAAACCTATGTTTGACAAAAAAGGATATTCGGTAAAATGGATATCCAGTAAAATGGATACTCCGCATCGGATACGGATTATTCGTGTCGGATACTAGAACTATCCGTATTCGTTTTCTCGGATATTTTTATAGAGTATCCATATTCGTATTCGTTTACATTTTTTGGATAAATATTCGCAAATTCGGATTCAGATATCGAATGGAATCGTATTTTTGAATGTCCATTTATAACCCTAAAAAGTGTAGAGTGAGATGAGGGAAATTGATCTAAATAGGGGAAAAACTATTCTCACGATCAGAATTAAAATTATAGTGCCATCTGAATGTCCTCATTGGGAGGCCCTCAATCATCTAGATATCTCTGAGCCATAGTCGATTAAAATCATCCACATGATTCAACACAGTGAGTATGTGTTTTTGATCGATTAGCCCCATAGAGTATGCTGATTTGAGTTTGAAATAAGATAGGGATTCTCTGATTTCTTCGATATTTGGATGACCATGGGAAAACTTAACTACAATAGCTTGTTTTAATGGTTGTGAGAGATCATTAATCTCAGTTAGAGAAAATGAAATTGCAGGATCCACTCCCTTTTTGGTCGGTTGTTTTAATAAAGTTTGGTAACTTTTTTCCTATGGAAGATTCATTGTTAGGACTTCATCAAATGAGATCATCCAATCATTTTCTCTTAGGTATTCTTGCTGCGACATATTTGGGTTATGACCAGCACTTGGTGGTGTCATAACCAAGCCCAACTGTTTACCGGAGCCGGAGATGGTAGTGTGGCTGGACAAGTTAGAAACTAATCGTTTTAGGTGATAAGAATAGAGAAAGAAATTTTTGTACTTCTTGTTTTATAGGGAAAAGATTTTTGAGGATGAATTAATTTTGAGAATGAAAATGGGTTTTCGAGGAAAAAAGATAGAGAAAAGGAGTCATTTTAAAAGGAATTACCCGGGGGTAATTTTGTAAAATAAGATTTTTTAGAAATTGACTTTGGTAAAAGAGGAAAAATGGAATTTTCCAAAATAAAGGGGGTGCCGATCGGAATGACCCTTGACCTACCTATCGGCATGGTGGTCAAGTCAAATCATCCTTAGGCTTTGATTGCACTTTCTTGCACATCAATGTACTCCTATAGGGCTGAGAACTAATCGAGTTTCTAGAGTTTTTGTTTTTTGCCAAGGACTTTGGGTATAAAAGGAGGGGTATGGGGTGTGTTTTATTCACTAACACCCACATTTTTCTTCTTGCTTCTCATTTCCTAATTTCCAAATGGATCTTTCCACGTATGAAGAATTTTCCTCTTATTTTGAATATCTAGAGACTATATGCCTTTACAATGTTGACTATGATTCTTTCAACTTGCATCGAGTTTCTCTATGGCTTAATCAAGCCATAGACTGGAATTTACTAGAAGCAGTGGTATAGTTTTGGTACCCCGAGGACCATGTCTTCCATTTTGGCCTAGACGAGGCCTGTCCTACTTAAGAGGAATTCTCAGCCATGTTGAGGGTCAACCATAATGTTGCGGTGGCTATGCCTGATTTTTATCATTCTCCCTGGGCATTTATGGTAGAGTTAAACCATATGTCTACTTCGACAGCTCGATCGTTGGTTACTGAAGGGATTATTTCTCTTCACGCGGTTATGTATTCAGTGCGCCTGAGGGGCTTTAAGGATGTTGGATTTGTTAGAGATATTGCTTTGGGCCTTACTACGAGGATTTTGTTGGTGACACGGGACTTGATAAATGATCCCCGAGTGGCTTAGATAGCGACAAGGATGTCTTATTGCCATAATCCTGTGACGATGGTGTTGGTTAAGACCCTGAATGGTCTTGATGCCTAGAAAGAGGGTCTTTCCAAGTTTATGTGGGGGAGCCCGATAATGTTGTTCATGTGTCTTGTAGAAAGGTTTCGTCTGGTGACCCCTCATGAGTATCCCTTGGAGGGTGTGCCTAATTTCTTTGTTCGGCCTTTCTTCAGTTTCGGACCATTGGTAGAGAACTCGTTAACTAGTTTGCAGAGCTTGGAGCCCGGTGTCTTCATTAGTCGGTGCCACGGTGGGGAGACTTGTAGCTTGTTTTGTAGCTAAGAGAGTTTCGATATTTACGGATGGTTAGACTTCATTAGACTTCCTTTTATTTCCCCTGGGGGCTTCTGCACCAAGTTAGATGTGAACAAATTGTTCTCCCTAGAATAATGAACTTCTTCCCGATGGAGTACCTGACTGAATCATTACGGATGATGCTGGGCTCCTTATGGTAGCACCGTCGATCATTTACCTATTCGTCATAATCTATAGGAGGGGCATGGAATTTTCGTAGGGACTACCTGAAGTGGTTATTGGAGTGGGTAGTAGAGAAGAACATGGAGGAAGAGACTGGTCAAAGGTGGCTCGTTCCCTTCGACTCCTTGGAGGAAGGTGTTGTGGTTTTGTCCAGGATTATCAGAGCGTACTGCTCCATAGAGCGCATACAAAGTGTTAACCAGGAATGGGATACTGGAGGACCTTTGGGGGTATGTAATGATGATGAAGTGGGGCTATTGGGTAGTTAAAGGCAGTTTTTGTGAAGCTTGGGTGATGCTTTATGAAGTTAGGGTAACTTTGGTGTTTTGTGTTTTTTAGGGTTTGGAATAATTTTTTTGAAGCTTGGTAAAGATTAGGTTTGTTTAAGATGGTTTAGTCTGTGGAAATGGGGTGATCTGTTTGACTCCTTTCACTAATACTTCATGTAACAGGGATGTATTCCTTAATTAAATAAAAAATGATTTTGATCATATTTTATTGTGACTGTTGATGAGTTTGCATTTGAATTATCTATACCAATTGCTAAGGCATAAATAATACTTTTGTTCATGTAAATGATAAGATGTAACACTATTCTCGTAGGTTAGAAAAGAATAGCATTTTATGAAAAAGAAGAGGATCGTGCCCATGTATGGTCTATAGGCTGCCAACATACCTCTAGGTGTTTTGAAAAAAATTAATGAGCTTCATTTTGAAAAGGAATATTTTTAAGAGGATTGGGTCCCATGTAGTTCTGGGTAGGGCAAATGAAGATTTTTTAGAATAAAAGGGCGATGAGACGAGTCATAGCTCGTCGAGATTTCGGACTAAGGGTAAAATTTCTTGAGACAGTCCAGGTTGATTGGATGCGCCATCTCTTCACCGTCGAGGTCTATGAGCATAGTGACCCCCCTGAAAGAATTTTGTTCATAATTTAGGGGCCACTCCAATTCAGTTTGAATTTCCCTGTGGGGTCGCAGACGGGTTTTATGATATCCTTAAGAGAGAGGTCTCCTTCCTTGACTCTTCGGTTGAATGATCGCGCTATCTGGCGATGATACCCCCATATGTGGTGATGATGCTGAAAATCGGCACCACCAGGTGAGGTGTTCGCAAGCTCAATATAGGTATGACAATGGCAGCATAGCTGTATAAAGAAGATAAGAATGAGGTGAGGATAAGAGGAATGACACCTGAATATAAGTGGTTCAGCCAATCCGGCCTACGTCCACTGTGAGTGTGTGTGTGAGTAATATCACTGAAAGAAGGCACTAATGGCCATGGATACAACCTCTCATGCTCTTTCTCTCTCTATTGTGTGTGTGTTTAGACAGAGTTTTAGCTAGGGTTTTAATATCTGGATCCCTTTGCAAGGTAGGGGATGATTCCTTTATATAGTGCCTAGGGGGTGTAATGTGCCCCCCCTATGCATGTAATGTGCATGGGTGTAGCCCCTTCACCAATGGGGGTGTGCCACCTGTCCTGGCCACATGTAAGTAATGATGATGAAATATTCCCCCACATGTGGAGAATAATCTTGTTATAACTGATTTATGCCCAGGTGTCCTTATCCAAATGTCAACAGATGCTCGGCAGTCATGTTGGTGATTGGCCTCGGCCTAGGAGAGGCCGAGCTATAAAGGTTGGTCGTCCGCTCAATCCGCGAGGTGTCATGAGTTGTCTCGGCCTTATGTCGGCCGAGGTATATGCCTGTGCCGGCCTGAGCCGAGGTAGGGTCCATGTTGAAGATGAATGCGTGGAGCCTCTTGTTACCTCGGCCTACTTCTGGCCGAGGTTACCATTCCTTGATGCTCGAGGTCAATGTTGATATCTGCGACATGAGAAATGTCCCTGGGGAAGTGCATGTGGTAGTGTCGGCCTTGGCCGAGGCAGCCTTGGCCGAGGTATGACATCGTGGGCCCCGACGCACTGGGGGGTCGGTCATCGTCTCGGCTCTCATCTTGGCCGAGGTAGGCACCTCTAGGCCGAGGTCATACTTGGGTATATCAATCACCCCCCATCCCTTAGTCATTTGCGAGAGTAGGTGACTAGGGGGTTCTTGCCTCCGAGGTCTATTCACCCCAAAGTCAACACCTGCATGACACTTGTCCTAAGCCAAGGCGTGCCCATTTGGTTGGCCCATGTTGTCAGTTGTCCCTTGGGCTTCCCAAGGCAATGATGAGCCTTGGGAATCGTGCCCAAGTATTTAAAGGTTAAAACCTTTCTTCTTCTTCTTCTTCCTCATTTTTCTCCTGTTCAAGCGTCTAGCCGTTCTCTGCGATTTTCCTTTTCTCTCCGAAGTTAGCCCTGGTTCCAGTTATTGTTCTACAGAGGAATACCTCACTTCCTGCGCGATACTCTCCACCTTATTCATCAATCTCACCTTCAGGTATCCTCCCTCTCCATTTCCTTCATTTTTGATACTTTTTATTTTGAATTTTACGGCGAGCTCTTGAATTTTCCGGTGAGCATTTGAATTTTCCGGTGAGCATTTGAATTTTCTGGTGAGCCAGGTTTCCTGCATAGGTTCCTTAGTTTGATCTTTGATTCCCTAGACTTTTCAAGCCACGTTTGTTTGTAGTTTTTAGGGTATTTCTACAAGTTTAGAGTCTGCCAACGCCTTGGGTCGTCCCCAGATGTTCAGACCCCTGTACCAACTTCTTGAAGACTTCCCATCTCTGAAAGAAAAGACCTTAGAAAAAATTAGGCAAATAGAGAGAGCTCAGGAAGAAGCTCGTAGGTCACAAGAGTCCCCTATCAGACCTCTCTTTCCTCCACCTCTCAAGGTGGTATACCCTCGTCCACCTGACCATTTTTACCAGACAGACGTCTCTGCCAACAACTTGCGGATGTCCGAGTCTGAGTCTTCCACCTCTGATCCAATGTCAGTGGACTCTTTCCAAGAGGCCATGGACTTCACTACTCAGGCTGATCAGAACCCTGACCATGCCGAGGTCTCCAGTCGTGCCTCGTCCCAAAATGGCACAAGTACCTCTAGTTCTTCTTCAGAGGTTGAACTTCTAGAGCCAAGTGTGGCTGTGCCTCCCATTCTAAATGCTATCCCACTATCGGCTGTCACCGAGGCCGAGTTTGCTCAGAGGTTCCCCGGTAACCCATCCACGTCTGCTCCAGCCGACGTTGAGTCTGCCGATGATGAGGATGTCGAAAGTGATGTAGACACATCTGAGGCGGCCGAGTATGAGAGCACAATTACTGAGGTGGATCTACTGCACTTCAGGTACTTATACTCCATTAGTCCCTTTATCCACTTAAGGAGACCTCTGAGGGAAGAGAGGGCCTACCATGGCAGGGATGGGGAAATCTTCCTGTACGAGCAGATGTTCAAGTTAGGTTTTCGTCTTCCCCTCCATCCCGTCATTAGGTCCATTCTATCGTTCATTAACTTGGCCCCCTCGCAGCTCTCTCCAAATGCTTGGAGGGTTATTATAGGGGCCATTATCTTGTGGAGGGCGGTTCATCACTCTGACCTCCCAGTGCAGGTCTTTGCTGGTTGTTACGTCCCCACCTCGGCCAAAAATCACCCGAGCTACTATCACTTTGTGGCTCGGAGGCCTGAGAAAAAGATGCTCCTGGTCACTCAGACCTCCAACCATAATTGGAAACCCAGGTACTTTTTTGTCTCAGGGCCGTGGGAATTTGGTTCTTCCATTCCCTCTTCCATCTATGAGCCGAGAATACCCCGGAAATGGGGCAAAGTCACCATGGCTGCCAGGGCCGACCCTAGACTAAGTGTGCAACATGGCAAAAAGGTGAAGGCCCTGCAGGACCAAGGGGCCCATGGGATGTTTGTCAAGTTCGAGCATCTGCTGACCCCCCATTATCTCTCGGGGACGGGCTTAGGTGGAAGTCCCCTAGTTGACTTTGGTAAGGATTTTTATTTTTATTCCAAGTCTGAACTCTGATCATACTTAATTTGTCTCTGACTTACTTTTTCACTCTTGCAGAGAGACCACCAGGCATTTCAGACGAGTTGTGGGAGATGGCAGCTCCAAGCTTGTCTAGGCTTGTCAAGAAGACCGGTATAAATGCTCCTCCACCTGCTCCTTCATCGTCCAAGTCTAAGAAGAGGGCCCCTGAGGTCCATCCTCCTGAGGATCAGAGGCCGAGCTCCAGGACAAAGAGGGCCTCAGACACTGCGATCCCCCTCACGGCCGATACGTTATCAGCCCGTCTGGACCAGTTAAAACTTTCTGATAGCGTGGTCGGCCACAGCCGACAGGCCATGGACGCTCTTAACAACATGATGACCGAGGCCGACAAGCATTTCTTCAGGTCCATGGAGACCCCCATGATGGTTGAATTTGGCCTTCACCGAGTAGTCCAGGTATAACTTGTTCTCGTCTAAAGTGCAACGTCTGATTTTGCTCTCATCTAACTTCTTCATTTACTGTGCAGGGTGCGGCTGCCATGTATCAGCTATCCAACTGGGTCCTGAGGAAATTGCCTCTCATTCAGAAGGGGCAGGAGGCTGAGAAAGTTGAGGGTACTCTAAAGGCCGAGGTCGCTCGTCTGAGGTTAGAGTTACAGGAGGCTGAGACTAAGGTCCAAACCTCTGAAAATAAGGCCCAAGCTCTAGAGAAGGACATCTCTGCACTCGTTCAGAGCCATACCAAGGCCCTGAAGGACAAGGACGATGCCTTACAGAGGAAGGTTGATGCCGCGGTGAAGGCTTCTCTTGCAGATGCCTCGGAGACAATAATTGCTGACTATAAGGTCTCCGAGGAGTTTGTAGGTTTCGGTCTGGAGTACCTTGAAAGGGGTATCAAGGCCACCTCCAAATGGGCCGAGGTAAGGGAGGCCGAGGTTGGCACTATTAAGGCCTCAGATTTTGTGGGCCTCGGCCTTGCCGACGCCCAGTTTGCCCAGGCCTTGCAGGAGATAGAGGATGAAGCTGCCGCCCCTGGTCAAACTGTTACTCTGGAAGGGACTGACCTCGGAGAGACTGACCCTGCAAACAAAGTAGCTGAGGTGACCAATACCGAGCAGGCCAACCCAGAGGAGACATCAAACGTTCCTCCTTCAGATGTTTGACTTGTATTTTGCATTTTTTTTGTTTTGGCTTGTAATCTTGCATGTAATTTCTCAGACACGTAAATATTATGCAATTTCTTCCTTTTATTGAATGCAAATGTCTCCATCTTTATTTGTGAATGTACATGAATGCTATGCACCCTCTGAAGTCATTACTGAATGTGGTGCCATAATCATTACTTAAGAGTCTGAGGTCCTCACCTAAGAGGTTATCCCCATAGTAAATTATCGAAAGTATGATGTTTAAGGTCTGAGGTCCTCACCCAAGAGGTTATCCCCATAACCAACTTCACCAAATTAATGATGTTTAAGGTCTGAGGTCCTCTAGCTGAGGTGTCCGAGCTCAGACCTCGTCACCACCAAGTGATGTTATGAGGGTCTGAGGTCATCACCTAGGCCGAGGTAAGCCTCATAATGTCACCAAATTAATGATGTTTAAGGTCTGAGGTCCTCTAGCCGAGGTGTCTGAACTCAGACCTCGTCACCACCGAGTGATGTAATGAAGGTCTGACGTCATCACCTAGGCCGAGGTAACTCATAATGTCACCGAATTAATGATGCTAAAGGTCTGAGGTCCTCACCTAAGAGGTTATCCCCATAATAAATTTCACCAAATGAATGATGTTAAGGGTCTGAGGTCCTATAGCCGAGGTGTCCGAGCTTAGACCTCGTCACCACCAAGTGATGTTATGAGGGTCTGAGGTCATCACCTAGGCCGAGGTAAGCCTCATATTAAATCACCAAATGAATGATGCTAAAATGAAACAAGAATTTGCCATGGAAACTGATCTTTATTCACAACCTCTTTTCAATAAGATGGTTCATTTACAATTGACAAAATAGATGCAACATTATATGAAATATCTCTTTAGGTGGTCGGCATTCCACGGGTTGGTGAAGGGTTCTCCCTCTAGGTTCTCTAGCCTATACGTGCCAGGCACAACCTCTTCCGTTACCCTGTAGAGGCCATGCCAGTTCGGGTGTAGCTTGTTTGTTTTCTGTAGGGTCTTCTTAAGCACTAGGTCTCCTACCGCAATGGGTCTTGTCTTCACCCTTTGATTGTAGAACTTTGCTGCCCTCTGTTGGTAGGCTGCTTTCCTGACCTCTGCGTCTTCCCTTCTTTCTTCAATAAGGTCCAGGTCTAACCTCCTCCTTTCCCCGTTGTTGTCATGATCATAGGTCTGAATCCGATGAGTTGGTAGGCCTATCTCCGTTGGTATGACGGCTTCTGAACCATGTGCCAACATGAATGTGGTTTCTCCCGTGGGTGTCCTTGCTGTGGTCCTGTAAGCCCAAAGCACAGCGTAAACCTCTTCTGTCCATCTCCCCTTCGCGTCTTCCAACCTCTTCTTAATTCCATCCAAGAGAGTCCTATTTGTAACCTCCGTCTGGCCATTAGCCTGAGGTCGACCCGGAGATGAAAAGAACTGTTTAATCCCCACACTTTGACAATACTTCTCCAAGGAGGCGTTCTTGAACTGGGTCCCATTATCTGAGATGAGCGTGTTTGGGAGGCCATACCTACATGTTCTTCCAGATGAACTGAAAGGTCTTCTGCTCCGTAATTGTTATCATGGGTTCGGCTTCTACCCATTTTGAAAAGTAGTCAATGGCAACTATCAAGAATCTATAGTTGTTGACTGCTCTTGGCAAAGGTCCTACCAAGTCAATTCCCCATACCGCGAATGGCCATGGAGAAGAGATTGATGTCATAGGCTGATGGGGTTGATGAGGGATAGTGGCAAACCTCTGACATTTATCGCACCTCTTCACATAATCAGTAGAGTCCCTAGACAAGGTTGGCCACCAGTATCCTTGAGTGATGATTCTCTTGGCTAAGGGTCTTCCTCCTATATGGCTAGAGCAAGAGCCTTCATGGACCTCCTGCAAGATCCGGGGTACTTCCAAGGGGTGAACACATCTGAGGAGGGGCAAGAGGAAACCTTTTTTGTACAAGACGTCTCCTATCAATGAGAACTTGGAAGCTCTGTATCTCAACTTTTTCCTTTCTATCTTGGACTCAGGTAACTCCCCATCCCTTAGGTATCTGACAATCGGGTCAATCCACGAGTCTCCTGGGTTTATATTGTGACAAGGGTTACATACCTCGTCCTCCTCTATGCTTGATTTTCCTAGAACTTCAATTGGGATGGTTCTTCCCAAATCTGTCTTCATTGCCGAGGCCAGTCTTGCTAATGCATCAGCGTGGTTATTGCTCAGTCTAGGCACTCTCTTCAGTTTGGCCTCTTTAAAAAACTCTATCAGCCCCCTTACCTTTTTTAAGTACCTGGCCATCCTCTCGTCCTTGGCCTCGTACGTCCCCAACACTTGGTTAACAACTAACCTTGAGTCGCTATGTAGTAGGAGCCGCTTTACCCGCAGAGTTGTTGCCAATAGGAGGCCCGCTATCATGGCCTCATACTCGGACTCGTTGTTTGAAGCCTGGAAGTTGAACCTTAAGGCATACTCAATGTTGGCGCCATCTGGTGCTGAGAGTACTAGCCCCGCGCCGCTTCCACCATCACAGGAGGATCCATCCACGAAGAGGCTCCACACGTCTTCATCTGAAGAGAAGACCCCTTCTCTCATCACTCCTTTTTCGAAGAGGTATCGATCCTCTTCGTTTTCTTCTACCCTCCTCCGAGCCTTGACTGGGACTACCTCTTCTCGACCTTGGAAGATGTAAGGGTCTGTCTCTTCCGAATCTCGGGAGACAGCTCGGCTCTTCTGTTCGTCGCCATCCAAGCTCCTCTCTGACCCAGTCTCCTCCCAAGTGAATTCTGCGACAAAGTCTGCAAGGGCCTGCCCCTTAATGGCTATCCTGGGCTGGTAAGTAATATCATACTCCCCTAGCTCAATGGCCCAGGCCATCAATCTCCCGGACTTCTTAGGCTTGTGCAGAACCTGTCTTAGTGGGGAGTCTGTAAGGACTATCATAGAGTGAGCTTGAAAGTAGGGTTTCATTTTCCTTGAAGCATGGATAAGAGCATAAGCCAATTTCTCCATTCTGGGATAGTTCTGCTCAGACCCTTGGAGGGCCTTACCATTGAAGTACACAGGCCTCTGAACTCCACCTTCCTCTCGTATGATGGCCGTGCTAATAGCCGACTCAGAGACTACCAAGTACACAAACAACTTTTCTCCCGCAATGGGCCGGGACAGCAGCAAGGGAGATCCTAAGTAGGACTTGAGTTGATCAAAGGCTTTTTCACACTCTTCATCCCACTGGAAGGCCTTCCTTATAACCTTGAAGAATGGAAGACACTTATCTGTTGCCCTGGAAACAAACCTATTCAGGGCTGCCACTCTTCCAGTGAGTCTTTGGACATCCTTGATACTCCTAGGAGTCTTCATGTCGAGCAATGCCTTGATCTTCTCTGGGTTTGCCTCAATCCCCCTTTGATTAACGATGAACCCCAGGAATTTCCCAACTCCTACCCCGAAGACACATTTGGCCGGGTTGAGCTTCATTCTGTACGAGTCCATGACATCAAAGGTCTTCTCAAGGTCTGCCACGTGAGTACATGCCTTCAGGATCTTCGTTAGCATATCGTCCGCGTATACCTCCATGGTCTTACCTATCTGTTCCTCGAACATCCTATTGATGAGACGCTGATATGTTGCCCCCGCATTTTTCAGACCAAAGGGCATCACCTTATAACAATACGTCCCCTTGTCAGTGATGAAGGCTGTCTTCTCAGAGTCTGCGGCGTCCATGAAGATTTGGTTATAACCTGAATAAGCATCCATGAAGCTCATGAGCTCGTGCCCTGCTGTTGCGTCCACCATCTGGTCTATCCTAGGTAGGGGATAGCTGTCCTTCGGTCAAGACCTATTCAGGTTTGTGAAATCTACACACATCCGCCACTTTCCATTGGCCTTAGGCACAATTACTGCATTTGAGAGCCACTCTGGGTAGGTGACCTCTCGTATGAACTCGGCCTCTTCCAACTTTTTCACCTCTTCCCGAATGACCTCATACTTCTCTCTGGAGTAAATTCTTCTCCTCTGCTTGATTGGCCTGGCATCCCTATCCACGTTGAGTTTGTGGGTCATGACCTCAGGGTCTATACCAGGCATGTCGGTGTGGCTCCAGGCGAAGACACTCTGCCTCTTCCTGAGAAGGCTTACCAACTCTTCCTTAATCTTTGGTTCTAGGGCCTTGCCGACCTGGACGGTCTTTTTCAGCTCGTCCTCGTTGAGGACGATGGATTCTACCTCTTTCGCGGCCTCGCCCTTCTTTAGCTTTGTTTCATCTCTCGGGTCAAGAGTGTCTATGCTGTAGGTGGCGGTTGCTCTCTTATGGGCCTCCCTCTCTTCCGCTGAGTTGAAATAACACTCCCGTGCCGTGGTCTGATCCCCTTGCACTTCCTCTACCCCATAAGGGGTCGGGAATTTTAGCATTTGATGGACCGTTGACGGCACGGCTTCAAACTCCTTGAGGGCTATTCTTCCAATAATGAGGTTGTAGGCCGAGTAGACATTCTCGTCCATCACAAAAAAGTTTATCTTCTTAGTCAGCCTCTTAGGCCACTCATCCCCCATACGCACATCCATCTCATACATGCCTAATGGGTGCACTTTCTCACCACTGAAGCCTACCAAGGGGTGGTGGTATGGCACTAGCCTTGATCTGCTAAGACCCAAGCTCTTGAAACAAGGCCAGAACATTACATCTGCTGAGCTTCCCCCATCTATGAGGATTCTCCCTACGTCGCACCCATGCACCCTTGTCGTTATGACCAAGGGGTCATCATGGGGGGCTAAGATGCCCTTGAAGTCGAGTCGGGAGAAACCCACCACTAGGGTGTCCATATCCACCTTCGTTCTCTTCTGCACAGCGTCAGAAGACGTCAGGTTCACAACCTCGGGCCTGACCACTGCCTTGGCCTCCGCTACATGAGCCTTTCTATCGGCTACCTCAGAGCCACCTCCTGCGAATCCACCACATATGGTGCTAACACCAAAGGAGATCATTCCTATCCTCTTCACTGGGGTGTTGTCGTCCCTTGGTGGGAGATCTGGGTCATCTCCATCATCACCCTCTGAATCATCATGCCCTCTGGTTGGGGAATCGCCTCGACACCTGTCATCTCTTCTCTTCCTAGGGTCTTCTCTTCCAGCTTTCGGGGCTTTGCCATCCACATACTTTCTCAGCTTCCCAGAATTCAGCATTTTCTCAATCTCATCCTTTAAAGCGAAACACCTGTCTGTGACATGGCCGTGATCCTGATGGAACTCACACCAGAGGTTTTTATTTCTCTTATGCGGTGGGGCCTTCAGCTTCTCTGGCCACCGCAGAGTCCTGTCAGTCTTGATCTCATTAAGGATGTGCTCACAGCTTACACTCAGAGGAGTGTAATGAGCGAACTTGTCCTCTGCTGACCACTTCTTCCCTTCTTTCTTGCCCTGGGACCTCCCAGCGCTACCACGGTTCTCCTCCTCATATTTGGCGGCCATCGCCTCCTCCGCATTCATCACTTTCCCTGCAGTGGATAACAGCTCTGCCATAGACTTGGGGGGGTCTTCCGCTAGCTTCCATAGTAGCTTTCCCTTCTGGAGGCCTCCTATAAGGGCGGTCATGGCTATATTCTCCTCGTAATCCTCCACCTCCAATTTCTCCTTGTTGAATCTTGCTATATAGTCTCTTAGGCTTTCACCCTTAGCCTGTTTGACATATAGGAGGTGGGTGGTCTTCTTTTGGGGCCTTACCCCAAAGCAGAAGTTGTGGATAAACTGCTCGGCCAAGCCTTTGAAGTTTTCGATCGAGTTCTTTGGAAGAGAGGTGAACCAGCTATGCGCTGCCCCTGTCAAGGTGCCCGAGAAGGCCTTGCACTTCATCTCATCAGGTATCGAGTAAATATCTGTGGCTGACTGATACATCTCGATGTGGTGCACTGGGTTAGTGCTGCCATCATACTTAGGAGTCACTATAGGAGGCTTGAATTTAGCTGGGGTTGGGAACCCCATTATCCTAGCCACAAACGGTGAGCCCTCCGTGTAGCCCCTCTGTAAGGGGTCCCTGCTCTTTATGAGGTCCCCTATCTTCTCCTCGAGACATTGGATCGAGTCATTCCATGGTATTCTCTCGTCAACTTGGTCGAGGTTGTCCCCTGCCACCTCTCTGCGGTGGACAGAGGGTTCCTCAGCCACGACCCTCTGACTGTTGACCTCTTCCTACTCCCTGACCCTTCTCTCTATGGGCCGGCCTTGGTCTGGCCGAGCCTGCCTATCCCCTATTTGGGAGCCTGCTGCACTCCTCGACCTTGATAGGCTTTGTCTCAGGTCATTAACCGGACCCAGCCGCTCGAAGGCCGAGCCTCTGCTCAATCTGTCAAAAGCGGAACCTCTTGGTTGGGCCTCTTCTCTTCTTTGGCCGACACATCCTTGGCTTTGCCTAAGAGGCCGTACAGTGTTATCTGACATCTCATATGGCTCCCAACAGTCTTCCGAGGCCTCTTCAGCCTCCGGGTCATCATATCTATCCCCAGGGCAAGGGTTTCCTTGCCTCCCCAGACGCAAGCGCCTAGGGTCAGCAACGTCCCTCCTCTGCTGGGGTGCAGGTTGGTCCTTCATCGGTGCCTGGGGTGGTCCCCTGGCGTCCGATTGGGGCTGAACTGCTGCTGGGGTGATCATATCCGGTGAGACTCTAGGTGGCCTCATCATCATGGTTTGGATGAGCTGGACAAACTGATCCCTCATGGCTTGTTGCGTGGCAGCCAGAGATTTCAAAGCAGCTGCCACCTCCGCCATTTCGAACTGAGGAGGAGCCTGACTGGAACTAGCCCCTCCACCCACAGGCGGCGGAAGAGGTGGTGGCAAGTCTGGTGCCATGTATCACCACTATAGAGCTTTGAGTAGCAGGTGAGCTAAATACCTCAAAGGATCTCTTTCAATGGTGAAACAGCTCCACGCAAGGGGTGGTTTCCGGTTCACCGCCAGAATCCCCTATGAGGCTAAGCAGAGAAAGAGGAAGAGATATCTTCTCGATTTCCCACAGACGGCGCCAAAATGATGATGCTGAAAATCGGCACCACCAGGTGAGGTGTTCGCAAGCTCAATATAGGTATGACAATGGCAGCATAGCTGTATAAAGAAGATAAGAATGAGGTGATGATAAGAGGAATGACACCTGAATATAAGTGGTTCAGCCAATCCGGCCTACGTCCACTGTGAGTGTGTGTGTGAGTAATATCACTGAAAGAAGGCACTAATGGCCATGGATACAACCTCTCATGCTCTTTCTCTCTCTATTGTGTGTGTGTTTAGACAGAGTTTTAGCTAGGGTTTTAATATCTGGATCCCTTTGCAAGGTAGGGGATGATTCCTTTATATAGTGCCTAGGGGGTGTAATGTGCCCCCCCTATGCATGTAATGTGCATGGGTGTAGCCCCTTCACCAATGGGGGTGTGCCACCTGTCCTGGCCACATGTAAGTAATGATGATGAAATATTCCCCCACATGTGGAGAATAATCTTGTTATAACTGATTTATGCCCAGGTGTCCTTATCCAAATGTCAACAGATGCTCGGCAGTCATGTTGGTGATTGGCCTCGGCCTAGGAGAGGCCGAGCTATAAAGGTTGGTCGTCCGCTCAATCCGCGAGGTGTCATGAGTTGTCTCGGCCTTATGTCGGCCGAGGTATATGCCTGTGCCGGCCTGAGCCGAGGTAGGGTCCATGTTGAAGATGAATGCGTGGAGCCTCTTGTTACCTCGGCCTACTTCTGGCCGAGGTTACCATTCCTTGATGCTTGAGGTCAATGTTGATATCTGCGACATGAGAAATGTCCCTGGGGAAGTGCATGTGGTAGTGTCGGCCTTGGCCAAGGCAGCCTTGGCTGAGGTATGACATCGTGGGCCCCGACGCACTGGGGGGTCGGTCATCGTCTCGGCTCTCATCTTGGCCGAGGTAGGCACCTCTAGGCCGAGGTCATACTTGGGTATATCATGTGGTATAAAGCTTTAAGCCTTTTTTCATCTAACAATGACAGTTCATCAAAGTGTCTCTGATGCTAGTCTTCTTATCTAACTTTGCTTTCAAGCATGACATGTACGAAAGGTATTTCGAGCTCAACGAGTATGACTTCTTCCATATCGTACATTAAAGAATAAGGGTAACCCAGTAGGTGTTCAGATTGAAGTGTGGTAGCCCTAAAGTGCGTAAGGGGTCCAATTAGACCAATCTCTACAACTCTCGATCATTTTACTGATTATGATTTTGAGGCTTTTGTTAGTGGCTTTGACAACACCATTGGTTTGGGGTCGTTAGGGAGAAGATTTATGTTTCTCAATCCCGTCCTACCTCTGAATACCATATTCGCTGACTAATTCTGTGACATCAGCTTTGAAGTGGATTCCATTATCTGATACTAATTCATAGGGAACTCTATATCAGCAAATGATGTTTTTTTATAGACTTAGCCACTTTCTTGACATTCAGAATTGCGTATGCCTCGACTTTGACCCATTTGGTGAAGTAATAAATGGCGACCAGGATGAATTCTTGACCATTTGAAGCTTTGGGTGTAAATTTCACTATAATGTCAATTGCCTAGGTGGACAAAGGTTAGGGAAAGGTCATATTGTATAGTTCCCTAGGAGGCAAGTGTTGAAGATTGGCAAAATGCAGGCATTTGAGGCATCTTTGAATATAGCCAGTGCAATCTTAAATTCTGGTGGTCTAGTAATAACCTTGACGGATGATCTTCTTAGTAAGCATATGACTATTTATGTTGGGCCTGCAATCCCCACTGTGAATATTTTTCATCATTTCTTTAACACTAACCCCTACTATGTAGTGCAAATAGGTTCCATCGAAGTTACTTTTGAAAAGTGATTTATCACAGATGATGTACTGGGCATCTAGTTTGCAAAAGGGTCTCATGATCTTTCTTATCTACATCTTGGGGATACCTACCATGTTTGAGGAGGCGCCAAATGTCATAGTATCATAACCTGGACATATCGGAATCTTCCTTCGATGATGAACTCAATATGGTAGAAGTGGGTGGGCATAACTTATTTCTGAATCAAGACAGGGGCCATTATTACTCCTTCAAGCATATCGATCATGGAGGCTAGGGTAGCAAGGGCGTCAACTAGACTATTCGTTTCACGGGGAAGGTAATTAAAGGTGACATATCAAACTGGGAGGCTAATTCTTCTAAGTGGGCATGGAATGGTAGGATTTTCTCATCTTTGGATTTCCATTTCTTGAGGATTTGGCTGACAATGAAGGCGGAGTCCCCATAAATGTCTTGGTGCCAAATTCCTTTCTTAAGGGAAAACTTGAGGCTTACTGTGCATGCCTCGTATTCAGTCATGTTGTTAGTACTAGGGAAGTCTAGTTTGATGGCAATGGAGTTGTGATATTCATCACGAGTGATCGGGAGTATCCTAATACCATATCCTTTCTTATTAGCAGATCCATCAAAGAACATTTGCCATCTAATCTCCTCTTGAGAGATGCATAGAATATCTTATTTGAGAATTTAGAGACCCAAACATCGGTACCTTTCATAGGGTAATCAACAAGGTAGTCAGAGATAGCTCTTCCTTTTATAGATTTTTACGTGACGTATACTTTATCGAATTCGACTAACAATATCAACCGACGGGCCATTCGATTGAACAGACCAGCTATTTCTAGCAGGTATTTATGGGATCCATTTAGGAAACTAGTCTGATGGGAAAGGCAAGCACGTAGTGTCATAACTTCTGCGTGAACCAGACCAAAGCAACACATAATTTCTCCAAAGCAGTGTTATCGACTTCGTATCCGACCAGTTTTTTATTGGCATAATAAATGGCTCTTTCCTTTGTGGGATTCTTCATTATATGAGGCTAGAAAAGCCCCCAACAAGGTATTTGTTACGATCAAGTATAAGAGGAGGGGGAGACCTGGCTGCAGATGCATGAGAACCAGAGGTCAGGTGAGGTATCACTTGATCTGGTCAAAGGCTTCTTGGCAGGCCTCGTTATAGACTTTAGTTAAATCCTTTTGGAAAAGTTTGAAAATGGGTTTGCAGATAGAGGTCATTTGGCTGTTGAATCGAATGATGTACTATAATTTACCTAGGAATCCTTGGACTTCCTTCTCCATCCGTAGTAGTGGCATCTCAAGTTTGGTTTCAGCTTAGCAAGGTCTACCTAGATTCCCTTCTACTGATAATGAATCCCAAGATTTTTCCCTTTGTGATGCCGAAACACATTTTTATGAATTTAACCGCATCTGGTATTATCGTAGTCATTTAAAGAACTTTTGGAAGGCATGATTATGACCTTCCCGAGTATTAGACTTAATGATCATATCCTCTACATAAACTTTGACCTCTTATGAATAAGTTCATGCAGGATGGTTATGGCAGTCCTTTGGTCGGATTTGGTTATATTCGACAAATCCATCAACAACTAATTTGAGGGAATGTCTAGCTATGTTATCTATGATGATATTGATATTGGACAATGGGTAATCATCATTTGGGGATGCTTTATTCAAATCCCGATAGTGGACGCACACGCGGACTTTTCCTCGTTATTTTAGTAAGGGGGTGATGTTAGAGAGCCATTTTGAGTATTAGACTAAGCGAATGAAACCCACATTTAACTGTTTGATCAATTCCTCTTTGACTTTGAGCAACCATTCGGTACGGAGTTACCTTAGCTTTTGTTTATCTGGCTTGCATTCTGGGAATGTCGAGATCTCATGTTGAGTTATTTCTGGGTTAATGTTGGGCATGTCATCATAAGACCATGTGAAGAATTCCATAAATTCCTTCAGTAGTTCTTCAAATTGTGTGCGCTCATGCTCGTTAAGGGTGGACCCTATCCTAATCTTGCGTTGATGGCTACTAGAGCCGAGATTAATAACAATAATCTCATCATCATTAGTTTAAACATGGTTATGTTGTTTGTTATTCTCCTTATTAAGATCAGTTAAGAATTATTCATTTGCAAAATTATCATCATAAAAGGTTTTATTAGAATCAAGACGATTAATATAAGGCACAACAAGATACTCAAAATCCTCATTTATTTCTTTTTTGGGAAAAACATCATTGAGAACCTCGTCAAAAGAGATATCAGTTACATTAATATCAGGAAAAAGAAAAACAACAGCAGGTGAAGAGATTTTAATACGGTAAACAACAGTGTTAGGTTAAATCTGGGCAGATTGGACTGGTAAGGCATTCCAGTTGAGGAGAGGCATGTCAATAGCTTTGAGTTGAGTAGATGGGTCCAATGACATGACATCTAAGTGGATCATATAAAGACTCAGCCCCAGTGTCTGTAGGTTTAATGAGTCTTCGAAATCACTTTCCTCAGAGTCCTTAGTAACTATCGCGACTTTTTCAATGAGAGGTTACACTTCATGTTTGCAGTATTCGGCCCAGGATTTACTGTCTTAGAAGAAGATTTACAGCCTCGGTTTCATCTTCTTGTCAACATGGTTTTACCACGGCTCAGGGAAGCCACAGAAGGGGAACCCTTCTTGACAAATATTTCGTTCAAAGTGTATCTTAAAATAGTCTTTTCATCTTCTAAGATTCTTTTCGGTCTCGATCGACGGAGGAATTTGAGTTTATTCGGTGAAGGTTGGTAACCAAGGCCACATAGGGGAAAGGCCTCCTTCAGGACTATAGGCTCAAGGATACCTTATTATCATTTCCCTAGCCCTATTCTGGGAATGAAGTGCATGTTCTTGAACATCTGATCACATTGATGTTTCCATGAGGGCTATGTTCTGGATATATTCGGTCTTTAAAATTGTCTCCTGTTAGGAGGGGAAGTGTAATAATTCTAAAACTAGATAGGGGCATGTCATTTATCCCATTATGGATTTTCAATACTTAGTTGCTAGTGCTTGCATTGTATGTACTATCATCCTCCCCCAAAATGGTGATAACCTGACCTTCGGCAAAGAAATTCAATTTTTGATGAAGGGAGGAGATACTCCTCGAATGCTGTGGAGCCATGGATGGCTAAGGAGTAGATTGAAGCATGGAAGTATGTCAATAACTTGAAACTGGGTGACAGGATTGACAGGAAAAGCCCCTAGTGTGATTTTTATGGACCCCATTACTTCTTGACGAGTATTGTCATAAAAATGCATGGCGTTGAAAGTGGGAGTGAGATCACTGACTTTAAATCCCAAACAGTTGAAGGTTCTAAGCGAACATACATTAAGACTCGACCCGTTATCAACAAGTGAAAGTGGGAATGTATTTCCTAAGAATTCAACGGATATGTTGAGGCATATTCACAATCAAGATCAAACTTTGGTATCTATTCTTTAGAAAAGGATAGGAGACTAGAAGAGGTTAGGGAGCCAACCATATTTATAGCTTCTTGGGAGTAGTGGAAGGAGGGACTATGGGTCCGGTGAGGAGATTTATCAAGGCATTTTGGTGCAACTGAGAGGACATAAAAATCCCCCATAGGGTGCAACTAGCGATGGAAGTTCTTCGACAACTCCCTTTCCTTTATCTATGTCGGTTTCATGAGGAATATGATCACTGTAGTGTCTCCCTAACCTGGTCATGTGGTTTATCGAAGTGGGAAGAACAAGAACCCCGTGGCTTCATCTACCTCTGGCTGAATGGTCACCTTATTGATTTCCCTCAACATATCTTTGAAGAATATCATTCCACATAATCTATCTTACTAGAATGACTTCTTCCTGACTTCGTTCCTCATCCGAGTTGTCAAAATCATCCCACCATCCAGTGGTGACTATGTCCTTTTCCCAAGATAATCAATACATTTGACAACCTCAACGGATTCATCGTACAAATCTTCCCACTCAGCGAGGAGGTGCAAAAATAGAGGGACCAACCGTCCCTAAAGCTTCAAAGCGGTGAGCAATTCAGAGATGGTGCACATTTCACGTGTCTGTCGAAACATATTCGCTATGGTCTGTACCACATCATCTAGACCGTCTTCTTCAATCGGTACTACACATTCATTTGATTCCCCAGCCCACTTTTGAGCTTCCATGAATAATCCACTGAATTTCTGACAATCAACAGTCATCTCGGCGGGCAATTTTAGCCCAAATTCTAGGAGTTGGTTCAATACAGCCAATAACTCCATATTTCCCCCTCAAATTGGGTGTGGACAGCTATGCATGCCCTCATAAGGAGTGAAAACGTTTGATTGGTGAAGCATGTAGGGTGTAAGAGAAAATATGGGCAAATCTTGAGTGGTTTGGGTGACACTATAGGGATGATGGGTGCTTTTCTTGGCACGTTTGAGTAGATGGGTCAAATTCTTGGTCATTTATAGAAAAATATCATTTGTATGTGCTGGAAGTGGGCCATGAGTGGTATTGGGTTTACAATTAGTTGGCGAGATGATAATACCCTAGTCAATTAGGCCTTGGATCACATTTCTAAGGTGGAAGCATTGGTCAGTGGCATGACCCGCGGATTGGTGAAAATCACAATGAGCATCTGGTTTGAAGTTTTTAGGAAGTGGATTTGATAATGGACGGGGGTCCAAGGGTTTGGTGAGGTTTTGGCTTAACATGGCCTAGTAAACTTTGGATAGGGGAGCATGGAGCTCGGTGTACTCTTTCTTGGCATAATTAGACCGACTTTCGGGTTCCCAAAAGGTAGCAGATTGTGAAATATTATTGATACTTAAGACTGTAGCACTAGAAGGATTTTTATACTTTCGAGGAGTGAATTGTTCGGTCGCTTTCTTTTGTTCAAATTCCAGTTTCATAATGCCTTTCTCAATTTTTACATCAGCCTGTTGAAGGGCTCAAAAGTGTGAGTAATAATGTCCTCCCATGGATGCTCGGATATGAGGTAAGAAAATTTTCTTCACAACACTGACTTATTGCTCCTCAGAAGGTCTGTTAGTCATGGTGGTAGCTTTCTCTCTCCACCTTCCTATGAAGCTACTGACTATTTTCCAAAGATTATTCTTAATAAGATCTAGATCTCGGTGCGTAACCTCTAACTTCTTATTATACTTGAACTGAGACGTGAATTCTCGGTCAACATCCTCCTAGATACGAATTATGGATTCTTCAAAGGACAGAACCCACTAGAAGGTATTTTCTTTCAATATCTACTAAAATACCTAGACCATTATCTCTTCGGAGGCACCAAGGAGTGTCATTACTCGGTGATAGCTTCGAAGGTGAACAATTGGGGGTTCCCTTCCCCCAATTTCTCAATGTTTGGCATAATGAACTTCTCTATCAATCTAGCTTTGGGATAGGGAGACATATGGGTGTAATCCATGTAGTTCCTGGATATCTTAACTGGGTCAAACTTCTTTGACATCAGTTTGAGGTCTTCCTTGACCTTATTCAGTTCCTCCTCTTTGGGATCCACGGGTACGGGCAGATTAACCTCTGGTTGGGCGAGGTTTGAAATGGGGAATTGAGCTAGTGGTGGCCTATTAGCAGGTAGGGCATGCAGAGCATGCTGATACTCTTTTGGGACAGATGCAGGCTCAGGAGTAGGAGGACCCATGCCACGAGAAAAGTGAACCTCAAGTTCTTAGGGATTTTGGGCCTAAAGATACAACATTCATGGACCTCTTTTTAAAGGTTGTCAATCTTGGCACTGAGTTGGGCTAAGACGACCATCAGATCGGGTGACACATTCTCTTATTAGTTAGTGTTATCCATGAAGATCTTGCAAAGGTAGATCCTAAGCTCAGATGAAGTGGCAGAAGAACCGTCAGAGCTTCGAGGCTATTTGATTTAAGACCAAAGCCAATAGGGAGCCAGGCCAAAATTGGGGATGCGAACCATTCGAATTTATTTTTGAAATAAGGATGGAAAAAAATTTGGTATTTTGGAAGAATAAGAAAAATATTTTTGGCATTTCAGTTTTTAAAAAAGGAGGGAAAAAGGAAAGGAGCTCAACATGATTATTAATATTATTAGTCTTATAAGATTTTCACTTGTATTAGGTTTGTCTATATGCAAAAAAATGCTAGAAAGGACCCGAGCCTGGGAAAATAAGGTTTCAGAAATGTAAGATATGGTTTGACTTGTTTCTAGACTCGGGTTTGACACCTATATGAGGTTTATGCAATTGTTGGGTTAGCGGAAGGGTTACCCCCTTGGCATGACTTCCACATTATACCTCTTTCCTACAAGGGCAATCGTTCATTGGTACATATGGACAAGACATTTGATATACTTGAGTGTACGTGAATTGCCTCACTATATACCTCATGGGGATAATATGTGTGAGAGCGAATTCAATATTCTCGACATACGTGAACAAGTTCCCTTCTATATGCCTCCCGTCATGAGTTCGGTCAATCGGTAAGATGCGAGGGAAAACTTTCTATATACGTCGAAGGTACGAGGCCAGTGGAAGGTGAGAGTCATATCACTTAGGCTAACTGCACCCCGCATGATCAGCTCCCATCATAAAGTGATCCTAGTATGGGACAAAATTTTGGTCAATATTGTCATTCTCCTAGTGATGTAGTGTGAAAAAATTCATGAGACTTAATTAGATTATTATAGAGACAGAGTATTTTTTATTTTTTTTACTTGCATGACGAGTAAAGGAAGTACTACACTAACGAGGGAGCATATACAAGTATTATGAAAAGTAAATCTAGCATGGAGACTATACTACATATGGATATATGTGAGTGAGTAAGTGACATGGGAATATATACAAATGAGTGTTTGTGGTAGTGAGCCTATACATGAGTCAACTACAAGTAGTGGGTGGTATGTGTAAGTGATCATGTTGTTGGCTTTGCTGGAAAAATAACCATCCCCTTAGGAAAGATTGTACTGCCAGTGAGGGCAGGAAACATCTCAAAGATGATCGAATTTTTAGTGGTCGATATTGACTGACCTTACCAGGTGATCCTTAGCAGAGGGTGGCTTCACGGGATGAAGGCCGTCCCCTTTAACTACCACCAGAAACTCAAATATGTGACTGAGCGAGGAGTAATGGAGATTAATGGGGACCAGGAGATGGTGAGAAAGTGATTCATAACAACCATCCGTCCCAGGCCAGAGAAGAAGGTTGAGAAAGTTATAATCAAAGAAAAAGAGCAGGAGATGATGATGCCTTCCAAATAGAAACTAAGGCATGGAAGACCAGGAGTGGAGGATACCAGGCTCCTCCCCACCGAAAGAGTCGTAGAGGACCTGGAGGAAGTCCTATCCAGCAGCAACTCAAGTGAAAGAAAATTCCTGATTGGAACCTCACTCAGAGATGACGAAAAAAGGGAATTGATTACCCTACTCTGAGGTAACCTAGATGTCTTTGCATGGGAACCTTACGAGCTGCCCGGTATAGATCCAAGCTTCACAACTCATCGACTGCACATTGACCCAGCATTCAAACCAATTACACAGAAGGCTCGACGTACTACTCTGGAAAAAGCCAAAGAAGTGGAGAAGGAAGTTGAAAAACTACGGGACGCAGGATCCATACAGGAAGTCTAGTTCCTCCAACCCAGTAGGTATCCCTAAGAGCAACAAAAAGTGGAGAGTCTGCATCGATTTCACATATCTCAACAAGGAATGCCCTAAGGATAACTTCCCTCTCCAAAAGATTGATCACCTAGTGGATGCCACTGCAGCATATGAAAGGATGAGTTTCCTGGACGCATACTTCGGATATCACCAGATACTTCTGTACGAGCCAGATCAAGACAAAACAACATTCATAACCACAGTTGGGTTATATTGCTACAAGGTTATACCCTTTGGGCTAAAGAACACAGGAGCCACCTACCAACGGCTGGTCCCCAAAATGTTCAGAAATAAAATGGGAAGCAGTATGGGAGTCTACATCAATGATATGCTCGTCAAGAGAAAGATTAAGGATGACCACCTCTCTGACTTATCAAGGACCTTCTAAATCCTCAGGAAGTACCGAATGAATCTCAATGCAAGCAAGTGCTCCTTATATGTACAGTCAGGAAAATTCCTTAGTTACTTGGTCAACAAGAGAGGTATCGAAGCCAACCCAGATCAGATTGACGCCATCAATAGGGTGTATCCCCTCGTACGATAAGAGATGTGTAGAAGCTCACATGAATACTCGCCTCCCTGGACCAATTCATCTCAAAGTTATCCGAGAGGTGCCAACTATTCTTCTAACTTTGAATAAAAGCAAAGATGTATAGTGGAATGAGGATTTCTCGAAGGTGCTAGAAGGACTCAAGGATTACCTCAGTACACCACCCTTGCTCGTAATCCCTCAAGATAATGACTCTCTATACTTGTACCTCACAGTTTCCAGTCATGCTTCAAGTTATGCATTGGTATGCAAAAAAATGGGCATCCAGCACCCAGTCTATTACGCTAGCAAAACTCTCTTGGATGCCAAACAGCGATATCTACCACTAGAAAATCTCGCCTTTGCGCTAGTGGTATCCTCGAGGAAATTAAAACATTAATTAGAATCCCACTCCATCATCGTCCTTACATCTCACCCCCTTAAAGCAGTCATGCAAAAAGCAGATCTGTCCGGTAGACTATCAAAGTGGTCAGTCGAGCTTGGGCGATTTGACATCTAGTTTTAGCCAAGGAATGTAATAAAGGGACAAGTCCTCACCGACTTCATCGCATAATTTATAAGATTACGACCAACTTTAACCTATTGATCAAAGGGAAAACTCCTTGGCACAATGTGTTTGGTGACTGTTCGTTGACGGAGCCTCCAATTCCAAAGGGGTGGGAGAAGGCATCGTGCTGATTACCCCTGAAGATGTAATCCTCGATCAAGGAATCAGTCTTGGATTTGAAGCCTCTAACAACGAAGTAGAGTATAAAGTACTGATAGTAGGCTTACAGAAGGCGTAGGTGCTGGGGTCAAAGTAACTCCAAGTGTTCGGCAACTCACAGTTAGTCTCCAACCAGATAAGTGGCGACTTCAATGCTAGGGGTGAGAGAATGGAGGCTTACCTCACCACATCGAAGAAATTAATGGCTAACTTCGGACAGGTCAGCGTCCAATAGTTTCCCCGAGGACAGAACGACCATGCTGATGCCTTAAAGGACTTGAGCTCATCCATCAATTCTGATTTGAAGAGAACAATTCTGATCGACTTCCTCACCCAGCCAAGTATTAACCAGATTGCCAAACTGCCAAACATAGGTTATGTTCTCCAGATTGAATCTGTTCCTAGTTGGATGGACCCCTTAAGGGATTATTTGAAAGATGGTGCGCTACCAGAAGATAAGAAGATCGCTCATCAGATAAGATTCAAAGCTGCTCGCTTTCACTTATCTCCTGAGGGCAAATTATACAAGATATCTTTCACTGGTCCTTACCTCCAATGCCTTCACCCAAAGGATGTCGAGCAAGTTCTGTACGAGCTCCATGAGGGAATCTGTGGGAGTCACATTGGGGAAAGGTCGCTAGCTTTTCGAGCAATGAAAGAAGGCTACTAGTGGCCGTACATAAAGAAGAACGCTGGGATATATGTTCGCAAGTGCAAAAAATGCCAACTTCACGCTCCTATAGTTCACTAGCCAGCCAGCGACCTAAAGTCACTTACCAGCCCATGGACTTTCGCCCAATGGGGAATGGACATCATAGGCCCTCTTCCTACCGCTACCGATAATCGTAAGTATTTGTTGGTCACGACAGACTACTTCACCAAATGGATAGAGGTAGAGCCGCTGGCAAACATCAGATACGCGAATATGATAAGATTCATATAGAATAACATTATCACCCATTTCGAGATCCCCATGACCATCATCACTGACAACGAAACCCAGTTCAAAAGTGGCCTCTTCCAAGGTTTTTGTAATGACCACGGGATCAGGCACCATTTCAGCTCGGTGGCATACCCTCAGAGCAACGAACAAGCTGAAGCTTCCAATAAAATAATGATTGATGGATTGAAGAAGCGACTGGAGTGAGCCAAAGGGGCATGGGTGAGAGAACTACCCCACATCCTATGGGATCACTGCACTACCCCATGATGAGAAACCAGGGAAACACCATTCACACCGACATATGGTATGAAGGCAATCATCCCCTTGGAAGCTGGCCTCCCAACCACGAGGTCCATCCTGGTCGACCAAGGCCATAATGATGCATCATTGCTCATTAAACTTGACCCAGATGAGGAATGAAGAGAGCTGGCTCTAGTGAGACTAGCAGGTTATCAACAACAGCTAGCAAAACACTACAAAAAGAAGGTCAATCCAAGAGCATTCCACATTGGGGACTACGTCCTAAGGAAAGTTGTTGGAAGCGCAGTAAAACCATCAGGGAAGCTAGGGTCAAACTGGGATGGACCATTCAAGGTGATAAGAGACAACCTACAAGGAGCCTATCACTTAGAAATGTTGGAGGGTAGGGAGATACCTCGAGCTTGGAACGCAATCAATTTGAAGAAATTCTACTTCTAGTTTTCGGTGTGTTTTTAACCAAATATTAAAATTTTCGATTCATTTCTAATTAATAAAAATTGTTTAGCAGTATCATTTGGCAGTAGCATTCTATGAAGTATTGATTTTTTCTCAAATACTTTATTATTCATGCACATTTTTCAAGTTACAGGCTCCCCTCTTAATATATAAAAGTAGGGTATTACCCTCCTCAGGTTTTCATCATCAAACATGAATAACCTCCTAGTATTGCCCCTGGCAATATATGAAGCCCTACAAGGGACCCTTAGGCACCTCGGCCAACCCAGATTGGTCGCCAAATAATATTTGGCTAAAAAAACCTACTCGGATAGAACATCCAACACCAGGTGTGTCCTCGCCATTGCCACACTTAGGCCTAAGTGAGTGTGACAACACAACCTAAAAGGTAAAGTAAGGCATAATAGTATCTTATAAGCATACTGGACTGGGGGGATACTCACATAACAAAACAACTCTGCCTATATCAAATCTAGTCGGCTAAGAAGAGCCCAAGATAGTCAAACAAGAAATCGATGAAGTAAAAAATACACAACACATGTTTAGTCGGTGAATTTCCCAAAACATAATTAATTTATTACATCATTACATATACAAAGAGTTACATATGTTGAATAAAATAAATCCTAATGAGGATTGGGACTCCAAGCAAGATAGTCAGCTACTTGCGCTCTTCGGCCGTCATCTGGGTGAGGAGCTAATTCCTCCAAGACTTAATTTGAATCTGGTTCCAATAGCTGCCTTAGGATAGCATCTATGGGGACAAATTGATCATCCCTCCTGAATGGGTTTATCATCAAAGTTGAGGTGGAGATCTCATGACGATACCAGAGGACAAAGTTCCAAGGGACCTGTAACTCCCTAAGAGCACTCAAGCATCCCCTAATAAAGGATAACTCTTCAACCTTCCCCAACTTCGTCGAAGCATCGGTCCAACCTGTGACACCCCGCCTAATTAAACCTTGGGTGATCAAGCCTTATTTTAATATAAACAGGTTTCTTAAATGGTTCATTCTTAGCATCACTATCGAACGCCTTATTATTTACTAACCACCTAAATGAAATTTAAACGGATGCCAAATTTTATCCTTCTTAAAACAGAACATTCACCATACAACCACATTACAAATTCTAGCAATAAATAAGCAATTTGTAACAATACTCTGAAAGCAGGTAAAGTCTTGCCGAAAACCACGGCCAATAAAAGACAACTACAAATCCATAACTAGAATAAACTGTAACAGTAAAGGTAAGACAACATGTCCCATCTAAGAATATTAAGACTGAGATCCTGCACTAGAACTGAAAAAGAGGAAGCGTCTAAACAATCCCTGCAACATCCACACTTGCTGCAGCTCCCAAATCTCTGGAATGAAATCATGCTGGGTGTCCCTGTGGCTGGGCACCTAAAAGGTTTTTAAAATTTTACATAGCAAGAGTTAGTACTCAAAACATTTGAAAATATTTTGCAAGCAGTTATCACAATTAAGTTATTGATTACACATATTAAGGTTTCGCACACTCCCTTGAACTTCCTCACCTCTCTTACGTAGTACGTAACTATCGAGGATACTTAGTCTTCCTAGTTATACTACTCATAACCGTAGTTAACTTATTTACTGTCCGTTATCCTTATTCTTGTAATAATTTCCTCACGCTATAAATTATTACTAAGATATTTACATTTCATTCCACTATCTACTATTCTCAATTAGTAGATTATGCACATAGAATACATTTTATCACACAACAATGTATTTAATATTAGTTACCACTAACATATCCTTTTTATTACACATAAAGGACTCTTGGTTCGGAATAATTCATCGACCCCAAGTGAAGGTTGGTTCGGAATGATCCATCGACCCCAACTATTTAAAAATATAAATATATACACATATTCTGGTTCGGGACTCTTTCATCGCGACACCAGTTAAAAGTTTGGTTCGGCATTTTTCATCAACCCCAAATATATAATAATTTTATGTTAGTTCGGAATGTCACATCGACCCTAACATAATCAATTTAGGTGATATTCTCATAACCCAAACATTTTATATAATTTAGTAGGTACACACCCGACCTAACAAATCATACCCGTACGTAATATATTTTACTTATATTCGCCATACTTATTAATTACAATTTATTTCACTATTGTATTTATTCGAGTATTCACGCAACTCTAAGGGCCCTAGTTACCCCTCCCTTAATTCAGTAGTTAAGTCAATTTTAACCTACTGGTAATTTCTTTCCGGAATTAAATCTCACTCTTCCGTAATTAAATTTCTAAAAATCTCAACATACGGCTAAATCGATCGTTCTTTCGTGAATCCATTTCTCCAAAATTTCCACTCAATCATTTGTGGAGAAACCTAATGATACACCTACTGGTAATTATAAAGTCCCCTCAAAGGCAAAATATCATTTCTAAGGTTCCCATTAAGCGACGGTAATTTAAGAATTTTTTCACAAAATTCTCTAAAGTCCAGCCATGGTCGATCGATCGAGGGAATATGGTCGATCGATCGACTGCTCGATCGATCGACATTCAAGGGTCGATCGATCGATCAAGAAGTGACAGACCCAGCTCATCTTCTTCCTACGGGTTTCACCATTTTTAATTCTCTATCTTACATGATAATCCACCGTATTCACAACCAACAATTTCTAATCATTCCTACATGTTCTGGAATGATTACTAACGATTTAAAACAACAAAATCATTATAAATCTTGGCCAAATTAACTAAAAACCCCTTTAATAATCAAGAACCCTAAAACTGCATTCTTTATATCTTTCATCCAAATTCCAGATTTTCTTACGAATTTATCATCAAGTTTTCTATCATATCAACATACTCGGAAACCTAAAAACGTCTTACATGCAATCCTTATCAATCATGGATCATAATTAATTGTTTTATTCCCAAGAATATCATAAAAATCATGTTCTTACCAAAGCTTAATCATGGGTATTATAACTAAATTATTTTTGTAAATAACCACTTGCCTTATGATTTGTAGGGTCTGATTTCGTGGTTGTTGATGATGGTTGATGATTTTGATACTTCAATCCTCCTTCCCCAACAATCTTTGTGGTGAAATGTCCTTAACAATGATCCTTCCTTCCTTCTTTTGCCTTAGGAATTTGTCTCTCTCCCTCTTCTCTAATGGCTATGGTGGATATGTTTTTGTCTAACCCTAGCCTCCACTCTTATAATCTGATCTAGGGTTACAAAATTCGTAGGTCTTCTTTCCCATAATTGTAAAGAGACCAAAATGCCCCCGAATGGTCCCGGTTTAGCCCGAAAATGACCCGGCACTCAACTAGTACCCCCGGGTATACTATTTTGACTAATTCGACCCTTTCGGAATCAACTGTGGACTCTAAATTACCGTTTGAGTCTTTTAAATATTTTTCTACTCTCATCCTTAATTTTTGTCCTACGCGCGACACTCGGTTGAGATAACTCCGGTACGTCCATATAGTCACTAGACCGTACTTATCAACATTGAAAATTTAGTACTCACATTTAGTAAATTTTTAATCGTCATATTCATCTTTATTAACATAATATCTCATTAAATTACTCTTCTCACGTAATTTAAATAAAGCGTATTTAATCACATTAAATTACTCTACTCACGTAATTTAAATAAAACTCACATTAAATTACTCTACTTACGTAATTTAACTAAAACGTACTTAGTCACATTAAATTACTCTACTCACGTAATTTAAATAAAACGTATTTTCCTAATTAAGCAGAATTACGGGGTATTACATACTTCCCCTCTTACAAAAGGAATTTCGTCCTCGAAATTAGAAAATACCTGTTGCGAATAATTCTGGATATTGCTCTCGCATATCCTCCTCCCGTTCCCAAGTGGACTCATCCATATTGTGATGTCCCCACTGTACTCGCACTAAGGGTACCACCTTGGATCTTAGTTTACGCTCACTATAATCCAGGATAGCCACGGGTCTTTCTCCATACGAGACATCTGGCTGCAAATCGATCTCCTCCAGTGGAATGTGCAAGAAGGCTCTCTCGCTCCTCTTGTATCTCTTCAGCGATGCCACATGGAACACATCGTGTATTCGCTGAAGATGTTCAGGGAGCCCCAATCTGTAAGCTACCGGTTCCACTCTCTCAATGATGGGAAATGGCCCCACATATCTCGGTGCTAATTTTCCCTTTTTGCCGAACCTCGTAATCTCTTTCATAGGAGATACTCGAATTAATACCTAGTCGCCCACATCTAGTTCCACGTGTCTCCTACCGGCGTCAGCATAGCTCTTTTGCCTATCCTAGGCTATTCGAATACGTCCTCGAATCAACTCTATTTTGGAGGAAGTCTCTTGTATCATCTGTGGCCCCAATAGCTTGTTATCCCCCACCTCTAACCAACAGGCGTGTGAACGACAAGGTCTCCCGTAAAGCGCCTCGAATGGAGCCATGCCAATAGTGAATTGGTAAGAGTTATTATATGCAAACTCTACCAAAGGGAGGTATGGCTCCCAATTTCCGCCAAAATCTAGAATACACATTCTTAGCATGTCCTCTAACATCTGGTTTACTCTTTCCGTCTGTGGGTGATATGCCGTACTCAAACGTAAGTCGGTGCCCATGGCCTCCTGAAAACTCTGCCAAAAATGTGACACGAATATCTTATCTCGGTCTGACACAATATTAATAGGAACTGCGTGCAGCTTAACAATCTCTGAAATGAATAACTGCGCGTACCGCATAGTATCATAATTCGTACGAACCGGTAAGAAATGTGCTACCTTAGTCAGACGATCCACTATCACCCATATGGAATCGTGACCCTTCTGTGAGGTTGGTAACCCGGTAATAAAGTCCATTGATATACTCTCCCACTTCCACACGGGAATCTCTAGTGGTTGTAGCATCCCTGAAGGTCTCTGATGGTCAACCTTTATGAGCTGGCATGTAACACACTTTGAGACAAATTCTGCAATATCTCGTTTCATACCTGACCACCAATATACTCGTTGCATATCCTGGTACATTTTGTCCCCACCTGGATGTACCGAGAATTTTGACCCGTGTGACTCTGTCATAACGGCATGCCTCAAATCATCATCTTCGGGTACTATCAGCCTACCGTTGAAACGTAGTCCACCCTCTGAACTGATGGAGTAGAACTCTGCCCCCTTGGCCAGTAACTGCCGTACTTTGTCCTGACAAAATGGGTCTTCTGCCTGTGCCCTCACTAATTCTCGGGAGTGATAGCTAGGACTGCCAAGCATGCTCGCGCCATATCATCCTCGTGTCGTAGTTCACTCCACTTCGCCTTCCAAACTCCTGCTAACTCCCCGTTAGGTCTTCTGCTTAACGCATCTGCCACCACGTTAGCCTTACCAGGATGATACTGTATATCAAATTGGTAGTCCTTCACGAATTCAAGCCACCTTCTTTGCCTCATATTCAGGTCCTTCTGAGTGAACAGATATTGCAATGACTTATGATCTGTGAATAGCGTGAACTGCTCGCCCAGAAGATAGTGCCTCCATATTCTCAGTGCAAAAACAACCTCTGCCAACTCGAGGTCATGGGTGGGGTAATTCTTCTCATGTGGCTTAAGCTTTCTGGACGCATAAGCAATAGCCTTCTCCTCCTGCTGTAATACACCCCCAAGTCCTTGTAAGGACGCATCAGTATAGACTCGGTATTCCACTCCGCTCCTAGGCAAAGCAAGAACGGGGGCTGATGTCAACTTGTCTTTTAATTCATCAAATGCTAACTGGCAACTGTCACTCCATACGAAGGGAATTCCCTTTCGAGTCAGATTTGTCAACGGTCCGACAATTTTTGAGAATCCTTTGATGAAGCGACGATAATAACCAGCCAATCCCAAGAAACTGCGAATTTCTGTCGGTGTCGTGGGCTTCCCCCACTCCCTCACCGCCGATACCTTACTCGGGTCAACAACAATGCCTCTGCTAGATACGACGTGGCCTAGGAACTGAACCTCCCGAAGCCAAAATCCACACTTCTCAAATTTGGCGTACAACTGATGGTTCCGCAGTGTTTGTAGAACCAATCGTAAGTGTTCTGCGTGTTCTTCCTCCGTACGAGAGTAAATTAGAATGTCGTCTATGAATACAATCACAAACTGATCCAAGAACTCCCTGAATACCCTGTTCATAAGATCCATTAATACTGCCGGTGCATTAGTTAGCCCAAAAGGCATCACTCTGAACTCGTATGACCCGTACCGCGATAGGAAAGCGGTCTTAGGTACATCCTCTTCACGAATGCGCAATTGGTGGTATCCCGACCTCAAATCGATCTTCGAGAAGTATGCAGCCCCTCTTAATTGATCAAACAAGTCGTCAATCCTCGGCAATGGATACTTATTACGTATCGTCACTTTGTTCAGCTCTCTGTAATCTACACACAGACGAAGTGAACCATCCATTTTCTTTACAAACAACACCGGCGCACCCCAAGGCGATGTACTCCGTCGAATGAAACCCTGTCCTAATAGATGCTGAATCTGCTCTCTCAGTTCCCGCATCTCCGAAGGAGACATGCGATATGGTGCTCTGGCAATCGGTCTCGTCCCCGGTGTTAGATCAATGACGAACTCTATCTCTCTGCTAGGTGGTAACCCTGGTATCTCCTGAAAGACATCCTCAAAATCCCTCATAACTGGGATTGAGTCCAGAGAAACGACAACTCCATGTGAGGTCTCCTCCTTAATATAATATAAATGAGTTCGCGATCCTCCCTCGGGAAGTGGCATCGCCACAAGGAACATCTCTTGCCCCGAGATGGAGAACACGATGGTCCTCTCATAACAATCTACCATTGCCCTATTATGTGCCAACCAATCCATGCCTAGGATGACGTCATATCCCTCCATATCCAGCACTAGGAGGTCCGCCGCTAGACTCAATCTCCCGACCATAATGTCCACACCCTTACAAATCGAGTGTATAAGGGACCCACTACCCATCGGTGACTCCACACACATAAGATGAGTGTCTGCTGTCGCTAATAGGCCGGCTGCCCGTGCAAATCTAGTGGAAATAAACGAATGCGTTGCCCCCGTGTCAAACAAGATATTCCCCTCAAGCCCATGAATAGGAAACATACCCGCAATTGCCGGCGGTGCTGGAGGTGCCGGGTAAAATGGAATATCACGGATGTTGAACACACGCCCGTACTGTATCTGCCCTGGCTGTGGGGCCTGTACTGCTACTGGGGCTAATGGTGCCTGCTGCCCCTGTTGGGCACCTTGTTGTTGTGCCCTGTCCTGCTGTGGACAATTTCTGCTTTTGTGACCCTGCTGGCCACAAGTGAAACACTGACCCAGGAACTGTCTCTGTCCTTGGCCCTGTTGGCCCTGACGTTGGCCCTGTCGTCCTTGGCCTTGTTGTCCCCCATTTTGATTTCCCTAGCCCTGTCGACCCTGAGGGACTGGTTGCTGAGGACCCTGCTGGCCCTGCCGATCAAAGCGATGCCTCCTGTGCTTAAACTTCTTGGCAGAGTTCCCCTGACGGGAATCCTGCCCTATCTGGCCCGCTGTTTGCTGCTGTGATGCGCTGCTGCCATTACCTCCATCCACCTTGCCCGGTTGGCTTCTCTCACCCCTCTTATTTCCCTTCGTATGAAAGCGGTGGTCCTGACAGGGTAGTAGAGCGGAATTGACGACATCTGTGTAGGTCACCAACGCCGGATTACCAATCAAATGCTGTCTGATTCTCCCGGTTAGGCCCTCCATAAATTTGGACTTCTTCCTCTCTTCATTGCTCACCTCGTTTGGCACAAAATTGGCCAAGCGGGTAAACTCCTCCTCGTAGTCAGCAACTGAGAGATCCCCCTGAACCACTTCGCTGAATTTCTTCCTCATCTCTGACTCTACTGCTGGAGGGAAATACTTGCGGTCAAACCACACCCAAAACTCAGAAATAGTCAAAGTATCTCTCTCCTCGGTGGTGGTAACTGACTCCCACCATTGTAAGGCCGCTCCTGACAAACGGAAAGTGGCTAGCATCTGTTCATGTACCCCGGTGCACTCTAGCATGCGCAAGTGGCACTGGATATTCTTCTTCCAGTTGCACGCTTCCACTACATAGGTACTGCCCTGAAACTCGGGTGGGTGTCCCTTATGAAATGTCTCCCTGACTCGCTGCCAAGTAGATGGTCCTGCTGGAACTTGCACTACCGTTGCCACAGGGGGAGGTACTTGGGGTTGAGGAAAGTGGGCTGCCTTGGCCCTCATAGCTGTCTCGACTGCCTGAGCCACTATCACTGCAACCTGAGTAGTGGAGATTAACTCTGGTGGGGGTGGTGGTATCGGTACCTGTGGCTCCTGATGAGCCTCCCTCACCTCCTCTCTGGCTTCAGCCCTCTCTGCTCTCTGTCTCCTCGGTGGCATCTGAAAAGGATTCAATTTGTATAAGTACACAGTTTATACAAAATTTAAGAGCAGAAGTACGATAATGCAATAGTGGAAATTTTGAATCAACAATCCTAATAGTAGGGCTCTAATGCAACCAAACGTTACGCTGAATCGTAGTAAGCCGTACAAATCCTATGGACACTAGAACCTGATGCTCTGATACCATCTGTGACACCCCGCCTAATTAAACCTTGGGTGATCAAGCCTTATTTTAATATAAACATATTTCTTAAATGGTTCATTCTTAGCATCACTGTCGAACGCCTTATTATTTACTAACCACCTAAATAAAATTTAAACGGATGCCAAATTTTATCCTTCTTAAAACAGAACATTCACCATACAACCACATTAAAAACTCTAGCAATAAATAAGCAATTTGTAACAATACTCTGAAAGCAGGTAAAGTATTGCCGAAAACCACGGCCAATAAAAGACAACTACAAATCCATAACTAGAATAAACTGTAACAGTAAAGGTAAGACAACATGTCCCATCTAAGAATATTAAGACTGAGATCCTGCACTAGAACTGAAAAAGAGGAAGCGTCTAAACAATCCCTGCAACATCCACACTTGCTGCAGCTCCCAAATCTCTGGAATGAAATCATGATGGGTGTCCCTGTGGCTGGGCACCTAAAAGGTTTTTAAAATTTTACATAGCAAGAGTTAGTACTCAAAACATTTGAAAATATTTTGCAAGCAGTTATCACAATTAAGTTATTGATTACACATATTAAGGTTTCGCACACTCCCTTGAACTTCCTCACCTCTCTTACGTAGTACGTAACTATCGAGGATACTTAGTCTTCCTAGTTATACTACTCATAACCGTAGTTAACTTATTTACTGTCTGTTATCCTTATTATTGTAATAATTTCCTCACGCTATAAATTATTACTAAGATATTTACATTTCATTCCACTATCTACTATTCTCAATTAGTAGATTATGCACACAGAATACATTTTATCACACAACAATGTATTTAATATTAGTTACCACTAACATATCCTTTTTATTACACATAAAGGACTCTTGGTTCGGAATAATTCATCGACCCCAAGTGAAGGTTGGTTCGGAATGATCCATCGACCCCAACTATTTAAAAATATAAATATATACACATATTCTGGTTCGGGACTCTTTCATCGCGACACCAGTTAAAAGTTTGGTTCGGCATTTTTCATCGACCCCAAATATATAATAATTTTATGTTAGTTCGGAATGTCACATCAACCCTAACATAATCAATTTAGGTAATATTCTCATAACCCAAACATTTTATATAATTTAGTAGGTACACACCCGACCTAACAAATCATACCCGTACGTAATATATTTTACTTATATTCGCCGTACTTATTAATTACAATTTATTTCACTATTGTATTTATTCGAGTATTCACGCAACTCTAAGGGCCCTAGTTACCCCTCCCTTAATTCAGTAGTTAAGTCAATTTTAACCTACTGGTAATTTCTTTTCGGAATTAAATCTCACTCTTTCCGTAATTAAATTTCTAAAAATCTCAACGTACGGCTAAATCGATCGTTCTTTCATCAATCCATTTCTCCAAAATTTCCACTCAATCATTTGTGGAGAAACCTAATGATACACCTACTGGTAATTATAAAGTCCCCTCAAAGGCGAAATATCATTTCTAAGGTTCCCATTAAGCGACGGTAATTTAAGAAATTTTTCACAAAATTCTCTAAAGTCCATCCATGGTCGATCGATCGAGGGAATATGGTCGATCGATCGACTGCTCGATCGATCGACATTCAAGGGTCGATCGATCGATCAAGCAGTGACAGACCCAGCTCATCTTCTTCCTACGGGTTTCACCATTTTTAATTCTCTATCTTACATGATAATCCACCGTATTCACAACCAATAATTTCTAATCATTCCTACATGTTCTGGGATGATTACTAACGATTTAAAACAACAAAATCATTATAAATCTTGGCCAAATTAACTAAAAACCCCTTTAATATTCAAGAACCCTAAAACTGCATTCTTTATATCTTTCATCCAAATTCCAGATTTTCTTACGAATTTATCATCAAGTTGTCTATGATATCAACATACTTGGAAACCTAAAAACGTCTTACATGCAATCCTTATCAATCATGGATCATAATTAATTGTTTCATTCCCAAGAATATCATAAAAATCATGTTCTTACCAAAGCTTAATCATGGGTATTATAACTCAATTATTTTTGTAAATAGCCACTTGCCTTATGATTTGTAGGGTCTGATTTCGTGGTTGTTGATGATGGTTGATGATTTTGATACTTCAATCCTCCTTCCCCAACAATCTTTGTGGTGAAATGTCCTTAACAATGATCCTTCCTTCCTTCTTTTGCCCTAGGAATTTGTCTCTCTCCCTCTTCTCTAATGGCTATGGTGGATATGTTTTTGTCTAACCCTAGCCTCCACTCTTATAATATGATCTAGGGTTACAAAATTCGTAGGTCTTCTTTCCCATAATTGTAAAGAGACCAAAATGCCCCCGAATGGTCCCGGTTTAGCCCGAAAATGACCCGGCACTCAACTAGTACCCCCGGGTACACTATTTTGACTAATTCGACCCTTTCGGAATCAACTGTGGACTCTAAATTACCGTTTGAGTCTCTTAAATATTTTTCTACTCTCATCCTTAATTTTTGTCCTACGCGCGACACTCGGTTGAGATAACTCCGGTACGTCCATATAGTCACTAGACCGTACTTATCAACATTGAAAATTTAGTACTCACATTTAGTAAATTTTTAATCGTCATATTCATCTTTATTAACATAATATCTCATTAAATTACTCTTCTCACGTAATTTAAATAAAGCGTATTTAATCACATTAAATTACTCTACTCACGTAATTTAAATAAAACTCACATTAAATTACTCTACTTACGTAATTTAACTAAAACGTACTTAGTCACATTAAATTACTCTACTCACGTAATTTAAATAAAACGTATTTTCCTAATTAAGCAGAATTACGGGGTATTACACAACCATGATCATAACCATCAGCCCACACTCGCTGAGGACATTTCTTGAACAGATGCCTCAACAATGTAACATCTATTTGAAGACCAGAAGCTATCACATATGCCCGATGTACATCACCTCGAAACTCGAAAATCTCCCTAGCTAAACCTCTATCATCAATACCAGCTCGTAGTCTAGTCGATGAAGAGGAACCACGTAGAACTCGAGGAGAAATGCTCGGCGCATTATCCCTGAGTCGCAAGACTTCTCTCCTCAGAGCATCGTTCTCTTAATAAAGTACCTCTCCGACTTGACTAACCTCGGAGGCATCCGAGATCTTAGCCTTAAGAGAATCCGCTTCTTCTTGAACAGAAGCGCCGATCTCCTGGAGCCTATCCTTCAGCTTGGCGACAAGCTCTGACTGGTCTTTATAATCTTGATTCCTCGACCTAAGAGACTTAAAGGTCCTTACAAAGGCTTTGCGAACTTGATTTCTCACATCAGGATCAAGAATCTTTCCTAGGTGAGAAGTAGCCGTTATATACTCCTCAACATCAATCTGCTACCAACCATATAAGTGTTGAAGAATAAAGAAATCAGTACGCGGAAGGGAACTGAATTTCATTTCATCAAAAGAAGGTTCAAAGTGCATCATCAAAATCAAAGAACAATAAAAATATAAAGATCTCCCTAAATAAGACTAACTGGAAAACTCAGTTTTCTCGAAGGCCGCTGGTTTCTTTCCCTTATCTAAGGCAACCCCAAGTACGCCTCCCTCAGACGGTGCGGTCACCGTCCCCTGGTCAAGGGGAGTACCAACAGAAATGGTCTGGACAGCCGTAGCACCTTAATTGACAGCAGGAGAAGGCATCTCATCCACAATTGGCTTAGGTCTAGGATCGTGCTCGTCAAAGAGTGGGGAGTCAATATCCACCTTTTCAGCAAGTAGAGCCTTGTCCGAACCCTTCTTGAAGTTGAGATGGCTGATATAGCCAATCTGAACCTCAGCATCCTCGTACGCTGCGACCCATCCAGCATTATCTGAGCTTTCCTTGAGGGTGGCCACCTCAGATTCCACCTTCTTCACCTTCCCCACGAGCACCTTGTTCTCCTCAACTATAACCATCTTGCTCGTGTAGACCAAGTCATAAGACTGCCTCAGCTCTTCGAGCTCCTTGGTCTCCACCTCTTTTGCTTTGTTGGCTTAGGCCAAGGAGAGGTTAGAAGACTTTTGAACAGAACTGACAGTCTTCAAGATAGCCTCCAGATCGACATTTTTCCTGTCTAGCTCAGTGTTCTTCCTCGCCAGCTCGTCGCGGTTGCGATAAAGGATGATGAAATCAAGCACAAACTGTAGAGAAAAGGAAAAAATTAGTAGAGAAAGTATCGAAAAGAGCATTACAAGAAAAGAAGAGTAAAAGTAGGCTTACCAAGGCTAGCATATGACTCGCCTTTAAGGCTAACTAGTTGGTCCCTATGTTTGTCAACCTCTGGCGATCAGCTGGAAGCACTGTCCTCTTAAGCACTGTCGGAGCTAAATAAGGGGTAAGAGAAACAGAAGCCCCCTCAGCCAGAGTGGACACGAGCACCAGAGATTTCCCCTCCTTTGTCCTCACATTTTCCCTCCTCTTTTCTTCTTCTCTCTCCTTCTTCTCCCTCCCTATCCTCTTTCTCTCTTCCACCTTCTTCTTCTCCTCTTCCTTCTCTCTCTCTCTCTCTCTCCCCTATGATTCCTCCTTCTTCTTCCTCTCCTACTCATGAGCAATAGTATGGAAGCCAGTGGCAGTATCCCCGCTCCCATATTTCTGCTTCTTCAATCGACGAGCAAGCAGCACATTATCTCAAAAATTTTCTAGGAGGAGCCATATCTTCCTCACTAGAGCTACTTGAATCCCATGAAGACTTCTGAGCCTCTGAACCTTCCTCTGAGCTAGAATATTCTTCGCTACTCGAGCTCCTCTCACTATCATCACCTTTAGCACCACCCCTGTTAGCTCCCTCGATCTCTTCACCAGCGCTGCTTTCCTCATCGTCCAATTTAATTGGGTTAGCATCAACCTCTTCTGTGATATCTAACTGAGGAATGCTATCTACAGGTCGTGCGATAAAACTGGATCCAATATTCTTGTATTCCAGAAGAAATGCTGCTGATCGAGGATGCTCACCGTCAGCTAAGAGTTCCCTGATCTTCCAAGCCTTAACTAGCTCAGCAACTCAAATCTCGCGAAGAATAGGTTCTGAGTTCTTTGTCTTCGCTAAAAAAAGAAAGAGAGAAAGATATGAGAAAGACCATACACTAACAGAAAAGTCAATGAGCAGAACAAAGAGCTATGTCTACCTATGTACTCCTCCCCATAAAAGGGAATCACAGGTCCCCTGTACCTCTCCCCTTCAGCTTGGGGAAGGAACTGCTAGTTTCTAGCAATAAACCCGTTATGCCAGTAGTCCTTGTGAGAATCAGATAGATTTACTACCAACACCCTGTCAGGACTCCTAGATTTGAGGTAAAGAAGACCAGAAATTATTCAAGAAAAAGAGTAAGAATAGAAGATTTTAGTAAGCCCTAGATTGGCGCCATAGGGCTGATTAATTCTATGCACGCATTTAATAATTTTCCAAACATTTGGCGAGCACTGTGCAGTAACTATATATAAGTAAATAAAAAAAGTGCAAAAATAAGGGATTTGGGGGAAAATTAAGACCCCCTGGGATAACAAAAGAACATGTATCCAGTGACCATCATCAATGTCCTGACATTACGAGGAATAGGGGCACATTCGATGTCTACCCAGTTTGGAATATTATGGAGCTTCCTAAACTCAGTCATCGACCTATTACCTATTTTTGTCATCAGAAATGAGAAACTCTAATATTGAATATGAATAAATTCCAACAGAAAAAGAAAAAAAGGAGTGTGAAGAACTTACGAAGTAAGAATCAACTTGAGACAATGCAAATCAGCAAGCAGGGAAGATGAGAAGATAAGGAAGAAGCTTGAAGATGGAAGACGAGACCTGGAAGTGAGAAAGAAACAGTGAGAGGTTGGAGAAATCTAGAGAACGCAAAGAAATTTGAAGCGACGTCAGGGAATGACCTCTCCAAGATGGTTTAAACCTTTCTAATCATAACGCACAGGAAACGAAGCAATCTGCCGCCTAAATCGATTCGAGAAAGGCGCTTCAATACCAAGGTGCTGCACGATTCACAAAAATGTCATTAAGGCAATCATTTAAAATTATTGAGCCCAAATTATGACCCAAAAATTTCAGGGTCAACTGTGGGTACCTCGATTAGTTATTCTGGCCCAGATGAGTAGCCTAATTAAGCCCGACCCAAAGTCTAGAGGCCTCGTGCTATAACTGATTCAGCTGTGACCCTTTCAATTCCTAAAATATCTCAAGAGATATTCTAAGGATTATGGGCTAACATGGAGGAGTCCCATACCCCCACTCTCCGAAAAAGACATGCACAAATAAAATCCTCAGCCCAGAGCAAAAGGCATGCAATTGTACATACTCCCCTGGAGTAAACATAAATAAAATACATAGAGCACCAACATGGACGTAGGCCTTCTTACCGAACCACGTATATATTGTGTTGTGTGTGATTGCAATTATTTTAAGTTCTTTATTTATTCTGGTGATCACCTTTTCTTATTATTTTGTGTTGAGTTTAATTTTCACCACATATACCTAATCGAGAGAAATCATTACCTTTTTTTAAAATGGCATGCCGTAATGCCTAGGAAAATGGACTGATGTCTCGAAACTGCATGCACACTACCCAATGCACATGCGCAGTACTCATTACCTACCACACCAGCCAACGATCGATACGTGGTGTGCCCACAGTCAGCAAGTTTTTCGAAATACACAAGGAAATGTGATGGGCAGGTGATGAGCCAATGTCATTATGCAGTAAAACTTCACTCACTCAAGTCGACTGGAACCTACTTAGAAGATATTACTCTCCAAAGAACCTACCACTGGCTCGAATAGTGATCAAATTCTTGAGAGCTATTGTTATAAAATAAATATTGAATAACCCGTGGACCAACCATAAGAGGACACCTGGCCTCACATACGTGCGGGGAACATGGTCGGCCAAGGCTAATAGCTTGTTCATCTCGTAAGGTGATCGACTCGGCTAGATTTAACTGAACTGTTTGTCTTCATTAGTTAAGAGTTTTCCATAACATTATTACAATAAGAATGTACTTAGTGACTGGATGACGTTAGCAGCCAAATACACATATAGATGGAAAAAATATGCTATTATCATCCCCCATGCGTTAATAATTATCTTGTGATTATTGTCTCACGATGGGTGTAAAGTGTGTACTGACCTCACCTATAAAGGTGAATCACGTGTCCTACCCTCTTCTCTCCCCTCTAATAGCCTATAAATAACATACACTCACCTCATATGTGGATCTTATGAGCCATTGACTTATTTTTATGCTTCCCAATTCAAGAGAGAATTTGAGAGATTGTACAATGTACTTTTCAATGGTGTTTGCCCAATAATGAATAGTACTAGAACCAGTAAACGTAGGTACGAAGTTGGGTTAAACCACGTAAATATCATTCTTCTGCTTTCTCTCTTTACTCTCTAGTTTATTAATGTGTTAATATCTTAGTAATTCATTTTCTTATATGTTTATATATTGGTTATTATTATATGTAGCTAAGATAAACCATATACAGATTTCTAGCAATAACAATCCGCAACCATATGTCAATGTCAAACTCGTTATGTTCCAAACTCAATAAGCTATAGTGTTCAAACATGATGCAATTTTGTTCTCAATCAAAACAATTAGTTTACATAATAACCAAGTTGACTTTACATATAATACTATAAAAGTCATATTATCAAAAAAAATCTTTCTTTAAAAATAATCAAATGTCAAAATGATCATTTTATCGAAAAAAACTCAACTTAAAAAAATTCCATATCTTTTTCAAAAATTAGATCGATTTCATAACCTTACACATTATCATTCAAGTTCCTCTCGCGCTAACCATTTGTATGTGTAAAATCTCTCTGTCTCTCTGTCTCTCTCTGTCTCTCTCTCTCTCTCTCTCTCTCTCTCTCTCTCTCTATATATATATATATATATATATATATCACACCCCGCAAAATCCGACAGACGGGGTGGCCAGCCACCGCCGCCAAACTATGCCAGGCGTGAACTAAAAAAAAATCATTCTTAGCATGAGAAAGATATGAGACATAAATAAATCAGTCCATAAGATAAATAATTGAATCAATCTCAAATGATCATAAATAACTAAGCAATAAAAGATCCATCACATGCTAACTCTGAATAAATCCAATCTCCAATAATGATTAAATAAAATCTGAATAAATAAAACAACTCTAAATGCTCCACTTGAAAAACCTTAAACAATTTTGGAACCGAATGGCCCAATAAATCTCCCAACTGAAATACGAATGAAAAGGACCTACTCTTAAAATAATGCAGTAAAGTAATTCAGCTCCAGCTGCACCTCCAAACGATAATCTCCAAAAATCTTATGCAGCCACTCCAAATACTAAACCTGAAAAAGGTTAGTCAACGCACGGGTCAGAACTAAAGCCCCGAGCAAGAATACACATTACTCCCCTCAAATAGGATCCTTGAATCCAGACAGTAGCATTATACGAAATAAATATCACAATAGAATATTTTAATTAAACCAATAATTAAACGCGATAAATCACTAACACCAGCAGAGATCCCCATTTCAAAAGAACACACCAATATGATTTTAAATTCCCAAGTCCCGCAAGTTAAACTTTTATTAATTAACCCAAATTACCAAATTTCTCAATTATTTATGTTCTTACTTCAATAATTATTAAGTATGGCGGTCCTCCCACCATGGGTGATAATTCACCAAATTCAATATAGCGGTCCTCCCGCAACGGGTGATAATTCACCAAAAATGTCACACTTTCCCTTGTTAATAGCCAGCCGAATCCGTTTAAACTGTCGATCCCCCCCAATATGACAAGGTTCCAACACACGACACGACATAAATCGCCCAAGCTGACCCTTTTAAACCGTCGGTCCCTCACACATTATGTTGCCACCAATTTTAATACCAATTTTTATCTTCGGCATTAATTCCCAATTTCTCATTTTATGAATAACCCCACCCTTTTATCGATGTGAGATCCTCAAAATACTCCTTAGTCCCATACCTAAGGGTCCCCAAATTATCAATCCATCCTACCCTATGTATAGGATAAATTTCTAACCTAAACCTCGACCTAGTCTCATGCCAAGACTAGCGTAACGACGATAAAGTATAAAAAATCATCCCACCCGTGACAAAATAAATTCGCGATAATGTACCCTCACTAGTCCCGTACCTAGAGGGCAAACTAAAATATAGGGAGAGAAACAATACCCAAAATCCGTCGTCACAAAGGCAATAATATAAATCACACAATAAGCAATGATCATCCAGCAAAACAGCGCATAAAAGTATAATTACAATTAAATCTTAATTTAATTATCAAATCATCATAAATACTCAATAATCCCATTTAAATATATTTAAATCAATTAACATATGGATTTCATTATTAAAACAATAAAATTTCAATTTTATCATCTTAACATAAAATTACTTGAGTTATACGCCCCCAAATCCATTTATTTCATAACTAGGGTTTTTCTACATGCAACCTACACCAATAAAACCCAAAATCCACTTATCAATCCTACGTACCCAAGGGTTATGAATATTATTCACATTAAAAGATTTAATAAAAATAGTCCCATAATTAGTGTCCAATTTCTCTAATTAAGTTACTATTGATTTTAGAAAAAGTTGCAATTAAGTGTTTAGGCGACACTTAAAACGGATAATACTAAAGGAAAAGAATAGAGTATTCATTCGTGTGAAGATCGTGTTTACAATCTGATTAAAAATCAGGATTCCTCCCAAAAAATTAGCAAAGAAGTGTTCTTGAATCAATCTTGATTAAGCCCCAAATAAGCCTCTCAAAACTTGTGATAAAAACTTGATGTTGTTGGAGGTTGATGAATATGATTGAGAGGAAAAATATTTGGAAGTGTTTTCTGGTGAAAAAATGATTATGATAAGTCTCCCTATGGATTATAAGTGTTATATAGTAATTAGGAATCCTAATCCCACTCTAACACTACAAAAAAAATCACTGAACCGCCTCAAATCTGGCATAGTCGATCGATCGACCCATTGGGTCGATCGAACAGGTACGCGACCATCACCATTTTCCTTCTTTTAACACCATTTAACTCAACTCAACTCAACAAAGCCTTTTCCTAATTATTTGGGGTCGGCTACATGAATCCTATTTTTCCATTCCATTCTGTCCAGTGCAATATCTTCGGTTACACCACATGATATCATGTCCTTTTTTATAATATCCCACCAAGTTAATTTAGGCCTACCTCTACCCCTTGGGTTACCATCAATACTAACTAAATCACTCTTCCTTACAGGAGCATCCATTGGTCTACGCTTGACGTGTCCAAACCATCGAAGTCGATTTTCGAGTTTTAACACCATTTAACTAAAAATAAAATTTTCCATTAGGCACGGCTTAAATCCGTGACAAATGTTTTTTCGTTTTTTTAAAATCTAAACTTAAAACTCTCATAATTACTTCATTTTAAATCAAATTTCGATTCAGTTTGAAATTCTACTTTCCAAATATTAAAATCAACATAATTAATTAATAAAAATCCATAAATATTAAATTTTATTTCTCTCGAAAATTCCCATTTAATTAAATAAATTAATTATAAAAACACGAGGTGTTACATACTTCCCCACTAGAAAAGAATTTCGTCCTCGAAATTAGACGAAACATACACATCAATGCATAAATCTCGCAAAAATAAAATAAGGATTACATATGCCTACCCGTAGAATGCCATAATTTGGCGCCCATACACTCAATCTTACGCGCACCTACCACACGAAAAATAAAATAATAATTATATATTGCCTATATGTGTACGCATAATTATTAAAATAACGGCGTACCACACGCTCTCATAAGTCCCCCACTCGATCCTATATCCGAAAGTCATCAAAATGCTAACTTTCCCACATTAAATCTTAACACAAAAAATCGATACATACGATACCTAACATCTGTACTAAAATCTCCAAAATAATTATCGTCTCCATAATCCATTCTAAGGAGCCTCACATCAAGCTAACTAATTCTAAACTCAATGCCTACAATGTCCTTAACTCAAAACTTCACATCTCCAAAAAACACATATAACACGTATGTTAGACCCTCTATCTTAAGAAGTATGAATCAACAAAGGGAATCAAAGATCGACAACGTGGAAGCTAGACGGACTCATAACCTACGAGACCTAAGACCATGCTCTGATACCATCTGTCACTCCCCGCAAAATCTCACAGACGGGGTGGCCAGCCACCGCCGCCGAACTATGCCGGACGTGAACTAAATAAATACCATTCTTAGCATGAGAATGATATGAGACATAAATAAATCAGCCCATAAGATAAATAATTGAATCAATCTCAAATGATCATAAACAACTAAGCGATAAAAGATCCATCACATGATAACTCTGAATACATCCAATCTCGAATAATGATTAAATAAAATCTGAATAAATAAACCAACTGTAAAAGCTCTACTTGAAAATCCTTAAACAACTTTGGAACCGAATGGCCCAGTAAATCTCTCAACCGAGTATCATAATGAAATACGAATGAAAAGGACCTAAACTTAAAATAACACAGTAAAGTAATTCAGCTCCAACTGCACCTCCAAACGATAATCTTCAAAAATCTTATGCAGCCACTCCAAATACTAAACCTGAAAAAGGTTAGTCAACGCACGGGTCAGAGCTAAAGCCCCGAGCAAGAATACACACTACTCTCCTCAAATAAGATCCTTGAATCCATACAGTAGCATTATAAGCAATAAATATCACAATAGAATATTTTAATTAAACCAATAATTAAACGCGATAAATCACTAACTACCAGCAGAGATCCCCATTTCAAAAGAACACACCAATATGATTTTAAATTCCCAAGTCCCGCGGGTTAAACTTTTATTAATTAACCCAAATTACCAAATTTCTCAATTATTTATGTTCTTACTTCAATAATTATTAAGTATGGCGGTCCTCCCACCACGGGTGATAATTCACCAAAATTCAATAGAGCGGTCCTCCCACCACGGGTGATAATTCACCAAAAATGTCACACTTCCCCTTCTCAATAGTCAGTCGAATCCGTTTAAACTGTCGATCCCCCACAATATGACAAGGTTCCAACACACGACACGACATAAATCGCCCAAGCTGACCCTTTTAAACTGTCGGTCCCTCACACATTATATCGCCACCAATTTTAATACCAATTTTTATCTTCTACATTAATTCTCAATTTCTCAATTTATAAATTACCCCACCCTTTTATCAATGTGAGATCCTCAAAATACCCCTTAGTCCCATACCTAAGGGTCCCCAAGTTATCAATCCGTCCTACCCTATGTATAGGATAAATTTCTAACCTAAACCTCGACCTAGTCTCATGCCTAGGCTAGCGTAACGACGATAAAGTATAAAAAATCATCCCACCCGTGACAAAATAAATTCGCGATAATGTACCCTCACTAGTCCCGTACCTAGAGGGCAAACTAAAATATAGGGAGAGAAACAATACCCAAAATCCGTCGTCACAAAGGCAATAATATAAATCACACAATAAGCAATGATCATCTTGCAAAACAACGCATAAAAGTATAATTACAATTAAATCTTAATTTAATTATCAAATCATCATAAATACTCAATAATCCCATTTAAATATCTTTAAATCAATTAACATATGGATTTTATTATTAAAACAATAAAATTCCAATTTTATCATCTTAACATAAAATTACTTGAGTTATACGCCCTCAAATCCATTTATTTCAAAACTAGGGTTTTTCTACATGCAACCTACACCAATAAAATCCAAAATCCACTCATCAATCCTACGTACCCAAGGGTTATTAATATTATTTAGATTAAAAGATTTAATAAAAATAGTCCCATAGTTAGTGTCCACTTTCTCTAATTAAGTTACTATTGATTTTAGAAAAAACATTTAATTAAGTGTTTAGGCGACACTTAAAACGGATAATACTAAAGGAAAAGAATTGAGTATTCATGCGTGTGAAGATCATGTTGAAAATTTGATTAGAAATCTGGATTCCTCTCGAAAAATTAGCAAGAAAGTGTTCTTGAATCAATCTTGATTAAGCCCCAAATAAGCCTCCCAAAACTTGTGATAAAAACTTGATTTTGTTGGAGGTTGATGAATATGGTTGAGAGGAAAAATATTTGGAAGTATTTTTTGGTAAAAAAATTGAGAAAAAGTGATTATGAGAAGTCCCCCTACGGATTATTAGTGTAATATACTAATTAGGAATCCTAATCCCACTCTAACACTACAAATAAAGTCACCGAACCGCCTCAAATCTGGCATAGTCGATCGATCCACTCCCTAGGTCGATTGATCGATCGAACAGGTACGCAACCACCGCCATTCTCCTTCGTTTAATACCATTTAACTAAAAATAAAATTTTCCATTAGGCACGGCTTAAATCCGTGACAAATGTTTTTTCCTTTTTTTTTTAAATTTTAACTTAAAACTCTCATAATTACTTCATTTTTAATCAGATTTTGATTCCGTTTGAAATTCTACTTTCCAAATAATAAAATCAATATAATTAATTAATAAAAATCCATAAATATTAAATTTTATTTTTCTCAAAAATTCCCATTTAATTAAATAAATTAATTATAAAAACATGGGGTGTTACATACTTTCCCACTAGAAAAAAATTTCATCCTTGAAATTAGACGAAGCATACACATCAACGCATAAATCTCACAAAAATAAAATAAGGCTTACATATGCCTACCCGTAGAATGCCATAATTTGGCGCCCATACACCCAATCCTACGCGCACCTACCCCACGAACAACAAAATAATATATATATTGCCTATATGTGTACGCATAACTATGAAAATAACGGCGTACCACACGCTCTCACAAATCCCCCACTCGATCCTATATCCGAAAGTCATCAAAATGCTAACGTTCTCACATTAAATCTTAACACAAAAAATCGATACATACGATACCTAACATCTGTACTAAAATCTCCAAAATAATTATCGTCCATAATCCATTCAAAGGATCCTCACATCAAGCGAACTAATTCTAAACTCAATGACTACAATGTCCTTAAGTCAAAACATCACATCTCCAAAAAACACATATAACACGTATGTTAGACCCTCTATCTTAAGAAGTATGAATCAATAAAGGGAATCAAAGATCGGCAATGTAGAAGCTAAACAGACTCATAACCTACGAGACCTAAGACCATGCTCTGATACCATCTGTCACTCCCCGCAAAATCTGACAGATGGGGTGGCCTGCCACCGCCGCCGAACTATGCCGAACGTGAACTAAATAAATACCATTCATAGCATGAGAATGATAAGAGACATAAATAAATCAGTCCATAAGATAAATAATTGAATCAATCTCAAATGATCATAAACAACTAAGAGATAAGAGATCCATCACATGCTAACTCTGAATAAATCCAATCTCGAATAATGATTAAATAAAATCTGAATAAATAAACCAACTGTAAACGCTCCACTTGAAAATCCTTAAACAACTTTGGAACCGAATGACCCAGTAAATCTCTCAACCAAGTCTCATAATGAAATACGAATGAGAAGGACCTAAACTTAAAATAACGCAGTAAAGTAATTCAGCTCCAATTGCACCTCCAAACGATAATCTCCAAAAATCTTATGCAGCCACTCCAAATACTAAACCTGAAAAAGGTTAGTCAAAGCACGGGTCAGAGCAAAAGCCCCGAGCAAGAATACACACTACTCCCATCAAATAGGATCCTTGAATCCAGACAGTAGCATTATACGCAATAAATATCATAATAGAATATTTTAATTAAACGAATAATTAAACGCTATAAATCACTAACTACCAACAGAGATCCTCATTTCAAAAGAACACACCAATATGATTTTAAATTCCCAATTCCCTCGAGTTAAACTTTTATTAATTAACCCAAATTACCAAATTTATCAATTATTTATGTTCTTACTTCGACAATTATTAGGTATGGCGGTCCTCCCGCCTCGGGGGATAATTCACCAAAATTCATTATAGCAGTCATCCCTCCACGGGTGATAATTCACCAAAAATGTCACACCTCCCCTTGTCAATAGCCAGCCGAATCCTTTTAAACTGTCGATCCCCAGCAATATGACAAGGTTCCAACACACGAAACGACATAAATCGCCCAAGCTAACCTGTTTAAACTGTCGGTCCTTGACACATTATGTTGCCACCAATTTTAATACCAAATTTTATCTTCGGCATCAATTCTTAATTTCTCAATTTATAAATTAGCCCACCCTTTTATCGATGTGAGATCCTCAAAATATCCCTTAGTCCCATACCTAAGGGTCCCCAAGCTATCAATCTGTCCTACTCTATGTATATGATGAATTTTTAACTTAAACCTCGACCTAGTCTCATGCCTAGCCTAGTGTAACGACAATAAAGTATAAAAAATCAGCCCACCCCTGACAAAATATAGTCGCGATAATCTACCCTCACTAGTCCCGTACCTAGAGGGCAACCTAAAATATAGGGAGAGCAACAATTCCCAAAATCCGTCGTCACAAAGGCAATAATATAAATCACACAATAAGCAATAATCATCTTGCAAAACAACTCATAAAAGTCCAATTACAATTAAATCTTAATTTAGTTATCAAATCGTCATAAATACTCAATAATCCCATTTAAATATCTTTAAATCAATTAACACATGGATTTCATTATTAAAACAACAAAATTCCAATTTCATCATCTCTACACAAAATTACATGAGTTATACGCCCCCAAATCTTTATTTCAAAACTAGGGATTTTCTACATGCAACCTACACCAATAAAATCCAAAATCCAGTCATCAATCCTACGTACCCAAGGGTTATGAATATTATTCAGATTAAAAGATTTAATAAAAACAGTCCCATAATTAGTGTCCACTTTCTCTAATTAAGTTACTATTGATTTTACGAAAATATGTAATTAAGTGTTTAGGCGATACTTAAAACGCATAATACTAAAGAAAAAGAATAGAGTATTCATGCCTGTGAAGATCGTGTTGAAAATATGATTAGAAATCTGGATTCCTCTCGAAAAATTAGTAAAGAACTATTCTTGAATCAATCTTGATTAAGCCCCAAATAAGCCTCCCAAAACTTGTGACAAAAACTTGATTTTGTTGGAGGTTAATGAATATGGTTGAGAGAAAAAATATTTGGAAGTGTTTTCTGGTGAAAAACTTGAGAAAAAGTGATTATGAGAAGTCCCCCTATGGATTATTAATCTTATATACTAATTAGGAATCCTCATCCCACTCTAACACTACAAATAAAATCGCCGAACCGCCTCAAATCTGGCATAGTCGATCGATTGAATAGGTACGCGACCACCGCCATTCTCCTTTGTTTAATATCATTTAACTAAAAATCAATTTTCCATTAGTCACGGCTTAAATCCGTGACAATTTTTTTTAAAGCTAAACTTAAAACTCTCATAAGAACTTCATTTTAAATCCGATTTCGATTCCGTTTGAAATTCTATTTTCCTAATAATAATTTTTTTATTATTTAATAAAAATTCAAAAATCTTAAATCTTAAATTTTATTTTTCTCGAAAATACCCATTTAATTAAATAAATCAATTAAAAAAACACGGGGTGTTACTATATATATATATATATATATAGAAAGTCTTCTGTAAGGACTCCTTATGGTGTAGACTCCGATACATACCATTTTTTTAAAATTGTTAAAAAAATGAATTTTTTGATGAAACTTTATGGATTTGATCTCCACGGTGAGAAGATCATCTCCAATTTTTTTCATCAAAAAATTCGATAAAAAACCGTAGAGATTAGGTGATATGTAAAAAAATGTATATATATGCATTTTCAACCGTTGAAATGTTGGGCCGGCGCCAACCAATTTATTGATTGAATATTTTGATGAAACTTTATGAATATGATCTTTTCTTTGTTGAGATCATATGCATGAAGTTTCATAAAAAAATTCAATCAAAAAGTGGGTGAGATGATCGTCAACATTTCAACAGTTGAAAATGCATATTTATACAATTTTTTTTTACATATCACCTCATTTCAAAGGTTTTTTTATTGAATTTTTTAATAAAAAAATAGGAGATGAGCCTCTCACCATGGCGATCATATCTATGAAGTTTTATAAAAAAATCATTTTGTTATTATTTTAAAAAAATGGTCTGTATCGGGGTCTGTACCATAAGGAGTCCTTACAAGATATATATATATATATATATATATATATATATATATATATATATATATATATACACGTGTGTGTGTATCCAAATTTGTGGATCGATTCAAATTACTTTTTTATAGTAGATCGATTTGGAAAAAATAGAGTTTTTTTTTTAAAATTGTTGCAGAATTTTTAAAATAAGTGAGTAAGAGCTTTGGGAGTAAAATCTTAAAAGCTTGTCTCACATTGGAAGTATGTGGAGAAAAGTGGGAAGCTAACCCAATATAAAAGGGAGAGTGTCCCACATTGAAAAATGAGTAAAGTTAAGTGATACCCACTAAGCTATAAAAGGAGTGGGCAACCTTTGAGTCCTACATTGGAAAAATATTAAGAAAGTGTGCACTTAATAAGTAGAAATGGAAGATGAAGAGTTACTTCATCTAGCATTTAAGAGGCTATTCAAGAGACCTCGAATACGGTGCGAAGCACCATATGCACACGCACGCGCGGGCGCGCCCGGGGCAGTGGGTTGTAGAGGCTCAAGTGGCGCACTTTGCACTTCGCATGTCGCGTGTCTGCAGTGGTAGGGGTGCCGGGATTCGTTCGGGTCGGATCGCGGTAGCTCGGGCGCGGTCATTTTTTGGTAGGTCCGTGTAAAACCGTTTCGATATTACTGTACCTGTTCAGAAATGGTTTAATACTATTGGTAATTAACAGTCATACCATTTCGGAATTAATTAAAGACTGTTAAAACTTAACAGTCATGACCCCTGAGATGCAGCCTTTCATTTCCTATAAATAAAGGCATCCTATTTCGAAATTGCACATAATAAATATTACCCAGTTTCAAAATTTTCAACCCTTGCTATTACTCTCTTACAATTTTCAGGAAAGATAAATTATCTTATTCTGTTTTGTGCACATAAACCGAATAAGAACTCGATTGACTGTTTTTCGCTGCTGCATACAAAGGTTGTCTTCAAATATACAAGTTGCAGGCAGTGCAAGTTGCTTCATTGTATCTTGAGTATGGATTTGCGGATTCTTGTTTGTATACTGAAGTTATTCATGTGGGGTAAATACTGTATTTAAGAAAGTGACGTCACGCCTTGAAGTTTTCTAGTATCTATTCAGAAGTTACATTATTGTACTGAAGTTGACATTACTGTGATATATAAAGAGTTCCATTTCTGTATTTGCATTCATAATTTCCAACAAAAATGTGGTAGAATAAAATACATTTCATATTTTTAAAACAAATAATAAAGTAAAATAGTCACACTAACATCATTCACAAAGCACGAGTATGATTTTTTCTTTTTTAGTCATTCACTCCAATGGATTCACTGTGTAAAAAAATCATAGGAAATTTTTTCTTTTCAATGATTTGAAAAGTTCAAAGAGAATAACTAAAGTCCATGGAAGCTCAGTGAATATCATAAAAAGATAATATTAATGAATGAATGGACCAATACAAAGTAAAAAACCAAAACAAGAAATTATTTAACATTGTTTGAGCATTATTGTTCAATTGTTCAAAATGAAGATTTAATATTTCTGTAAAGAAATTGAAATGAACTTCCAATGGTTAAGATATTGTTTTCATTGATTTTTGTAACCAATTCAATCTTGATAATGTGAACTAAAAAAGAACCTTATCTGAGATAATGATAGGTATGTTGTCCCTATAAATTGCTACGTGATCATACTAAGCTATGAACTACTAATTATCTAACATTCAAATAGTTACGGATGTAGTGAACATGGTTCAACCACAATACTAAAATGAATAGAGGAAGAGATATTAGACCCAAATTTAATATGGTTCAACCTCAATTCGATTGTCTATATCCACATGTATCGTCTTGTTCCCTAAATTAGATCAAATTCTCCAAAGGAGCTCGAATACAAATTCCTTGTCACTCATTCCTCACTCGTACAACATAACATATAAGGCTTCAATATGGCATGATTTTTGAGGTTTTAGTTTGCTTTATTTATAATTATGTGGTTTAAGGATGTACTCCTAATGGATACGCCTCTATTTTTCTAGAAGAGATGATATCACACTTCACATGAGTGAGGATGAATAATCACGAATTACTTATTGCACAAGGGTGGAAATATCTTAATATCTTCAATTTGTCTTACATAGTTATTACTATTGACACAATTATCTCACGTGGGATAACTAACTGTACAAATTGCCCTTGTCAAGGTGTTAACGCTTGATCCGATGATTCTGGAATGTCAAACCCATGTTGGCTCACCTCTATCTTCCACTTAGTAAAAGATCTTCCTCATAGTGGACAAGGTCGGGCACTTCTAGTACAAGTGGTAATTTTTTGGGTCCTCGTGTGTTCTAGTATATTTGGTGTGTTAGTGGATCTATATCGGTCTGGGTGATAGTGTAGTAGAGTTAGAAAATTTAAAAATTACTCGAAGTTTAAATGATGTTTTATGATTGTCGTGTGCTTGTGTCGGGTGTTTTTAAAACAAATCGTTTTGTGTCCAGTTCGTTTCAAGATTATGAATCATGTTAGTATGTCTTATGGTCTAATTTATGTTTTATTGGGGTTCTCATGTTTATCTATGCTTAATTGAGTGTGGAATTTGTCGTGTCGTGTCGTTATAGGTTGTGTTCGAGTCATATATAAAATAGGTTTGTCATGCTATGGTGTGGTGTGTTTATGTGCAAAAACTCTTATAGTGTTAGCCTGAAACACGATACAAATACACGAATCGTCACCCGCATATTGCAACAACCAATTCCAAGTTTTAAATAAAAATAGAAAATTAAAAAATGATCCACCCTAGCCAAAACAAATTCAAAAAATACCGCCTCTAAAATATTTATCATATTGATCTAGAATTTGTGATCAATTTTAATAAACTTACTCTCCTACAAATGTCCCTTGTTATAGGCACTTCAAGGACAATGTAAAAGGTTTTCCAAATCAACCTTAATTCCTAGATCAATTCATTAATCTTTTTACAAAAACATATTATGTTAGGATTGTTATGATATTAGGCCAATTTTAAAGGAGAAATGGGTTTTCCCGCATGAGATTGAGATTTGTTGGGAAGTCTGAACAAAAACAGAAATATTTAAACTAAATATATAGATTGACATAAATATTCTAATAGTGTTTTTATTAATAATAATTTCATTACAAATAATAAACTACAGACTTACAGACTTGGAGTAACACCCAAAATGAAATACTCTTGGTTCGATCGAGGCTAATGTTGGATAATATTTACTTAAGACAATTATGTCCCATCTACGTCACTAGTGGATCTTCGGATGATTTCCTCCTTGGGTACAATGATCTTGCAATATTAAATTTATCTCCAGTTAATGTTTCATGTGAAATAACTTTTGTGTGAAGAACTTTGTCTTTTTAATGTAGACATAAACTGAATTTAATGGTGGTGAGGGACTATATGTAAAATCTTCGATGTCCAAAATGCAAGGAGGAACAGTATATATAGGAGAAATTGTGTATTTTCGAAACAAATGCAAGTTTTATTAGAAAAGATACAAAACAAAGTGACATGACCTTTAAATCAAAGTAATACAACCATTTGAAAGGCAACAATTTGGGTATAAAACTACCTGGGAATAATTGTCTTAAATCATGCAAATGGATCGAGTCAAAATAGTGCACGAGATAAAAAATTAAGTCAAATTAAATCTTAAAATTCATTACAGGCCCAATTTCAAAGAAAACATTCAAAAGAAATGGAAATAATATATGTTCCTAAAAGAAAGGACAAGGCCCACATTTCAAGCTAGATTGGTTGGTAGCTACAGCACGTGTGAGCGCAAGGGCTTTTGTGATAAAGAATAAATAATGCATAATGTATTTCCTCTCTCCTTCAAGGGAGTGTGATACCCCAAGGGCATAAAAGCCTTTACGACATTTCATGCCTAATATTAATCACTTCTTTTAACTTTCCTACGTGGGGCTAATCCATTTCACCCAACTAAAAACTAGTTCACCCAATTCAAATGTGGTTCTTTGAGGCTAATTTCTCATTTACCTCTTATTTTTTTGAACATCTGAATATGCCATGGGACACACCCTAACCTAGTTACTTATAATTGAGTTTGAAATTCAAAGTGAGTCAAACCATAATTGCCTTAACCAAACAATAAACACAAGTATCCTTTTTCCATTATTAACATGAAGCAATAAAACTAGAACTTTTCATAATTTTAAAGTAATTATGCTTATTCAAACTTGCTCAAAGGATAAGTAGGATTAAATCACCCCTTTTTAATTTGACCAAAATTATGGTTTTACGTATTCCTTGCTAACCCCACCCGACCTCCTAGATTTGGCAGTGACATTTCATTACCTGAAAAAAAATATAACATAGGAATCGTGAGCAAAACTGCTCAATGAATGCGTTACTACTACACTAGTGCATAAAATTAAATGCAATAAGTTGTATCTATATAACAATATAAACATCTCAACATCGCTTGGTTGTTGATAAGCCATACCATCTCTTGGCTTTTGATAAGCCATAACATCTCTTGGCTTTTGATAAGCCATAACATATCTTGGCTATTAATAATCCATAACATCTATTGGCTGTTAATAAGCCATAACATCTCTTGGATGTTAATAATCCATAACATCTCTTGGCTGTTGATAAGCCATAACATCTTTTGGCTGTTGATAAGCCATAACATCTCTTGGCTATTAATAATCCATAACATCTCTTGGCTGTTAATAAGCCATAACATCTCTTGCCTTTGATAAGCCATAACATCTCTTGGTTGTTGATAAGCCATAACATCTCATGGCTATTAATAAGCCATAACATCTCTTGGATATTAATAAGCCATAACATTTCTTGGCTGTTGATAAGACATAACATCTCTTGGCTATTAATAAGCCATAACATCTCTTATAATACATGCACATCATATACATAATCAACTTAGTAAGTACGACATATCCTAACCATAATAAACTCAATAAGTACAACATAGCATATCCATATTAAACTTGGTAAGTACGACATCTCATATTTGCAATCTACTCGGTAAGTACAACATATAATATCCATAATCATCTCGACAAGTACAACATATCATATTTATAATCAACTCAGAAAGTACAATATATAATATCCATAATCATCTCAAAAAGTACCACATCTCATATTTATAATCAACTCGGTATGTACAACATATAATTTCGATAATCATATCAATAAGTACAACATCTCATATTTATAATCAACTCGGCAAGTACAACATATGACATCCATAATCCTCTCGATAAGTACAACATCTCATAATTATACTCAACTCGGTAAGCACAACATATAATATCCATAATCATCTCAAAAAGTACCACATCTCATATTTATAATCAACTCGGTAAGTACAACATATAATTTCCATAATCATCTCAATAAGTACAACATCTCATATTTATAATCAACTCGACAGGTACAACATATGACATCCATAATCATCTCGATAAGTACAACATCTCATATTTATATTCAACTCGACAAGTACAACATATGATATACATAATCATCTCAATAAGCACAACATCTCATATTTATACTCAACCCAGCAAGTACAACATATAATATCCATAATTATGTATAAATACATCTTACCAGTGAGTACACTCACCTTGGCCACTTAATGTGTTTTTCCCTTGCATTTTCCTGGAACTTGTTCAATCGATTATTCCTCACTTCCTATCATTCTTACAATATTAGTATCATTATAAGAATATCAATAATCCAAAGAGTAAATTAAACATAATTCAATTCATAAGCAATATATAATCCCATTCAAATCATTTATCATAAATGAAGGTGTGACACCCCGACTAATTAAATACCAGGTAGCTACTCCTTTATTAAATCAATACAAAATGCCAAGTTGGTTCAGTTAATAGCATCACTGTCGAAGGCATTTTTTTTGAATTACTAACCACCTAGTATTTAAAAAGTAAGTGCCAAATTTTAAGTTAAGTCTGATTAACATGCAGTAAAAGAATAATGAAAGAAAAATAACCATTCACTATAATGAAGTAAAGAAATAACCAACAAATAGTAAATATAAATCCGGAGGAAAACTCCTCACAACAATCCAACAACTGAAAAATAATACGACAAGTCTGAATCCTGAATAATTACATGCCAGAAGTCTGAAATACTGAAATAAATGAAATGTCACTAAAAGAAATGGGCGACATGCCCTACAACAGATAACTGAAGAATATCGAGTCAGATAGATGAAGCGTCTACAAGCAAAGTCCTGTAACTTCCACAAACAGCTACAGCTCGTCACCTGAATGAGAATCCTAAGCATGGTGTCCTTGTGGCTGGGCACCTAAAATGGTTTTTACAAAAATAGATTTGAAAGCAAATGGGTCAGAGCCCGAAAGTGGAAATTATTTTAAAAACAGCAAGTGTTTTAATAACATTAAAACATTAAATGCAAAGTACATTTAGGACGTGCACTCACATGAAATTCTCACCTCTCGACTACATGTGCACTCCTAACGTACCATACCCATCTAAGTATCATACCTATCTAACCAAACCGTAATAAGTTCTACCCCTTACTACTCGATTTCCATTTTACATTCTAGCGTTATCAAATAAATAGAGGGCTTTACATACACTCGGATTCTCAATTTGTAGTATAATTCACTATCAATTAACCCGTTATGTTTTCTCAGAACATTACCATAATTATATTCACAATATTAACATGAAAGTTCCCATTAATTAAGTGTATATTATTCACGTCATAGATATACAATACAAGCACCCCGAGACTAAGCTGCGGTGCACACATACTCTGCTATCCCTCCCGGTACATCACGTACATAAGGATCACGTATTCCGAATCTCTCAGGAATCGTTCTCAGATAACAACATCACAAATAATGGAGGCGAACACAGTCACATCACATGGGTCACGTACATACCTACGATCCCACGATCAACAGACTTATTAATATCCCAATAAGTCCTTCTCTGACCTATGTTCATCGAGGTAACCAATCTAAATCCGGGCAACACAAGGATTAGAAGGCCATAAGCGAACGCAAACCTCCCGTGATAGCAAGTATGGTAGGTATGTCATACACATAAAATCAATACATATACTAAGTATGCACACCTCTTAGTAATTACCATAATATATTGGAGGTACACTTCTCATTCTCGTACCGACATATAATACTACACAATTTATATGTTCTCGGTTAATATAAATAATTAGATCGTCAATAGTTCTCGCATCGAAATCGACACTCACGTCCTACTTCACATTTTCCCTTAGGTTCAAACTACACTTCTAGGTTTGACTCCTCATTATATCCCAAACATCCCAAATATAACAATTAATCATCAAGGGAAGGTTATCTCTACAAATACACAAGGTTACGGGACACTCGGGATCAAAACAGGCTAAAAAGCCTAAACTGTCAACTCGTTCGAAGTCTCGTTCGAACGAGGCTGTTCGAACGAGAGTTCGTTCGAACGAACTGGGCCTTCTAACGAGATCTCGTTCGAATGAAAGTCTTCGAACGAATATCCCTCTCGTTAGAACCCAAACTGTCAACTCGTTAGAAGATCGTTCGAACGAGCTCGTTCGAACGACCTGGGCAGGTCTTCTAACGAGTTGCCAGATTCGAGCCCAGAAATTCCTATCTCGTTTTTCCAATTTTCTTCACTCCTAATCCCACATAAAAATCGTTCCAACATGATTTTAAGGTTCCTAATTCTTACTAAACATTCATAGGTCATAATCAAACGTTTATATAGGGCCAACTCATATTAAACATCATCAAATCTTCAAATCCCTATTTATCCCCAAATTATATGAACATGAACCCTAACATTTATAAATCATCAATGAGCCTAATAAAATCCATTTTTGTTTCATCCAAGATATAATATCATCAGAATAAACATCTAAATACCAATCTACATGCGATTCCTCACCAAAATGAGATTTCTACTTCCAATTTAAATGGGTTTTTCATTAACTCCCAAGAACAATACAATTTAATTGAATTTCCTACCCATGGTAGAAGCATTCTCTATAAAAACGAAATTAAATCACTTGCCTTATTTGAATCTCTGATTTGATGACGAATTTATGAAGTGTTCTCTCTCTCTCTCTCTGCAGAATTCCTTCTCTCTCTCTCAACAAGCTTTTCTGACTATTTCGACCCTTCCGGACGCGTTGGCGCACTCAAAACGACCATACGGTTAATAGAACTAAAATTCACATTTTAATTATCATAATTATATACTTGACGCGACTGTCACACGCGTCTCAACAAAATTCCCAAATTGCCGTATTTCAATCTCACGACAAATTTCATAATTCAATATTCATATATAATCATATATGCACATTATATCAAATATCAACTCGCATCTCGCTAGTATTTTAATCCGGATTAATTTCCAATTAATACGCATTTAATTCAATTAATCCCATAAATAAATATCACAAAAATACGGGGTATTACATACTTCCCCCCTAATAACTGAATTTCATCCCGAAATTCGGAACTAGAAAGTACCTGGTAAGAACAACTCTGGATAACGTTCTTGCATCTCATCCTCGCGCTCCCATGTGGACTCCTCGACATTATGATGTCGCCACTGAACACGCACTAACGGGACTATCTTTGACCGCAGTTTCCGCTCACTTCAGTCCAAAATAGCAATCGGCCCCTCCTCGTAGGAGCTATCAGGCTGGAGATCGATGTCCTCCAAGGCAATATGAGAATGAGCCAAATCGCCTCTAATATATTTCCTTAGCGAGGAAATATGAAATACATCGTGAATCCGATGCAAATGCTCCGGTAATCCAAGCCTATACGCAACCGGTCCAATCCGCTCAATAATAGGAAATGGTCCCACATACCTCGGTGCCAACTTCCCTTTCTTCCCGAAACGTATAATCCCCTTCATAGGAGATACTCTGAGCAAAACCAGGTCCCCCACTTTGAACTCTCTGAAGAACCTCTTCGCATCAGCATAGCTCTTCTGCCGATCCTGAGCTACCCGAATGCGACTTCGAATCAATTTTATCCTTGCCTAAGTATCTTGAATTACTTCCGGCCCAAGTAGTTTGTTGTCCCCCACCTCCAACCAACATGCCGGGGAACGACAAGGTCTACCATACAACGCCTCAAATGGAGCCATGCCAATGGTGAACTGGTAGGAGTTATTGTAAGCAAACTTCACCAGTGGAAGATACTGCTCCCATCCACCCCCAAAATCAATGATACTCATACGTAGCATCTCCTCCAATATCTGGTTTGTACGCTCCCTTTGCCCGTCGGTCTGCGGGTGGTACGCCGTGCTCAACCGCAATTCCGTGCCCATGGCCTCCTGAAAACTCTCCCAAAACCGTGAGACAAATATCTTGTCTCGGTCAGACACGATATTTAGGGGCACACCGTGAAGTCTCACTATCTCTGCAATAAAGAGCTGGGCATACTGTCCCGCAGTGTAGTCTGTCCTTACGGGTAGAAAATGAGTGACTTTGGTCAATCTGTCCACAATTACCCAAATGGAGTCGTGACCTCTTTGTGACGTAGGCAATCCCGTGATAAAGTCCATGGAGATGCTCTCCCACATCCACATCGGGACCTCCAATGGTTGTAGCAGTCCTGTCGGTCTCTAATGATCCACTTTTACTAGCTGACAAGTGGCGCATTTAGAAACAAACTCGACAATATCTCTCTTCATCCCGCTCCACCAATACTGTCGCCTCATGTCTTGGTACATTTTGTCCCCTCCGGGATGTACCGCGAACCGTGAGCCGTGCGACTCTGCCATCACCTCGTGCCACAATTCCTCCCCTTCCGGGACTACCAATCTCCCATTGAAGCGCAATCCCCTGTCTGAGCTAACGGTATAGGATTCGGCTCCCTCTGCTAGTAACCGAACTATCAGCTCCTGACAGAACGAGTCATCTGCTTGTGCTTTTATCACTCTCGTGACAATCTGCGGCGTAACAGTCATTACTGACATGAAAGATCGGGCCACTGCATCCTGGTGTCCCAACTCCTTCCACTTTGCCTTCCACACCCCTGCCACTTCATCTACTGGCCTACGGCTCAACGCGTCTGCTACCACGTTAGCCTTCCCCGGGTGGTATTGGATATCGAACTGATAATCCTTCACAAACTCAACCCACCTCCGTTGCCGCATATTCAACTCCTTCTGCGTGAATAGGTACTGTAGGGACTTGTGGTCCATGAATAATCGAAACTTCTCCCCCAAAAGGTAATGTCTCCATATACGGAGGGCAAATACAACTGCCGCCAACTCCAAGTCATGAGTGGGGTAATTCTTCTCGTGAGGCTTTAGCTTACGAGATGCATAAACAATGGCCTGACTCTCCTGCTGCAATACACCTCCAACTCCTTGCAAGGACGCATCGGTGTAAACTAAATACTCAACTCCCGGTCTCGGTAATGCTAACACAGGTGCTGAGGTCAACTTATCCTTCAATTCATCGAATGCCAACTGACAGGCATCACTCCAAATGAATGGTACACCCTTACAAGTCAGATGTGTCAAAGGACCTGCTATCTTCGAGAATCCCCGAATTAACCTCCTGTAGTATCGTGCTAGGCCCAAGAAACTACGAATCTCCGTCGGTGTCGTGGGCTGTCCCCACTCCCTCACCGCGGACACCTTCCCCGAGTCAACAGATATCCCCCGGTCGGAAATAATGTGTCCCAAAAACTGGACCTCCTTCAGCCAAAACCCGCATTTCTCATATTTTGCATACAACTTGTTCTGACGTAGTGTCTGCAAAATTTGCCTCAAATGCTCGGCGTGCTCCTCCTGTGTCTATGAGTAAACCAGAATATCATCGATGAAGACAATGACAAACTGATCTAGGAAATCCCTGAACACTCTATTCATCAGGTCCATAAACACTGCTGGAGTGTTGGTCAAACCAAAAGTCATAACCCGAAACTCGTAAGAACCATATCTCGATAAGAACGCAGTCTTCGAGACATCCTCTTCCCTGATACGCAACTGATGGTATCCCGATCTCAAATCAATCTTTGAGAAGAAAGAAGCTCCTCTCAACTAGTCAAATAAGTCATCGATTCGAGGCAACGGATACTTATTCCATATCATGACCTTATTCAACTCTCGGTAGTCCACACACAATCTCAGTGAACCATCTCTCTTCTTCACAAACAACACAGGGGAACCCCACGGCGAAGTACTCCTCCGTATAAACCCCTGACCCAACAACTGCTCAATATGATCCCGTAACTCCCTCATCTCAGCTTGAGCCATACGGTACGGTGCGCGTGCTATAGGTTTCGTATCTGGTAATAAGTCTATGACAAAGTCTATCTCTCGACTGGGAGGTAGGCCTGGTATCTCCTGAAACACATCGGAATACTCCCTGACAACTGGGATCGAATCTAAAGGAATCACAACCTCCTTAGAGGTATCCTCCTCTATGTAGTACAAATGAGCGGTCGAACCTCCCTCTGGGAGAGGCATCGCCACTAAAAACATCTTTTGCCCCGGAATGGCAAAAACAATGCTCCCACCGAAGAAATCAATCATGGCTCTATAATCAGCGAGCCAATCCATACCGATAATCACATCGTGTACATGCATATCTAATACTAACATGTCTGCAGGTAATACCAGACTACCAATCTCTACCCCTACTCCCCGGCATATAAAGAAAATAAGTGACCCACTCCCCAATGGTGAGTCTACACACGTCACTGTGCTCTCTGATGTGGCTAACAACCCTAAGGCTTTCGCAAAATGTGTAGCTATAAAATAATGCGTTGCCCCCGTATCAAACAAAACCCGACCCATAGTACCATGGATAGGAAACATACCCTCAATCGCGGGTGGTGCCTGTGGAGCTGCTGCCTGGTGAACGTTATAGACACGTCCATACTGTAACTGCCCCTGCTGCACAGGAACTGCTGGAATGGCTGGAAGAGCTGGCACCTGGGCTGGAGCTGGAAGAGCAGGTGGAAAAAGTGGCCTCTGTGGCTCATGTAGAGCACCCTGTTGCTGCTGCGGGGCCCTGCCCCTATCAGGACAGTCCTGGCATTTATGGCCAGTCTTGCCACAAACGAAACACTTCCCCGGGAAGTTCCCCCCTCTCTGTCCCTGCTGTCCCCGGCCCTGGTGGCCGTTACCATTCCTCCACTGGCCCTGCTGAAACTGCTGTTGACCATTCTGACCCTGCTGGTTCTGATGGCCGTTCGGACCCTGATGGCCCTGCCGGAAACCTCCCTGTCCGTGCCTGAAATTTCCTGACCTGAACCTCTTGTGATCCCCCTGCTGGGTACCCTGATCACCCTGTCTCTGCCCCTGAACAGATTGTGCCCCACTAGCACCATTTCCTCCAGTCCTGCCCTGATGGCTAGACTCTCCCGATTGCTTGCCCTCAGCCATGTGAAAGCGGTGATCCTGGCAATGGAGCAATGCAGCGTTAACCACATCAGAATAAGTGGCTAACGAGAGGTTCCCTAACAAGTGCTGACGAATCCTCCATGTCAACCCGTCCGTAAATTTCTGTATCTTCTTCTCCTCCGTCGGTATCTCATCCGGAACAATGTTCAGAAGATCAGTGAATTCGGCCTCATACTCGGCCACAGTCTTACCCTCCTGTCGAAGGCTCATCAACTTCCTCCTCATTTCCGTGTGAACAGCCGACGGAAAGTACTTGCGGTCGAACCGTACCCAGAACTCCTGAATAGTGAGAGTGTCTATCTCCTCCACAGTGGTAATAGACTCCCACCACTGCAGTGAAGACCCCACTAGCTTAAAGGTAGCTAGTATCTTCTTCTGGACATCTGTGCACTCATACATCCTCAGGTGTCGCTGGATGTCCTTCCTCCACTGACTCGAAACTACCACATCGGAGTTACCTGCGAACTCCGGAGGGTGTGCTTTCTGAAAAGCATCACGTACACGTTCCCAAGCAGACAAGAATGCATGTGCCTGAACTGGCGCGGCTATCGGCGCCTGAGGTGGTGCCTGCTGAACTACAGCTAGTGCGGCATTTACCGCCTGGGTCACAATGGCTGCAACCTCGGCGGCATTCATCGTGCCCTGAACTGATGCGGGCTGTGGTTCTGGCGTTGCATCCCTGGGAACCCTCTGTTCACGTCGTGGAGGCATCTGAAATAAGAATGAAGTTTATAAGTTCGTAGTTATAAACTTAAAATAGCTGAAGAACGTAGCATATACAAGAGAGTACAACAGTCCTAAAATATAGGGCTCTACATCACAGAAAGCTCAGCGGAAAACATAATAAGCCGTACAGATCCTAAAAGACACTAGAACCTGATGCTCTGATACCACCTGTGACACCCCGACTAATTTAATACCGGGTAGCTACTCCTTTATTAAATCAATACAAAATGCCAAGTTGGTTCAGTTAATAGCATCACTGTCGAAGGCATTTTTTTTGAATTACTAACCACCTAGTATTTAAAAAGTAAGTGCCAAATTTTAAGTTAAGTCTGATTAACATGCAGTAAAAGAATAATGAAAGAAAAACAACCATTCACTATAATGAAGTAAAGAAATAACCAACAAATAGTAAATATAAATCCGGAGGAAAACTCCTCACAACAATCCCACAACTGAAAAATAATACGACAAGTCTGAATCCTGAATAATTACATGCCAGAATTCTAAAATACTGAAATAAATGAAATGTCACTAAAAGAAATGGGCGACATGCCCTACAACTGATAACTTAAGAATATCGAGTCAGATAGATGAAGCGTCTACAAGCAAAGTCCTGTAACTTCCACAAACAGCTACAGCTCGTCACCTGAATGAGAATCCTAAGCATGGTGTCCTTGTGGCTGGGCACCTAAAATGGTTTTTACAAAAATAGATTTGAAAGAAAATGGGTCAGAGCCCGAAAGTGGAAATCATTTTAAAAACAGCAAGTGTTTTAATAACATTAAAACATTAAATGCAAAGTACATGTTAGGACGTGCACTCACATAAAATTCTCACCTCTCGACTACATGTGCACTCCTAACGTACCATACCCATCTAAGTATCATACCTATCTAACCAAACCGTAATAAGTTCTACCCCTTACTACTCGATTTCCATTTTACATTCTAGCGTTATCAAATAAACAGAGGGCTTTACATACACTCGGATTCTCAATTTGTAGTATAATTCACTATCAATTAACCCGTTATGTTTTCTCAGAACATTACCATAATTATATTCACAATATTAACATGAAAGTTCCCATTAATTAAGTGTATATTATTCACGTCATAGATATACAATACAAGCACCCCGAGACTAAGCTGCGGTGCACACATACTCTGCTATCCCTCCCGGTACATCACGTACATAAGGATCACGTATTCCGAATCTCTCAGGAATCGTTCTCAGATAACAACATCACAAATAATGGAGGCGAACACAGTCACATCACATGGGTCACGTACATACCTACGCTCCCACGATCAGCAGACTTATTAATATCCCAATAAGTCCTTCTCTGACCTATGTTCATCGAGGTAACCAATCTAAATCCGGGCAACACAAGGATTAGAAGGCCCTAAGCGAACGCAAACCTCCCGTGATAGCAAGTATGGTAGGTATGTCATACACATAAAATCAATACATATACTAAGTATGCACACCTCTTAGTAATTACCATAATATATTGGAGGTACACTTCTCATTCTCGTACCGACATATAATACTACACAATTTATATGTTCTCGGTTAATATAAATAATTAGATCGTCAATAGTTCTCGCATCGAAATCGACACTCACATCCTACTTCACATTTTCCCTTAGGTTCAAACTACACTTCTAGGTTTGACTCCTCATTATATCCCAAACATCCCAAATATAACAATTAATCATCAAGGGAAGGTTATCTCTACATATACACAAGGTTACGGGACACTCGGGATCAAAACAGGCTAAAAAGCCTAAACTGTCAACTCGTTCGAAGTCTCGTTCGAACGAGGCTGTTCGAACGAGAGTTCGTTCGAACGAACTGGGCCTTCTAACGAGATCTCGTTCGAACGAAAGTCTTCGAATGAATATCCCTCTCATTAGAACCCAAACTGTCAACTCGTTAGAAGATCGTTCGAACGAGCTCGTTCGAACGACCTGGGCAGGTCTTCTAACGAGTGGCCAGATTCGAGCCCAGAAATTCCTATCTCGTTTTTCCAATTTTCTTCACTCCTAATCCCACATAAAATTCGTTCCAACATGATTTTAAGGTTCCTAATTCTTACTAAACATTCATAGGTTATAATCAAACGTTTATATAGGGCCAACTCATATTAAACATCATCAAATCTTCAAATCCCTATTTATCCCCAAATTATATGAACATGAACCCTAACATTTATAAATCATCAATGAGCCTAATAAAATCCGTTTTTGTTTCATCCAAGATATAATATCATCAGAATAAACATCTAAATACCAATCTACATGCGATTCCTCACCAAAATGAGATTTCTACTTCCAATTTAAATGGGTTTTTCATTAACTCCCAAGAACAATACAATTTAATTGAATTTCCTACGCATGGAAGAAGCATTCTCTATAAAAACGAAATTAAATCACTTGCCTTATTTGAATCTCTGATTTGATGACGAATTTCTGAAGTGTTCTCTCTCTCTCTCTCTGCAGAATTCCTTCTCTCTCTCTCAACAAGCTTTTCTTCTCCAAAGTCAATGGTGGCTAGGGTTTGTGCTTTAGAAACTCTTTGGAACCAATTTCAATAACCTCCGTAGTCTATTTGGTTATTAGTGGGCTTAGTGGGTTATTGCCAAATCAGATATTAATTCCCAATTTTCCTAGGTTTTAATTCCCAAAAATCCAAAATTACCAAACTACCCTTATACGTTGCCGGTATGGCCTAAAAATGCCCCGGAACCCAAACTAAACCCCCGTCTAGTGTTTTCTGACTATTTCGACCCTTCCGGACGCGTTGGCGCACTCAAAACGACCATACGGTTAATAGAACTAAAATTCACTTTTTAATTATCATAATTATATACTTGACGCGACTGTCACACGCGTCTCAACAAAATTCCCAAATTGCCGTATTTCTATCTCACGACAAATTTCATAATTCAATATTCATATATAATCATATATGCACATTATATCAAATATCAACTCGCATCTCGCTAGTATTTTAATCCGGATTAATTTCCAAGTAATACGCATTTAATTCAATTAATCCCATTAATAAATATCACAAAAATACGGGGTATTACAGAAGGCCCGTCTAATTTCATGTTAAGATATTTAACATATCCAAATAATAACCCAAACATACATTAATTCCTTCTTGTAAATTCATTTCGTATCATACTAGATTACCAATACAAAAGACGACCAATCATTTCAAGTTTCCTTGAGCAAGATATTCCCATTTCTTTATTGCAAAGCAAATCCGCCCTATAGGCTCCTCTATCGTTCAATCAACTTCCAGGAATTTTCATAATTTTTCTATAGCATAAATTTCTTTGATCTTCCTCTCAACTTCAATAAACATATTGAATAATATAAAATTAATGTTTCATAATTTTTAAGGTTCATTTGCTACATCAAGCAAAACGTCAAACACCTCGTATGCATACTTACACTTTCGTGGCAGATTCTATACCTACAGTTCAAGCTATCCCCCAAGATTCAATTCTTGGTATTTTTACATAATTTTTAACTATAATAGGTATATATAAGTGTAGTTTTATATCCAACTTAAATCAATTGATTCCATTGTGTATTCACAAAGATACACTAGTTTGATTAACATAATGATTTTGCCCTTAGTTGTATAAATTCAACATGCTTCACACATACAACCTATACGTACCCATATACATACAAAAAATTGTATCCTCTTATCCCCAAATATGATCTTTAATATCATATAAAACAACATATATCATATAAAGAATTAAATTTACAAGTTAAATCTTACCTAAGCACCCTTGAATACATAAGCTTGTTTATTTCTTAATTATCTTCCTTAATCCTTCACTAATTCACCCTAACCTCTCTTTCTTTCATGGGAACCTCAACCCACTTCAAAATATGTTGTAGATGAAGAATAAGGTAACTTTTAAGTTCTTTAAGTCGGCATAAGTTGAGATCCCATTGGTCCAATCAAAATATGACATGTGGTGCCATATTAGACAAAATATCATTTAAAGCTAAATGACTACTTTACCCCATGTTCGTAAAAAGACGATTTCTTTTCACTCGAATGTCTGTTCAATACAAAGTTTGTTTTGTTACAAACCTAACTCACATATATACAACTATCTAGTTTTCACCACAAGTCAATTGTTATATTGTAATGGCCAAAACTAGTCCCGAACTCGAATATTCCTACCGAAGACTTTGATGATGTTGAGAAACAACACCACCTTTCAAGGTGTTTGTGAGATCAATTCAATGTTAACAATGGCAGTATAAGTGTATATGCACACATAGTAGAGGGAGATGAGGAAAAGAGGATTTACACCGAAATATAAGTGGTTCAGCCAATCAGGCCTACGTCCACTGAGCAAGTGTATGATGTGTATCAATGTATGAGGGCTCTAATGGCCATAGATACAATCTCTCAAGCTTTTTCTCTCTTCATTATAATTTGATAGAGTTTTAGATTGGGTTGCTAATTGCGGATCACTTTCCAAGAAGGAGAAGACAAGTATTTATAGTGCATGTGGGGGGGGGGGGGGTGTAGTGTACCCCCCATGCATGCAATGAGCATGTGTGTGTTGATTTAGCCAATATGATGAAGACATCTGTCCCTGTCACATGTAGAGAATAATGATGAAATATTCCCCCTACGTGAGGGGAATGATTTGTCATAACTGATTTGTATCCACGTGTCCTTATCCACACATATGCCAATAAGAGCTCGACCATCCGTGCTTGGTCACAACCTCGGCCTGGAAGAGGCTGAGGTTGGTAAGGTCTAGTTATTTATTCAATTCGAGATGGGCCATAATGGTCTCGGCTTATATGAAGCCGAGGTAAGGTAAGTGAAGGCATAAGGTCGGCCTGGGCCGAGGTTAAGCTGGAATATACTAGGAACATCGACTGATTCCCTACTGAAGTTGGCCTTGATGGAAGTTTAGCTTCTGTAACCCCAACCTACTCTTAGTCGAGGTTGTCAGCCCCTAAATGACCTGATTAACTATTCCCATGTGTCATGAATACCTCTCTTGATGAGGTTGGTAGTAACCTCAGCCATGGATGACATTGCTTTGACCGAGGTCATTGGTCATTGATCCAAGGCCCTTCCAACCTCGGCCATGCCCTTGGCCGAGGTTGATGTCTCTGAGCCGAGGTGGTACATTAGGTGCATATCAATCACCCCCCCAGCCCTTAGTTACATGTGAGAGCAGGTAAATGTGGGGTCTACAACTCCGAGGTCCTTCTTCCATGTGCCAATGTTCATTTGACACTTATCAATTGCTGAAGTATGAGGCGTGCCTGACAAGCATGTGATGTCAGCCGTCCTTTGGGGCTCCCAAGGCAATGATGGGCCTTGGGAAGTGTGCATTAATACTTCAGGTTTTAAACCCTATTTTCCTTATTTCTTCCTCATTTCTCTGCTTCTCCTGATTCGACTTGTTTCTGCAACTCTCTCTCTCTAGAAAAGCTCTGGTTTGAAGTTGCATTGGGTGGTCATTCCTTGCAATCTCTTCCTCCTTCCTTACCACTTTTCTTCAGGTATCTTCTACCATCCTTTCTTCTTCATTTTTCCCGTCTTCTTCTTGTTTTTGCATTTTCTGGTGACCTTCAAGAGGTTTCTGATTAGATTATTAGTTTTTTGGTGACACTGTTCTTATTGTTCTTGGTAGTTGTTCCTCAAAGTTTAAAAGTTGGATCTTTAATCCCACTTGTCAATCCTGTTTGTTGTTTAGGAGAGTCACAAGTCTAGCGTCTGCCTCATATGCTCAGACCCCTTTACCAACTCTTAGAGGAGTTCCCCTCTCTCAGAGAGAAGACCTTAGAGAAAATTAGGCAAATAGAAAGAGTGCAGGAGGAAGCTCGTAGGTCAGAGGAATTCCCCCTCAGACCTATCTTTCCACCACCTTTGAAGGTCGTATATCCTGAACCCCAAACGAGTTAACCAAGCAGAGATCCCTGCTGAACCTACACCAATGTCTGAGTCTGAGTCATCTACCTCAGACCCTATGTCTGAAGACTCTTTCCAAGAGGCCATGGATTTCACAACTCAGCAAGATCAGGCCCCTGATCAAGCAGAGGTTTCCAGTCGGGCCTTGTCTCACAAAAGTTCAAGTACATCAACCTCTTCCTCAGAGGTTGAAATTATTGAACCGAGTATGGCAGTTTTTCCAATCTTTGAAGCCATTCCCCTATCGGCTATCACAGGGTCAGAGTTCGCTCGGAGATTTCCAAGTGATGCCCCATCGTCTGCTCAGGCCGACGTTGAGCTAGATGATGATGATGATGCTGAGAGTGATGTTGACGTCTCTGAGGCGGCCGAGATTGAGAGTTCAGTCAGCGAGATCGACCTCCTATCCTACAGATACTTATATTCCATAAGCCCCTCCATAAAGCTCAGGATACCTCTGAGGGAAGAGAGGGCTTATCACGGCTGAGATGGGGAGATCTTCTTGTACGAGCAGATGTTTAAGTTGGGATTTTGTCTGCTCATCCATCCCATCATCAGGTCTATATTGGCCTATATCAACTTGGTCCCTTCCCAGTTGTCACCCAACGCTTGGAGGGTGATAATTGGAGCCATTATCTTATGGAGGGTTATTCATCACTCAGACCTTTCTGTCCAAGTCTTTACAGGATGTTATGTCCCTTCATCTGCCAAAAATCATCCGAGCTATTATTATTTTTTAGCTCGGAAGCCAGAAAAGAAGATGCTTCAGATTACCCAAACCTCAAACCATAACTGGAAGACACGTTATTTCTTTGCCTCAGGGCCATGGGAATTTGGTCCATGTGCCCCCTCTTCCTCATTAGAGCCGAGAATGCCCCTGATATGGGAAAAGGTTACAATGGCTGCTAGGTCCGACCCTGGGCTAAGCCAGTAAAATCTCCAAAAGGTCAAAGACCTTCAAGATCAGGGGGGCATGGTCTGTGTGACACCCCGACTAATTAAATACCGGGTAGCTACTCCTTTATTAAATCAATACAAAATGCCAAGTTGGTTCAGTTAATAGCATCACTGTCGAAAATATTTTTAAAGATTTCTAACCACCTAGTATTTAAAAAGTAAGTGCCAAATTTTAATTTAAGTCTGATTAACATGCAGTACAAGAATAATGGAAGAACAACATAATCCATTCACCATAACGAAGTAATGAAACAACCAACAAATAGTATTAAGTCCGGAGGAAAAACTCCTCACAACAATCCCACGAATGAAATAATAACATAAGTCTGAATCCTGAATTAATTACATGCCCGAAGTCTGAATAACTGAAATAAATGAAATGTCTCTAAAAGAAATGGGAAACATGCCCTACTACTGATAAATGCTGAATATAGAATCAAGATAGATGAAGCGTCTACAAGAAAAGTCCTGTAACTTCCACAAACAGCTACAGCTCGTCACCTGAATGAGGATCCTAAGCATGGTGTCCTTGTGGCTGGGCACCTAAAATGGTTTTTACAAAAATAGATTTGAAAGCAAATGGGTCAGAGCCCGAAAGTGGAAATCATTTTAAAAACAGCAAGTGTTTTAATAACATTAAAACATTAAATGCAAAATACATGTTAGGACGTGCACTCACATGATATTCTCACCTCTCGACTACATGTGCACTCCTAACGAACCATACCCATCTAAATGACATTCATAACTAACCAAACCGTAATAAGTTCTACCCCTTACTACACGATTCCCATATTACATTCTAGCTTAATCAAAATAATAGAGGGCTTTACTTAAACTCATATTCTCAGTTTGTAATATAGTTCACTATCGGTTAAACCGTTATGTTTTCTCAAAACATTACCATAATTATATTCACAATACTAACATGAAAGTTCCCATTAATTAAGTGTATATTATTCACGTCATAAATATACGATACAAGCACCCCGAGACTAAGCTGCGGTGCACACATACTCTGCTATCCATCCCGGTACATCACGTACATAAGGATCACGCATTCTGAATCTCTCAGGAATCGTTCTCCGATAACAACAATCACAAATAATGGAGGCGAACACAGTCACATCACATGGGTCACGCACATACCTGCGCTCCCACGATCAGAAGACTTATTAACATCCCAATAAGTCCTTCTATGACCTATGTTCATCGAGGTACCAATCTAAGTCCGGGCAACACAAGGATTAGAGGGCCCTAAGCGAACGTAAACCTCCCGTGATAGCAAGTATGGTAGGTATGTCATACACATAAAAGTAATACATATACTAAGTATGCAAACATCTTAGTAATCACCATAATATATCGGTGGTACACTTCTCATTCTCGTACCGACATATAAAGCTAAACAATTTATATGTTCCCGGTTAATATAATAATTTAGGCCGTAAAAGTTCTCGTATCGTAATAGACACTCACGTCCTACTCCATAATTCCCCTTAGGTTCAAACTACACTTCTAGGTTTTACTCCTCATGATATCTCAAATGTCCCTACTATATTAATTTATAATCAAGGGAAGGTTATCTCTACCATTAAATAAGGTTACGGGACACGCGAAATCAAAACAGGCTAAAAAGCCTAAACTGTCAGCTCGTTAGAAGTCTCGTTCGAACGAGGCTGTTCGAACGAGAGTTCGTTCGAACGAACTGGGACTTCTAACGAGATATCGTTCGAATGAAAGTCATCGAACGAACATCCCTCTCGTTAGAAGTCAAACTGTCAACTCGTTCGAACGAGCTCGTTTGAACGACCTGGGCAGGTCTTCTAACGAGTGGCCAGATTCGAGCCCAGAAATTCCTTAACTCATTTTTCCAACTTCTCTTCACCTCTAATCTCACCTAAATGTCATTTCAACAATGTTTCAAGGTATCTAATCCTTCCTAAACATGTTTCAACCGTATTACAACATTTATATGGGTTCAAATCACCCTAAACTACATCAAATTATCAAATATCCAACATTTTTTTCCAAATCTAAAGAACATGAACCCTAGAAAAATCAAGTCATTCATAGACATAACTAAATCCGTATTTATGATGTAAAAGATGTATTTTCATCTGACTAATCATCCTATCAACGTTCTACATGCAATTTCCTCAATAGATTCTTAAATCTCTACATCCAATTAAATGGGTTTTCATCATACTCCAAGAACAATACAATTTATTTGAATTTCCTACGCATGGAAGAAGCATTCTCTGCAAAATAATGAAATTAAACCACTTACCTTATGTGTATCTCTGAATTTGATGACGAATTGATGAGTTTCTCTCTCTCTCTCTGCAGAATTCTCCTCTCTTCTCTCTCCCTCTACAAGCTCTTCTCTAATGGTGGCAATGGAGGCTAGGGTTTGTCTTAGGAACTTTTGGGGCTAATTCTAATAACCCCCGTATCCCTCTAATCAGTTAATGGCTGGTAATGGGTTAGTGGGTCTTTTAATTTTCCATTTAAAAATCCTAAAATTCGTTAATCAAAAATCCCAAAATTCTAAAATTACCAAACTACCCTTATACGTTGTCGGTATGGCCTAAAAATGCCCCGGGACCCAGACTAAACCCCTGGCTAGTGTTTTCTGACTATTTTGACCCTTCCGGACGCGTTGGAGCACTCAAAATGACAATACGGTTTATAGAAATAAAATTCACTTTTTAATTATCATAATTATATTCCATGACGCGACTGTCACACGCGTCTCAATAAGATTTCCAAATTGCCGTATTTCTATCTCACGACAAATCAATAATTCCATATTCATATATAGCCATATATACTCATTAATATCAAATACTAACTCGCATCTCGCTAGTATTTTTATTCGGATTAATTTCCAATTAATACGCATTTAATTCAATTAATCGCATAAATAAATATCACAAAAGTACGGGGTATTACATACTTCCCCCCTAATAACTGAATTTCGTCCCGAAATTCGGAACTAGAAAGTACCTGGTAAGAACAACTTTGGATAACGTTCGCGCAGCTCATCCTCGCGCTCCCATGTGGACTCCTCGACATTATGATGTCACCACTGAACACGCACTAACGGAACTATCTTTGACCGCAGTTTCCGCTCACTTCGGTCCAAAATAGCAATCGGCCCCTCCTCGTAGGAGCTATTAGGCTGGAGATCGATGTCCTCCAAAGCAATATGAGAATGAGACAAATCGTCTCTAAGATATTTCCTTAGCGAGGAAATATGAAACACATCGTGAATCCGATGCAAATGCTCCGGTAATCCAAGCCTATACACAACCGGTCCAATCCGCTCAATAAAAGGAAATGGTCCCACATATCTCGGTGCCAACTTCCCTTTCTTCCCGAAACGCATAATCCCCTTCATAGGAGATACTCTGAGCAAAAGTTGGTCCCCCACTTGGAACTCCCTGAAGAACCTCTTCGCATCAGCATAGCTCTTCTGCCGATCCTGAGCTACCCGAATGCGATTCCGAATCAATTCTATCCTTGCCGAAGTATCCTGAATTACTTCCGGCCCAAGTAGTTTGTTGTCCCACACCTCCAACCAACATGCTGGGGAATGACAGGGTCTACCGTACAATGCCTCAAATGGAGCCATGCCAATGGTGAACTGGTAGGAGTTGTTGTAAGCAAACTTCACCAGTGGAAGATACTGCTCCCATCCACCCCCAAAATCAATGATGCACATACGCAACATGTCCTCTAATATCTGGTTTGTACGCTCGGTCTTCCCATCGGTCTGCGGGTGATACGCCGTACTCAACCACAATTCCGTGCCCATGGCCTCCTGAAAACTTTCCCAAAACCGTGAGACAAATATCTTGTCTCTGTCAGACACGATATTTAGGGGCACACCGTGAAGTCTCACTATCTCTGCAATAAAGAGCTGGGCATACTGTCCCGTAGTGTAGTCTGTCCTTACGGGTAGAAAATGAGCGACTTTGGTCAACCTGTCCACAATCACCCATACGGAGTCATGACCTCTCTGTGACGTAGGCAACCCCGTGATAAAATCCATGGATATGCTCTCCCACATCCACATCGGAATCTCCAATGGCTGTAGAAGTCCTGCCGGTCTCTGATGATCCACTTTTACTAGCTGACAAGTGGCGCATTTAGAAACAAACACGACAATATCTCTCTTCATCCCGCTCCACCAATACTGTCGTCTCATGTCTTGGTACATTTTGTCCCCTCCGGGATGTACCGCGAACCATGAGCCGTGCGACTCTGCCATCACCTCGTGCCGCAATTCCTCTCCTTCTGGGACTACCAATCTCCCATTGAAGCGTAATCCCCTGTCTGAGCTAACGGTATAGGATTCGGCTCCCTCTGCTAGTAACCGAACTATCAGCTCCTAACAGAACGAGTCATCTGCTTGTGCTTTTATCACTCTCGTGACAATCTGCGGCGTAACAGTCATTACTGACATGAAAGATCGGGCCACTGCATCCTGGTGTCCCAACTCCTTCCACTTTGCCTTCCACACCCCTGCCACTTCATCTACTGGCCTACGGCTCAACGCGTCTGCTACCACGTTAGCCTTCCCCGGGTGGTATTGGATATCGAACTGATAATCCTTCACGAACTCAACCCACCTCCGTTGCCGCATATTCAACTCCTTCTGCGTGAATAGGTACTGTAGGGACTTGTGGTCCGTGAATAATCGAAACTTCTCCCCCAAAAGGTAATGTCTCCATATACGAAGGGCAAATACAACTGCCGCCAACTCCAAGTCATGAGTGGGGTAATTCTTCTCGTGGGGCTTATGCTTACGGGAAGCATAAGCTATGGCCTGACTCTCCTGCTGTAATACACCTCCAAGTCCTTGCAAGGACGCATCGGTGTAAACTAGATACTCAACTCCCGGTCTCGGCAATGCTACCACAGGTGCTGAGGTTAATTTATTCTTTAACTCATCGAATGCCAACCGATAGGCATCACTCCAGATGAATGGCACACCCTTACGAGTCAGATGTGTCAGAGGACCCGCCATCTTTGAAAATCCCCGAATGAACCTCCTGTAGTATCCTGCTAGGCCTAAGAAACTACGGATCTCTGTCGGTGTCGTGGGCTGTCCCCACTCCCTCACCGCGGATACCTTCCCCGGATCAACAGATATCCCCCGATCGGAAATAATGTGTCCCAAAAACTGGACCTCCTTCAGCCAAAACCCGCACTTCTCATATTTTGTATACAGCTCGTTCTGACGTAGCGTCTGTAAAACCTTCCTCAAATGCTCAGCGTGCTCCTCCTCTGTCTGGGAGTAAACCAGAATATCATCGATGAAGACAATGACAAACTGATCTAGGAAATCCCTGAACATCCTATTCATCAAGTCTATAAACACTGCTGGAGCGTTTGTCAAACCAAAAGGCATAACCTGAAACTCGTAAGAACCATATCTCGATAAGAACATAGTCTTCGAGACGTCCTCCTCCCTGATATGCAACTGATGGTATCCCGATCGCAAATCAATCTTCGAGAAGAAAGAAGCTCCTCTCAACTGGTCGAATAAGTCATCGATTCGAGGCAACAGATACTTATTCCGTATCGTGACTTTGTTCAACTCCCGGTAGTCCACACACAGTCTCAGTGAACCATCTCTCTTCTTCACGAACAACACAGGGGCACCCCACGGCGAAGTACTCCTCCGTACAAACCCCTGACCCAACAACTGTTCAATCTGATCTCGTAGCTCTCGCATCATCTGCCGGAGCAATACGGTACGGTGCGCGTGCTATAGGTCTCGTATCTGGTAATAAGTCTATGACAAAGTCTATCTCTCGACTGGGGGGTAGGCCTGGTATCTCCTGAAACACATCAGAATACTCCCTGAAAACTGGGATCGAATCTAAAGGAATCGTAACCTCCTTAGAGGTGTCCTCCTCTATGTAATACAAATGAGCGGTCGAACCTCCCTCTGGGCGAGGCATCGCCACTACAAACATCTCTTGCCCCGGAATGGCAAAAATAATGCTCCCACCGATGCAATCAATCATGGCTCTATAATCAGCGAGCCAATCCATACCGATAATCACATCGTGCACATGCATATCTAATACCAACATGTTGGCAAGTAATACTAGACTACCAATCTCTACCCCCACTCCCCGGCATATAAAGAAAATAAGCGACCCACTCCCCAATGGTGAGTCTACACACGTCACTGTGCTCTCTACTGTGGCTAACAACCCTAAGGCTTTCACAAAATGTGTAGCTATAAAATAGTGTGTTGCCCCCGTATCAAACAAAACCCGACCCATAGTACCATGGATAGGAAACATACCCTCAATCGCGGGTGGTGCCTGTGGAGCTGCTGCCTGGTGGACGTTATAGACACGTCCATTCTGCAACTGCCCCTGCTGCACAGGAACTACTGGAATGGCTGGTAGTGCTGGCACTTGGGCTGGAGCTGGGAGGGCAGGTGGAAAAAGTGGCCTCTATGGCTCATGTCGAGCACCCTGCTGCTGCTGCGGGGCCCTACCCCTATCAGGACAGTCCTGGCGTTTATGGCCAGTCTTGCTACAAACGAAACACTTCCCCGGGAAGTTCCCCCCTCTCTGTCCCTGCTGTCCCTGGCCCTGGTGGCCGTTACCGTTCCTCCACTGGCCCTGCTGAAACTGCTGTTGACCATTCTGACCCTGCTGGTTCTGATGGCCGTTCGGACCCTGATGGCCCTGCCGGAAACCTCCCTGTCCCTGCCTGAAGCTCCCCAATCTGAGCCTCTTATGATCCCCCTACTAGGAACACTGATCACCCTGCCTCTGCCGCTGAACAGAATGTGCCCCACTGGCACCATTTCCCCCAGTCCTGCCCTGATGGCTGGACTCTCCTGACCTCTTGCCTTCAGTCATGTGAAAGCGATGGTCCTGGCAGTGTAACAGTGCAGCGTTAACTACATGAGAGTAAGTGGCCAACGATAGGTTTCCCAACAAATGCTGACGGATCCTCCAAGTCAACCCGTCTGTAAATTTCTGTATCTTCTTCTCCTCTGTCGGTATCTCATCCGGAACAATGTGAAAGCGATGGTCCTGGCAGTGTAACAGTGCATACCTGGGAATCCTTTGTGCACGTCGTGGAGGCATTCTGAAACAGGAATAAAGTCTATAAGTTCGCAGTTATAAACTTAACATAGCTGAAGAACGTAGCATAAACAAGAGAATACAACAGTCCTAAAATATAGGGCTCTACATCAAAGAAAGCTCAGCGGAAACATAATAAGCCGTACAGATCCTAATGGACACTAGAACCTGATGCTCTGATACCACCTGTGACACCCCGACTAATTAAATACCGGGTAGCTACTCCTTTATTAAATCAATACAAAATGCCAAGTTGGTTCAGTTAACAGCATCACTGTCGAAAACATTTTTAAAGATTTCTAACCACCTAGTATTTAAAAAGTAAGTGCCAAATTTTAATTTAAGTCTGATTAACATGCAGTACAAGAATAATGGAAGAACAACATAATCCATTCACCATAACGAAGTAATGAAATAACCAACAAATAGTATTAAGTCCGTAGGAAAAACTCCTCACAACAATCCCACGAATGAAATAATAACATAAGTCTGAATCCTGAATTAATTACATGCCCGAAGTCTGAATAACTGAAATAAATGAAATGTCTCTAAAAGAAATGGGCAACATGCCCTACTACTGATAAATGCTGAATATAGAATCAAGATAGATGAAGCGTCTACAAGCAAAGTCCTGTAACTTCCACAAATAGCTACAGCTCGTCACCCGAATGAGGATCCTAAGCATGGTGTCCTTGTGGCTGGGCACCTAAAATGGTTTTTACAAAAATAGATTTGAAAGCAAATGGGTCAGAGCCCGAAAGTGGAAATCATTTTAAAAACAGCAAGTGTTTTAATAACATTAAAACATTAAATGCAAAATACATGTTAGGACGTGCACTCACATGATATTCTCACCTCTCGACTACATGTGCACTCCTAACGAACCATACCCATCTAAATGACATTCATAACTAACCAAACCGTAATAAGTTCTACCCCTTACTACACGATTCCCATATTACATTCTAGCTTAATCAAAATAATAGAGGGCTTTACTTAAACTCATATTCTCAGTTTGTAATATAGTTCACTATCGGTTAAACCGTTATGTTTTCTCAAAACATTACCATAATTATATTCACAATACTAACATGAAAGTTCCCATTAATTAAGTGTATATTATTCACGTCAAAAATATACGATACAAGCACCCCGAGACTAAGCTGCGGTGTACACATACTCTGCTATCCATCCCGGTACATCACGTACATAAGGATCACGCATTCCGAATCTCTCAGGAATCGTTCTCCGATAACAACAATCACAAATAATGGAGGCGAACACAGTCACATCACATGGGTCACGCACATACCTGCGCTCCCACGATCAACAGACTTATTAACATCCCAATAAGTCCTTCTCTGACCTATGTTCATCGAGGTACCAGTCTAAATCCGGGCAACACAAGGATTAGAGGGCCCTAAGCGAACGTAAACCTCCCGTGATAGAAAGTATGGTAGGTATGTCATACACATAAAAGTAATACATATACTAAGTAAGCACACATCTTAGTAATCACCATAATATATCGGTGGTACACTTCTCATTCTCGTACCGACATATAAAGCTAAACAATTTATATGTTCCCGGTTAATATAATAATTTAGGCCGTAAAAGTTCTCGCATCGTAATAGACACTCACGTCCTACTCCATAATTCCCCTTAGGTTCAAACTACACTTCTAGGTTTTACTCCTCATGATATCTCAAATGTCCCTACTATATCAATTTATAATCAAGGGAAGGTTATCTCTACCATTAAATAAGGTTACGGGACACGCGAAATCAAAACAGGCTAAAAAGCCTAAACTGTCAGCTCGTTAGAAGTCTCGTTCGAACGAGGCTGTTCGAACGAGAGTTCGTTCGAACGAACTGGGCCTTCTAACGAGATCTCGTTCGAACGAAAGTCATAGAAAGAACATCCCTCTCGTTAGAAGTCAAACTGTCAACTCGTTAGAAGCTCGTTCGAACGAGCTCGTTTGAATGACCTGGGCAGGTCTTCTAACGAGTGGCCAGATTCGAGCCCAGAAATTCCTTAACTCGTTTTTCCAACTTCTCTTCACCTCTAATCTCACCTAAATATCATTTCAACAATGTTTCAAGGTATCTAATCCTTCCTAAACATGTTTCAACCGTATTACAACATTTATATGGGTTCAAATCACCCTAAACTACATCAAATTATCAAATCTCCAACATTTTTTTCCAAATCTAAAGAACATGAACCCTAGAAAAATTAAGTCATTCATAGACATAACTAAATCCGTATTTATGATGTAAAAGATGTATTTTCATCTGACTAATCATCCTATCAACGTTCTACATGCAATTTCCTCAATAGATTCTTAAATCTCTACATCCAATTAAATGGGTTTTCATCATACTCCAAGAACAATACAATTTATTTGAATTTCCTACGCATGGAAGAAGCATTCTCTGCAAAATAATGAAATTAAACCACTTGCCTTATGTGTATCTCTGAATTTGATGACGAATTGATGAGTTTCTCTCTCTCTCTCTCTGCAAAATTCTCCTCTCTTCTCTCTCCCTCTACAAGCTCTTCTCTAATGGTGGCAATGGAGGCTAGGGTTTGTCTTAGGAACTTTTGGGGCTAATTCTAATAACCCCCGTAGCCCTCTAATCAGTTAATGGCTGGTAATGGGTTAGTGGGTCTTTTAATTTTCCATTTAAAACTCCTAAAATTCGTTAATCAAAAATCCCAAAATTCTAAAATGACCAAACTACCCTTATACGTTGTCGGTATGGCCTAAAAATGCCCCGGGACCCAGACTAAACCCCCGGCTAGTGTTTTTTGACTATTTCGACCCTTACGGACGCATTGGCGCACTCAAAATGACCATACTGTTTATAGAAATAAAATTGACTTTTTAATTATCATAATTATATTCCATGACGCGACTGTCACACGCGTCTCAACAAGATTTCCAAATTGTCGTATTTCTATCTCACGACAAATCAATAATTCCATATTCATATATAGCCATATATACTCATTAATATCAAATACTAACTCGCATCTCGCTAGAATTTTTATCCGGATTAATTTCCAATTAATACGCATTTAATTCAATTAATCCCATAAATAAATATCACAAAAGTACGGGGTATTACAGTATGCTTGTCAAATTCGAGCACCTGATGACCCCCTATTACCTCTCTAAGGCTGGTCTAGGGGGAAGTCCTCTTACAGAGCTTGGTAAGTGATTTTTACTTCAAGTTATACCTCTGAATTTATGTATGTCTGACTCTCTAACTCAGGCCTTTCTATCTTCCAGAGCGTCCGAAGGGAATATCTGACGAGTTGTGGGAGATGGCAGCACCAAGTTTAACGAAGCTCATCAAAAAGGCAGGTCTGAATGCTCCTCCTCCCCCTCCCTCAACCTCGAGGGCTGAGGCCAGCAAGAAGAGAAAGGTTACGGATGCTGCCCCTGAGGATCAGAGGTAGAAGAAGAAAGGAGGGGATCGTGCCATCCCTATTTCTTCTGAGGATGCATTGGATACTCATATAGAGAAACTGAAAATCAATGATATCATCATAGGCCACAGTTTGCAGGAGTTAGATTCCATCGGCTCTGCTATGACCGATGCTGACAAACGCTTTTACCGATCCATGGACACCCCTCTGCTGGTCGAGTTTGGCCTTCACGGGTCTATTCAGGTATGACTTCGGATTTCAGCTTAGCTTCGAAGTGTAACCTCTATTTTGAATTTCAACTTATATATACGACCACATGATTTATAGGGCCTCGCTGCTATGCATCATCTTGCTAACTGGACTCTGAAGAAGTTGCCCCTTATCCAAAAAGGCCAAAAGGCCGAGAAAGTGCAAAGCTCTCTGAATGTAGAGGTAGACCGTCTGAAGTCTGCCTTTGAGGGGTCTGATAAGAAGGTTAAGGAGTTGGAGAAAGAGATCTCCAAGCTTAAAAAGGACCACACTATTGCTCTGAAGGCCAAGGACGATGTTCTACAGCAGAAGGTTGACGTTGTAGTGAAGGCAGCCCTTGATGATGCTTCTGAGGGGATTCTGTCCGATTACAAAGTCTCCGGTGAATTCATCAGCTTCGGATTTGAGTACCTCGAAAGAGGTATTAAGGCTACTGGCAAATGGGCGGCTGCTAAGGAGAAGGAGTCAGCGAGCTTAAAATCCTCTGACTTCATAGGTCTGGGTTTTTCTAACCCTCAATTTGCCCAAACCCTTCAGGAAGTTAAAGAGGAAGACGCTTCCCCTGCAGAGACTGCTCCACTGGATGTTATAGAGACTGAGGGATCTAACCCCAGAAGTGATGGGGCCGAGGTGACCAATGTCGGACAAGGGGATCAGGCCGAGGATGTCAGCATTATCCCTACAAATCCTTAGGCTATTTTATGAAGCTTTTGTACTCTTTCACTATGTATTCGAACTGTAACCTCTGATGAACAATGTTACTTTATATTTTTGTAATTTCACTTAATCTGTCGACCTCTGAGGATGGCTTTTGTTTCTTCTCTTGCTGAATTATTTGTTGGATGATTTTCTTTGCCATGCAATAAGGTCTCACCAAATTAATGATGTTAATGGTCTGAGGTCATCTAAGTATGATGTCTGACCTCAGACCTTGTCACCAAATCATGATGTTATAAGGTCTGAGGTCATCAACTAAGATGTTATCCTCATAAATTATTTCACCAAATTAATGATGTTAAGGGTCTGAGGTCATCCAAGTATGACGTCTGACCTCAGACCTTGCCACCAAATCATGATGTTATAAGGTCTGAGGTCATCAACTAAGATGTTATCCTCGTGAATAATTTCACCAAATTAATGATGTTAAGGGTCTGAGGTCATCCAAGTATGATGTCTGACCTCAGCCCTTGCCACCAAATCATGATATTATAAGGTTTGAGGTTATCAACTAAGATGTCATCCTCATAAATAATTTCACCAAATTGATGATGTTAAGGGTCTGAGGTCATCCAAGTATGATGTCTGACCTCAGACCTTTCCACCAAATCATGATGTTATAAGGTTTGAGGTCATCAACTAAGATGTCATCCTCATAAATAATTTCACCAAATTAATGATGTTAAGGGTCTGAGGTCATCCAAGTATGACGTATGACCTTAGACCTTGCCACCAAATCATGATGTTATAAGGTCTGAGGTCATAAACTAAGATGTTATCCTCATAAATAATTTCACCAAATTAATGATGTTAAGGGTCTGAGGTTATTCAAGTATGATGTCTGACCTCAAACCTTTCCACCAAATCATGATGTTATAAGGTATGAGGTCATCAACTAAGATGTCATCCTCATAAATAATTTCACAAAATTAATGATGTTAAGGGTTTGAGGTCATCCAAGTATTACGTCTGACCTCAGGCCTTTCCACCAAATCATGATGTTATAAGGTCTGAGGTCATCAACTAAGATGCCATCCTCATAAATAATTTCACCAAATTAATGATGTTAAGGGTCTGAGGTTATCCAAGTATGATGTCTGACCTCAGACCTTTCCACCAAATCATGATGTTATAAGGTCTTAAGTCATTAACTAAGATGTCATTCTCATAAATAATTTCACCAAATTACTGATGTTAAGGGTCTGAGGTCATTCAAGTATGATGTCTGACCTCAGACCTTGTCACCAAATAATGATGTTAAGGCCTGAGGTCATCACTAAGATGTTATCCCCATAAGTAATTTCACCAAATTAATGATGTTGAGGGTCTGAGGTCAAGTGTGATGTCTTACCTCAGACATTGTCACCAAATTATGATGTTATAAGGTCTGAGGTCACCACTAAGATGTTATCCTCATAAATAATTTTACCAAATTAATGATGTTGAGGGTCTGAGGTCAAGTGGGATGTCTTACCTTAGACCTTGTCACCAAATTATGATGTTATAAGGTCTGAGGTCATCCAAGTGTGATATCTTACCTCATACCTCGTCACCAAATTATGATGTTATACGGTCTGAGGTCACCACTAAGATGTTACCCTCATAAATAATTTCACCATTAGAGCACAATGAACCAAGAATAGACATGGAAACTGATCTTATTATTAATAATCTCTTCATAAGATAATACATTGACAAAAACCTCTTGCAACATCATATGTAATACTTCTTTAGATGATCAGCATTCCAGGGATTGGCAAAAGGTTTCCCCTCTAGGTTTTCTAGCCTGTAGGTCTCGGGTACAACCTCTTCGATCACTTTGTAGGGACCGTGCCAGTTTGGGTGGAGTTTGTTTGCTTTCTGTAACGTCTTCTTCAGTACTAAGTCTCCCATGGAAATGGGTCTTGATCTCACCCTCTGATTGTAGAATTTTGCTGCTCTCTGCTGGTAAGCTGCTTGTCTAACTTATGCGTCTTCCCTTCTCTCTTCAATCAGATCTAGGTCTAGTCTTCTCTCCTCCCCATTTTTATCAAGATCATAGGTTTGAACCCTATGAGTAGGGAGTCCCACTTCTGTTGGTATAACGGCCTTTGAGCCATGTGCTAGCATGAACGGGGTTTCCCCTGTCGGGGTTCTTGCCGTTGTCCTGTAGGCCCACAACACAACATAAACCTCTTTAGTCCATCTCCCCTTAGCTTCTTCTAACCTCTTCTTGATTCCATTGAGGATTGTTCTGCTTGTGACTTCGGTATGATCGTTTGCCTGAGGTCGGCGAGGAGAAGAGAAAAACTGCTTTATCCCAACTCTTTCGCAATATTTCTCTAAGGAAGAGTTCTTGAACTGGGTTCCATTGTCTGAGATGAGAGTGTTTGGGAGGCCGTGTCTGCATATGATGTTCCTCCAAATAAATTGGAAGGTCTTTTGTTCTGTAATCGTTATCATCGGCTCTACCTCTACCCACTTTGAGAAGTAATCAATGGCAACTATCAGGAATTGATAATTATTGGCGGCCCTTGGCAGTGGTCCTACTAAGTCAATTCCCCACACTGCAAATGGCCAAGGGGAACTGATTGACGTCATAAGCTGATGAGGTTGGTGAGTAATGGTGAAGAATCTCTGACATTTTTTGCACCTCTTCACGTAAGCTGCAGCATCCTTGGCCAAGGTTGGCCACCAGTACCCCTGTGTAATAATTCACTTAGCCAAGGGTCTTCCTCCTATGTGACTGGAGCAGGTACCCTCATGTACCTCTTGTAAGATATGGGGAACTTCTGTGGGATGAACACATCTAAGGAGAGGCAATAGGAACCCCTTCTTATATAGGACGTCTCCTACTATAGAGAATTTCGCAGCCCTGTATCTTAGTTTTCTCCTCTCTAGTTTTGATTCCGATAGCTCTCCCTCTTTGATATATCTGACGAGGGGTTCCATCCATGAGTCTCCTAGGTTCAAATTGAGACAAGGGTTGCTAACCTCTTATTCTTCAATGGTCGCCTTTGGTAAGACCTCGACTGGAACTGTCCTTCTAATGTCTGTCTTCGTTGCTGAAGCCAACCTTGCCAATGCATCTGCGTGGCTGTTGTTTTATCGAGGTACTTTCTTCAGTTTTGTCTCTTCTAAATATTCTAACATCATTTTCACCCTCTTCAGGTACTTGGCCATCCTTTTATCTTTGGCCTCATAGACCCCTAATACTTGATTAACTACTAACCTTGAGTCATTATGAAGTAGGAGCCGTCTTACTCCCATAGTTCTTGATAATAAGAGACCTGCTATCATGGACTCATATTCTGACTCGTTATTAGATGCCTTGAAGTTAAACCTCAAAGCATATTCAATGTTGGTACAATCTGGAGCTGAAAGTATTAGCCCTACAGCGCTTCCACTGTCACAAGAAGACCCGTCAACAAAGAGGTTTCAGATGTCTTTATCTGATGAGAAACCCCCTTCTGTCATGATTCCTTGCTTGAAGAGGTATCAATCTTCCTCATTCTCGGCGATTCTATTTCTGACTTCCTGAGATATAACCTCTTCCCTGTCCCGGAAGACATTTGGTGCAACCTCTTCTAGTTCTCGAAAGACATTGTTATTTGACCCTTCAGTTGTCTCTGGATCATTCTCCATCTTGGCCTCTTCCCATGTGAACTCATAAATGAAGTCTGCGAGCGCCTGCCATTTGATGGACAACCTAGGTTGATAAGTGAGGTCATACTCCCCCAACTCGATAGCCCAAGTCATCAATCTTCCAGACTTCTCAGGTTTATAGAGGACCTGTCTTAGTGGGGAATCAGTGAGGATGACCATGGAATGGGCTTGGAAGTAGGGCTTCATCTTCCTTGAAGCATATATTAGGGCCTAAGCTAACTTTTCCATACGAGGATAATTTTGCTCAGACCCTTGAAGGGCTTTACTATTGAAGTATACATGCCTTTGGATCCCAATGTCTTCCCGTACTATGGCTGCACTTATGGCCGATTCAGAGACTGCTAGATAAACATATAATTTCTCTCCTACCTGTAATACCCCGTATTTTTATGCTATATTAATTTGGGGGTTTTATTAAATTTAATGAGAGTGAATTATTTAATAAAAATCCGAAAATAAATTATTTTATAATTATTAACGTGACGAGAGTTAGTAATTATATAAAATTGTCGAATATTACTAATGAGCATAATAATATATGATATGGGTTATATTAAAGGTCACAAGTGAATGAAATGTCAATTTTGAGAATTTTAGTCGGGACGCGCCCGTGTCGCGTCGGAACTAATTATTGAGATATAAAAGTAAATATTTTATAAGTTGTTCGTATGGCCGTTTTGAATGCGCCAACGCGTCCGGAAAGGTCGAGATAGTCAGAAAAGTGTACCCGGGAGTTTAGTTTGGGTCTCGGGATGTTTTTAGGCTTAATTAGTGACCCGGGAGGGCATTTTGGTCATTTTACAAAATAGGGTAATTAAACCCACGAATTTCAGCCATCCTTAGCAGCCATTTAAGTCAGCCTTTTAGGGTTAGAACATTCAGAACCCTAGAACGGCCATTGGAGAAGAGAGGAGAGAGCTCTCAAGGTGATTCAAGGCCAAAAACACCACCATTTGCACCACCGTCACCACCAACGCGTAGATCGCGAGGAGGAGAACGCAACCACACCAATATCAGCAGGAAACCAGACCTCTGAAATCCCAGGCAAGTGTTTAACTTGCGTATTTTCGTTGGTGCAATATTCATATTAGTGTAGGAATGATTAGGAGTGTAATCAATGGAAGAAAACCCCAATTTTGGTAGGGATTTGCATGTAGAAAACATTATAACCATATTCTGGAAACATTATGTAAAGTAGATGATTAACCCACGAATTTTTGATGATATGTTAGAAGGAAATTCTGGAGAAAACTGATTAGAACAAAAGTTAAGAAAACATTAGGGTTCTTGATGTTTAAATGAGATTTTGGGTTGTTTAACCATGTTTGATGATGGATATACGCATGCTTAACGTTAAAAACATCTGGAAATATGTTATTATGTATGTAGTAGGAGTTTTGGGACGATTAGTGTTGGAAAATATTGATTTGGGTGAAGAATTTTGGTAAAACCCGTAACTGCACTTCTGCAGGATTTCGCAGACCTGCTTGATCGATCGATCGAGCCTAGAGCTTCGATCGATCGAAGGTTCGATCGATCGAGCCCCAGACCTCGATCGATCGACCCTTCCTGACAGACTCTTATTTCCCCTTGTTTAATTAATTGAACATGATTCATCGTGAAATAGCTTTTGGGCTTTATGAATAAAATGTTTTGGGATATAGGAGAGACCAGTAGGGCATATGATTAAGGGTTGAGAACTTTATTATGAGATGATACTTATATTTTAGGGACAATTATTTAAAGGACGAAGAAACTATGTAATTCAAGTGAGAGATTACGTCAAATACTTATGATAGAGAATAGACGTTTACCTACTGATTTTGCTACTTGGATGGATAAAATCCACGAGTGTCACGTAACTAGTGAGAAAACCCTTCAAGTTAAGGTTAGAGACGAAACCTTATACATAATCATAATAATGGGAAATTAAGGAGAAATGTTGTGACTATGGGTAACGGGAGGAACCTATATTAATATGATTAATGGGTATATTTATATGATTGTGTGTACATACATTATATACATGTGAAAAACGTACCCGCGCTACTTGCTATCCCTGAGGTTACCGCGCTGGGACGATCTTATCCTGTGTTGCTTTATGGGGGATATTTATTCGTACCCTAGAAGTTAGAGATCCTAGGTACGGGCTATCAGATTGATAGTCGGACGATCCTAAGAGACGTGTGGGTATGTACTGACCTCTTGGACTTGGAATCTATGCTTCGCCTCAACGCTGTTTTGTATATGTTAATACAGTTCGAGAGTGATTCCGAACTTGTATATCCCTTTGTGTGAGCGATACGGGGATTGGATAGCAGAGTATGCCCGCACCATAGATTTAGTTGGGGTGCTGTTATATATATATTATACGAGTAGTTAATATATATATGAGGTTATAAACTTTAAACTGCCTACTGTGATTTGATAAGTAGAACATAGTTGTTAACGCAATAATAAATACTTGTTTTGTGAAAGTATGAGAAGACACTGGGAAACTTTATAATTTAATGAAGATAAAACGAGAGGAGTGCTACATATTGAAAGTAACCTTTTTAAAACGTTATCATCGTTCGGTTTTAAAAACTTATGAGTAAGTTAAGATAAACTAAATTATTTGGGAAGGTTAGTACGATAGGCGTGCACATTAGAAGAGAGGTGAGAATTTCTCAAGAGAGTGTCGAACTAATATGATTTGCATTGGCCTGTATCAATTTAAATACTTGCTTAACGTATTTTAAAATCAAACACACTTTCGGGCTCTGACCCGTTTCTTTTCCTCTCTCTCTCTCTTGTATATATATATATGTATATTTTCAAGTGCCCAGCCACAGGGGCGTCTTGCTTAGGATCCCTTGAGAAGGACGAGCTGCAGCTTAGGTGGGAGTTGCAGGTCACTTGAGTAGACGGCTTCTGTTATTGACTCCACTCCTATTATTCTCATTTATTGGGCACGTGTCGCCCTTTTCATCATTTCATTTGTGGTTGGGGCTTTGTATTTCTTTTATTTCCAGTATTGTCCTATGGGATTTATTAAGGATGGATTTGTGGTTTTAGTTCCATTTGTTGACATTCGTTTGACGAATGTATTATGTTATTTGGTTTATTATGGTGTGATTCTTTATTGCAGAAATGTTGTTTTAAATTAATATAAACCTTTTTCTTTAATTAAAATTTGGAAAGTTTTGTATGGAAAATGTTTTGACACTTAGCTTAATTATTTAGGGTGTTAAATTGGAAAAGTTATTTTTATCGACAGTGATGCTGAGAATGAACCAACTGTTTACCTTGATTTAATTTAATAAAGGAGTGATCGCCCGGTATTTAATTAGGCGGGGTCTCACAGGTGGTATCAGAGCATCAGGTTCTAGAGTCCTTTAAGATATGTGCGGCCTATTATGTTTCAGTGTTGCTTTCTTTGATATAGAGCCCTACTACTAGGAATGTTGTGTCTATCTCTATACTTTGGAGTTTCGTACTCCTGCGATTTGGTTATTTGAATGATGAACTCATCCAAATTTACTTAAATTTTCAGATGGATAGTCAAGAAGAACTAGTTAAGACGATTAAGGGAGTCATCGAGCAAGATCGACTCACACCTCAGGTATCCCCAGGGAGAGTATCAACCGCCGAGTTAGCAGGTATCGTGGCACAAGCAGTTACCACTGCAGTTCTACAATACCAAGAACGCAACCTACAACTTAAAGGAGGCAAAAGACCTAGAGAGGTTAACCTAGTGCATGTGACTGACGTTGGGAACTGTGCGAAGGCACCGAATCTGCGATAACAAAACAATCAAGATAGAGTCATTTCCAGTGGTAACGATATTTATGTACAGAGACAAAAGTGTCAGGGACAACGAAGCCAGGTTCAGAATGAAATCACCAAGAGGTGTTTCGTTTGTGGAATGGAGGACCCCAAACGTAAATCTTGTCTAAATCAGACTGAGGATAAACTACAACCTGACCGGCAAAGAATTTTGAAACTCTGCTATAAATGTGTACAACCGGGTCACAAGTGGATGGATTGTCCTCGCCCTGACATAGTTTTTCCGCAGATTTCCCCTCAAGGCCAGCAAGACCAGGGAAAAAGAGAGGCTAGTCAATACCGTAAGGAAGGAAAGCAGTTTCGGGGGAGGTGTTTCCAATGTGGCAGGAATGGCCATAGGCGTCAAAATTGTCCAGAGAAGAATAGGGCCTCACGGCAGGAACGTGCTGACAATGTACCTCAGAAGCCAACTCCGCCACCTTTTCCAACAGCCTCAGTTCAGCAGAGAAAGCTACAGGGCGAACGTGTCTATAATTTCCCACAGGTAGCAACCCCGCAGGCGCCACCCGCGGTTGAGGGTATGTTTTTCTATCCATGTTACCATGAGTTGAGATTTGTTTATTACGAGTGCAACGCACTATTTTATAAGCTATTTTTTTTTTACGAAAGCCTTAGGGTTGTTAGCCATGGCAGTGAGCTCAGTGACGTGTGTAGACTCACCATCTTGGGAGTGGGTCTTTTATTTTTCTTTATATGCCCGTGAGTGGGGGTAGAGATTGGTAGCTTAGTATTACCTGTATATATGTTAGTCTTAGACATACATTAGCTTGATGTTATATTCAGTATGGATTGGCTCGCCGCTTATGGAGCCATGATTATCTACTTCGGTGGAGCATTATTTTTGCCATTTCGGGGCAAGAGATGTTTGTAGTGGCGATGCCTCGCCCAGAGGGAGGTTCGACCGCTCATTTGTATTTACATAGAGGAGGATACCTTTAAGGAGGTTGTGATTCCATTAGATTCGATCCCTGTTGTCAGGGAGTATTCCGATATGTTTCAGGAGATACCTGGCCTACCGCCCAGTCGTGAGATAGACTTTATTATAGATTTATTGCCAGATACGAGACCTATAGCACGCGCACCGTACCGTACGGCTCCAGCAGAGATGCGAGAGCCACGAGATCAGATTGAGCAGCTGTTAGGTCAGGGCTTCATTCGTAGGAGTACCTTACCTTGGGGCGCTCCAGTCTTGTTTGTGAAGAAAAAGAGATGGTTCACTAAGATTGTGTGTGGACTACCGTGAATTGAACAAAGTCACGATACAAAATAAGTATCCGTTGCCTCGAATCGATGATCTAATCGACCAGTTGAGGGGAGCAACTTTCTTTTCGAAGATAGATCTGAGGTCGGGGTACCATCAGTTACGTATTAGAGAGAAGGATGTTTCAAAGACTGCCTTCTTATCGAGATATGGGTCCTATGAGTTCAGGGTGATGCCGTTTGGCCTCACTAATGCTCCAGCCGTATTCATGGACTTAATGAATCGAGTGTTCAGAGAGTTCTTGGATCAGTTTGTCATTGTCTTCATAGATGACATCCTGATATATTCCCATTTCGAGGAGGAGCATGCTGAGCACTTGAGGCAGGTTCTTCAGACTCTGCGAGAGCATCAGTTGTATGCTAAGTACGAGAAGTGTGGATTCTGGTTGCGAGAGGTACAGTTCTTGGGCCATGTTGTTTCTGAGCAAGGGATAGCAGTTGACCCGAGTAAGGTATCAGCAGTGAGGGAGTGGGGACAGCCCACGACACCGACAGAGGTACGTAGTTTCTTGGGGTTAGCCGAATTGTACAGGAGATTTATTCGGGGATTCTCCAAGATAGCGGGTCCGTTGACAAATTTGACTCGCAAAGGGGTACCGTATGTTTGGGATAATGCTTGTCAATTAGCTTTCGACGAGCTAAAAGACAAGCTTACTTCAGCACCAGTCCTTGCCTTACCGAAACCGGGTGTGGAGTACCTGGTTTACACTGATGCGTCTTTACGGGGACTTGGAGGAGTACTCCAGCAGGAGGAGAAGGCTATAGCTTTTGCTTCCCGCAAGCTTAAGCCACATGAGAAGAATTACCCCACCCACGACCTGGAGTTAGCAGCGGTCGTCTTTGCATTGAGAATTTGGAGGCACTATCTATTGGGAGAGAAATTCCGTTTGTTCACAGACCATAAATCACTGCAGTACCTGTTCACTCAGCGAGAGCTGAATATGCGTCAGCGCAGGTGGTTAGAGTTTGTGAAAGATTACCAGTTCGATATACAGTATCATCCGGGGAAGGCCAACGTAGTTGCTGATGCGTTGAGCCGTAGACCGGTAGAAGATGTAGCGGACATCTGAAAATCAAAGTGGAAAGAGCTGGGTCACCAAGACGCCGTAGCACGTTCTTTCATATTCGTGATGTCAGTCACACCCGAGATTGTTACGAGGGTGATACAGGCACAGACCACAGACCCGTTTTGCCAGGAGCAGATTGTGCGACTTTTAGCCGAGGGTGCTGAGTCCTATTCTGTTAGTTCTGATGGAGGTTTGCGGTTTAATGGGAGATTAGTGGTTCCAGAAGGAGCAGAGCTACGACATGAAGTGATGACTCATTCTCATGGGTCCCGATTTGCAATACATCCAGGAGGCGATAAGATGTACCAGGACATGAGACAACAGTACTGGTGGAGTGGGATGAAGAAGGACATCGCCGAGTTTGTGTCCAAGTGTTCCACCAGCCAGCTGGTGAAGGTGGACCACCAGAAACCGTCAGGATTGCTTCAACCATTGGAAGTACCCGCGTGGAAGTGGGAGAGTATTTCCATGGATTTCATTACAGGGTTGCCTACATCACAGCGGGGCCACGATTCCATCTGGGTGATTGTAGACCGTTTGACCAAGGTGGCTCATTTTCTGCCGGTGAGGACAGATTATACCACGGGTCAGTATGCCCAGATGTTCATCGCTGAGATTGTCAGATTACATGGGGTGCCCCTGAATATTGTATCAGATAGAGACAAGATTTTTGTGTCACGTTTCTGGGAAAGCTTTCAGGAAGCTATGGGTACAGAGTTGAGACTGAGTTCAGCTTACCACCCACAGACAGATGGACAGACAGAGCGTACTAATCAGATGTTGGAAGATATGCTACGCATGTGTGTTCTCGATTTCGGAGGAGGTTGGGAGCCACACCTTCCACTAGTAGAGTTTGCTTATAATAACTCTTATCAGTTTACGATTGGTATGGCTCCATTTGAGGCTTTGTATGGCAGGCCTTGTCGTTCCCCAACTTGTTGGCTTGAGGTGGGGGATGACAAGTTGCTAGGACCAGAGGTGATTCAGGAGACCTCTGCGAGGATTGAGATGATCAGGGGTCGCATTCGAGTAGCCCAGGACAGACAGAAGAGCTATCCCGATGCGAAACGGTTCTTCAGGGAGTTTAATGTAGGGGACCAAGTGTTACTACGTGTGTCTCCCATGAAAGGAGTGATGAGGTTCGGGAAGAAGGGAAAGTTGGCTCCGAGGTACGTGGGACCATTTCCCATCATAGAGAGGATTGGGCCAGTTGCATACAGATTGGGACTGCCGGAACATCTACATCGCATTCACGATGTATTTCACATCTCGTCGTTGAGACGATACCTTCGGGATGATATGGCCCATACTCACATTGCGATAGATGAGATTGATTTACAGTCTGACAGCTATTACGAGGAGAGACCAGTGGCTATCCTAGACTATAGTGAGAGGAGATTGAGGTCGAAGATAGTTCCACTTGTGCGGGTCCAGTGGGAACACCATAATGTGGAGGAATCCACTTGGGAGCGTGAGGCAGATATGCGCGAGAGATATCCAGATTTGTTCTTATCAGGTATGCCTTATTTTCTGAATTTCGGGACGAAATTCCGTTATTAGGGGGGAAGTATGTAATACCCCGTATTTTTATGCTATATTAATTTGGGGGTTTTATTAAATTTAATGAGAGTGAATTATTTAATAAAAATCCGGAAATAAATTATGTTATAATTATTAACGTGACGAGAGTTAGTAATTTTATAAAATTGTCGAATATTACTAATGAGCATAATAATATATGATATGGGTTATATTAAAGGTCACAAGTGAATGAAATGTCAATTTTGAGAATTTTAGTCGGGACGCGCCCGTGTCGCGTCGGAACTAATTATTGAGATATAAAAGTAAATATTTTATAAGTTGTTCGTATGGCCGTTTTGAGTGCGCCATCGCGTCCGAAAAGGTCGAGATAGTCAGAAAAGTGTACCCGGGAGTTTAGTTTGGGTCTCGGGATGTTTTTAGGCTTAATTAGTGACCCGGGAGGGCATTTTGGTCATTTTACAAAATAGGGTAATTAAACCCACGAATTTCAGCCATCCTTAGCAGCCATTTAAGTCAGCCTTTTAGGGTTAGAACATTCAGAACCCTAGAACGGCCATTGGAGAAGAGAGGAGAGAGCTCTCAAGGTGATTCAAGGCCAAAAACACCACCATTTGCACCACCGTCACCACCAACGCGTAGATCGCGAGGAGGAGAACGCAACCACACCAATATCAGCAGGAAACCAGACCTCTGAAATCCCAGGCAAGTGTTTAACTTGGGTATTTTCGTTGGTGCAATATTCATATTAGTGTAGGAATGATTAGGAGTGTAATCAATGGAAGAAAACCCCAATTTTGGTAGGGATTTGCATGTAGAAAACATTATAACCATATTCTGGAAACATTATGTAAAGTAGATGATTAACCCACGAATTTTTGATGATATGTTAGAAGGAAATTCTAGAGAAAACTGATTAGAACAAAAGTTAAGAAAACATTAGGGTTCTTGATGTTTAAATGAGATTTTGGGTTGTTTAACCATGTTTGATGATGGATATACGCATGCTTAACGTTAAAAACATCTGGAAATATGTTATTATGTATGTAGTAGGAGTTTTGGGACGATTAGTGTTGGAAAATATTGATTTGGGTGAAGAATTTTGGTAAAACCTGTAACTGCACTTCTGCAGGATTTCGCAGACCTGCTTGATCGATCGATCAAGCCTAGAGCTTCGATGGATCGAAGGTTCGATCGATCGAGCCCCAGACCTCGATCGATCGACCCTTCCTGGCAGACTCTTATTTCCCCTTGTTTAATTAATTGAACATGATTCATCGTGAAATAGCTTTTGGGCTTTATGAATAAAATGTTTTGGGATATAGGAGAGACCAGTAGGGCATATGATTAAGGGTTGAGAACTTTATTATGAGATGATACTTATATTTTAGGGACAATTATTTAAAGGACGAAGAAACTATGTAATTCAAGTGAGAGATTACGTCAAATACTTATGATAGAGAATAGACGTTTACCTACTGATTTTGCTACTTGGATGGATAAAATCCACGAGTGTCACGTAACTAGTGAGAAAACCCTTCAAGTTAAGGTTAGAGACGAAACCTTATACATAATCATAATAATGGGAAATTAAGGAGAAATGTTGTGACTATGGGTAACGGGAGGAACCTATATTAATATGATTAATGGGTATATTTATATGATTGTGTGTACATACATTATATACATGTGAAAAACGTACCCGCGCTACTTGCTATCCCTGAGGTTACCGCGCTGGGACGATCTTATCCTGTGTTGCTTTATGGGGGATATTTATTCGTACCCTAGAAGTTAGAGATCCTAGGTACGGGCTATCAGATTGATAGTCGGACGATCCTAAGAGACGTGTGGGTATGTACTGACCTCTTGGACTTGGAATCTATGCTTCGCCTCAACGCTGTTTTGTATATGTTAATACAGTTCGAGAGTGATTCCGAACTTGTATATCCCTTTATGTGAGCGATACGGGGATTGGATAGCAGAGTATGCCCGCACCATAGATTTAGTTGGGGTGCTGTTATATATATATTATACGAGTAGTTAATATATATATGAGGTTATAAACTTTAAACTGCCTACTGTGATTTGATAAGTAGAACATAGTTGTTAACGCAATAATAAATACTTGTTTTGTGAAAGTATGAGAAGACACTGGGAAACTTTATAATTTAATGAAGATAAAACGAGAGGAGTGCTACATATTGAAAGTAACCTTTTTAAAACGTTATCATCATTCGGTTTTAAAAACTTATGAGTAAGTTAAGATAAACTAAATTATTTGGGAAGGTTAGTACGATAGGCGTGCACATTAGAAGAGAGGTGAGAATTTCTCAAGAGAGTGTCGAACTAATATGATTTGCATTGGCCTGTATCAATTTAAATACTTGCTTAACGTATTTTAAAATCAAACACACTTTCGGGCTCTGACCCGCTTCTTTTCCTCTCTCTCTCTCTTGTATATATATATATGTATATTTTCAAGTGCCCAGCCACAGGGGCGTCTTGCTTAGGATCCCTTGAGAAGGACGAGCTGCAGCTTAGGTGGGAGTTGCAGGTCACTTGAGTAGACGGCTTCTGTTATTGACTCCACTCCTATTATTCTCATTTATTGGGCACGTGTCGCCCTTTTCATCATTTCATTTGTGGTTGGGGCTTTGTATTTCTTTTATTTCCAGTATTGTCCTATGGGATTTATTCAGGATGGATTTGTGGTTTTAGTTTATTTGTTGACATTCGTTTGACGAATGTATTATGTTATTTGGTTTATTATGGTGTGATTCTTTATTGTAGAAATGTTGTTTTAAATTAATATAAACCTTTTTCTTTAATTAAAATTTGGAAAGTTTTGTATGGAAAATGTTTTGACACTTAGCTTAATTATTTAGGGTGTTAAATTGGAAAAGTTATTTTTATCGACAATGATGCTGAGAATGAACCAACTGTTTACCTTGATTTAATTTAATAAAGGAGTGATCGCCCGGTATTTAATTAGGCGGGGTGTCACACTACCATAGGCCGAGATAAGAGCAAGGGAGACCCAAGGTAGGATTTGAGTTGGTTAAAAGCCTCTTCACACTGTCCGTCCCATTCGAAGGCCTTTCTGAGCACTTTGAAGAACGGAAGGCAGTTGCCCGTTGCTTTGGAAACAAATCTGTTGAGTGCAGCCACTCTTCCCGTGAGCCTTTGAACGTCCTGGATACTCTTTGGTGTCTTCATGTCTAGCAAAGCCCTGATTTTCTCAAGGTTCGCTTCTATTCCTCTTTGATTGACGATGAATCCAAGGAACTTCCTGGCTCTAACCCCGAAGACACACTTCGCCGGATTGAGTTTCATCCTGTACAGGTCCATAGTATCGAAGGTCTTTTCAAGGTCTGCCACATGAGTGCAGGCCTTTAAGCTCTTCGTTAGAATATCGTCTACGTATACCTCCATGGTCTTGCCTATCTGGTCTTCGAACATCTTATTCACAAGACGTTGGTATGTTGCCCCTGCATTTTTCAAACCGAAGGGCATAACCTTGTAGCAGTATGTCCCTTTTTCGGTAATGAAGGCTGTCTTCTCTAAGTCTTATGCATCCATGAGGATCTGATTGTAGCCTAAATAAGCGTCCATGAAGCTCATGAGATCATGCCCTGCAGTAGCATCTACCATCTGATCTATCCGAGTTTAGGGATAGCTGTCCTTTGGGCAAGACTTGTTCAGGTCAGTAAAATCAACGCACATTCTCTATTTCCCATTGGTTTGGGCACAATGACTGCATTCGATAGCCACTCTGGATATATGACTTCTCTAATAAATTCAGCCTCTTTTAATTTTTAACCTCTTCCCGGATGATGTCATACTTTTCCCTAGAATAAACTCTTCATCTTTGTTTGATAGGCCTAGCATCTTTAGTTACGTTGAGCTTGTGACACATAACGTCAGGGTTGATGCCAGGCATGTCTGCGTGACTCCAAGCGAAGACACTCTGCCTCTTCCTCTAGAAGTTTATCAGTTCTTCCTTGATTTCTGTTTTAAGGCTTTTCTGACCTGAATGGTTTTTTCTGGTTCGTTCTCATTCAGGATGATGGATTCTACCTCTTCCGCAACCTCTCCCTTCTTTAATTTCGTTTCATCCCTAGGGTCAAGTGTGTCAATGTTGTAAGTGGTAGTTGCTCTCTTATGGGCCTCTCTCTCTTCAACCGAGTTGAAGTAGCATTCTCGTGCTATTGTTTGGTCACCCTGCACTTCCCCTACCCCATAGAGGTTCGGGAATTTTAGCATCTGGTGAACCGTTGACGGCACAGCCTCAAGCTCCTTAAGGGCTACTCTTCCTATGATGAGGTTATAGGCCGAGAAGACATTTTCATCCATAATAAAAAAAATTAATCTTCTGGGTCAACCTCTTAGCCACTCATCACCCATTCGTACGTCCATCTCGTACATGCCCAATGGTTGGACATTTTTGCCGCTGAAGCCCATTAAAGGATGATGATAGGGTACGAGCCTAGCTCCTAGGCTCTTGAAGCAGGGCCAAAAAATTACGTCTGCCGAACTCCCCCCATCTACGAGGATTCTCTGTACCTCGCATCCATGCACTCTTGTTATTATTACCAAAGAGTCATTATGTGGGGCTAAGATAACTTTGAAGTCGAGTCGGGAGAACGCAACTATAAGAGTGTCCATGTCCACCTTCTGAATCATTGTCTCTTCTAGCTGGGGCATCGTCACGGCATCTGTCGTTTCTCCTCTTTTTAGGGTCATCGCTTCCACCTTTAGGAGCCTTGCCATCAACATACTTCCTCAACTTTCCAGATTTTAACATCTTTTCGATCTCATCCTTCAAGGCGAAGCACCTATCTGTAACACGGCCATGGTCTTGGTGGAACTCGCACCATAAGTTCTTGTTCCTCTTATGCGGAGGGGCCTTTAGTTTCTCCGGCCATCTTAGAGACCTATCATTCTTGATCCCGTTGAGGATATGTTCACAGCTCATAGTTAGAGGAGTATAGTGAGCTAAGTTGTCATCGGCTGACCTCTTCTTTCCATCTTTCTTTCTTTGGGACTTCCCGCTACTACCGTGGTTCTCATCCTCATACTTGGCAGCCATTTCCTCTTCGGCATTCATGACTTTTCCCGCAGTTGCCAATAGCTCATCCATAGATCTGGGAGGGTCTTCCGCGAGTTTCCACAATAACTTCCCTTTCTGAAGACCTCCTATGAGGGCGGTCATGGCTATATTCTCTTCGTAATCTTCAACCTCAAGCTTTTCTTTATTGAACCTGGCGATGTAGTCTCTTAGGCTCTCATATTTGCCTTGCTTGACATACAGCAGATGGGTGGTCTTCTTTTGAGGTCTTACCCCAAAACAGAAGTTATGAATGAATCGTTCAGCTAAGCCCTTGAAGTTCTCAATTGAATTCTTCAGAAGAGAAGTAAACCAACTGTGTGCTGCTCCTGTCAAAGTCCCGGAGAAGGCCCGACACTTCATCTCATCAGGTATTGAGTATATGTTTACCGCTGACTGATACATGTCAATGTAATGTACATGGTTGGTGCTACCGTCATACTTGGGAGACATCGCGGGTGGTTTGAACGTAGCAGGGGTTGGAAAGCTCACTATCCTGGCCACAAAGGGGGAGCCCTTTGAGAAACCTCTTTGCAATAGGTCTCGGCTTTTAATTAGATCTCCTATCTTTTCCTCAAGACGTTGAATAGAGTCATTCCAGGGTCTCGCAACATCAGCCTGACCGAGGTTGTCCCCAGCCACCTCTAAGGGGTGAACTGAGGGTTCCCCAGCCGCAGCACAACGTCGGCTATTGACCTCTTCTTGGTCTCTACCTCTTCCTGCATGAGGTCGGCCTTGGTGAGGTGGACGCTGTTCATCTCCTCTTTGCGAGTCGGCTGCACTTCTCGACCTTGATAACCTCTGTCTTAGGTAATTTACTGGGCCTAACCTTTCAAAGGCTAACCCTCTGCTCAGTCGATCAAAAGAAGATCCTCGTTGTTGGGCTTCTCCGCCTCTTCTACCCCCACAACCTTAGCTTCACTGGATAGGGCGAACTGTATTGTTCGAAACCTCATACGTCTCTTAATAATCTTCCGGAACATCTTTCGCCTCTATATCATCATACTTGTCCTCAGGGCAAGGGTTTCCTTGCCTCCCCAGGCATAAGCGCCTAGGGTCAGCAACGCCCCTCCTCCGCTGGGGTGTAGGTTGGTCCTTCCTCGGTGCCTGGGGTGGTCCCCTGGCATCAGAATGAGGCTGAACAGCCGTCAGAGTGATCATTTTTGGTGGAACTCCAGGTGGCCTCATCATATTTTGGCTGAGCTATGCAAACTGCTCCTGCATAGCTTGTTGCATTGCAGCTAAAGACCTCAAGGCTGCGACTACCTCCACCATTTCGAACTGAGGAGGTGCCTGGCTAGAACTAGGTCCTCCCGCACCAAGCGGCGGAAGAGGCGATGGTAATTCTGGTGCCATATGTTAACACTAAAGAGTTTGAGTAGTAGATGAGTTTAATACCTTAAAGGACCTCTTTCAATGGTGAAGTAGCTCCACGCAAGGGGTGGGTCCTGGTTCACCACCAGATCCTCTGGTGAGGTTAAGCTGAAGAAGAGGAAGAGACAGCTTCTCGCTTCCACAGACGGTGCCAAAATGATGATGCTGAGAAACAACACCACCCTTTAAGGTGTTTGTGAGCTCAATTCATTATTAACAATGGCAGTATAAGGGTATATGCACACATAGTAGAGGGATATGAGGAAAAGAGGATTTACACCGAAATCTAAGTGGTTCAGCCAATCAGGCCTACGCCCACTGTGCAAGTGTATGATGTGTATCAATGTATGAGGGCTCTAATGGCCATAAATACAATCTCTCAAGCTTTCTCTTTCTTCAGTATAATTTGACAGAGTTTTATCTAGGGTTACTAATTTCGGATCCCTTTCCAAGAAGGAGAAGACAAGTATTTATAGTGCCTGGGGGGTGTAGTGTATCCCCCATGCATGCAATGAGCATGTGTGTGTTGATTTAGCCAATATGATGAAGACATCTATCCCTATCACATGTAGAGAATGATGATGAAATATTCCCCCCACATGAGGGGAATGATTTGTTATAACTGATTTGTGTCCACGTGTCCTTATCCACATATATGCCAATAAGAGCTCGGCCATCCATGCTTGGTCACAACCTCGGCCTGGAAGAGTCCGAGGTTGGTAAGGTCTAGCTGTTTATTCAATTCGAGATGGACCATAATGGTCTCGGCTTATGTGAAGCCGAGGTAAGGTAAGTGAAGGCATAAGGTCGGTCTGGGCCAAGGTTAAGCTGGAATATGCTAGGAACATCGACTGATTCCCTGCTGAAGTTGGCCTTGATGGAAGTTTAGCTTCTGTAACCCCGGCCTACTCCTAGACGCGGTTGTCAGCCCCTGAATGACCTGATTAACTATTCCCATGTGTCATGAAGACTTCTCTTGATGAGGTTGGTAGTATCCTTGTCTATGGCCGACCTTATTTTGACCGAGGCCGTTGGTCATTAATCCAAGGCCCTTCCAACGTCGGCCATGTCCTTGGCCGAGGTTGATGTCTCTGAGTCGAGGTGGTACATTTGGGGCATATCAGACTTCACAAATTTGTGTTTGTGACTAATTCAATATTTCGTAAGTTATGAAGGTAGGATTAGAATAAAAAAAATAACTTAAAATTATATATTCTAATAACACATTATCCCCATCCAATACGGTAAGAATGACTTAAACATAGTTTATCATAATCATATCCGGGTCGTCACAACCTTCCCCCCTTAGAAAATTTCGTCCCCTAAATTTAGGATGAATTTCACTTATCAAATAATTGGGGATTATATTTTCTCATTCTATATTCCCTTCCCAAGTTGCTTATTTAATTTCATGGATCCTCCAAACACTTTAACTATAGAACTGACTTTATTCCCTAATACTTACTCCTTACGACCAAGAATTTCAACTGGTTCCTTGATGTAATGCAAATCTTCTTTCATAATAACTTCAGTTTCTTTATCATTACACATAAGAATAATCGTCTAATGATTTTTTATTAATGAAAACCAATCCACAACTAATAAATTACTTCATACTGTTACATACGTATGTCAAACATTCACACATACTAGATTATCAGTTGTATCATCGTATATTCACAATGAGTGAATATTTTTAAGAAACATAGTATCATTATTTACCTTTCTTCCTTCATTCCTATAGTCTATCCTTATCGTCGTGTAATATTTCAATTCATAAATATCATATTACCAGATTAGATTATTACACGTCATATTTCCATCTTCCATTCAACACCAAATACATGTGTTTGACTTTAATTACTATCCATATCATTTCTGACGTTTAAGAGTATGTTAAATCTCTTCCTTACCATTTCTTAATTTAAATATACCCTCACTACCTTTCATATATCGAAACTGTACAATCTTTCACTAAATGTTTATTCTTAACCAAGATTTCATATTCACATTTATGTATATTGTGCAGCCATGCACTATGAACTCAATATAACTTCTCACTCTATTCCCCTTTTCAGTATCGTATGATTGTTCTTTAACTAAACATACAATGACTTTAACGAGCCATTTATCTGGCATAATAGCTTTACAATCATAATCTTACCCCAATCCTTGTTAACATTAGAGCCTTATGAAATATTATTAATACACTCACCTTACCCGTTTTGTAACATGGACGTTAAACATAACATCACTCCTGAAATCTTTAACCATACATACCAACCCCAAAATACTTATCTTAACTATTATATGTCGTATTCCTTTCAAATAACTTGAATAAATACCTTAATGTATCCCATTATGGAATCTCACATAACATCTTATCCTTACACATACTTCTTGGTGAATTCGTACAATGTCAATCATATTCATTATATGCCATACTCTTAATGATAACACGTACGTACAATGACAAATGCAACTCAATATCCCCAAACTAGTTGCTAATATTCAGACCCGACTAGCATCTTTCCCATACTCAAACACAACACATTATCTTAAAAGTGACTCCTCAAGATATCAAACATCCAGCTCTTTAACACCTCGTCTCAACTTTACTATTCATATAAGCATTTCAAAACATTACAAGGTTAATATCCATTACATATACTCATAATATTAAATAAGTACATCTCAACTCTTCTTACACTTTTCTTCTACTTATCATAATTCAGTATGAACCCATATTCAGATCAATTGTGATATATTGACTAGTAATTGAATTTTAGACCATTTCACATATTCAATTTAAACATATACAACTATTAATCTTCTCACTTCACCTTTACCATGTGAATCTTCATTTTATTCACACTCTAATAACTTACCATCTCATTCTTTAACGGAATATGGGTTCCCGTACCTTATTCACCCATATAAACGGGCACACACCAACCTATGGCTTAATAAGTGACAACTCAAATCTCATTATTCTAGCATAAGAAGATATAACTTCCAATACTTCACAATTTTCGTATACTAAATTTTGTCTTTAAAAATTTTCCTTAACTAACATGTTTGTCCATACCACAAATAAAACAATGCAATGATTCATATTAAAATACCTGTATTTGCTGTCATCCCCGAATAAACCTTAACATCTCATTTCCTTTCCTTCAAGATCCGTGCATTTCACATCTCATACAACAATATATATGTATAACTAACAAATGTTAGTCAACAAAAGCCATTTTACTTATGACTCAAAATAATTTCTACTTCCACTGCCAAATCTAGGCGTTCCTCACCCCAGAACCTCTAAAACCTAGGCTCTGATACCAAGTTGACACACCCTAACCAAGTTACTTATAATTGATTTTGAAATTCAAAGTGAGTCAAACCATAATTGCCTTAACCAAACAATAAACACAATTATCCTTTTTCAATTATTAACATGAATCAATAAAACTAGAACCTTTCACAATTTTAAAGTAATTATGCTTATTCAAACTTGCTCAAAGGATAAGTAGGATTAAATTACCCCTTTTTAATTTGACCAAAATTATGGTTTTACGCATCCCTTGCTAACCCCACCCGGCCTCTTAGATTTGGCAGTGACATTTCATTACCTGAAAAAAAAACATAACATAGGAATCGTGAGCAAAATAGCTCAGTGAATGCATTACTACTACACTAGTGCATAAAATTAAATGCAATAAGTCGTATCTATGTAACAATATAAAACATCTCAACATCTCTTGGATATCTAATAATCCATAACATCTCTTGGCTGTTAATAACCCATAACATCTCTTGGCTATTGATAAGCCATAACATCTCTTGGTTAATAATAAGCCATAATATCTCTTCGCTGTTGATAAGCCATAACATCTCTTGGCTGTTAATAAGCCATAATATCTCTTGGATATTAATAAGCCATAACATTTCTTGGCTGTTGATAAGCCATAACATCTCTTGGCTATTAATAAGCCATAACATCTCTTATAATACATGCACATCATATACATAATCAACTTAGTAAGTACGACATATCCTAACCATAATAAACTCAATAAGTACAACATAGCATATCCATATTAAACTTGGTAAGTACGATATCTCATATTTGTAATCAACTCGGTAAGTACAACATATAATATCCATAATCATCTCGACAAGTACAACATATCATATTTATAATCAACTCGGAAAGTACAACATATAATATCCATAATCATCTCAATAAGTACCACATCTCATATTTATAATCAACTCGGTATGTACAACATATAATTTCCATAATCATATCAATAAGTACAACATCTCATATTTATAATCAACTTGGCAAGTACAACATATGACATCCATAATCATCTCGATAAGTACAACATCTCATAATTATACTCAACTCGGTAATTACAACATAAAATATCCATAATCATCTCAATAAGTACCACATCTCATATTTATAATCAACTCGGTATGTACAACATATAATTTCCATAATCATCTCAATAAGTACAACATCTCATATTCATAATCAACTCGACAAGTACAACATATGACATCCATAATCATCTCGATAAGTACAACATCTCATAATTATACTCAACTCGGTAAGTACAACATATAATATCCATAATAATCTCAAAAAGTACCACATCTCATATTTATAATCAACTCGGTAAGTACAACATATAATTTCCATAATCATCTCAATAAGTACAACATCTCATATTTATAATCAACTCGACAGGTACAACATATGACATCCATAATCATCTCGATAAGTACAACATCTCATATTTATATTCAACTCGACAAGTACAACATATGATATACATAATCATCTCAATAAGCACAACATCTCATATTTATACTCAACCCGACAAGTACAACATATAATATCCATAATTATGTATAAATACATCTTACCAGTGAGTACACTCACCTTGGCCACTTAATGTGTTTTTCCCTTGCCTTTGCCTGGAACTTGTTCAACAGATTATTCCTCACTTCCTATCATTCTTACAATATTAGTATCATTATAAGAATATCAATAATCCAAAGAATAAATTAAACATAATTCAATTCATAAGCAATATATAATCCCATTCAAATCATTTATCATAAATGAAGTCCCATCTAATTTCATGTTAAGATATTTAACATATCCAAATAATAACCCAAACATACTTTAATTCCTTCTTGTAAATTCAATTCGTATAATACTAGATTCCCAATACAAAAGACGACCAATCATTTCAAGTTTCCTTGAGCAAGATATGCCCATTTCTTTATTACAAAGCAAATCCGCCCTATAGGCTCCTCTATCGTTCAATCAACTTCCAGGAATTTTCATAATTTTTCTATATCATAAATTTGTATGATTTTCCACCCAACTTCAATAAACATATTGAATAATATAAAATTAATGTTTCATAATTTCTAAGGTTCATTTTCTATGTCAAGCAAAATGTCAAACACCTGGTATGCATACTTACACTTTCATGGCGGATTCTATACCTACAATTCAAGCTATCCCCCAAGATTTAATGCTTGGTATTTTTACATAATTTCAAACTATAATAGGTATATATAAGTGTAGTTTTATATCCAACTTGAATCAATCGATTCCTTTGTGTATTCACAAAGATACACTAGTTTGATTAACATAATAATTTCGCCCTTAGTTGTATGAATTCAACATGCTTCACACATACAACCTATACATACCCATATACATACAACAAAACGTATCCTCTTGTCACCAAATATGATCTTTAATATCATATAAAACAACATATATCATATAAAGAATTAAATTTACAAGTTAAATCTTACCTAAGCACCCTTGAATACATAAGCTTGTTTATTTCTTGATTATCTTCCTTAATCCTTCACTAATCCACCCTAACCTCTCTTTCTTTCATGGGAACCTCAACCCACTTCAAAATATGATGTAGATGGAGAATAAGGTAACTTTTAAGGTCTTTAAGTCGGCATAAGTTGAGATCCCATTGGTGCAATCAAAATATGACATGTGGCGCCATATAAGACAGAATATCATTTAAAGCTAAATGACTACTTTACCCCATGTTCGTAAAAAGATGATTTATTTTCACTCGAATGTCTGTTCGATGCAAAGTTTATTTTTTTACAAACATAAATCACATATCTACAACTATCTAGCTTTCACCACAAGTCAATTGTTACATTATAATGGCCAAAACTAGTCCCGAACTCGAAGATTCCTACCGAAGACTTCACAAATTTGTGTTTGTGGCTAATTCAATATTTCATAAGTTATGAAGGTAGGATTAGAATAAACAAAATAACTTAAAATTATATATTCTAATAACACATTATCCCCATACAATATGGTAAGAATGACTGAAACATAGTTTATCATAATCATATCTGAGTCGTCACACCATGTGTAACACCTCGTGTGTTCGAGAACCTGGGAATTTAATTTTTGGGGTAAATTTTTTTATTTTATTAGGAGTATTGGATGAAAAAGAGTGAATGGTTGCTCTGGGATGGGTAGAGAAAGTCAAAATTACTGTTCGGGGGTTTAATTTGGGTTTCGAAGTATTTTGTTTTAGTTTGACCCGAATATGAGTAAACGAGTCATTTTAAGTGTGTATTATCATTTAAAGTTGGGAGTTGTTAAAGATAAGAGCTATTTAAGATTGGAAGAGTTAATCTAATCTCATTGTGAGAAAACTTTAGAGAGGGAAAAAGCAAAGGAAGAAGAGGGAGAGAAGAAAAGAGGAGAAAACTTGGAGCCTTGGAGATTTTCGGCTCAAATACGTGGATTCGAGGAAGATTCAACCTCTGAAACTTTGAGTCAAGTGATTAAACTTGCTAAATGATTGTGTGTGTGAGTTATTTCATAATTTCTTTTGGTGATTTAGTTGATTTTGATTTGAAATGGTTAAACCCTAGAATTTTTTATAAAATCTTGAATTTGATGATATTTACATGTGGGTTTGTTGATGAAAATGATTGGGATATTATATATGATGGGTTTTGATGTTAGGATATTATTGGGGGGTAGTAGAATTTCGTTTTAGAGATGTAGGGAAATCTTGTAAAACTTTGACGTAAGGTTTTGGGTATGAATCTCGTGGGAATAAATCTGTGTAGCACCGGACCGGTTCATTTTTTAGAGGCATCGGATTGGCCCGGTCATTAAAAATTTTCTGTCAAATTTAAGGAATCGAACCGGTTTGTTTTGGGGGAGCCTCGGTCCGGGTCGATCACTACACTGTGCCAGTTCCTGTTTTAACCCTTTTTAATTTGTTTTATTACTTAGGGACCCTCTAATATAGTGTAGTAAACATGTTTATAAGATTTTATGTGGGTTCTTATTAGGATACAAAAGTGGGGCCACTTTGGGGGCTATAATGGAGATATATAAAGGAGTAAATTGTGTTGTTTTCTTTTAGAAAATCCTCCAAGGAATGAGGATTCTCTTTAGGATGGTTACGACTATTATGGAGGTATATTTGGGAGTTTATCATGCCGAATTCGTTCGTATATTCTCTAGGTCGTAGGAATTGACTAAACGACGGATATGGATTGAATGAGAGAGAAATATCGTGTGTCATTAGTTGCTATTAAATTGTGTGACTATTCATATGATAGGTGTGATGGATTAGTAAATCTTAAGTGAGCGATTGAATGATAAAATGAATTGGGAAGCTATGCGATAGTGTATTGGTTACTATATGAGAGTTATATACATATAGCCAGATTCATTACTTTTCACGTGCGGACGTGAGATAGTCTATATATATATATATATATATATATATATATGTGTGTGTGTGTGTGTGTGTGTGTGTGTGTGTGGCGTGAATGTATATACCTTATGTGATGGTTTGTATATATGATATGACCGAATGTATATATCTGGTGTGTATGATATCTATTATGTTCTCCATACCCCTATAGAGCTATCAAGGGAAGTTGTGCGATGTGGATGAATCCCCCTAGCCTGAGGAGCAAGGAGAGTATAGTCCCCAGGTCATAGCGTCTAGCATTTTATCGTGCATGAGGTTTGGCTAAGACGTCTTGGGTATGATTCGTCTTACTCTTAGGTTAGGAACTATGGCCGCTTACCATTCGTTATGATTAGGTTTTTACCAAGATGGTGTGAGCTAGTCTGGATGTTCGTAAACCAGGGTGATGTGAGTGATTCCTTAGAAGTTGATAGCATTATAGAGACTGTTAGTATACATATATTATTGTGTGATATGTATGTGTGCTGGTTATGGTATGGATATTTTGGTAGAATATGAGTGTAATATTATATTAATGGTAAAGATGATGTGTGATATCTTATAATGATAACTAGAGAATGTTACATAGATATGTATTATGTTTTGTCTTTTGTAGCATGAGAGTGAATGAGTATACTCTCATGTCAATAGACGGGAAGTAAGGGGTATGTACTATGGACCGAGGGCCTAACGAATTTCCACGAACTACAATGTTAAGTAGTAGTGTATCGGGGGGTTACTTATTTTGATTTCGCTTTGCAAGATGTTCCACAGACGAAACCTAGCGTAATGTTGGACGTGGGGAGATGTTTGGTCCTTAGTTCTTGGGTTTATGTAAAGTAGTGGGTGAATATTTCTAGAATTAATGATGACATATGATATCTTATGCTAATAACTTGTAAAGGTTAAAAATTAGAATTTCATAAAATATATGGAGATATATTAACGTATAAGTTTGGGTGTAAATTTTGGAGTCGATAGAAGAAGTAGTTAGATGGTTATGTTTTAGATATTGTGGGTTACGCGGATGAGATTTATGCATAGATTTAGGAGGATTTATCCCAAGAATGTAATGGGTAACTTAATTGAGGTTCATGTGCTTACGCTTAGGTGCGCGCTATAGTTGAGGAGTGAGGTTAAGTGCCAAGAGAGTGCGACACCACTTTAATTATAAAATTTGTGCATTCATAATTATTATGAATTTTAATTCACTTGCTAAAATTATTTTCAAACATCGAGCTATGACCTGCTTGTATCTTTTCTCTTTTTATACATATTGTAATATATTTTAGGTGTCCCTCCGCAAGGATGCCATTGATGCCTATTCTGTTCAGAGTCCTGGGAGCTGTAGAAGTTGTAGAATGTTACAGGATTTTGTTGTAGTCGCTTCCTCTTTTTGTAAATCTAGTGAAGGATCCATTTTTGTATATTGGGTATATATACCCAAGGACTGTGTATTCGTAGCTCTTTCATGTTTTTATCAGTGGATGTTGTATTGTTTGTGACCCGACAACATACTCAGGTATATATTTTGTTGTGCATATATATATATATATATATATATATATATATATATATTATCATGTTCTGTAATCTTTATATGTTGGTTTGTAATTCCTTGTATGTTTTTGGAATTTTTGCATCTGTTTTCTATTATTGGGTGGTTAGTTATATTTTGTAGATTTAACTGTTGATGCTGAGAATGATCCACTTAAGATTCTTGTTGTATCGTAGTATAGGGTTGACCACCTGTTATTATTATAAACGGGGTGTCACGGGTGGTATCAGAGCATCATGTTCTAATGTCTTAGGATCTGTGCGAGTTTTCTACGTTCTTCTATAAGCTTTCTTAATATAGAGCCCTAGTGTTAGGATTGTTGTGTTCATTATGCGTTTACGATCTTTTGGTTGGATCAATTACTTGAACTGTGTGCTGATACAGTTTGTTCTCATTTCAGATGTCGCCTAGAAAAGACTATCCTGCTAAAGTAAATGTAGAGGCTGGTAATGTTGAACCTCAATTTCCTCAAGGGACGATGACTGCAGACGAAGCCGCTAATATTGTGGCTCGAGCGATCAATGCAACCATGATCGCTGCTTTATTTCATTGTCAGGATCATCGTCCTCAGCAAACGGGGAGTAATGGGTTTAGAGATTCGGGTCTGTCTAAAAAGTCAGGAGAAAAGGGTGCAGGCGAGCACAGTTGTCTCAGCAGTCAGTGTAGCAAACGTCAGAGGAAGTGAGATTTTTGCCCGAGGAAGGCATTTAAGGGATAGCGTTCAGGAAACTTTAGGCTGAATTTTCAAGAACATCAGCAATACTAGAATGTTCCTCAGGACTAATTAGGTCGAGGGAACAACGGGTGAGGCCAATTGGGCCGAGGTCATCAGGGCCATAGATCGGGAATTTTCTTAGGGCAATGTTATCAGTGTGGTGAGGTAGGTCATAGGAAGATAGAGTGCCCACAATGAAATATGGCACAGGCACCAGGAGTTCGGAAGGTTCAGCAAGCACCTTTACCACCTCCTCCACCTGTTCCAGTTATTCCGCCTTCATAGGAACTGATGTTATATGGACGATATTACCATGTTCAAAATGCGATGTTATCGTGAGTTCCACAACCTCCATTAGCTTATTCGCGTACATTTTTTTTCTCTGGATTTATGGGTTGGGTACTAATTATTTCGAGAGTGTTTCATTTACTAATAGATGTTCGTTTCGCTCGTACGACGAGATTTTTAAGTTAGTTGAATTTAATGGGTGGTTGGTTGTACAACCATATTATATTTAATATCATTGGGTAGCGGGGCTCAATGGAGTCGAGTGCGTGAGAGCCGATATGTATTCTAGATGGTTGCGTTACTTGTGAGATATCTACTTTTGAGAGTTATGAGAGTAGGGTGGTTGTTTGCTATGTATAGCGGGATGACGATGATGTGGAATTTTAGAGTATAAATATTTAGCATTGAGTAGAGGGTCTTTCTCTGCGTGGGATCTAGAATGGCACTGGGGAGATATATTTTGGAACAATTGACTATTTTTAGTAGTGATAGTCGAGATAGGATTTTGTGTGACATAATAGGTTTTTACTGATGAGATTCAGGATTTAGCGAGTTCATTGTTTAGCGAAGAGTTCTAGCTCAGGGTTGTGGGTGTGTTGAGAACTTAATGTTGGTGAGAACATCGTATTGATTGACAACTTTTGTCTTGGGCATATTAATTAATTTGTGTGTGTCAGAAGACATAAATTTTTTTAGGCCTTTGGTGCTATATAAATTGATTTAAATATATTTTTAAAACTTTTGTCCTGGTCTGTCCGATCTCCATCCCCGACAGATCTGCAGAGTTGTGTATTGGGAGGGTTCCTTGTTTGAATTTAGCTTGCGAGACCTCCCCCGCATGAAAGTAGCGAATGCCGAGAATTGAGAAAGGTTAGATCTTCGGGCATATTTTTTTAAAATTATTATTTTTATTAGTATGATTTAAGGGATTAATTTGTTGGGGGGTAGCGTATCCCTGTAGCGTTATGGGAATGAGATTAGTTCATGGGTTGGTGCCTTGGTTATTTCACGCATGAAATTATAACTGTGAATGGATGTTATGTTAAAATTTTAGGATAGTGGAGCCGAGTAATGATTGTGCAGTTGAGCAAGGTTATAGGGTGTATGGGGCATCTGGTTGTAGATTGTTTTAAGGAATTCACTATTGGAAAGTGGTAGTGATCGGTGTAGAAATCATGGAGGATGATTGGTTATTTGAAGTAATGGACTTATCTAAATTTCGGGGAAAAAATTCTTAGTAAGGAGGGGAGATTGTAACACCTCGTGTGTTCGAGGACCTGGGAATTTAATTTTTGGGGTTAAAAAAATTTATTATATTAGGAGTCTCGGATAAAAATTTAGAGTGCACGATTGATTCGGGATGGGCTGAGAAAGTAAAAATGACTGTTCGGGGGGTTTAATTTGGGTTCCGAAGTATTTTGTTCTAGTTTGACTCGAATATGAGTAAACGAGTAATTTTAAGTGTGTATTATCATTTAAAGTTGGGAGTTGTTAAAGATAAGAGTTATTTAAGCTTGGAAGAGTTAAGCTAATCTCATTGTGAGAAAACCCTAGAGAGAGAGAGAGAGAGAGAGAGAAAGCAAAGGAAGAAGAGGAAGAGAAGAAAAGAGGAAAAAACTTGGAGCCTTGGAGATTTTCGGCTCAAATACGTGGATTCGAGGAAGATTCCACCTCTACAACTTTGAGGCAAGTGATTAAACTTGCTAAATGATTGTGTACGTGAGTTATTTCATAATTTCATTTGGTGATTTAGTTGATTTTAAGCTGAAATGGCTAAACCCCAAAATTTTTTATAAACTCTTGAATTTGATGATGATATATATATATATATATATATATATATATATATATATATATATATATATATATATATATATATATATATATATATATATATATATGGTTTTGTTGATGAAAATGGTTGGGATATTATATATAATGGGTTTTGATGGTAGGGTATTGTTGGGGGGGTAGTAGAATTTGGTTTTAGAGATGTAGGGAAATCTTGTAAAACATAGAAGTAAGGTTTTGGGTATGAATATCGTAGGAATAAATTTGTACAGCACCGAATCGGTTCATTTTTAAGAGGCATCATATTGGTCTTATCAGTAAAAGTTTTATGTTAAATTTTAGGAATCAGACCGGTTCGTTTTTGGGGAGCCTCAGTCCGGTCCGGTCACTACACTGTGCCAGTTCATGTTTTAAACCTTTTTAATTGGTTTTATTACTTAGGGAACCTCTAATATAGTGTAGTAAACATGTTTATAATATTTTACGTGGGTTCCTATTAGGATACAAAAGCGGGGTCACTTTGGGGGCTATAATGCAGATATATGTAAGAGTAAATTGTGTCGTTTTCTTTTAGAAAATCCTCCAAGTAATGAGGATTTGTTTGAGGATGGTTACGGGCTATTATGGGGGTATATTTGAGAGTTTATCATGCCGAATCCGTTTGTAGATTCTCTAGGTTGTAGGAATTGCCTTAACGACGGACATGGATTGAATGAGAGAGAAATATCGTGTGTCATTAGTTGCTATTAAATTGGGTGACTATTCATATGATAGGTGTGATGGATTAGTAAATCTCAAGTGAGGGATTGAATGATAAAATGAATTGGGAAGGTATGCGAGAGTTTATTGGTTAGTATATGAGTGTTATATATATATATAGTCGGATTCATTACTTTTCATATTCAGACGTGAGATTATATATATATATATATATATATATATATATATATATATATATATATTTATGTGGCGTGAATGTATATACCTTATGTGATGGTTTGTACATATGATGTGATCGAATGTATATATCTGATGTGTATGATATCTATTATGTGCTTCATACCCCTCTAGTCTTATCAAGGGAAGTTGCACGATGTGGGTGAATCCCCCTGTGTAAGGACATAGTTTTATAAATGTCTGGGGTAGAATCTAGGAATTTTCTATTTTCCCTAAATCACAGTTTGTATGTCTGATACCGCTTCATTTGGCACGTCAACACGATCATCCTCGACGGCCTCTATCCGAATCCATGCATCCATCATCTTCACACGTGCATCATGCTACATGCGACGTGCTGCTCAACCATTTCCCACTACTCCATGACGCATTATTGGTAAAATGATTTATTAGAGTTGTTTATATTTGCATAAATATTTGGGTATTTTTTTAAAAATAATTTTTGAAGTCTGAAATTAATTTTTATCAAAAGCATAAATTTTTCGAAGTGTAGAAGCGGAGTGCCTCGGTCGACGAGCTCGCTCAAGCGACATTGCACTGTCGTTCGCGCTAGATAGGCATGTCGCGCGATCTCGTTCAAACGACACTTGTCCTTCGTTCGATCGACATGCTTATCTCGTTTGAACGAAGCCGCTGCCTCGATTTTCGTATAAATATTTGGTTCATCTCTACACATTTTTCAAGTCTTTTTGCAAATTCGAATTCTGTGAAAACAGTCCAGAAAAATAGACTTCACTTTTCAAGGTTCTAATCCTTCTTTATTCGCATAATCACTCCCATTTATATATGTGAATTGATAAACCTTCAAGCGGATCATTTACACTTCTGGGGTACTTTGTATGTCACACTTATTTTTATTGTAATTCGTGTAACCGTTTTTACAAATTATAGTGAAAATAAAAACCTTTGGCCCTTTTGGAGGATTTTTTTCCTCATTTGTGTGTTTGGGTTTGTGATTGACTGTTTGTGCATATTCATATTGTTTTCAATCACACCTAGATGCATGTTTTAGGATTTAATTGAAAAACTGAGTTTAATTAAATTATTTCTTTATTTGAACAAACGCTCACTATTCAAATTGGTATCAGAGCCAATTACACAATTATACTTTGTAATTTTTTGCAATTTTTTTCTAAGATATCAATTTTCTGAAAAATTGATTTTTGAAAAAGAGCATGTTCAAAAATGGAGAAGTTACATAATAAAATTCCAGTTTTTGATGGGACAAACTATGCTTATTGGAAAGCCCGCATGAAATCTGCTTTGAAATCCATAGATGAATGTGTCTGGATTTTGGTTGAAAGAGGCTGGACACCTCCCTCCATCACTATTGATAACGTGACTAATTTAAAATCTATCACTGCATGGACTGAAGAAAAAATTAAATGGTCATGTTTTAATTCTAAGGGGTTAAGTGCTATTTCTGGATCCGTCACACCTGACGAGTTCCGATGGATAATGACGTGCACCACGTCAAAAAAGGCATGGGATGTTTTTCAACTTACCCATGAAGGAACTAATGCTTTGAAAGAGTCTAAAATGCAAAATTTAACAACTCAATTTGAGACTATCACCATACTTGAGACTGAATGTTTTAATAAATTTTATGCTAGGTTATCTGATATTTATAATACTAGCTTTAATCTTGATGAACACATTCCTAATGCTAGAGTTGTTAAAAAGATTCTAAGATCACTGCCTAAGCGTTTTATCCCAAAAGTCACTGTGCTAAATTCTATGGGTAATTTAAACACGCTTAAATTAGAGGAACTTGTAGGATACTTGCAAATGTATGAAATTGATATGTTTCCTAAATCTGTCAAGCCTAAAGATAAGGGAATTGCACTTAATTCCCATGATAGAAAGAGTGAGGGGTCGACAAGAAAGATAGTTGAGTCATCTAGAAAAGGGAGATAGATACGTCAAATTCTGAGTGTGACATTGATTTAGATTATTTGGCCATGTTTGCTAAAAATTTCAAAAGAATTCTCAAATTCATGAAAAATGGAAATTTCTAATATAAAAAGAATTTTGAGAAAAATAAGTTTGAAAAGAAAAATGAAAAAGGGTTTTGAAAGAGTGCGCGTGCGTTCAAATAGAGATATTATTTAATTAAACTCAGTTTTTATCAATTAAATCCTAAACATGCAACTATTTGTGATTGAACAAGATGATAACTTATGCAAGAACATTCAAACACATACATGTGAGAAAAAATCCCCCAAAGGGGCAAAACCATTTATTTTCACTATAATATTGAACATACAAATTCTCGAATTACAATGAAAATACAGTGACACAGAATTACCCGCAGGCATCGGATCTGTAGTCGGCGGCTGGAAGTTTCCCTTTCCAGGAAGGCAACAATGAAGAAGAAGAACGGTCTTCTTCACAAGAGTATGAACAGACACACGGATGTGTTCTTGGGTTGCAAAAGGATTCACAAAGGTTTGGCAGAGTTGTGTGAATCAAAACATGAGTATTGGGACTCAAAAAGGGGAAGACTTGAGGTATATGGACTCTCAAAATAGTCTCTGAAAGTCATATAAAATAGCTCCCCCGAAGATGGTATTTATAAGGAAACACATGAAGAGTTTTGCAAACTAAAAATTCTGCCAGCATACAGGGTACCCGAACCGGTTCAGGGTCCCTGCGAACCGGTTCGCCCCCCGAACCGGTTCGGGCTGGGTTCGGGGAAATTTGCTGGAAAAAGTTCTTTCAACACTTAGAAAAATTACCAAGGATTTTCTTAGAATTATCTCCATTTTCAACAGGCCATAACTTGTTCGTCGTAGCTCGGATTGAGGAACCGTTTCTTCCAGTATCTTTCACTACAAAAAAACTGCTTTTTACTACGGTGCTCCAATCGTCTCAACAAGTCCTCTGGCCGTCTCAAAAGCCTTTTGTGATTCCTTTTGAGACGACAAATGGGCGTAGTATTAGACCCCCGTTTAAAAGCTTTTTGAGACGGCAGAAGCCGTCTCAAAAAGTTTTTTTGAGATGGGAAATACGCCGTCTCAAAAGGTCACTGCTTATAGAACCCTTTTGAGACGGTGAAAAATCCGTCTTTTAAAGTTATTTTAAGAGGCACTAATAAACGTCCCAAAAGAGTTTTTGAGACGATAACTTAGCCGTCTCAAAAAGTCCTCATTTATGGAATCCTTTTGAGACGGCAAAGAAGCTGTCTTTAATAATTTTTGCACCAAAATTAAAATTTCATCCATTCCATAATATGCTCAATATACTTTTAAGAAAAAACACTTAAAAAATAATATATAATCTATTTGACATCCCATTTCAACAAATATAACACATAATCTTCCATTTAACTTAAATTATAGTCCATACAAAGATAAAATAGATAATTTCAACATTGTGACCATCACACTAAATATCTATACAAAATTTCACTTGTCTCATTAGAACAAATACATAAAAACCAATGTATTCCTAACATAAACTAATGCAAGTAAACTTGCAATCTTGAAGAAAACGATCTCCATCAAAACGTGTCTTGCCTTGTCCACAATAGATTTCGATCTGCAATAAAATTTATTCGGTGTCAGTTATCGTAAACAAAGAAGTAATATTTTTTAATAATTCCTATTAATGATAATCTTTAAAAACCTTATCACATTTGTATACCTTCATTTTATTTACTTTTAAACACTAAATGTTTTTAAAAAAATTCGCCAGAGTCTCCTCTGTTTATTCATGAACATCAACCTGTTTAAACATAAAAATTAATTCAAAAACATCTTTAGAAACAGCCACAACATTATAAACAACTAAGAGTGAAATAGCCATTAACATATATCCTACCTAATACTCCACCAAACTAAATATCTCTACAAGATTTAACTTGTCTCATTAGAAAACGTACTCACAATCTTGAAGCAAACGATCTCCATCAAAACGTGTCTTGCCTTGCTCACAAAAGATTTCGACCTGCAACAAAATTTATTCGGTGTAAGTTACCATAAACAAAGAAGCAATTTTTTTTAATAATTCCTATTGATGACAATCTTTAAAAAACTTCTCAAATTTGTATATCTTCATATTATTTACTTTTAAACACTAAATATTTTTTTAAAAATTCGGCAGAGTCTCCTTTGTTTATTCATGAAAACCAACCTGTTTAAACATATAAATTAACTGAAAAACAACTATAGAAACAACCACAACATTGTAAACAACTAAGAGCGAAATATCCACAACATATATCCTGCTGCCTAACACTTCATCACATACATATATAAAAATAAAATAAAGATGTGTCATTACCTAGTCGGTATGGGTTGTTGAGGTAATGGAAGCATGATTAGGGATAATACTCTGAAACAAACTCTGCATTTGACTTCTTATGTCAGTTTTCATCTATAGGAGTGCTTGTTGGTGGCGAAATTCTAATTCTTCGAGCTCGTGTCGATGTCTAGCCTGTCAATCTTCAGCGACTTGTCTAGCTCTACCTTCTCGATCTTCTGCGTCTTTCTTTAGTTGATTAATATCCTCTAATAATGCAAGAGAGGAACTTGTTCGTGTAGATGTTGGCCTAATGCCTACTCCCTTTATTAATGTATAACCATGGCCTCCTTGTCCTACAACATCCTTAAAAATCTCATTCCTCGCTTCCGGATCATTTCGCTTCTCTTCTGGTAGGTCATTTAGTCGTCTATCGAGCATTGTCTACCAATTAAACATATATTAAAAAATAATGAATTTAATTTAAACATATATTATAAATTAATTAATGGCTTTAGTTAGCATATATACATACATACCGCTCTATCTGATGACCCATCTTCCACATTGAAAGGTTTATTATTCGGAGCCCGAGTGGCTTGCCACATGCTGATTTCGTCAACGGGCATTCCTGTCTCTACCCTCTAATAAAAATAATGTACATATTAATATTTATTAAACTAAAAATGATAAGTGTTAATAATACCAGAATTCTAACCTCCTTGGTAATTTTTGCATGTGGCTTTCGCCCAATACTTGAGTAAGCACATTCACCTTCAAGGTTCTTCGAGTTTTGCTTCGCTATATCCTATAAAAAAAAAGTTAAGAGAAATTAATAAATTTGATGTTAATAATGAAGTAAATGTAAATAAACTCATCTTAAACTTAATGAGTTGCCATACAATTATCTTCTTTAGACCCCAATACTTCACTAAAGTATGCCATTGAACTTTGTCGACTCGAGGGGGCGTATTTTTCAATCGCTCTTCATCGGTTTGAAACTTTTCATAGTGATCTATCTTCAATCGGTACCTCCATTGCCTCCAAGCAGCTCCCATCCTTGCAAAGCAAATCGGTTTAAAGCCTTCTGGTGCATTTTTGTTTTCCTTAAAATTTAAAATGAAACAAATAAATATTGAATTAATAAATTGGTTAGAAATTTAACAAACTCATATTTAACGAAAAAAATAAATCAAATTGAATTAATGAGATACCTTCACTTCATTCCAAATACCCTCAAGAGTGTCATTTTTCGCTTCGGTCCAATATAACATTGTCAATGGAAACAAATTTCCACTCCTAGCATAGTAGCCTAATTGCGACATCAATTTTCATTCAAGCCTACACACTGGCTGACAAAGCTCATTCCATTATAGTATCTTCTTTTTCTTATTATTCCATTCAATTCAAGGCCTGGAAGCTTTTCTAACATTTTTCACATTAGTCGGGGTACTCTCTGTACCTAAACAAATATTCGATAAACTGTTATTATGTGATATATAATATCAAACGAGTGTGATAAAAAAGTGCATTGCTAACATATGATATACCTGCGGGCTCCTCAACATCTAAAGTCGAGTCATTGTATGAAGGATCAACATTTTCTCGTAGATCATTAATTTTCTCGATATATTGGGTTTGTTGGCATGTAGGGCTCTAAAATAAAGAAACATGAACCCTTGAGTTGCGATGTGACGTATCTGATTGGGGTGCCACTAGGGTAGTTTGTTGGGGTTGCAACACCTCACTCGGGTGGGATATCAATATATGCGCTTTTAAATCGTCTTCCACTGGTGTTGTGAATGGTTGTTTCTCAAGTGATCTTTCCTCGACAATGATATCGCACATATTCATATGACGCCAACGATTTCCTACCATGTATCTGTATACGTACATATAACATACATAATCAATTGAATTACGCAATAATAAAATTGAGAGAGGGAGCAATCTCGATAATTCTACATGAAACAAACATGAATTTGTAATTGGGTTATTGATCTATACCTCTTTAAATCATCTTCCACTTGGGTTGTGAGTGGTTGTCTTTCCTCACCTATGAGATCACACATATTCAATTGACGTCGACACTTCGTTGTCATGGATCTGCATATGTACATAATAGATGTACATATTCATTCTATGTACTACTTATAAATACTACTTATAAATATAAAAAAGTGTTCCATGTTTTTATCAATTTCACGAAAAACAATTCTCACCCACTACCATAAGAACTGATTTCCATGGAAAACTTCCAAAGTAAGACCAAATCCCTCTTATCTTTTCCACACATATTCTTGCCTGTATTAAAAATGAAGTATACCTCAACCATTTTCCAACTTTGTAATCAAACACAACCTTAGTAATTTTTAACAAGACCAATGCCAAAATACCTAAAAAAATATATGGTATTGGATAACATTGGTGATTTTTTCAACGGTGGTGCATTTTGAATTAATTTGGGTCCACCACATATATCCTCAAATAAAATCATAATCAAATAGTAAATCAAATTAATAGCATGAACTACTTGCAAATTCCATGAATTAATTAACACAAACAAACATATCAATAATTCCAATTAAAATTTACACAAACATGCACACAAATATTTTCATAAAATAGTCCTAAAAATATACTACAACAACCAATTGACAATCCGAGTTTTCAATTGGCTCACCCTCAACCTCCTATCACCACTACAAATCAACAAAAATAATCAAAATTTGCATCCAACACAGATCTATATGTAACTTGAGTAGTAAAACAACACATATAAATCCATATACAGACCAAAAACACACATAGACTGATGAAAAAAGTCATATGTAACATCGAGTAGAAACAAACTAGCGTCTTACCTAGGGTGATGGTGATAGGACCCCGAGGCTAGGGCGACCAACTATGCTACGATGGAGGTGCGCAGCCGATGGGACGAGGACTTACCTAGGGCCGACGTGTGCGTCGGGTGAAGGAGAGAAAAGAATATGGCGCGGTTTTTTTTTAGGGTCTTTTGCTTAGTATCATTATTTTTTTAAGTGTATTTTTACTTTCTTTTTACTTGGGAATAAAAGAAGCGGGAACCTAAAATGTAAGAAGGGGAAACCTAAAATGTGAGAAGGGGAACCCCAATATTTTGTGGCTGTCTCAAAAAGTATATTTTTTGAGACGACTACTAATTTGCCGTCTTTTTAGCTACTACTTTATGAGACGGGGAATAAAAGCTGTCTTAAAAAGAATATTTTTTAAGACGGTTAATTTTAGCCGTCTCAAAAGGTTAGTTTTAGAGACCAAAATTTTAACCGTCTCAAAAGCCTCTGTAGTAAATAGCAATTTTTTTTTTGTAGTGTTTATTGCGGCAAGCTCTTCAACTTTCCAATTGACCGGTCCTCCGAACGGTGGCTGTAAAATTACCAAATTACCCTTGAACTTCCCTATCAAGCCTTGGTGCACTGTTTTGACTTTTCTTGCGTACCACTTGCATTACGAGCTTCAAATCAGGGAACGTGAAGTCGTTGAGGCAGATGAGGGACACATGTTGGAGATAATAAATGCTTGCTTCCCGAAATTCGGATTGAGTCCGTCGGGTGCGATCGTGTAGAGACGTGCCAAATGGAACGGCGCACGACATAAATAAATGAAACATTTCGGACATGATAAAAATGTCCTTACAAATCTCCCCCTATGTCTATGTCGGTACATACATAAAAAAAATACAAATTATCGAATAATAAAATTGCCTATACAAATCTACCCTTCCATGAACCCAAAACTGGAAAGATAAAAATGAATAAGACTTCATTGTTTGTTCTTCAAATCTCCAATACATTCAAAGCTTTTCTCATCAGGGTGTGCAATTCAGAGATCATCAATGTAGTACCTACACACATGAGAAAAAGCAAATACCACGTGACATATCGAGTTTGAAATGAGCTAAACATATATACCAATTTAAAATAGATCATTCAACTCAACAACTCCCCCATAATATGATAATTCTTTCTCCCCCTTTTTATGAGGTCCCCAAATAGACAAATATGAGAAGTAGAAATAGATATACATGGAGAATGTCACAAGGTAGTAAACCACTATTTTTTAATTTTAAAAAAAATTTCACACAAAGAATATAAACAAAGAAAACACACCATGAACGAGCAGAAAACAACCAAGTCGATGATAGCGTAAATGAATGGGAGTGATCAAATTCGATAGGAAAATCAATGCATACAAACATGACATATGTGCATGATGAATATCGGATACTCCTAACGAATGAACTCAAATCTTCGTTTGGTGTAAAAAAAAGGGAAATATGAGACATTGACTCAATCAAATCAACAAATCAAAGCTAAAAATGATTTCCACACCAATAACGTCCAAAACGATTTTAATGCTTTTGCAGGACTTTCAAGGAAGTGCAAACCCGTTTATATTCTCCAACCAAACTCCCTCAGATTTTTATTTTGAATAGAGGCTTTCTAAATTCTCAAACTTTGGAGAATTGATGGTGAAACCTAATGGCCCATATTTGGCATATATTGCGTTTTATTGCCTTTGATTAATTTTTTTTGGCCTCTTTTAACCTCTTTGGACCCCGGATAATAAAATTCCTCCATTTTTTAGGTCATTTGAACGGTGTCTTTTGCGCAAAGAATAGATAAATACCTTTCGCAGCCCCTCCCCGTTCTTAATTAAACACACAGTCTCACCAAAATGTTTTTTACATGCATTCCAATCTTGTCAAGTTTTATCGCATATTGTACGTTGTATAGACAGAATTGAGATGGAAATACTCAAGCCAGTATGTGATAGACAAGTGAAATAATTAAATATAGCCGTGCATGTGTGCAATAAAGGAGATAGGAGTCAAACATGTAGAAAGATATCACTAATCACATCTCAAAGACTCGAAACAATGTAAAGCACATGGATGAAATGATGTAGCATCTCAAATCTCTATCAAACAGTCACATGGAAAATGGAATGAAATTGTGACTTGGCTATCTAAAATGCTCATCCATAAAAGGTGCAAATAATATACAAAAATCTTTTTGGATTTTTCAAAATTTTATTAAAATAAAACCTTTTTGGATTTTTGAAAAAAAATAAAAAGCAAAACAAAATAAAACCAAACTAAAGATACAACCTAGCAATAGGCATCAGATGATATGAGAAAAATGCATCCTATGCTAGACACGGACCAACCCATCAGTCAACTGTGCAAATCCCCAAAGACTTCCTAAGACTCTCGAATTTAAGGGCATCTAAAGGTTTCGTGAAAATATTTGCTAAATGACGGTCGGTGGGAACAAAACTCAGGGATACGACTTTCTCCTCAACTAACTGACGTATAAAGTGCTCGCGTATCCTGATGTTCTTTGTGCGCGAATGATAGACTGGATTGCGGGATATGTGTATCGCACTCGTGTTATCATAGGAAATGGTCATGGTGTCCTGTGAAATCCCATAATCCTCCAGCATTTGCTTCATCCACAAGAGTTATGTGCAATAACTCCCGGCGGTGATGTACTCAGCCTCCATAGTGGATAAAGAGATGGAGTTTTGCTTCTTGCTCAACCAAAAGACAAGAGCAGAACCAAAATAGAAACACCCACCAGAAGTGCTCCTACAACCATCTACATCCCCGGCCCAATCAGCATCTGAATAGGCGGACAAACGATCATTGGTATCAAAGGAATACCAAATACCATATGAGAGAGTGCCACTCACATATTTGATAATACATTTTAGAGTGAGTAAGTGTGACTCTTTCGGGGACACTTGATATCGCGCATAGACTCCAACACTAAAGGCTATGTCGGGATGACTGGAAGTCAAGTAGAGAAGACTACCTATCATACTCCAATACAGGGTTTGCTCTACGTCCTTACCTGAAGTGTCCTTACTAAGCTTGATAGATGTACTCATAGGTGTACGTGCATGCTTAGCGGAGTCTAAACCAAATTTCTTCACTAGGTATCTAGCATACTTGGATTGGGAGATGAACATCCCATCCTCTAACTGACGAACCTGGACACCAAGGAAGAAAGTAAGCTCACCAACCATGCTCATATCAAACTCACTTTTCATCTCCTCTTCAAAGTAATGAGCATGTTGAGATCATGTGGATCCAAAGACTATGTCATCCACATAGACCTGGGCAACCAAAATTACACCGTCATCTTTCCTAACGAAGAACGTCATATAAACTCCCCCTCTCTTGAAGCCACGGGCTAAGAGATAGGAAGTAAGCCTCTCGTACCAAGCACGGGGTGCTTGCTTCAAACCATACAAGGCTTTCCTCAAATAGTAGACGTGCTCCGGGTGCTGAGGGTCTTCAAACCCTTTTAGTTATTCCACGTAAACCTCCTCCTATAGAATGACATTCAGAAAGGCACTCTTAACATCCATCTGATATAACTTGAAGCGCAGATGACATGTGATGGAGAGTAGTAGACGGATGGACTCAAGCCTCGTAACAGGAGCAAATGTCTCCCCAAAGTCTACACCTTCAATCTGTGTGTAGCCTTGAGAGACCAACCTAGCCTTGTTTCGGATTATGGTACCATTTTCATCCATTTTATTCTTGAAAATCCATCTGTTACCAATCACATTAGTCTCACTAGGTCGGGGGACAAGTTCCCAGAAATTATTCTTTTTAAACTGAAGCAACTCATCCTGCATAGCAGATATCCAGTGTTTATCCTTGAGTGCTTCTTTATGATTCTTGGGATCGACTTTGGACGTGTAGCAAAAATGGCTGACAACGTTCTCTATCTGAGCACGAGTCTTGACCCCTTGAGTGGGATCGCCAACAATGGCAGAAGGGTCATGACTCTTGCGAACCCAAGCGGTTGTGTCACCTAACACAGGAGTAGGGTCCACATAGTGTGGGTGAGGTACAAGTAAATCACTGATAGAAACATTCTCAACCTCACACTGAAGTTTAGAATCAATAGCTGTCGGAGGATCGTCATCTTGCACGGTGACATTTATTGATTCCATAACCTTAGAGCTCTTCAGGTTAAAAACCCGGTACGCTCTACTATTCGATGAATATCCTAGTAATATTCCCTCGTCACTCCGAGAGTCAAACTTTCCTAATTGCTCTCTATCCCGTAAGATGTAGCATTTACTCCCAAAGACACGTAAATACGCCAGGTTGAGTTTCTTACCAGTCCACAATTCATAAGGCGTCTTAAGTGTGTGTGGACGCAAGTAAACCCTATTCACCGTGTGGCATGCAGTAGACACTGCCTCTACCCCAAAATCTCCTAGAAACATTATGACCTAGAAGCATAGATATATCCATTTCCTGGATCGTTCTATTCTTTCTCTCAACAATCCCATTTTGCTGAGGAGTCTTCACAACAGAAAACTCATGTTTGATCCCAAGGCTATCGCAATAAGAATCGACCTTTTCTTCCTTAAATTCAATGCCGTTGTCACTACGTATCCTGTTAATAGTGACTCCGTGTTGATTTTGCAGGACACGACACTTGGTCGTTAAAAACTCTATAGCATCAGATTTCTCTCTCAGAAAACCTACAATAGAGTATCTGGAGAAATCGTCTACCATCACGATGATATACCTCTTACCACCTAAACTCTCAGTACGAGTAGGACCCATAAGATCCATGTGAATCAACTCAAGAACTCATGAGGTGGTAATGGAATGCAACTTCCTATGAGGGCTCCGAATTTTCTTTCCCAACTGACAGGGTCAACAAACCATGGAAGTTGACTTTCCAAGAGATGGTAAGACACGTACTAGGTCCTTTTTGGCTAAACGAGTCAAATCTCTAACGTTCACGTGACCTAGACGTTGGTGCAACAAGTCCATAGGAGTGATCGTGGCACTGTTGCAGACACGTGAGGAAGTAGGAATAGTCCCATAGCAATTATCCTCGGTCCTCACCCCTTGCACTAAAAGTTTACCGGCTTGATTGTAAACATTACACGCATCCCGGTCAAACTTTATTGCAAAGTCAGTGTCGCACAACTGGCTAATGCTGAGAAGGTTTACTTTCAAACCTTTGACGTACAAAACATTCTCTAGCTTAGGAAATCCTGGTAACTCTACAATACCTTGTCCTACAATGCTAGACTTGCTCCCATCTCCAAAGGTGACTCTACCATCCTTATAATCCTCAAGGTGGGTAAAAAATGAGACATCACCTGTCATGTGTCTGGAGCATCCACTATCAAAATACCACTGTGAGGTATTATGAGCTTTGAGAGCAACATGAACAACAAAGGCTTTCTTATCTTTCTTAGGCACCTAAGAAGTGGTAACCTTTAGTTCACCCTTGTTGTTGTTGGTTTTAGCTGGAATGTGAGAAGCATTCCCTGACGGCAAAGACATCCGTCGGAATTCCTCCATCAAACTCTGTGACGTGGTGGATAAAAAATCAATACGCTCTCTCAGACTGGTAAACTCATCAGTATGACGTGGTGGAGCAGAAGTACGTTGTGTCCGACCCAAACAATAGCAAAACTCCCTCAGGTGTCCTTTTCTTTTGCAAAATGTACAAAAGAACACAGTCTTAGGCAGACCTTGGTTTGCTTTTCTTGGTCGAACTCTCCTTCGAGGATTTTGGCGATGACCATAAGGAGTAGTAGTAAACTCAAGGACTGGTCCAGGTGAAATTTGAGACGTGGAGGCACCATCATAACCAATTCCCTGCCGATCACCAAAACCTAAAGCGGGGCCGAGGAGCATCTTTCCCATTTTCCCTGATCTGTCCTCGATTTGTACCTTGACTTCCCGTGCTTTCTCAAGATCATGAGTAAGCTGTGCAACAAGGGCTTCAAGTTTCTTCTGAGTCTCCATGGAGGAATGGAGCTCACTCGTAAGACTAGCCACTTGTTTAGTCAAGTACCCTCTCTCTTTCTCAAAACAACTCTCTCTCTCTCTAAACAAACTCTCTTTCTCAACACAGGCAGACTCTATCTCTCTAAGGGTGGTGCAGGTGGAGGATTCTCTCGCTCTCGCTTTTCTTCAATCTTCCTCTAAATCGGTGATCTTAAGAACTAATGCTTTGTTATACCTTTTAGTTTTAAATGACTCAGAATATAACTCAGCGTAGGCGCGTTGAATATCACTCTCGCTCTCACTTGTGTCATCCTCGCCCTCACTCACATCAATCTCACTATCGAGGTGTCCCTGTGATGCATCATCCTCATCGTCGTGAGGAGACTTAGTAGTGCTCACATGACTAGCCATGAATGCGGTGAAGTTACACTAATACGGTGACTCGACTCCAGAATACACCGACTCGACCTCACTGTCATCGCTAAGGGAAGCATTAAGGACAGCTTTCCCTTTCTCTCTATTCAGACGTGTGGCACACTCAAAGGCTCTATGACCCTTACCGTCTCACTCAAAGCATCTCTCGCTTTATTTCTTAGGAGGATCTTTAAAAACTTTTTCATTTTTCTTTTCAAACTTATTTTTCTCAAATTTCTTTTTATCTTTAAAATTACCATTTTTCTTAAATTTGAGAATCCTTTTGATTTTTTTTGCAAAAAGAGCCAAATCATCTAAGTCAAAGTCACAATCAATTCAGACGTGTCAGTCTCTCTCTTTCTAGATGACTCTACCCTCTTTCTAGCCAACCCCTCACTCTTTCTCTCTTGGGCATTAAGTGAAATCCCCTTATCATTAGACTTCACAGATTTAGGAAACATGTCAATTTCATATGTTTGCAAGTCTCCTACAAGTTCTTCCAATTTTAGCGTATTTAAATTACCCATAGAATTTAGCATAGTGACTTTAGGGATAAAACGCTTAGGAAGAGAACGAAGAATCTTTTTAACAACTCTAGCATTAGGAATATTTTCACCAAGATTAAAGCAAGTATTAACAATGTCAGAAAGCCCAGCATAGAAATCATCAAAACATTCAGTCTCATGCATGGTGATTGTTCCAAATTGAGTTGTCAAATTTTACAATTTAGACTCTTTCACAACATTAGTTCCTTCATGGGTGAGTTGTAAAACATCACATGCCTCTTTTGACGTGGTGCACGTCATTATGCGTTTGAATTCATCAGGTGTGACAGACCCAGAAATAGCACTTAGACCCTTAGAATTGAATGATGACCATTTAAATTCGTCTTCAGTCCAAAAAGTGACAGGTTTTAAATTGATCACATTATCAATAGTGACGGAGGGAGGTGTCCACCCTCTTTCAACCAAAATCCAGACACGTTCATCAATGGCTTTTAATGCAGATCTCATACGGGCTTTCCAATATGAATAGTTTGTCCCATAAAAAACTGGCATTTCATTATATAACTTCTCCATAATGAACACACTCGTTTTCAAAAATCAATTTTTCAAAAAATTGATATCTTAGAAGAATTTTGCGGAAAATTACACGATAAAATTGTGTAACTGGCTCTGATACCAATTTGAAAGAGTGCGCGTGCGTTCAAATAGAGATATTATTTAATTAAACTCGGTTTTTATCAATTAAATCCTAAACATGCAACTATATGTGATTGAACAAGATGATAACTTATGCAAGAACATTCAAACACATACATGTGAGGAAAAATCCCCCAAAGGGGCAAAACCATTTATTTTTGCTATAATATTGAACATATAAATTCTTGAATTATAATGAAAATACAGTGACACAGAATGACCCGCAGGCGTCGGATCTGTAGTCGGTGGCTGGAAGTTTCCCTTTCAAGGAGGGCAGCAATGAAGAAGAAGAACAGTCTTCTTCACAAGAGTATGAACAGACACACGGATGTGTTCTTGGGTTGCAAAAGGATTCACAAAGGTTTGCCAGAGTTGTGTGAATCAAAACATGAGTATTGGGACTCAAAAAGGTGAAGACTTGAGGTATATGGACTCTCAAAATCGTTTATGTAAGTCTTATAAAACAGCTCCCCCGAAGATGGTATTTATAAGGAAACACATGAAGAGTTTTGCAAGCTAAAAATTCTGGCAGCGTACAGGGTACCCGAACCAGTTTGGGGTCCCTGCGAACCGGTTCACCCCCTGAACCGGTTCGGGCTGGGTTCGGGGAAATTCGCTGGAAAAAGTGCTTTCAACACTTAGAAAAATTTCCAAGGATTTTCTTGGAATTATCTCCATTTTCAACAGGCCATAACTTGTTCGCCGTAGCTCGGATTGAGGAGTCATTTCTTCCAGTATCTTTGTTGCGGAAAGCTCTTTAACTTTCCAATTGACCGGTACTCCGGAAGGTGGCTGTAAAATTACCAAATTACCAAATTACCTTGAACTTCCCTATCAAGCCTTGGTGCACTGTTTTGACTTCTCTTGCGTACCACTTGCATTACGAGCTTAAAATTAGGGAACGTGAAGTCGTTAAGGCAGATGAGGGACACATGTTGGAGATAATAAATGCTTGCTTCCCAGAATTCGGATTGAGGCCATCGTGTGCGATCGTGTAGAGACGTGCCAAATGTAACGGCGTACGACATAAATTAATGAAACATTTCGGACATGATAAAAATGTCCTTACAATTTTAAAGATCCTGAGAAAGAGAAAGGGGACTTGACTAAACAAGTGGCTAGTCTTACGAGTGAGCTCCATTCCTTCTTGGAGACTCGGAAGAAACTTGAAGCCCTTGTAGCATAGCTTACTAATGATCTTGAGAGAACTCGGGAAGTCAAGGTTCAAATCGAGGATAGATATGGAAAGATGGTAAAGATGCTCCTCGGCCCCGCTTTGGGTTTTGGTGATACGTAGGGAATAGGTTATGATGGTGCCTCCATGTCCCAAATTACACCTGGACTAGTTCCTGAGTTTACTACGACTCTATATGGCCATTATCAAAATCCTCGAAGGAGAGTTCGACCAAGAAAAGCAAGCCAAGGTACGCCTAAGACTATGTTCTTTTTTACATATTGCAAAAGAAAAGGCCACCTTAGGGAGTTTTTCTATAGTTTGGGTCGGACACGACGTACTACTGCTCCACCCACATCATACTGATGATTTTTCTAGTTTGATAGAGTGTGTTGAGTTTTTAGCTGCCACATCACAGAGTTTGATGGAGGAATTTTGACGGCTGACTTTGTCGTTAGTAAATGCTTCTCGCATCCCGGCTAAAACCAACAACAACAAGGGTAAACAAAAGGTTACCACTTCTTGGGTACCTAAGAAAGATAAAAAGGCCCTTATTTTTCATGTCGCTCTCAAATAACATAATACCTCAAAGTGGTATTTTGAGAGTGGGTGCTCTAGACATATGATAGGCGATGTCTCATTTTTTACCTACCTTAAGGATTATAAGGAAGGTACAGCCACCTTTGGAGATGGGAGCAAGTCTAGCATCATAGACGAGGTTGTAATACCCCATAATTTTATTGATTTTTATTTAAAGGAAAAATTGAATTAAATGAGAATTAATTGGTAATCAATTCGGATATAAATACTAGTGAGATGTGAGTTGGTATTTGATTATGATGTTAAAATTGAAAATTCCATGAGTATTGAATATTTAAATTGTCACGAGACAGAAAAACGCCAATTTGGAAATTTAGTTAGGACGCGCGTGTCAGTTGCATTAGGAATGAAATTATTTAAATTAAAAAGTGAATTATATTTTTATCAACCGAATGGTCATTTTGAGTGCGCCAACGTGTCCGGAAGGGTCGAAATAGTCAGAAAATACTAGCCGGGGGTTTAGTTTGGGTCCTGGGGCATTTTTAGGCCATACCGGCAACCCAAAAGGGTAGTTTGGTAATTTTAAAAACAGGGGAATTAAAACCCACGAATTTTAGAGGTTAATTTTATATTAGTAATGAACCCATTAAGTCCATTATCAGCATTTATCAAGTAGTGGGCTACGGGAGTTAAAGGGCAGAGTCCTAAGAGGTTCCAAAAGAAACCCCTAGCCACCATCACCATCTTTGGGAGAAATCTGTAGAAAGAAAGAGGAGAATCAACCTCCATCTTTCAACATCAAATCAGAACATCTAAGGTAAGTGGTTTAATTCCATAAATTCAAGTGAATGTTTCCTCCATGCTTAGAATTGAATATATTTCTTGTATTGAAAGTTTGATGAAAACCCATGAAATTGGAGATAGAAATCGTAATCTTATATGAGGATCGCATGCAGAATAGTTATGGACGAATTTCATATCCAAAATATATCTATTGATGATTTAAAAAGGATTTATAAGAAGTAGTTGTAGACATTAAATTCTGTGTTCATGTTTATAGGGTTTGGGATAAGATTTGGGAATTTTGATGATTACATGTTGATTTAGGAGGTACTGACCCCATATATATGTTAAAGAGTAACCTAGGAGGACTTAGTGTAGTTTAAACACATTAAAACTTAGTTTGGATGATCATAGGATGGATTTAGAGAAGATAAGAACGAAGAAAAAATGAATTTGGAGATTTCTGGGCGCAGACTGCCATCTCGTTAGAAGACCTGCCCAGGTCGTTCGAACGACCTCGTTAGAACGAGCTTCTAACGAGATGACGGTATCCCTTCTAACGAGTTGGTAGTTCATTTGAAGCCATTCGTTCGAACGAGTGTCGTTCGAACGATATTTCTAACGAGTTGACAGAATGGCCTTTTAGGCCTGATTTTATTTAGAACCTCCAGTAGACTTATATAATTGAGTGTAAACCTCCCCTTGTTGACCAGTGGGTATAATTGTGAAGATTTGAGTACGTTGAGGAGTAAAACATAAAATTTTTTAGTAAGCCGAATGACAATTATGGCTTAGGAAATAAGTACCTAAAATTAACGACGTGAGGCGGGTTAGTAACTTAAATGTATTTTATTCGGGGAATTGCGAATGTGTAACTTTTCATGATGGTATAGAATTGAGAAATATACCCCTATTATGACTATAAGATATCTAAGATGTGTGAATGCTTAGTATTTATATTTATTTGTGTATAACATACCTACCATACTTGCTATTATGGGAGGTTGGCGTTCGATCAGGGCCATCTAATCTTTGTGTGCCTACGGGGAGGATTTAGATTGGTACCATGAGAACATAGGTCAGAGAAGGGCTTATTGAGGAGTTAATAAGTATACTTATCATGGGAGCATAGGTATGTGCATGACCCATGTGATGTGAACCATATTCGCCTCCATTATGTGTGTTTGTTACTTGTCAAAACGGTTCCTGAGAGATTCGGAGCACGTAATCCTTATGTACGTGATGTACCGAGATTGGATAGCAGAGTATGTGCGCACCGCTGCTTAGTCTAGGGGTGCCAGTATTGTATAATTATGAGAAGATTGATGCGATGAAATATTGAAGCAAACTGTTATATAAGTACAAGTGTGAATTAATGTTACATCTTTGTAGAATAAAAAAAATGAGAAAACGCTTAGAAATTATTATGATTAATTCCGAGAATTAAATGAAAGTAAAACTCCTAGTTTATATAAAGGCGTCGGGAATTAAACCATGATTAGTTTAGTAAACATCAAATATTGAAGTGGACTAGTTTGATAGTAGAATAACTAGATTTGATTACGGATACGTTAGGAGTGCACAGATAATCGAGAGGTGAGTATTTCATGTGAGAGCACGTCCTAACATGTATTTTGCATTCATTGTTTAATGTCATTAAAACACTTGCTATATTTTAAACTGTTTTCACAATCGGGTTCTGAGACGTTTGCTTTCAAATATATTTTCTTGTAAAAACCTTTTAGGTGCCCAGCTACAAGGACACCAAGCATAGGAGCTCCATTCAGGTGACGAACTGTAGCTGCTGTGGAACTTACATGAGCTTGACAGTAGACGCCTCCACTTTTGATGTTGACTCTATATTATCAGCTTTTCTCATTTATTGGGCATGTCGCCCCATTTCTTTTAGAGACACTCTACCTATTCGGTTATTTCAGATTTTGGGTTGTAATTAATTTAGTGATGCAGACTTGGTATTTGTTTATTTCAGTATTCAAATTGTTGTGAGGAGTATTCCTCTAGACTCATTATTATTTTATGGTTATTCTATTGTGATTATGTTGTAGTGGTTATGTTAGCATTTCATAATCTACTTATTGCATGTTGATCGAATTTAATTAAAATTGACAACTCACTTTTTAAATATTAGGTGGCTAGTAATTGTTAAAACTTTTTTCGACAGTGATGTTATGAACTGAACCAACTTGGCATTTTGTATTAATTTAATAAAGGAGTAGCTACCCGGTATTTAATTAGTCGGGGTGTCACAGAGGTACAATAGAGTTACCAGGATTTCCTATGCTAGAGAATGTTTTGTACGTCAATGGTTTGAAAGCAAACCTTCTCAGCATTACCCAGTTGTGCGACACTCACTTCTCCATAAAGTTTGATTGGGACGCATGTAATGTCTATAATCAAGCCGGTAAACTTTTATTGCGAGGGGTGAGGATAGAGGATAATTACTATGGGACTGTTCCCACATCCTCACTTGTCTGCAACAGCGCCACGATCACTCCTATGTATATATGGCATCAACGTCTAGGTCACGTGAACGTTAGAGATTTTCCCAATTAGCTAAAAAGGACCTAGTACGTGGTTTACCTTCACTTGGAAAGACAACCTCCACGGTTTGTAGACCCTGTCAGTTGGGAAAGCAAATTCGTAGCCCCCATAGGAAGTTGCATTCCATTACCACCTCCCGTGTACTTGAGCTAATGCACATGGATCTTATGGTCCTACTCGTACTGAGAGTCTGAGTGGGAAGAGGTATATCCTCGTGATGGTAGATGATTTCTTCATATATTCGATTGTAGATTTTTTGAGAGAGAAATACGATGCTGTAGAGTTTCTAACGACCAAGTGCCTTGTCCTGCAAAATCAATACGGAGTCACTATTAAAAGGATACGTAGTGACAATGACATGGAATTTAAAGAAGCAAAGGTAGATCTTTACTGTGATAGCCTTGGGATCAAACATGAGTTTTCTGTTGTGAAGACACCTCAGCAAAATGGGATTGTTGAGAGAAAGAACAGGACGATTCAAAAAATGGCTAGATCTATGCTTATAGGTCGTAAAGTTGCTAGGAGATTTTGGGCAGAGGCAGTGTCTACTTCATGCCACAAGGTGAATAGGATTTACCTGCATCCACACACACTTAAGACGCCTTATGAATTGTGGATTGTAAAGAAACCCAACCTTTCATATTTCCATGTCTTTGGGAGTAAATGCTACGTCCTACGGGATAGAGAGCAATTAGGAAAGTTTTAACTCCCAGAGCGAGGATGGAATATTGCTAGGATATTCATTGAATAGTAGAGCGTACCGGGTTTTTATCCTGAAGAGCTCTAAAGTTATGGAGTCAATAAACGTCACCGTGCAAGATGATGAACCTCCAACGTTTATTGATCCTAGCCTTTAGTGTGAGGATGAGGACTTTTTGGGAGTGATTTACTTGTCCCTAACCCACACCCCATGGACCCTACTCCTGTGTTAGGGGACACACCTGCTTGGGTTCGCAAGAGTTATGATCCATCTGCCATTGTTGGCGATCCAACTTTAGGGGTCGAGACTCGTGCTCAGTTCGATAACGTTGTTAGTCATCATTGCTACATGTCCATAGTCGATCCTAAGAATCATAAAGAAACACTCAAGGATGAACACTGGATATATGCCATGCAAGATGAGTTACTTCAGTTTAAAAAGAACAATGTCTAGGAACTTGTCCCCCGACCTAGTGAGACTAATGTTATAGGTACCCGGTGGATTTCAAGAATAAAATGGATAAAAATGGTGCCATAATTAGAAACAAGGCTAGGTTGGTCGCTCAAGGCTACACACAGATAGAGGGTGTAGAATTTGGGGAGACATTTGCTCATTTTGCGAGGCTTGAGTTCGTCCACTTACTAACTCGCCATCGCATGTCATCTGCGCTTCAAGTTATATCAGATGGATGTCAAGAGTGCCTTTCTAAATGGAATTCTATAGGAGGAGGTTTATGTGGAACAAACAAAAGGGTTTGAAGACCCTAAGCACCCAGAGCACGTCTAGTATCTGAGGAAAGCCTTGTATGGTTTGAGCCAAGCACCCCATGCTTGGTACGAGAGGCTTACTTCCTATCTCTTAGATCGCGGCTTCAAGAGAGGGGAGTTGATATGATGTTGTTCGTCAGGAGAGATAATGGTGATATTTTGGTTGCCCAGGTCTATGTGGATGACATAGTCTTTGGATCCACATGCTCCCAGCATGCTCACCACTTTAAGGAGGAGATGAAAAGTGAGTTTGAGATGAGCATGGTAGGTGAGATTACTTTCTTCCTTGGTCTCCAGGTTCTTCAGCTAGAGGATGGGATGTTCATCTCCCAATTCAAGTATGCTAGAGACCTAGTGAAGAAATTTAGTTTAGGGATGTTCATCTCCCAATCCAAGTATGCTAGGGACATAGTGAAGAAATTTGGTTTAGACTCCGATAAGCATGCACGTACACCTATGAGTACTTCTATCAAGCTTAGTAAGGACACTTTAGGCAATGATGTAGATAAAATCTTGTATCGGAGTATGATAGGTAGTCTTCTCTACTTAACTGCCAGTCGTCTCGACAAAGCCTTTAGTGTTGGAGTTTGCGCGCGATATTAGGTGTCCCCGAAAGAGTAACACTTACTCACTTTAAAACATGTTATCAAATACGTGAGTGGGGCTCTCTCATACGGTATTTGGTATTCCTTTGATACCGATGACCGTCTGTCCGCCTATTCGGATGCTGATTGGGCCGGGGATGTAGATGGTCGTAGGACAACTTCTGGTGGGTGTTTCTATTTTGGTTCTTCTCTTGTCTCCTGGTTGAGAAAGAAGCAAAACTCCATCTCTTTTTCCACTTCGGAGGTCTGAGTACATCGTCCCCGGAAGTTGTTGCACGCAACTCTTGTGGATAAAGAAAATGTTGGAAGATTATGGGATTTCATAGGACACCATGACCATTTCCTGTGAAATATGAGCGCAATACACATATCCCGTAATCCATTCCAACATTCGCGCATAAAGTACATCAAGATATACGAGAACTTTATACGTCAGTTAGTTGAAGATAAAGTCGTATCCCTGAGTTTCGTTCCTACCGACCGTCAGTTAGTCGATATTTTCGTGAAACCTTTAGATGCCCTTAGATTTTAGAGTCTTAGGAAGTCTTTTGGGATTTGCACAGTTGACTGAGGGGTTGGTCCATGTCTAGGATAGGATGCTTTATCATGTTCATATCATATGCTTCCTATTTTTAGTTTGTATCATGTGTATAATTATTTTTGCTTTTTTATTGTTTATTTATTTTGAAAAATCCAAAAAGATTTTCTTTTTTATAAAAATTTCAGAAAAGCACAAAAAGATTTTTGTATTTTATTTGAACCTTTTTGGATGAGCATTTAAGATATCCGAGTCACAAATTTCATTTCACTTATTCCATGTGACTGTTTAATATAGATTTGTGACGCTACATAAGTTCATCGATGTGCTTTACTTTGATTGGAGTCTTTGAGATGTGATTAGTGATATCTTTCTACATGTTTGACTCCAATCTCCTTTATTTCACCCATGCACGACTTTATTTGATTATTGTACTTGTTTATCACATATTGGCTTGAGTGTTTCCATCTCAATTCTGTCTATACAACTATCTATATGCGATAAAACTTGACAATATTGGAATGCATGTAAAAACAGTTTGGTGAGATTATGTGTTTTTAAAAACGGGGAAGCGCTGCAAAAGGTTCATTTTGCCTTTTTGAATACTAAGACACCGTTAAATCGAACCTAAAAAATTGAGAAATTTTATTATCCGGGGTCCAAAGAGGTTAAAAGAGCTCGAAAACTTTAAAGGCAATAAAAAGCAATACATGCCAAATATGGGCCATTAGGTTTCACCATCAATTCTCCAAAGTTTGAGAATTTAGATCACCTCTGTTCAAAATCTAAATCCGAGGGAGTTTGGTTGGATAATTTAAATGGGTTTGCACTTCCTTGAAAGTCCTGAAAAAGCATTAAATCGTTTTGGACGTTATTGGTGTGGAAATCACTTTGAACTTTGATTTTTTGATTTGATTGAGTCAATGTCTCATATTTCCATCTTTTTACACCTAAGGAAGAGTTTGACTTCATTCGTTAGGAGTATTCGATATTCATCGTGCACGTATGTCATGTCTGTATGCATTTATTTACCTGTCGAATTTTATCACACCCTAAATTTACGCTATCATCGACTAGGCTGTTGTTGTGTTCGTTCATGGTGTGATTCTTTGTTGTATATTTTATGTGAAAATTTTTGAAAAATTCAAAAATAGAAGTTTATTACCTTGTGACATTCTCCATTTGCATTTATTTCTGCTTCTCATATCTGTCTATTTGGGTACATCATAAAAAGGGGGAGAATAATTATGGGGAGAATTGTTTGGTGTTTGGTTGATTTATGAATGATTTGCTTAAGCTTAATTGATCTTTGATTTTTGCCTATCATTATATTTCAAACTGTTGCTGGTCACTGGTATTTTCTTTATCTCATGTGTGTAGGTACAAAATTGATTATCATTGGATTGCACACCTTGATGAGAAAGCTTTGGGAGTTTCTGAAGAGCTGAAGATTTGAAGACATGTCATTTAGTATTCTCAGTTTGAGGGTTTAATGGGGATATTATCTTATATGTCATTTTTTTGGAGAATGCATAATTCGGATTTTTTATGTATGTACTGGCATAGACATAAAGGAGATTTGTAAGGACATAATTTTATAAATGACCGGGGTAGAATCTAGGAATTTTTCTTATTTTCCCTAAATCACAGTTTGTATGTTTGATATCGCTACATTCGGTACATCAACACGATCATCCTCGACGGCCTCTATCCCAATCCATGCATCCATTATCTTCACACGTGCATCATGATACATGTGACGTGCTGCTCAACCGTTTCCCACTACTCCACGATGCATTATAGGTAAAATGATTTATTAGAGTTGTTTATATTTGCATAAATATTTGGGGAATATTTTTTCAAAATAATTTTTGAAGTCTGAAATTACTTTTTATCAAAAGCATAAATTTTTCGAAGTGTAAAAGTAGAGTGTTTCGGCCGACGAGCTCACTCAAACGATATTGCATTGTCGTTCGCGCGAGATAGGCATGTCGTGCGATCTCATTCGAACGACACCTGTCCTTCGTTCGAGCGATATGATTATCTCATTCGAACGAAGCCATCGCCTCAATTTTCGTATAAATATATGGTTCATCTCTACATGTTTTTCAAGTCTTTTGGCAAACTCGAATTCTGCAAAAACAGTCCAAAAAAATAGACTTCACTTTTTAAGGTTCTAATCCTTCTTTATTCACATAATCACTCCCATTTATATATGTGAATTGATAAACCTTAAAGAGGATCATTTACTCTTCTGGAGTACTTTGTGGAGAAGCCATTCTCTTCTTCACTGCTGCCCAACTGGAGTTCTTGCGGGAGATTCCAACCGACAACATCAAAACTGACACCCGAGTGTATTTTATATGTCACACTTATTTTCATTGTAATTCGTGTAGCCATTTTTACAAAATAGTGAAAATAAAAAGGTTTTTTCCCTTTGGGGATTTTTCCCTCATTTGTGTGTTTTGGTTTGTGATTGACTGTTCGTGCATATTCATATTGTTTTCAATCACACCTAGATGCATGTTTTAGGATTTAATTGAAAAACTGAGTTTAATTAGACAATTTATTTATTTGAACAAACGTGCACTCTTCACCCTGGCCTGAGGAGCAGGGAGAGTATAGTCCCCAGGTCATAGCGTCCATTATTTTACCGTGCATGAGGTGGGGATAAGATGTCTTAGGTATGATTTGTCTTACTCTTAGGTTAGGAACTATGGTCGCTTACTATTCTTTACAATTAGGTTTTTACGAAGACGATGTGAGCAAGTCTGGCTATTGGTATCCCAGGGACATGTGAGCGATTCCTTGGAAGTTGATAGCATTATAGAGGACTGTTAGTATACATATATTATTGTGTGATATGTATATGTGCTGGTTATGGTATATGGATATTTTGGTAGAATATGAGTGCAATACTATATTAATGGTAAAGATGATGTGTGATATATTATAATGATAACTAGAGAAAGTTACAAAGATATGTATTATGTTTTGTCTTTTGCAGCATGAGAGTGAATTAGTATAATCTCATGCCAATAGACGGGAAGTAAGGCTATGTACTATGGACCGAGGGCCTAACGAATTTCCACGGCCAACAATGTTAAGTAGTAGTGTATCAGGGGGGTTCCTTGTTTGGATTTTGCTTTGCAAGACATCCCACGAACGAAACTTAGCATAATGTTGGGCGTGGGGAGATGTTTGGTCCTTAGTTCTTGGTTTTATGTAAAATAGTGGGTGAATATTTCTAGCATTAATGATGACGTATGATATCTTATGCTGATAACTTGTAAAGGTTAAAAATTAGAATTCGATAAAATATTTTGAGATATATAAATGTATAAGTTTGGGTGTAAATTTTTGCAGTTGATAAAAGAAGTAGTTAGATGGTTATATTTTAGATATAGTGGGTTACGCGAATGAGGTTCATGTGTACATTTAGGAGGATTTATCCCTCGAATGTAATGGGTAACTTAATTGAGGTTTATGTGCTTACGCTTAGGTGCACGCTATAGTTGAGGGGTGAGGTTAAGTCCCAAGAGAGTGTGACACCACTTTAATTATGAAATTTGTGCATTCATAATTATTATGCATTTTAATTCACTTGCTAAAATTATTTTCAAACCTCGAGCTCTGACCCATTTATATCTTTTCTCTTGCTATACATATTGTAATATATTTTAGGTGTCCCTCCGCAAGGACACCATTGATGCCTATTCTGTTCAGAGTCCTGGGAGATGTAGCAGTTGCGAAATGTTACAGGATTTTGTTGTAGTCGCTTCCTATTTTTGTAAATCTAGTTAAGGATCCACTTTTGTATATCGGGTATGTAAACCCAAGGGTTGTGTATTCATAGCTCTTTCATGTTTTTATCACTGGATGTTGTATTATCTATGACCCGACAACATATTTGGGTATATCTTTTGTTGTGCGTATATATATATATATATATATATATATATATACTATCATGTTCTGCAATCTTTATATGTTGGTTTATAATTCCTTGTTTGTTTTTAGAATTTTGGCATTTATTTCTTTTATTATTGGGTGGTTAGTTATATTTTTTAGATTTAACTGTTGATGCTGAGAATGATCCACTTGAGATTCCTGTTTTATTGTAGTATAGGACTAGCCACCCGTTATTATTAGAAGCGGGGTGTTATAGGTGGTATCAGAGCATAAGGTTATAATGTCTTAGGATATATGCAGGTTTTCTACGTTCTTCCGTAAGTTTTCTTAATATACAACCCTACTGTTAGTATTGTTGTGTTCACTATGTGTTTACGATCTTTTGCTTGGATCAATTGCTTGAATGTGTGCTAATACAGTTTGTTCTCATTTCACATGCCGCCTATAAAAGACTGTCCTGCTAAAGTAAACGTTGAGGCTAGGAATGTTGAACCCTAATTGCCTTAGGGAACGATGACTGCAGCCGAAGTCGCTGATATTGTGGCTCGTGCTGTCAATACAACCATGATTACTGCTTTATTTCATCATCAGGATCATCGTCCTCAGCTCATGGGGAGTAATTTGTTTGGAGATTCGTGTTAGTCTAGTAAGTTAGGGAAAAAGGGTGCAGGCGGAGCACAGTCGTCTCAACAGCATAGTAGACGTCAAAGGAAGCGATATTTTCGCCTGGGGAAGGCAGTTAAGGGACAACATTCAGAAAACTTTAGGCAGAATTTTCAAGAATAATAACAATACCAGAATGTTCCTCAGGACCAAGTAGGCCGAGGGAACAACGGGGGAGGCCAGTCAGGGCGAGGTCGTCCGGGCCATAGATCGAGAAAATTTTAGGGCGATATTATCAGTGTGGGGAGGTAGGTCATAGGAAGATAGAGTGACCATATTGGAATATAGAACAAGCACCGGGAGTTTGGCAGGTTCAACAAGCACCTTTACCACCTCCTCCACATGTTCCAGTTATTTCGACTTCATAGGAACTAATGCTATATGGGTGAGATTACCATGTTCAAAATGCGATGTTATCGCGAGTGCCACAACCTCCATTAGCCTATTTTGGTACGTTTCTTATCTATGAATTTATGGGTTGGGTATTAATTATTTCGAGAGTGTTTCATTTACTAATAGATGTTCGTTTCGCTCGTACGACAGGATTTTTAAGTCAGTTGAATTTAATGGGTGGTTGGTTGTATAACCATATTATATGTAGTATCACTGGGTAGGGGCTCATTGGAGTCGAGTGTGTGAGAGTCGGTATGTATTCTAGATGTTTGCATTACTTGTGAGATGTCTACTTTCGAGAGTTATGAGAGTAGGGTGGCTGTTTTCTACATCTGGCGAGATAATGATGATGTGGAATTTTAGAATATAAATATTTATCATTGAGTAGATTGTCTTTCTCTGTGTGGGATCAAGGATGGCTTGGGGAGATATATTTTGGAACAATTGACTATTTTGAGCAGTGATAGTCGAGATAGGATTTTGTGTGACGTAATAGGTTTTTACTAATGAGAGTCAGGGTTTAGCGAGTTTATTGTTGAACGAAGAGTTCTTGCTCAGGGTTGTGTGTGTGTTGAGAACTTAATGTTGGTGATAACATCGTATTGATTGACGCCTTATGTCTTAGGAATATTATTTAATTTGTGTATGTTAGAAGACATAAAATTATTTTTTTAGTCCTTTGGTGCCATATAATTGATTTAAAAATCTTTTTAAAACTTTAGTCCTAGTCTGACCGATCTCCATCCCCGACAGAGATGCACAGTAGTGTATTGGGAGAGTTCCTTGTTTAAGATTTTGCTTGCGAGGCCTCTCCCGCATGAAAGTAGTGAATGTCGGGAATTGAGAAAGGTTAGGTATTCGGACACATTTTTTTAAAATCATTATTGTCTGTGACCCGATAGCTTATTCGGGTATATCTTTTATTGTACATTTAACTTTTGATGCTGAGAATGATCCACTTGAGATTCCTGTTTTATCGTAGTATAGGGCTAGCTATCCGTTATTATTATAAGTGGTGTGTCACACCATGTTAATCTCCTTATAAAGAGGAATTTTTCCGTATATGAAACCACTCCAATAGGTGTTTGGGTCCCCCTTTTATTTGGGCCTAAAGTTAACCCATTTCCATAATTAAATCCATTATTTTCCAATAATCCCCCAAGTTAATGAAATTGGAAAATAAGGTCCAAAAACACATGTATAGAGTATAAAGAGGTCAATTGGAAATTCAACTCATTGGGATAGGTAGCTTGTGGCTTTGAACCTTTCCTAATGATAGTCTACTGGATTTACTTTCTAAGTAGTGAATGTGATGTCTTGAACTACCACCCATTTGTGTAAACCAAGATAATAAGTCCCACATACATCAATCCCACACAGAGTTGGTTCTCATATTTGTGTTCATTTTGGCCGTAAACATTATTAGGTCTCATGAGTTATTTAGAGAATCAAGCCTTTAAATTGTCATTGAAGCATACCCATTTCACTCTGGCGTAAATGATTCCCCATTAAAAGTCCCATGGTGTACCCTACTTGTTTAACAATCTATAAGGATCGTTAAAATCATTGTTTAACCTATCTTTCATCAAGCTGCACTTCTTGCATCATAGAAATGGGTAGAAGATATAATTTCTTAAGTGGAACTAGAGAATCTTCCATAAAATTTTTGTCCCATTAGACCTAGACGTCGGGATCTCCAGTCAACTAGGTTGGTTGCCATCATGGTGACTCTTTGTTATAGGATTTTAACCCCATTCCCCTCGATGTTGAATAAATTATCCCTTGGTAAATGTTTTGTAAATGGATCCGCTTAATTATTCTTTGATTGTAAAAAGTTGATGGAAATAATTTCATTAGAGGTAAATTATCCAACAGTACTAATGTCTACGTCGAATGTTATCGTTATTTACAAAATTATATGCCCTTGAGATTGCCCCATTATTTATCACAATGTATATTTATAGAAGATACATACTTTGGCAAAAAAGTAATACCCTCAAGAAAATGTCGAATCCATTCAGTTTTTCCCCTTCTTTATCTAAAGTTATAAGTTTAGATTCCATTGTTGAACAAATGATGCAAGATACAGCCCAAACTTCGAAGATGAATACATAGCCAATTATGGATTTTGACTCTTCTGAGTCTGATATCCAATTTTCACCACTATAAGTAACGTATGGTACCTTGTATAATGAAACTAATAGTTCATAGTGTACCTTAAGTACTTTTAAATACTTACTAAAGCTTCCCAATTTTGAGTCCTTGGGTTACACATATATCTACTAAGATTGATTACGACATAAGCAATATGGAGTATTGTAAAATTCACAATGTACATTACACTCCCAATATAGTAAAATTTTAATATAATTGAATTGGGATAACATCAGACTGTTCGGACTTTTAGTGATCTTTATGCCCAAATTGACATATTCCTTTGTAGGGTCTTTCATATCAAATTTCTTGTCACAATTTTCTTAGTATCATTTATTATGTCAAAATTAATTCTGAAGATTAACATATAATCGTATAAAGATAAATGTGTTATTAATTCTGATGACATATGTGTTATTAAGTTGTTCAACATATATGCATTTATCACACATTAATTTTGAATCCACTTGTCATCATGACTTTGTCAAATTTTTCATTCCATTACTTTGGAGCTTGTTTCAATCCATATAATGATTTAACAACGTGACATTCTTTCTTTTCTTATCCTTTGACAATAAAACCTTCAGGTTGTTCCATATATATGTCTTCATCTAATTCATCATTTAAAAGGGTTGGTTTTACGTCCATTTGGTGAATTTTTATATTATATAAGGTTACAATAGCGATTAACATCCTAATGAATGTTATTCTAGTTACGAGGGAATAGGTGTCAAAGAAGTCTAAGCCTTCGTTTTACCTATATCCTTTAGCAACCATTATTGCCTTATATTTATCAATAAACTGTCGGGTTTCATCTTCCTTTTGAAGATCCAATTGCACCTAATGTGTTTATTACCATGCGAGGAATCCACCAATTCTCGAGTATGATTCTTAATTATGGATCCAATCTCACTATTAATATCCTCCTTCTAATAAGGAGTTCGGTAGTATACATTGCTTCTTCATAAGTTTGAGGCTCACTTTATAATAGAGAAGTTAGAAAGTCGGGACCAATAAATGTTGGATCCCTAGCCCTCTTGTTACGCCTAGGCTCAAACGCTTCATCATTATAAACATACTCTGAATTAGGATTATCACCAATCATTTATGAGGATGCACACTATCTTTATTAAACGAAAAATGATCTTAAAAAATTTAGCATCGTGATATTAAAGTATAGTACTTTCATGTATATCCATGATGTTAGCTTTATGCACCAAAAATCTATATGTGCTACTATTATTAGCATATCCAATTAAAACACAATCTACTATTTTATATCCTAACGCATTTCTTATAAGAGGATGTATAACCACCTTAGCCAAGCACCTTCACACATTGAAGTATCTATATGAAGGTATTTTACATTTCCACATTTGATATGTGGTTTTATGACTTTTTTGTGCGGAACTGTATTAAATATATAATCTGCTGATAGTAAAGCTTCTCCTCATAATTTTTGGGGTAATCTAGAGTTGACAAGCATGGCGTTAAGCATGTCTTTCCACATTCTATTTTTTATCTTGGCAATTCCATTTTATTGAGGAGTGTAGGGTGCTATCGTTTGATGTATTATACCATGTTGTGCACTAAATTCATCTAAAGATTCTGAATATTATCATCCTCTATCAAGTACTTTCATTTTAATCTTTTATTAAGTTGATTTTCAATTTGAGTCTTATAAACATTTCAAGTGCTTCATCTATACTAAGAAGTAAGTACACATAATAATATCTAGTGCAATAATCCATGAAGTTAATACAATATTTTTATCACCTTTATTTTGAATTTATTTAAGAATATATATGTTAGAATAAATTAATTATAAATGTATGTTACTTCTTTCAACAAATTTAAATTGTCTCTTAGAAAATTTAGATTCAACGCAAACTTCACATTTATGTGTATCATCTATTTCAGAGTTAGGAACTAAATCCAATTTAATTAATCTACGGATGGACCCATAACAAAGATGTCATAACCTACCATGCCACACATTAAACGACCCAAGGATATAACATATATATTTATTCCAATTATCATTAATAATAAAGTCAACAGTTACAATTAGTTTAAACATCTTATCACTCAAATACCATTTTTAAGATAAATATACCACCCTTGGTGAGTACAAATTTGTTAGATTCAAAGATGGGCTTTTTCATAAATAATGTTTAATTGACGATTTTTTTATATGATGTCCTCGACGAACTTTTAGTAGTGCTGTTAGGTTATTTTTTGGTCCTTAAAACAAGTTGATAGTCCTATAAATAAAGGAAACTCTTCCCAAAAATTTTAAAATAGCATACATTTTAATTATAATATAAACTATTTTACAAAAAAATTTAGTCGATTCAATACTTTGGAAGTATTCTTCGTACCTTCAGGAAAATTGACCACGATTTTATGACTTGACCACGATTGATACTTTGGAAAACTATCATCGTGCCTTCAGTTATGGGCATACCCTAGTGTGTGTGTGTGTGTGTGTGTGATATATTGCATCTTTTTGGAACATATGCAAGTCTATTTAGAAAATCCACAAGACGAAGCGACACAACCTTTTAAATGAAGTGGCATAACCATTAGAAACGAAGTGACACAACCATTTAAAAGTAAATTACATGGACATAAAAACATGAGAATGCTCTTTATTAAAAATGGCCTAGCTAATGAGCAATCTTCTTAAAGATTCTTTGAAATTATACAAATGGGGCGGGTTAAAATATTGTAATGGATCGAAAATTAAGGACCAATTAATTCTAAAAATTCATTACATACAAGCTCAATTTAATGGAAAAGTTTAAAAAGAATATTAAATAAAAATTGGCCCAAAAAGAAAGGACACGACCCCAAATCCCCAACCAATCATAGTGTAAGTTATCTTTGCTTTAAAGGGTTCTGATACCCCAAGGGAATCCAAACCTTTAAGTTATCTCATGAGTAGATATACTACTCACTTTCTTATAATTTTTTAATGTGGAACTAACCCACTAACACTAGTTCACGCACTTCAACTTAGGTAATTTGAGGTCAATTTCTCATTCACCTCTTGATGATTTGATCATATGAGTATACAACGTTAATCTCCTTGACGAGAGGAACACGTTGGTAAGTGAACCCTCCCCAAAAGGTGTGTCTCATTAAAACTTTTAGTTGGGCCTAAATATGACCCATTTCCATGTTTAACATAATTGTTTTCCAATAAGATTGAGTAAAGACCGGAGATATTGCGGAGAGAGAGACACGGGGCTCGTCTGTTTGAGAGAGAGGTAGAGTTCAATGGAGAAGATGGAGAAAGAAAAATAATGTGGTTCGTAGCATCGTGCTCTAATCCTTTAAGATTATAGGCCCCATCTCGTCTCCACAGGATTTGTTCCCGGGAGTACCTTAAAGAAAGGAACATGTTAAGAAATTTAGATGTGTAGGATTATGATAAGCGAAGGGAAAAGATCGATGGTGTGTTAAATGGGAAGGGATTTAATTAAGTAAATAACAAGATTTAATCCCGCAAGATGTGCAAACAATTGTAAATTTTCTTAGTAAATATGTCAACTACATAAAACTATTATAAGATGGTATTATAAAATTTACAAAAATAAAAAATTGAAGCTCTCACTTTTCCTAATGGCTTTATGAAACAATGAAAATCAACTAATAATAACTCTATAAATATATTGATCAACACATCACATCTTTTCAACAATACAAAACCCATGAGATAAATGGGTATATTGAAAACCAAAAGTAAACCGACTGAAAAAAATGTAATTTCTCACTTATTTGTATAATTATTATTTAGGTACAACAAGAAATGAAGTTGAGTAATTCAGGATTACATATTAAATCAAGGATGTTTTTATACAAAACCATAATTCCTATATAGAGCCTCAAATAACTGTTTCTCATTGTTAATTATATAAGTAGCAAAAGACTTCAATGTCCCTAACAACCCCCTATTTAAACATTTCCTACTGGGAGTGTCATAACTTCTCAAATTGGTAATCTTATTTAAATGAATTACTAAAGATAAGAATACAACCACTTCAACCACAATTCTATTTCAATTCCAATAGATTTTGAATAAAGCAAATTATTTCTCTAATTATAACATTATAATCTAGAGAGTCGTCAGTTAATCTGTGCAGAAATCAAGTAATCCATCATTCAATTTCTAATCAATTGAATTAAAATAACACTAATTTTGTCGATCCTAGAAAGAAATTGAAATCAGAAATAAAACTAATCAATTGAATAAAAGATGGATTCTCAAAGATAAGAAAATTTTCCTATCAAACTAAAATTGATGACTTATAGAAAACATCAAACCAAATTCATTACAGAGGGAATTCATATGTATTCCTAAAGTGAGAAGGAGAGAACCCATACCGTTTTCTCACCACCAACTCTTAACCATCCATGGAAACACCACCATCACCCAACCACCTACATGGCCACCCACATCCAAAGAAATCAAAATCCAAATCAATCAATCATAGAGAAAACACAATCTATTTAACGGAGGAAAGAGAAAAATGGTTATCGGACCAACCTTGGTCGTTGGTGGCAACAAATTATGTCGGCAAATACACATCGGAGGAGCAACAATGGCGATGGGAAGATAGTGATTTTAATGATTTTGGTGAGAGTTCATAGGATGAATGTTTTATTATTCAATGACCCCATTCACTTGGGCATGTTAAATGCATTTAAGCCATTTATGTGGGTTTTTAAAAAATGGGGACGTAAGTTGAAAAGATGGGTTCGTACAAAATCACTCTAAATCGATTGTTCGACAAAAGCAGCGACAACGACGAAGCCATAGGTACGACTACATTTAAGTAGGATTATGTGTGGGATGTTTTCAGAGATAGAGTTCAAAACTAGGAACTAATTTAATATATTCTGAATCATCTTTACTGCGTAAAGGTTTAAGACGAAAGACATCTTTGCTTATGCTCAATTCCATGAATTATTGCTCGATAATTTTTATTTTAATTTACAACTAGGGAATTGTTACCGATGAGTGTGTTTGTAAAATCTAAGTTGGGGATTGTTGCGAGTTTGTATTTTAAATAACTAGAGGGATGCCAAATCAAACCAAAGCCCTTGGTTCTCCTTGAATTCATCTATCACTACTTGTTGCTTTCCTCTCCCACCAACAATAAATTTGTTTGTATATAAATGGTCTTAAGCCATTGTCTTGAGAAGGTAGAAAACTGACTACAAATTTTTAGAATAGAAAACTTGTTTCCTCTAAGATAGAAAATAAAGAACATATAAAATACTCTCTCTCAGAATTTCGTTCTCGAAAATTTTTCCGCGTGAAAATATTTATTCCTCCAATCTCAACATTGTGATATTGAGCAATTAATTACGAATGAGTGTTAGTATGACATATAACTATAATGCATAGTTATATGAGATAGAGGAGATTTTGGGTTTCTTTTATTCTAGGGACGACGTGACTGTATACTACCTGCACAAAGAGGGTAGAACCATAAAATGTCTTAAAGAGAGCGACCTAATTCGTAACTCAATCGAAGAATCGTCTACTAAAAATTGTATAAACAGTTAAGGTAATATTTTTTATTATGCAATAAATATTTAGTTTCTAAAACATGTGATTCATATTTGCGATAATTTTATGAGGTAAAACAAATTATTTTGAGTAGTAGACTAAAATAAAATATTAATTTCATTTTTTGAGTTCTCCATAAAACTCTCTAACATAATTTTATTTAAAATATATAAATTGTACCAGCATTTTTAAAACGTTTTATATCTACCATGGAGGGCGAAAAATAAAATTTATAGGCTTATATGTTAATTTTTATGAACCATAAAATGAAAAAAAAACTAATAAATTTTTTGCCTCTAGAAATTGCATTTAGCCTTCAAACTTCCTAAATATTATATTTTGAGAACTCAAAAATAAATTTCAGTATTTAAGTGAATTCGGAATCGATCAATAATTTCGTGAGAAATTAAAATTTTAACAATAATGAACCCCTTTCATGGAAAACTCTTAAATAGATCAATCCTATTTTTTAGTTATGAGCTATGAAATGTTATTTCATATAATATGTTCATAGTGGGAATTACATTTTTTACTTTTCTTAAACAATTCATTTAAAGCCACTTGTGGTTAAGAAATCAAATGAAAAATTGATATTTGATTACAAACGAAAAATTATTATATGGAATCAAATTATAATTTTATATTTGGAATCAAATGAAAATTTGATATTTGAAATCAAATTAAAATTTTATATTTCGATTCGAATGATAAATAATAAATAGTTGCGCCTTACGTTATGTTTACTACAAAAGAAAATTGTTCAAATATTTTTCAAAGTATTTATATGAAATTTTAGTATGTAGTTTTTAACCCCGCTGAAGTGATCGATGATGGAAATGAAAAAATCTGAATGTATTATTTTTGAATTTTATTGGAATATCATCTCAGTTTTTTTTACACTTAAATTTAATGAATATTGGCATGCACATTGTATATAGATATTATGAATATTGAACTTTGGAGTTTCTGAAAATTCAGTTGTCTATCTTTTATTATGATTTTTATAGATCTGATGGGCAACACTGAAATTTTTGGACAACTTGTAATAAGACGAGTGTATCTTAATTTACACTCAATATTTTTTACTGATTCTAATTTTATAAAAAACTAGACTCATAAAGGATGAATTTTAAAAAAAAAATTATAAATTTTCAGTAAGCGGTTTGGTCGTGGTGAAATTTCAAACTTGAAATTTTTGAATGAAATATTTTGAATCTAAACTTTCTTACAAATTTGAACCATATTATTATTGCAACGAGATTCTAAATCTTTTCTATTTTTTAGAAGTTTTAAGGGGTAATCATATTTAGGCCCCATTTGTCGGGTCAACATACTTATAAGTTCTATTGACTTTTCAACATTCTTATAGGTCCTATTCCAACTTTTTAGGGAATTTTTTCACATTTTTACCCTTTTATAACTAATCATCCGTAACTTCCTTTAGGAAGTTACATAAGTGGTTGAATTTCTCTTTTTAATCTTTAAATGATCATAACTTTTGATTCACAAATCCGTTTTTCGCAAAATTACTATTTTTGAAATCTGCTCGACGAGATCTATCAAACAATATCCATGAAGGCTATAAAATTCCAAAGAAAAAAATTTACACAAACAGTAAACTTTACTGTATGCACTAGAATATGAAATAGTTTTATATATGTGACATTTTCACAAACACACAGTAACATTTACTGTGGTAATACTACATAGTGTATATATATATATATATATATATATATATATATATATATATATATACCAGTGGATCTAAACCCTCTTTTTTCAAAAATACCTTATATTTAAAGGTTCGCGCTAACGGCATCAAATCCTTACCACCATTGTTGGAGCTTCAACGACCTTCGTCAGAGATCCGATTTGGGGTGGGTAAGGGTGGCATGTGGTGCCGCTGGCGCGGACCTTTGAAAATAAGAGACTTTTTAATAAATGGGTTTTGGATCGACCGGAGTGTTATGGGTTATCGCTGGAGCGGACCGTTGAAAATAAGATTGAATAAATGGGATTTGGATCGTATTTGAACGCCGGTTTGGGGTGAGTAGGGGTAACATTAGGTGCGGGTTGCGCAAAGCTTTAAAAATAGGCGCATATTGGATATATAGTAGCATTAGGTGCGGGTTGCGCAGAGCTTTAAAAATAGGCGCATATATATTGGATATATATATATAATGTGATAACACAGTAAATGCTATTGTTTGTAAAAATGTCATAGATATAAAACTTTACTGTATACACCAAAAAATGAAATAGTTTTATATCTGTGATATTTTCACAAACAATAACACTTACTGTGTTAATATATTTATGAACAAGTTTTATATACATAACATATTCACAAACAGTAACATTTACTGAGTTAATATTACACAATATATATAGCATTTTCACAAACAGTAAAATTTATGAGTTAATATTACACAATATATATATATACACACACACACACACACACACACGATAGATCCAAATCTCATTTTTTTTTCAAAATTACCATATTTTTAAATGTTTACGCTAGCGACATTCAATCCCCACCACTACCCACCCCCATTGTTGGAGCTTCAACGATTTTCATCAGAGCTATGATTTGGGTGGGTAGTAGTGACATAGGGTGCCGCTGGCGCGGAGCTTTAAAATTAAGACAATATTAGATAAATGGTGTTTGGATCCACCGGAGCTCCGATTTGGGGTGAGTAGGGGTAATATTGGGTTAGGTTTATATCTATAACATTTTCACAAACATTAACATATACTGTGTCCATATAACATATATATATCCAAACCTATTATCTTGTTTTTAACGGTCCGCGCCAGCGGCATCCAATCCCCACCACCACCCAACCCCTTTGTCGGAGCTCCAACAACCTTCATCAGAGCTCTGATTTGAGGTGGCATGGGATGCCGATGTAACATTTTCACAAACAGTAACGTTTATTATTTGTGAAAATATTATATATGTAAACCTAATCCAATGCTACCCATACTCATCTCAAACTGGAGCTCCGGTGGATCCAAATCCCATTTATCCAATATTATCTTATTTCCTAAGGTCCGCGCCAGCGGCACTCCATGTCACCCCAAATCCGAACTCTGATGAAGGTTGTTGGAGCTCAGACAATTGGGGTTGGTAGTGGTCGGGACTAGATACCGCTAGCGCCGACCGTTAAAAATAAGACAATATCAGAAAAAAGAAGTTTGGATCCACCGTATATATATATATATATATATATATATATATATATATATATATATATATATATATATATATATATATATATATACTGTGTTATAACACATTAAATGTTACCGTTTGTGAAAAATGTTATAGATATAAACCTAACCCAATGCCACCCCTACTCACCGCAAATCGGAGCTCCGGTGGATTCAAACCCCATTTATCTAATATTCTCTTAATTTCGGAGGTCCGCGCCAGCGGCACCCTATGCCATTACTACCCACCCAAATCATAGCTCTAACAAAATTCGTTGAATCTCCGACAATGGGGGTGGGTAGTGGTGGGGATTGAATGTCGCTAGCGTAAATCTTTAAAAATATGGTAATTTTGAAAAAAAGAGGTTTGGATCTACCGTAGATATATATTGTGTAATATTAACTCAGTAAATGTTACTGTTTGTGAAAATGTTATATTTATTGAGTTAATATCAACTCAGTAAATATTAACTCAGTAAATATAATATTACTGAAACTCAGTAATATTATATTTACTGAGTTAATAAGTAATATTATATTTACTGAGTAAATGTTACTGTTTGTGAAAAATGTTATATATATAAATCTATTTCATAAATATATTAACACAGTAAGTGTTATTGCTTGTGAAAATATCACAGATATAAAACTATTTTATTTTCTGGTGTATACAATAAAGTTTAATATCTATGACAATTTTACAAACAATAACATTTACTGTGTTATCACATTATATATATATATATAAAGTTTTACATCACCGGCACCTAATGCCACCCCTACTCACCCCAAATTGGCGCTCCATAGGATTCTGATCCCATTTATCCAATCTTATTTTCAAAGGTCCGCACCAGCGGCACCCCATGATACTCTGGTGGATCCAAAACCCATTTATTCAAAAATCTCTTAGTTTCAAATGTCCGCGCCAGTGGATCCACATGCCACCCTTACACACCCCAAATCGAAGCTCTGACGAAGATCACTGAAGCTCTAACAATGGTGGTAAGGATTGGATACCGCTAGCGCGGACCTTTAAATATAAGATAATTTAAAAAAAAGAGGGTTTGAATCCACTGGATATATATATATAGACCCAAGCTTAGGTGCGGACTTCCCGTGCGGACTTTGTCCTTATCCCGAAAGTGGTTCCCTCGTGGTTCCCTCGTGGTCCCAAAGACTTTTGTTATTTACTCTAGATGGCCCCCCTTTTGTCTTATACTAAAACCTTAATTTAAGACTATATAATTAAAAGATTTATAATTTAGACTCAAAATTGGTATCAAGACCTTAAAGATTTTAGAACCTCACCAAATTCCGACCAAAACCCTAATTCTGGTATCAGAGACATAAGACGTTCCTTTTAGACACACGGTAAAAAGACATTAATGCCCTTGGGATTTATCCCTCGCATTTATCAAGATATTTTTGGATCCAACCCAGACTACCAACCTATACCCATAACTGATTTAGACTCAGAAGGTTGTTTAACTTCAGACATAGACGTTTGTTCACATATTGAACATATCCCAACCAAACACGCAGACAGTAGACAAGACATTGCTAGTGCTATTAATAGCATAATAGACCAAAATAAGTGTATATTGCTTATATTAAGACAATTAATAAAAGAAGCTCAAACCCTAGAAACAGAGATAAAAAATATCTCTAAAAGATTATTAGACATAGATAATCAAATCCTAATAGACTTAGTACACGTGTTACAAGAAATGAATATTAAGACTAATCATATAGAAGTCCTTAACAAAGATATTTTAGAAATTAAGACTTTAATTAAAAATCAAGACAGTGAGTTAATTAAACTTACTAAAGAACAAGCTAAGCTTATCCCTAGACTAGATAGTTATCTTCCTAATGGAGATAGTTAGATCAAACTGGAATTAGGTACCAAGAGACCTCTCCATTCAGACCTTATAAGAATTTTATCAAAGAATTCTAGAAAAGATAAATGATGATAGATTTTATTATAAGATAAATGAAAATGAGATTGCCAACGCGGCTAAGGCAACTAGACTTATATTAGAAAGACTAAATTTAATTTCTACATCCATAGCAGCTACCCAAGACTATAACAGTAGCTTTGTTAAAGACTTGCATTTAGACTTAAAGGCTAAGACAAAAGGATTAACTATCTTCTATACAGATTTTGTTAAATTTCAACAAAATTTAGCAAATTACATTAATAATATGGAAAGACATAATCTATCTAAGATGGATAGTATTATTAATGAACTTAGACTAGACGTGGCCCAACTAGAAGAAAAATACGGAGAAATTATAAACGGAATTAAGGCCGTATATAATAAACCATCCCAAGCAGAAATAGACTCTCCTTTTATTCTAACTAGGTTAGATAAAATTGAAAAGACTGTAGAAGCCATAGAAGTTAGAACTATGCAACAACTAGAAAAAGATAATGAAGTAAAAGACTATATCACTAACGTTGGTAAAACCATCGTTAATTCTCTAGCTAGACATAGTGAAGAAACTTCTGAAAAGACTAGAAAAGAGAATAAGAATTTTAAAGAAGAAATCCTTAATCAGATAAAAAGACAAAAAGATTATTCAGACTTCTTAGAAAGAATTGAAAAAAGACTTGAACAAAAATAGGTTGCCCTTCCTATAGAAACTAGAGAAAGGAATACCATAGGTAGACGAGTCATAAATGACGGATTAGATAAGACCAATAAGATAGTTAGCTCTATCCCAAATATTGGACAGAGTAATCATATGCTCCAAAGACTTAAGGACTCATCCTCCAATGTTAGGACATGGTGGAAAGAAAGAAATTTCACCAATCCCCTCCAATGGAAAGAATGGGGTGAAATTGACTGGAAGATTGTTGAAGATTCCATTCATAATGGACAACTTCCAGCCGTTAGATACATAGACTTGTTTAAAGAAGGTGCCACTCCTAAGACTCCCAATTATAACATGACTTACCATTGTAGGAACCATGTGTTAGACAAATCCTATACTGAGCTCCAAGTATTTGACTCAAAATGGCTTAGATCTAGAGGAACTGATAGGAAGTTCCAATTCCTAACCTTTGGACTCTTTCAAGCAAGAATCCAAGGATTACATAGACCTCAGAATAATATTAACATGTTATGTTGTTTAGTAGACAAAATATGGAAAGACTTTGAGAAAAGTCTTATTGGGATAGCCCAATTAGAAATGTCAGACAACATAAGATACTTTAATGTCATCCTGGCATTTACAGTAACTGTAGACACAGCCAAACATTGTAAGTGAATCTTATATGCTAGTGGCTATGAAGACTATATTATCCCAGACGCTAATATAAACATAGAATTTCAAAGCTATGTGAAGTTCTCCCAATTTCCTTATGAAGGAATGCAATCGGGAATTCCTAGCTGTAGACTTAATGAAGCAATCTTAGTTAGAACCAATGTGTCAGACTATAATCATACTTACAGTATTAGGAATACTGGACCTATGAAAGAAAAAGCTAAGACCCTCTAGCAATTGCCAGAATTTCAAGAAACTAAGACTATACAAAATAAACCCTTGTTTATTAATCAAGACGACATCACTGGAAATGTTACCATCCAGTTTGGTCCCCCTAAGATTGTTAATAAGAATATCCAGACCGAAGAAATTAGATTTAGGAATATGGGAGAAGTCATAATCAATGATCCTTCAGAGGGAGAATGTAGTAGTAAGACTAGTGCTAGTTTACTTAGACAAGCTTCGATAATTAGACCTAGAAGATCATTTGAACAAAAAGACTTAGTAAAAGAAAAATCTAGGATCCAAAACTTTGGACATGAACCCTCCGAATTGGATATGAAGACATTTAAAGATAACCTTAAGAAAAGTCATTCTGTTAGATTTCAAGAAAGAGAAAGATTTAATATGATAGCCTAAAACCGCATCTTAAAATTAAAAGAATCAAAGAACACTAAAGAACTTCTTAGAAACTTAAGACTAATAGAAGAAGGAGAACAAAGACTAATGCCAGCTACACAAGTAGAACCTAGTAAGCAAGAGATAGGAAGTAGTAGTAGGCTAGAAGATGCTCCTAGACTTTTTAATAAACCAATAGGAATAAATATTCCTATATACTCAAGCACCGTAGTAAAGACTAAACCCGATTATATAAAAGACTTACCAACTAGTGACAAGAGTTTTACTCCTGTTAAGAGTATGGCTACCAAGCCATAAACCCAGTAGGTATATACCTTAACCTAGACAACGTTCAAGATAGGAAGAAAGCCTTAGACGAATGGCGTAACCAGATGAACATGTGTTTTCCATCTAATGAGTAATGGGATGCAAGTTCATGTAAGCAGTACGCTGAGCAATCCATTAGAGGTATTGCAAAAGATTACTTAGATAGTTTAAGAAAGGCTACAGATGAAGACTCCTTAACAAAGATTGAGAAGATGAAGGAAAATGCAGAAGAAAGATCAATTGAAGAATATATTCAATTGTTCACTTCAGAATTCATTGGAGCTGGACATCTAACTCAAATCAATGAACACGACTTAGCAAAAATTAAGTTAGCCCTCCTTAGCATTTGCAAATTAGATAAGATAAATGAATATAAAAATAATTACGAACAGCTATATTACCAAATTAAAGAATTTGGAGAGACCTTAAAAGACGAATACTTTAGAAAGATACCAGCCATAGGACAAATCCTAATTAATGAATATAGGAATTGGCCAGGAGTATCTGGAGTGAAGAACAACTCCCTTGGTGAAAGAATCAATTTCGCCAAAGACTATATCATATCTAAGAGACGTGATATAACTCAAGGAAAGTTGATAGAAGAGACTTTCAAGAAGATCCCTCCAATAAAAGATGAAAGAGACATCGCTCCAATCCAATGGGGATGTGGAAGTGAATCTAAGAAATTCAAAAAGAAAGTATAATGGAAACATAGGAAGTTTAAGACTAGACCTTTAGGATTGCCAAAGAAGTATAAATTTAGACAATCTACTACCTTTAGGGAAAAGAATCCTAAGACTAAGAAAAATAGATTTAACCAAAGAAGATACTTTAAGAAGAATACTAGTAAGCATAAGAAGGTTCCTAATTATAGGAAAGAAAAAGATATAGCCCAATATAAGACTGTCACCAAAGAATGTTGGACTTGCAGCAAAGAAGGACACTTTGCTAAAGACTGCCCTAATAGGAAAGACAAAGAAAGTATTAAGATTTTTAATAAAATATTAGATTATGCAGATCAAGAAGAATTAGATATCCTATATGCTATAGAAATATCAGACATAGAAGATGATGATAACACTAGTATCTATAGTGTTACACAGACAGTGATTCAGAAGACTATAGTGATACTGATGAGTATGAAGACTCTCAGGATACCCTAGACTTATATATGATGCAGACTGGTCAAGGCGATCTAGATGATGAATATATAGACTTTGAAGACGCTTGGTGTAAGTGTATATTAAGCCCCTTTTTAAAGAAAAGATGGACAATTAGTAATCCTGAGTTACTAACCTATATACCTAGATGTTACTTTGACAAAAGACATTATTGCACATGTGAAATGAAATGTAGCAAAAAAGACTTTAGATGTGTAGAATGCCTTGAGATTATACAAACAGAATTGTTTTTAGTTTGTATTATTTGTTAACTACACTACCATGAAGACTGTTGGAGAACTAGATTTAGAGCAATTTATACTAGTCAGTATGACGGTCAAATAGACTTAGATATTAAAACGTATTATCAAGACATTGATAGAAATATAGCCAAAAGATTGCAAGAAAATGAAGACTTCAAAGGAAAAGGAATTTCCTATAACTTAGACGAATACCATTATGATAGTAGTTCAGAAGACCAAATACCCTTAGATTTTATAGATAAACCTCATAAAGGAATATCTATTTTAGAAAAGAACAATTTAGGAATTTCTACTAAACCACATGCTTGTTTTGTAGAATTATTTGTTCAACATAAAGGCTATCCTAAAAGACTTTCAGCCTTTATAGATACAGGGTGCTCTCAGAGTATTTGTAAGGCTAATGTCTTCCCTGAAGACTACTTTTTAGAAAGTACTCAAGAAATCTATGGTAAAGTGGCTAATGGAGATCCATTTACCTTATATTTCCAGACAATTCCTATTTATTTTAAATTAGGAAATCAAACCAACAAAACCGTTAATCATCGGTTTTGGATAATGGATCCTCGTCCTAGTTTCACAGGAAACATTATTTTAGGACAAGACTTTATTAGTAAATATCATCCTTATACTCAGTATAATGATAAGATATTAATTAGTGATCAAGAGGAATTTAATATTAAAGCTCCTCTAATTGATCATAAGACTGCCTTTAACCTTATGCGGGTCAAACCCAATTATAGACCCATTAAACATCAGAGTTCTTCAGCTGAGCATGGTGGACCTAGACCTACAACCCAACAAGAAGCCTTAGATATTACTAAACCCTTACAAAAAGAGTGTAAGTGTGCAGACCAAAAGTGTTATAAGCAAATAGCGCTTATACAGCAAGACATTTTAGATCAAGCCCAGCAGACCTTATTACAGGTTCAAGCTATATCCAAACAGAAGAAAATGGATATAGAAGTAGAAAATGAAAAGATTAGGCAACTAGCAGAGCCTACTTTAGGAGAAAATCCCATCGCTAAGTGGGATAAAGACCAAAGCTATTGTGAAATCATCCCTATTAACCCAGACGCCACTATTAATGGTGGAACCTATAAGAAAGGATACTCGCAAGAAGATAGGGAAGAATTCAAGAAAGACATAGATGAAATGCTTAAGTTAGGCATTATTAGAGAAAGTAAAAGTAGACATAATAGTTTAGCCTTCTATGTTCAAAATGAATCTGAACGTAAAAGAGGAAAAAGACACATGGTTATAGATTATAGACAATTAAATAAGAATTGTGCATTTGATTCTTATAAGATACCAGACAAGAATAATTTGATTAATTTAATCGAAGACAGAATTATATTTAGTAGGTTTGATTGCAAATCAAGCTTCTGGCAAATTAAGATGCATCCAGACAATATTACTTGGACAACCTTTAGTGTGCCCCAAGGAAAATACGAATGGCTAGTCATGCCATTTGGATACTTGAATGCTCCTACAGTTTTCCAAAGAAGAATGGATAACATATTTAGACCTTATTCAGAATTTTGTCTTGTTTACATAGATGATATTCTTGTAGCAAGTAAGACTGAGATAGAGCATGTAGACCATCTTAAAAAGATTATTTTAGAATTAGACAAGCATGGTATTGTTATTTCCGAAAGGAAAATGCAATTATTTCAGACTGAGATAGACTTTGTGGGAATGCATATTAATAAAGGAAAATTGTCCTTAGCAGAACACATAACTAAGAAGATTCTTGAGTTTCCAGACCAACTCAAAGATAGAAAATAATTACAATCATTTCTGGGATTGTTTAATTGTGCTGCAGACTTTATTAAAGACCTTGCTTCAAAAAGACAAAGCTTAACATCCAAATTAAAAGGAACAGACAAAACTAATCCCCTTTATTGGACTAAAGACGATTTTGAAGTAATAAAACAAATTAAAGACGCAGTCAAGCATATTCCTTTACTTGAACTGCCTAATGCAGAAGACCAGTTTATAGTAGAAACAGATGCCTCTGATAAATAATGGGGAGCAGTATACTTTGCCATTGATCATCAGACAAAAAAGAAGAAACTTTGTAGACATAGTTCTGGAACCTTTACAGACCCAGAAATAAGATACACGGCCCATGAAAAAGAAGTTTTAGCCATAGTAAGGGCAATAGAAAAATATATGTTGTTTCTTAGACCTAAACATTTTACTGTTTATACTGATTCTTCTTATGCAGTAAAATTTAGAGATTTAGACTTGTCCAAATCAAGGACTAATAGACTAATTAGATGGCAACAATTGTGTAATGGATATGACTTCTCTGTTATTCATATTAAGGGAAGTAAAAATACCATTCTAGACATTATATCAAGACATTATGCTATGAATCAGCACCACCAAGTGAGGTGTTAGCAAGCTCAATATATTAGTAACAATGGTGGCACAGATATATAAAGAGATAAGAGAAGGAGGTGAGGATATGAGGAATCAACACTGGAATATGAGTGGTTCAGCCAATCTGGCCTACGTCCACTATGAGTGTGTGAGTAATATCACTGAACAAAGGCACTAATGTCCATGGATACAATTCACTCAAGCTCTCTCTCTCTACTGTATATTTAGACAGAGCTTTAGCTAGGGTTTTAATAACTGGATCCCTTTGCAAGGTAGGGGATGATCCCTATATATAGTGCCTAGGGGGCGCACTGTACCCCCCATGCATGCAATGAGCATGTGTGTGGTATCCTCACCAATGTGGGAATGCCATCTGTCACTGTCACATGTAAGCAATGATGATGAAATATTCTCCCCCATGTGGAGAATAATCTTGTTACAACTGATTTGTGCCCAGGTGTCCTTATCCAAATGTCAACAGATGCTCGGCAGTCATGTTGGTGAATGACCTCGGCCTAGGAGAGGCCGAGCTGTAAAGGCTTGGTCCGTTCAATCCGAGTAATGTCATAAGGAGTCTCGGCCTGATCTTAGCCGAGACATTATGCTAGGTCGTCCCTAGCCGAGGTTGGGCATATACATTCTGATGATTATTAATGCTTCTCGTCACCTCGGCCAAGGCCGAGGTAGGAATCCTTCCATGTTGAAGATTAGGGCTCCTTGTCACCTCGGCCTACTATTAGCCGAGGTTGCTGTTCCCAGACGTAGGGTCCATGGAAGTGGATATGGTAGTGTCGGCCTGGGCCGAGGTAGGTCTGGCCGAGGGACGATATCGTGGACCCTGCCCCTCATAGGGTCGATTAATGTCTCGGCCATCATCTTGGTCGAGGTAGGTATCTCTGGGCCGAGGTTATACTTGGGCATATCAGATATGACTTCTCTGTTATTCATATTAAGGGAAGTAAAAATACCATTCCAGACATTATATCAAGAGAGCCAATGTTTGCTAACACTAATATAATTTCATGTTTTATGTTGCAAACAGAAGACCTAGAAGACATGAGTTCCTCTGGAACAAATAGACTGAACAGGGAAGACGTTGCAGACTATCTTAGACGCGTAAGACCAAATGCTGGTGTAACGCAAAAATAGACTCATATTCAAGACTCTCAAGAAAGACCAATCCTAGAGAACTTTGATGATATCTTAGTTCCTCTTGGAAAATCTAGACAAGATATTATTTCTCAAAATACACTCATTGGGAAGATGTATTTTTCCCAATATAGACCTGATCAAAGATACCCAGACTTGATCAAATTTAGACGAGAATTCTCAGAAGACGAAAACACCCTTATAGATGCCGTATGGTGGAACGTGAAGAATAGACTTTGGATTGAGTTCAAACAAAATTTGGTAGCTATTTCTAGATTCATGAGAACTCAAAGACTTGCAGTTACCCAGCTCAGTGATACTGCTGTGCCTAGACCTCAGATTCAGACCTATGCTCAGACTCTTGGAGAATCCTCCAAAACTAGACCTACTGATTTCTATTATCATAAAAAGACGTTTAAGACTAAGATTGTTATACCATTTGGTCATAATAATCTTCCATTAACTGAAGACTTTAAAAAAGAATCTAATAACATTATTGATCATTTTAATATGTTATTATCAGAATTAAATTGAGATGCCTTAATGATTAAAGGTTTCTTCAAAGACGTTCCAAAATTATATCTTTTTGGAAAATCAGAAATGGCTCATATAACTCTTGCAGACCACAGGTTCATTGGACTCGTTCAGATAAAAGACATTGAAGACTCTGTTGTTCTTGGAAAAATAGTCCATGAATATATTAAGAAGGTTTAAGACTTCCTTCCTCTATTTGCTAGAATCTATCAGATTGCTCCAAGTTCCTGTAGAGGAATGAGAGTGGAAGGATTTAGACTTGTTAGATTTTTCAGTTACATATTTGAAGACATTGAGATTTTATCATAAGACGAGACTAAATAATTAATTGTTGATAAGTCCAAGCTCCAGATTGCTCAAGCCATGGAAACTATAGAAGTTATGGAGTTATTGACAGGAAAAAATAGGTGGTACACTGCCTACCACAAAGAAGACCTGATAATCCAAGCAGATGAGCCATTCAATGGAAGGCTCAAGAAAGAATCCAAAGAAATGGTAGAGATAGCTTTGCCAGCTAGCCTTAGAACTGTAGGTCTCATTGATGAGTTTTTCAACAATGCCCTACCAAACCAAGACAAGGAAGAAGAAGATGCGGATGAGGCAAAGACGGGCCCCTCAGTAGTAGAAGAATTATTGAAGACAGAAGACTCATTTGCTTAGACTCTGCTTTCCATAAAGCAAAAGGAGGTCTGCCCCACATGGGCCACCAGACTGATGAAAAAGACAAAGAATTTGTTTGATGCTCTTGTATTATTACAAAACGATAAAGACCCATGATGAAGACTTGGCACGCCTTTTCTTTTCATAAAGAAAGAGGTCCCCCCATTATCAAAAGAGGATAAAATCCTGTAGCTGTGAAGATTCAGAAGACAATGTTGCTTTAATAATTAGATGCTTTCAACCGGATTGCTTTTGATAGCCGGTTTCGAGTCAATTGTAAGTGCCCTTGTGCTATAAAAGGGGGCGTCCATTTATGTTTGAGATATCAGTTGTAGAAGTGAGAGATTGTTAGAATTTTAGAGAGAGTATGCTTGTAGAGAGTAATATGTATATGAGTGAGTAAACCTCTCATAGTTAGGGGAGAGGGGAGAGTTGTATTTACTTATGCTATGCAATAAAAGTATTTTCTTTTCCAGAAATCTCTTATGCTAAGTTGTTATTATTGTCCAAATTTTCCCCAACTTTCTGTTCATAGAGGACTATTGTGTGGAACCTCTGGTGTAGCACACAAGGTGTTATACTAGTGAACCGCCGTCAGGTGACGATTAGTCGTGAGCCGTTAGCCAGGGTGGGCGTTAGGCGTGAAGGCGTACAGGCAGGAAACGGGTTAACCGCCAAAGTAGTGGATTGAGGTGCGATACATAAAGAGAGAGTTATAGGAGGCTGAGACCGGAGAAGAATAGTGACAAGGCTGAAGAGACAAAGGGAAGAAGGTAAAGATATTGCAGACCAGAAGGAAGGTATAACTCGAACCAAACCCTTAACTATTTTACATATTATTGTTTTAAGAAAAATCTTATATGAGCTTACAAATCACTAAAGGCTTTTTAGAATTTGTTAATCAAACAAGTTTAGACTTAACTAGAGAAATTCAAGACTAGACTCTTACAGACCCTAAAGATAAAGAACTTATAGAATCTGCTTTAGTATATGCAGGTGGTACTTTTAAATACATAGACCAGATCATTGAGTGGTTAGGAAGAGAAGTACCTAGAATAGAAATAATTAGAACAGGGATCCGAGATCTCTTTAGACAAAAATTAAGAACTGAAAATTTTGCAGAAGAACTATCAAGACCTGAAAAATATCTAGAATACACTAGGATACTTGAAGACAGTATAGACGTATTAAAATTTGTTAGACGTAAAAGGTTAGCTGAAACAAATGCTACTTTAATTAGAGCCGGAGGAATCCGTCCTCTCCTTAAAAACGTAGAGACAGCTGCCCCTAGAACATACCGTAGATTTTTGTCATCTTATGGTGATAATAATTTAGACGAATTTATAGATAACGATATAATTGATATTGTTAATCAAATATATAAAGAAACTAGACAGATAAACCCACGATACCGTATAAGGTATTTAAGACTAGAATATTTTCCAGCAAAACCTATTTCAATTTCTAGACTCCCTGAAGAAACTGTTTATATAGATAATCCTCGCTATTCAGAATTCCAATACGATAGTGACGGAAGAAGATTGAGAAGTAGCAGTAGCCCTGAAACTTCCACACTTAGACTTTCAGATTAATTAAGCATTAAAATAAGCTTAAAAGACCTTAGAAATCATTGGGGTAAAAATTGATATTCCCAAAAACTTAGAAGAAGTTAAAAGACATCGCGGTCCCAAAAGGTGGTCCTAAATAGACAAAACGGTCCCTAGATAATTCTTGGACGGTAGCGGTCCGTAAACTAGGTCCGTAAACTAGGTCCATATACGATCCAACCTCTCTCTCTCTATATATATATATACTGTGTAATATTAGCACAGTAAATGTTACTGTCTGTTTGTGAAAATGTCACATATATAAAACTATTTCATATTCTAATGCATACACTAAAGTTTACTGTTTGTGTAAATTTTTTCTTTGGAGTTTTATAGCCTTCATGGATCTTGTTTGATAGATCTCGTCGAGCAGATTTCAAAAATAGTAATTTTGTGAAAAACGGATTTCTGAATCAAAAGTTATGATCATTTGAAGATTAAAAAAAAAGTTCAACCACTTATGTAACTTCCTCAAGGAAGTTACGGATGGTTGGTTTTAAAAGGATAAAATTGTGAAAAAAAGTTCCAAAAAATTAGGAATAGGACTTATATGTAAGGGAAAAACATGATTGGACTAAAATGTATATAAAAAAGTCTAATAGGATCTAAACGTAAATGCCATTGAAAGGTTATGAAGTTTTAAGAATATTTTGGGGCAAAAAAATTAAAGATGGTATGTATTTTCTAAGATTATTTGTGCAATTTATTAAAATCTATATTATACTGTTAAAACAAATAGATAGAGGGATTAAGTAGAATCATTTATTGCTTATCTCTACAAAACAAGTTGCGTAATACCCATCCACTCTCATTCGTGAAAAAACCAACCGTCTCAAAATCAAGAGACATTATATATTTCTCTTTCCTCTTAACCACTCGTCTCTCTCTCTATTCTACTCCCATTTTACTGTCAAAACCTTTCACCTTAAAAAATCGATCCCTATTTCTATTTAAGTCAGCGTAACTACATCCAAAAATCACCGCCCAAAATAAAAGTCTCCAACAAAAGAATGTTGCTATTACAACCTGTGAAGGCATAATTCCCTAACATGATGGCTAGTTGTTAGCATTGATTTTACTGGGTCTATTATGATTCGATTCTCTTGCCTGGGATTGAGTAGTGTAAAAGGTATGTTGGGTCTTTTCTCATAGGTTTTGTCCATGTATCTTTGTGTTCCATCATTGATGGCCTGACTTGCTGGGTTGAAGTTTTGGGGTGATTGGTGTTGAAGATGAGATTTTTCTGAGCTTTATGTCTGCATTTTTTAAGGTTAGGGTTTATGGTTGATTTTTGGAGTGAGAGTGCTCTCTCTCTCTCTCTCTCTCTCTCTCTCTCTCTCTCTCTATATATATATATATATATATATATATATATATATATATATATATATATATATATATATATATATATTAGTGGATGCCCGTGCCTGAGGGCACCACGATAAATTTGATCCCGTGATAAAAAAAAATTTGAGAAAAAAAAAATATAAATTAAAAAAAGAAAAAAATAGTTAAAAAATTAATAAAAAATAGTTAAAAAAAATTGAGAAAAAATAAAAAAAATTTGAGAAAAAATAAAATAAAAAAGAAAAAATATAAATTAAAAAAAGAAAAAAATATTTAAAAATTAATAAAAAATAGTTTTAAAAAATGGAAAAAAATATTTAATAAAAAAAATAAATTTACACATATTTAAAAAAATACATGTATTTATAATAGTATAATAGTATTTATAATAGTATATATATAATACAAAAAAAAAGAAAAAAGAAAAAAAAAACTTTTAGCATGACATATCATGCATGGGCATGAATTGAGAAAATGTTACCCATACAAAAATGGAGATATTTTTGCTAAAACCATGCTCCTTTATTATATGGATATATCGGAGCGGATCAGGAACGGACCTAAACAACGAGTTTACTAACGGACTATCCCCAAACGACGTAGTTTTGGGTGTGAAATTGACTCTTGTAATCTCCAAAACTACATCGTTTGGGGATGGTCCGTTAGTAGACCCGTTCTTTGAGTCCTCTCCTGATCAGCTCGCTATATATATATATATATATATATATATATATTTATATAACTAAAAGATACACGCACATGGATAATCGTAAAAGAGAATATTGAATTTTTCTTGAGAAAAAGGCTCTTCACTACTGTAAAGGGAATAATGAAAATTCACATGGTTCGGGTTGTCGGGTCTGGATTCGAGTTGTGGGTTGTGGATGGATAATGGGTTTGGGTGTGGGATGTTGGGTTTTAGTAGTTATATGGGTTCAGAGCCGGTTTGGAGGGGAGGCGGAGGAGGCGGCCACCTCGGGCCCTCGATTTTTGACAAATTTTAGGCCCCCCAAATTATATATATATACACCAATCGACACACACAGCAAGTACCTCAACCAAATCGACACACACACCAATTACCTAGATAATATCAACCGACACAAATCAAACTAACTCTTCAAATACCCAATTCTCACACAAATCGACAAAACCCTCTTTTCTGTAAACCCATAAAATAAACCCATAAAAATAACTCAAAAATCTGCTAACTCGAATACACACAGAACAGCACTGCAATCGGCAGAGAAATCGAAAACGGCCCTGAGCCTGAGGAAAGAAAATAGATTGGAACGGTATCTTGCTTGATAGCGTTAGAGCCTTGGAGGAATCCTCAGAAGCTGTGACTCCCGTGAGGTAACTTTCGTTATTTGGAATAGAGGTTTTGTAAACTCAATAGTTTTTTTTAACCCAAGCCATGAGATACCTCATATATACATACCTGTTTATCTATTTCCAAAGGCAAAGACTCTATTCATTTCATATAACTGTTAAATCTATTCCACTCATAGAATTGTTTATTTATATAATTAACTGTTACTCATATTCTAATTTCTATGTTTTCTAAAATTCTAATTCCTCTATTACTTTTTTTTAACAAAATATTTGTTGATACCAAATTTAACCTGCTGACATGGCTCAATTAAGTCAAGACACGTGGCAATTTGCATTGCAATATCAAACATTTTCGAACAACACTTTGATTCCGAGGAACCGTACTGCAACGAGGAACTCTGCTTCCCCGACTAACTCA